>JARNME010000314.1:24332740-24932740 GCA_030179655.1 Scaptomyza flava
GTGAGGGGTTTTTTTTTTTTTTTTTTTTTTTTTTTTTTTTGCAAGCTTCTGCGTTGTAGTGGTTATTGTTGATATTATTCTGCTGCAAGTCGTTGAACCCCAAATAAACAAAATAGACAAAAAGAAAAAAACTAAAAATAAAAATGCCTGTGTCATGAGTGCCAAAAAAGCAAAACGAATGAAACGAAGAAAGATAGGCGTACAGTGACTCGATATTTGATGCAGGTCACAATTCAATTCAAATCACTTTTCAAACAAATAATTAGTGCTAGTTATGACTGGGTCAAAAGGAAGCTTGCAAAACAAATCGAAGATCTCTTACCTTGATCGACAACAAGCATTTTCTTCTTGCTCATATGAATGGAAATAAAAATGTTTATTCTTGTGAAATTATATGAATGAACGCTTTAATGAGGCTGTAAAACTTCTGGAAAAAACTGTCACAGCTGCATGTTTTCCTTCTTTGTCTTGCCTTACTGTCCCTATACACCTCTCTACCGCTTTCTAGCTATTTTTATCAGTTGGATTCGCACTTTGTTCTTTACAGATAGCATTAATTAGCAATGTTATTAATTTACACGTCCGTCACAATAATTCAGTCGAATTGTGCGGCCAGATTATTTAATAGCTCTGGCCTTGGCTTTGATTCACATCACGTCAGAACACCCACTCGCAATCATCGACCCCTCCAGCAACCCACACGTTGCCGGGCAGCCTTTAGGCTTGGCCTTAACGCCTGGCATGCATTGAAACCATAAAGGATCCTTTAATTATCTTGTTCATTTTGGGACAGATGAAAATGCAGAAAACTTCCATCTGAGAATTTGAAAATGTTTTATCTATGTATAACTATAAATTCAATATATTTTAAAATTAAGTAACACTTTTTAAATCGCCTAAAATTACATAAATTTTACTACTTTTAGAATTATTGACAACCAAAAGTATAACGAAATAACAAAATAATTCTTAAGTTCAATAAAATATAATCTTACATGCATTAACAAATAAATAGTACTTAAATCAAGTGTCACATCAAAGAAGATTGTTTCAATTTTTGCTTTTTGCTTAAGATAAGACACATTTATAATGCAATACTTGAAACGAGCAGTGTGCTTGAACAAGGTATTGTATGTAGGTTATACCTTTAAGTACTATAGTCTGGTCTGATTTCATTTGTATCGCTGCTTTATTTTTTGGCTTGGATATCTAGCAAGTTCAATGCCATGGAGCACTTTCAGTGGGTCGTTATCTTTTACATGGCACATCGATAATGTTGCATGTGTTTCTTATTAACAGTGCACATCTCGATGTGGCTACAACCTGTGGAACGTTTGTTACCAAATGCGATTAACTGTGTCATTTCAAAAAACATAACGCACGCACATGCACACACATAAACTTACTCTCTTTTCGTAGTCTATCCGCTCGTAATTATAAGTATATGCATGCATGTATATTTATTTTTGTATATTTTTAGTAATTTTGTGTATGTTTGAAATCGTAAGAATTTTATAAATAGTTGCACGTTTTGGTTGATTCGATGCAGTATCTTATCTTTGTCAGTGTATGTCTTGCATTTGGCCAAAATGATTTTTGAATATTTGTTTATAGGCATGCTACTAGTACGAGTACCAAATTTGTATATCTTACCTTGTCTTTCTTTGCTACTTGTTGTATTATTTATATTATTTTTTGTACTGTTTATTGTTTTGTTTATGTTCACTGTGTGATTTTAGTCTTATTACACTAAAGTATCCTTTGACTGTTTATGGCTTATAACATCCGTTTTTTAGCACTTCACTTTGCACTCGATGCGCGTCGCAGAGCTGCCGTTTTGGAACTGAAACCGTGTCAACTTTTAAGCGTTGCGGTTTTTAAAATTCAAAATAACAACAAAAAATATATGAAAAACAACTGAAAAACGTTGATAAGTTGTATGTATACAGAGTGTAACGGGAATTGAAAGTGTATTAAGTAGCTAAATTGTTTGAGAGCAGCTGGATTTTTGGATGGCTTCTGATTACTGCTGCTGGCTCTGGAATGGGACACAGCCGTTGCCGTTGTCAGTGCGTGACCAAATAAAACTCAAAGAAGAACAAATTATGAGAATGCTGCTGAATGAACAGCCGTGGGCAGACCAAAAGCAAATCTACAAATGACTGACAGTACTCTCTCACTCTCACTCTCTTTCTGTTGCTCTCTCTCTCTTTCTCTGGCTTGCACTCACTCGCTATCAATACTCTCGCTCTTGCTTTCTTATCAGTCGCGGCATATGACAAGAGCGCGAGCGAACAGGCCAGAGCGACACCGAGAGAGAGAGAGCCCACAATTTGATTTGAATCATGGAACTCTTATCAAAGATGGATTTTTAATCGTCAACTTGGCGCTTCGTAACAGAGAAGGGTCAGCACAAGAGGGAATATTGCTGCTGCACTGTTTTTTTTTTTCCTTTTTTTAAGGGCGGGTAAAGGGAACGGGATAACGCCTGCAGGCGTTATTGCACTAGGCGTTATTGCACGCCCCCGTTAAATTTAAATTAGCATAAATTATTTTTTTAATATTTTTATGTAGTATATAGGAAAAGAATGGTTAGCTAAATAGCTATGTATGTATGCACTACATATTCATATATAGTACACATATCTATATTTGTACACTCTCTCCAATTGCGCTTTGCCAAATGAGCTTAACAACTTTTTGCGGAAGTTGGCAACTTGACAAAAATCTAATATAAAGCTAGTAAAAAAAACCTTAGTTAGTCAGAAACTGTTGCTAAAAGAATAACTTTAATGCAATTTATGATGAAATTCCAAATGTATATTTTGCAACAAATTGTTAACATTTGGAGGTAAATAATATTTTATAATATTTATACACCATATACAGCTTAAAAAAATATTAAGAATATACTATTTTATTCATTTCGATACATGTATATGTTTGTATGACATACATAAGTACAATTGTATGTTATGGCATTATTTTTCTGGCAGCAACTCAGACTATAAACCTTAGAGTATAATCGACGGCGGTGTGGCACAGACTAATAAAAACTTTAAAAATGTATTTACTGGAGAAGCGTGCGATACAGTGGGACCATTTGTATTGCTTATGGATTAAAGTTTCAGCACATATTTTTTGTTTGTTTTTCTATACTTGCATTTTATTTTTTGTGAGTCGTGTTTTTGATTTTGCATTCAGTTCTAGGTTGTAAAAAATCAAATTATTAAACTTTTTGTAAGAAATTTATCTTGCTCACACATTCAAATTTTTCCAAATGTTATTTGATATTCGTTTTGTAGGTTTAAGTATACTTTAAATTATCTTCGAACGACAACACTTGAAAATCCTTAACTTAGATACGATTTTTTTGGGCTCATCCCACTGTGCAATGCAAACCGTTAGTTTTGAATGGCTTCACTTGTCGATGTTTGCACTTGTCGCTTAATTTATTGAGCAAACGAACTGAAAAGGTTCAATGTGTGAGGGAAATTGATTTATGCTAAAAATACTTTTATAAACGCAAATCGTTTGCTTTCTGGCGTAAGTAATCAATAAGCGAGGTTGCGTTTGCGTTTGCTGTAACAGGGGTATTGAGGTGGGGTGAGACAAGTGTTGTAGTTTTAGGGATCTTTGGTCTATATGCTCCGTCGCTCTTCCCTCCACTATCAACATAAATCGGTTAATCAGTTCGAGTGCATCCACTGCAACTGGGACCCACATTCAACCCACAGGAGCGCAGCGGGATAAGAGGGAGGGAGCTTAATGCGCAACTTCTGATCGTTTCGCCGATCGATGCGCCATTTCAGCTCCCGCGGCTCCCTCGTCACACGATTAATGATCGTCGTAATGCGACCTGATAAGGAGCCTGGCTACATGTGTACATATATGAATGTACATTCGAACATTATTGATAAGCGAATTGAAATTGTTGTTCGCATCAAATTTAAAACACAACAGTAGAAAAACAAGAGTGTAATATACATAAACACATTACACAAGCATTTACTCGTATACTCTATTATTATGTCAAAATGGTCCAAACTTTTAAGCAAATTGCATTTACCATTTTAATAAAATTATTACACTATAATTTATTGACGTTTTTGTACACGATACCGCAGGTAAAGAGTATATTGGGTTTGTTCAACGACCGTCTTGGGGTCTGTCCATCTGTAAGAACGAAACTTTTTTCAACATCCTTCAAGCTAGAGACTTGAAACTTTGCCAATATCTTTTTCTATGGCCTGTTCAGATAATCAGGCATGTCGCAGAATCCGATTTCTATCGGAATCGGTTTGATTCCGACACGTTTTTCATTTTGGTGTCGTACAATCCGATAGATGTCGTTTTCATGTTCGAATCGGAATTAGAGTCGATTTTGGTGTCGCAGAAAACGATATTATCGGATTCTCTATCGGAATTAAACCGATCATATGTTTGCCGGTGATTTACTTTTTGTTCACAAATTGCGCTTCATATTGTTGAAATGTAAGTATACAAAAATGTATTTATTACCTATTTGGGATGTTAATTAAAATTTTCTTTCAACTTTATTAGGGGAAAACATAAAAATAACACGCAATGTGAAATCTTATTGCAGTTCATGGAATCAAATTCTGATATTGCACAAGGATTCACAAAGCGAGACAAAGTGCTCATTGATGCAATGTGGAAGGACTTGGCAACCAAATTAAATGAAGCAGGTCCCCCACAGAAAGATGTGGTGGGGATTTCGGGTATTGTTGACGATGGCATGTGTGGCTTAATCATTTCCAGAACCATAACAAACGCTTCTTTATTTAAACGATATTGAGCAACAAACCTTAAACAAATGAAATCTATTTGAAATTTGTCCAAGTGCACGGAAATCATTTATACATACGCAGACTCTGGAAAATCCAAAGGATTATTATTATACTGGGGGTAAATACACTGCGACCAAATAGATCTATTGTGCCCCCTTCTTGGCCTATAGCTCTTCCATCAGGCCCAGGTGTTGCATAAAAGCAAGTACCTTTGTTGGGTCGATGGTTTCTAAATCGCTAAATTCTACAATATGTTTTCCTAGAAAACTACTTCTTTTCCTTGCTAAGGCTACGCATTCTGCTATAATGTGCAAGGAGGATTCTCCTTCCATTTCGCAGAATCTGCAAATCTCGCTGCTGACTATACCTAGCTTTGCCAAGTGACTTCGTAGTCTACAATGTCCTGTCAAGAGACCGGTGAGTATCCTGAGTCTATTTTTACCCATTGATATTACTTGCTTAAACCGTTTAAGGTTATAGCTACCCAAGACAATCTTTGCTTGTCTGAGTCCTGGTGTCCTTGCCCAGCACGTTCTTCGCAGAAGTCTCTCTTCATTCCTAAGTTCTTGCCGTATTGTGCTTCTTCCTATACCACAGTACGGCTCGGGTCCTATTAGGGGTGTCGCTGCCCCCAGTCTTGCTTGCTTGTCTGCCTCTTCGTTCCCCGCTATTTCGACATGTCCCGGGACCCATCTTAGGGCAAGCCTATTTTGTGATCCAGAGTGTCTAGCTTGGTTCGTACCTCACGAACTACCTTTGACCTGATTTCGGTCTTACTAAGTGCCATTACTGCTGCTTGACTATCGGATAGAATGGCTATATCCCTATTCCGATAGTTACGCTTTAGATTAAAGTCCACACACCTCCCAATTGCACATACCTCAGCTTGGAATATGCTGGTGTGCATACCTAGGGGCTCATGGTACATTAGCCGAGGGCCTACCACACCAAGACCGGAGCCTTGTTGCGTTAGGGATCCATCGGTGTACCATTTTATGGTGTGTGGCTTCATGTTGTGGACCTCTTCCAGAGATGTCCACTCCTTTTTATTACAGAGGTGAACTTGAAACTTTTGGCCGAACATGTGTTCGACTTTCATTTCGTCCCTTGGCTGTGCCAGTAGGGGAAGTTCACCCGATAGCATATCTGCCTCTACTCGACTAAGAATGTGTCCTCTCCCAACTCCTTCAACGGACATTCTTAAGAGGGTTGCCTTTTGTTGCAGCCTAATTGTGTGATGGAGTGGCGTTATCTCCAATAGAACCTCAAGCGCTGATGTGGGACAGGTCCTCATCGCTCCCGTGATTCCTACACATGCCATTCTTTGTAGCTTTTGAAGCTGCTTCTGCACAGTGATTTGCTGTGCCTTATCCCCCCATGCAATCACTCCATACGTGAGCATGGGCCTTACTACCATAAGGTATAGCCATCTTATTATCTTTGGTGATGTTCCCCATGACTTCCCGGCTATGCTACGACACGTATACAGCGCTCTGCAGCACTTTGCGATCGTATTCTGAACATGGGTGCCAAAGTTTAACTTACTGTCAAAAGTGACCCCAAGGTACTTAACTTCCTTGCTTGTTTCTATTGGACTCCCCGCGAGCCTAATCTCCCTCATCCTTTGTAGCTTGTATCTTCTGGTGAAAGGAACGATGATTGTCTTAGTAGGGTTTAAGTTGAGACCAACCTCCCTACACCAATTATGCGTAATCCTAAGTCCCAGTTGAACATTATCACAAAGAGTTTCTTCATACTTGCCCCGAGCTATTATCACAATGTCATCTGCATAGCCTTGACATTGAATACCCCTGTTCGCAAGTCTACTTAACAGTTCGTCTACTAGTATACTCCATAAGAGGGGTGATAAAACCCCCCTTGAGGACAGCCCCTTGTGGTTGTTACTGTTACGGTACTATCTTGTATAGATGCCGTAGCCTGTCTGGACCCTAATAGGGATGAAATCCATCTACTAGTTGTACTATCCAGCCCTCTTCTATTCAAGGTAGCCTTGACAGCATCATGTGATGTGTTGTCGAAGGCACCTTCAATGTCTAAAAATGCACAAACTGCTACTTCTTTGTTTACTACTGCCGCCCGCAGAGTACGGTGCAGCTCATACAGGGCAGTGTCCGTAGACCTGCCTGTTCTGTATGCGTGCTGCGTTGCCTGCAGTGGACTCTGTGTGAGCAGAGTACTCCTTATGTTATAATCCACCAGCTTTTCCAACGTTTTCAACAAAAACGATGTTAAGCTGATGGGTCTGAAGGACTTTGGGTTGGTGGTATCTGTCTTCCCTACTTTGGGGATGAAGACCACCCTAGCTCTACTCCAAGTGCTTGGTATATGACCAAGTGCTAGGCTACTGACCAGGATTTTCCGTAGAGTGGGTAGGAGTATTCCCTGTCCCTGCTGAAGGAATACCGGTGATATGCAATCTAGACCAGGAGATTTGTAAGGCTGGAAGGTTCCAATTGCCCATTTTATTTTCTCCACTGTGACCACCGACTTGGCACATGCCCAGTCAATGGCCGTTGGTCTGTGTTGACCTCCTGTTTCAAGCGATTCGCACGGTTCCCAGGGGATACTTCCTGGAAAGTGCGTCTCAAACAGAAGCTCTAACCTTTGCATATTGGTGCTCGTATATGTATTATCTTTACGCTTCAGGGCTAAATTAGCCTCCGGCGCCCGCTTTGATAATGCTCTATGGAGCCGGGCACCTTCACTCGTGCTTGTTATGCTTTCGCAGAAGTCCCTATAGTTCCTGCGCTTGGCCTTCCTAATCTCCTTGCTGTAGGAGGTGAGGCTTTCGCGGTATGTATCCCATGACCCGTCTCTCTTAGCTTTATTGAAGAGGTGACGTGTGGTGATACGCAGTCTCTCAAGACCGTCATTCCACCATGGGGCATCTTTTTCTTTACGCGTTTTCCCTAGTGGGCAGCTTTCTTCATATGCATTTTTAATGCTACTATTTAGATTTCTAACAACTCTTTCTAGCTCACTCGTGCATCTGGGTATTCCAGAGTTTTCAGTGGCTAGGTTAAGTTCTAGGGTAGACCTAAATTTTTCCCAGTTTGTTTTCCTGGGGTTACGAGTTGGTATACTACAATCCATATTAACCTTAAGTTTGAATAGGATAATCCTGTGATCGGACATGGATTCTTCTGAAGAGACATGCCATTCTCTGAAATATGGCCTAAGAGACCGACTAATCAGAGTAATGTCTAATACCTCTTCTCTAACTCTAGTTACAAATGTCGGTGTCGATCCGACATTACCAATTTCTAAGTTATACTTGAATATAAAGTTGGTAAGACACTCACCCCTCTTGTTGATGTCCGTGCTGCCCCATATGGAGTGGTGCGCATTGGCATCGCAGCCGATTATAACCGGCAGCTTCTCTCTCCTGCAGTGGTCCATCAGTTTATCTATTTCCGGTGGCGGGCAGTCCACATCACCAGCAAAATAGGCAGATGCCACCACAATAGGGGGGGCGTTTCCAATTGCCCTTACGGCAATAGGTACGCAGTCCCTAGTAAGGAATTCTGAAAGAATAGTAAAATTAATACATTTCCTTACCATAATGCATGCTCTAGGTGTAGGATCTCTTTGATCCCAGATTACCTTTGAGTCAGCGGTGTACAGGCCTTTTATACCATTGTTTATCCATGGCTCCTGTACCAGGGCTAGCCCAAGATGTTGGGTGATAAACATCCTGGCCAAGACAGCAGAGGCTGCCTTAGCACGATGGAGGTTTATCTGGGCTAGCCCAGTGACGGTGACGTTTGATGTCACCATCACTCATCCGCCGCTCTAGCTCCTGGTGATGTAGGTTGGGAGCTGCCCACATCACCGCTGACCGTCATGGTGACGTCAGCTTCTGCCGTTTCAAGCTCCTCAGCGAGCTCTTGCGAGGACATCGGCACCTCATCATCCATCCCTTCCAGCTCTGCTGGACCGAGCGTCATCTCCGCCAGGTCCTCATCCTCGGCCAGATCCTCTGATAAATCAGAGACACCTGCCAGATGAGCACTCGGAACAGTGGCGGTGGGAGGTGTGGGGGCCGAGCCTGCAGCTCCCGGGACTGTCGTCTGGGCAGGGGTAGTCCTTGCGCCAACACTCTTCTTCTTCAGACCGCTAACGGGGATGGTCCCGTAGCGGAATGAAACTTGATGGCCTCTCGCCACTATCGCGTCCTTGGATGCCTCATCGACGCCTATCACCAATAGCGCACCTCCGCCTTCCGTCCTCCTAGACAACACCTTCCACGAGTCGGTCTCGATCTTGTTCTGGTTCCTCAGCAGAACCAACAAGGATTCGGTTGACCGATCCGCGCTTCTTGGGCAGAAGATGGTGATGTTGTGGGGTGATGGAATATCATCACCCACCTTGCAGTGCAGTGGAGCCCCTTTCCACGACTGCAGTCTTGACGCCACGGTCCTCAGCCACTCCGCTGAGTGATCGTCGGAACATTCAATGACCAGGTAGCCAACCCGGAAATGAATGCCCGCGAACGCGACCGCGGTGTCCCATCCTGTGAGGATAACCTCATCCATGATGGCCTCCTCCAATGCGGACAGGTCCCCATGGCTGAGCATTACCTGCGGGTATTCCACAGGTAACACGGCCACCTTGACTTTTTTGCAATCGCTGCATACGATATGCGAGTCTCGGTGGACAATGGAGGGGAAGACCTCACTGCTGTTGCTACGGCGGATGCCGACGTGCTGGGGCGCTCCTCTGGGCACGCCCTCTTCGGGGTGGCAGTGGGTAGCGTCAAATTACTGCTCAGGCGTTTTGGGGCTGGTCCCCGTACCTGGCTCGCCGAGTCTCTTCCAGCCGTTGCCATGCGCAGTGCCTCAGCAGGGGGTAGTCCCTGCTGAAGGTACCTGAGGTACCATTTGGTCTTTGAGCCGTTCAGCGTTTTTCAGTTTGGGTCATCCAAACCGCCCGGCTCTCCCAATTTTGGCAGCTGCGTATTTGGCTGCTGGTGCTGCACGCCATGTCGCCTAACAGCGCTAAGCCTCGGTCGCATCGGCTGGGATGGTCCAGCCTTGCTTCCTCCTCCTGCAGCTGGGGCGACACGGTGACGTGGGGCTTCCCTCGTCGTTGGTGCGCGCGCTGTATCTATTGCCGCCTGCGGCCTTCTTGTTTGCCGCGCCTGGTTAGGGCGCCGTGGGGCTGGTCCCACATTGGAGGGCCGCTCCCCGTCAAGGAGGCGGTCCTCAAAGTGTCTCGCGACACTGGCAGCAGGGGTATCCTGCTGCACACCTAAATTCTTCATATTTTTATTAATTCTCTTCATGTTCCCACGAGTTGCGGAGAAATATGGGGTCCACCCGGGCAGAGATCCGCAGTACCCGGGTAAGGCTAATTAGAACAGGCGGTCGCCATCTGCCTGAGCTCACCGTTAGCGACTGGGCTAGTTTTTAATCCGGGCCCCCGGCCAGGTTGACTTTCGGCACGGTTCGAATGACACCTTAGTCCAGCCCGGAGTGAGATATTGGGGAAGGGATGAAGAAGGGTACGTGAGAGGGAGTTGGGAATGTGTGAGGCTATGCTTTAAAGACGGCGACACAAGCGTCTTGTCGGTACGGTGAACGGTACCGTACCCGCTGTTTGTCCGGGACTGCTTATTTGCAAGGATTCTCGCTTATTCGCAGCTAACCTCATAAAGAGGCCGTTCGCTATCCGCAACCCGCGACCCGCCTGGTGGCCTCAGCTTAGCCACCTCTGAACTATCCCACAAGTTCTTTAGACCAGGATCCAAAGGATTGCTATAGTCTCTTAAAATCCTACGCTTGATTTTTTCATTATTTTCCTCCGCTAATATAAAAGATAAGACCAATTCCACAGCGCAGTTCATTTTTAACTTTACTTTTTATTTGCCGCTTTTGCACATATGACATAAACAGCTGTTTCGATTATCGGTTTTGCTAATGTTCGAAAAGAGACAAACCGATAAAAATCCACGACACCATTTAAAACCGATATCGTTTTACGAAACCGATAAAACGACAAAACGAGTCGGATTCTGCGACATGCCTGAATGCGTCAAAATTGGGGCTCTACGATCGATAAATTCGATAACTCAATTTCGATAAATCCTTATATTTCCCACACTTTTACAGTTAGAGCTACCAAATTTGGTAAGAAGATAGCTACTCGATTCCCCCAAAAATGTCTTCAAAAATTATGGAGCCACGCCCAAGCCAGATCTGCATCAAAATTTTGAATTCCACACCCTGCCATTCCGCCGCAATCCCCCCGCTGTTTGAAATCAGAGACGGCTATATCTTCCACAGATTTTTAACTATAACCACCGAATTAAGCATCAAGATAAGGGATGATATCCAAAAAAAAAAACTGCATCAAAACTTTGCATGCCACACCCACCCATAGGGAAATGTATGCGTGTTTCATAGTTTTTGAGCTAGATTCACTAAATTTGTTGGCAATATAACTGATGACATCCCCGAAAGATCTGCATCAGCCGATATTTGAATGCAACGCACACTCCTGCCGCATCTGTACCCCTTTGCAATCATGCCTCTTAATACCCGCTTTAAATAACGTATCCACTTGTTTAATTTTAAAATTTCTAAAATTGCATGGAAATGTATTTTTGCATGCACACTATTGCGTTACATACTTGACTTAAAAGATCCCCGAAAACCTGTGATAATTACACCCTTGACTTTGAACATACTCAAAACCGAACCAGTCATAGGATGCGTCTGCTTTTTTCCATAATCATAAAAAACATTTAAATGATTATCCGATGAGATTAAGTTGCTTAAAAGGTTGCAATAAATGAATAAATATTTATTTATTTAAAAAAACATTTTTGGAGACAAGTTGCAATCTTAAAAGCCCAAATTTTCCTTCTTTTCGTTTTATTTGAACTATTTGGGTCGTTTCAATCTTAATACCGTAGCTCATATGCCCATTGGGCTAGAAAGCAATGCATATTTGCAGTTTACAGCTAAAGCGTTCGATAAGCAGCTATAGCAGCGATAACAGCTTCGATTACAATTGCAAATAGAGTAGAACGAAAATCAATTACGTGCACACGCGTTCGCACAGGAGCGCAGTAGAGTAAATCGGGTTGCTTGTGTGAAAGTTGTCAGCTGCTGTGTTTACTATAAATCAAAATATATCAAAAAGTCGACTTGAGCGAGCGTAACCAATAAAACAATAAAATTTATATTCAATATTATAAAATCGTCTTTTACAAGTTGATTTCGTAAATATTAACCATAACTCTTTTATTGAAAGCGTATTCAAGCATATTTTGTACAGCAACGCAATCAGGAAATCAAAATAATGAACAATTTACCATTTCCTCCAAATACATCTGGTGGCATGCAAACGGATTTAGAATGTCGAAGTCTTGTCAATCAATTTCAAAAGGCTTGCAGCCAGAGACAGCCGCAAATAGAAGATGAGTTGCCGCCTTGGGAGGATGATTGTAAATGCAAAATGCAAAAGCCCAACGTCGACACAAAGACAGATGATGTTGATATGGATCTTTCGGTACCATCCCAGACGAGCGTAGGCAGTCAGATGTCCACTGAGCCTCAAGAAACTCCAATCCAAGACATTGAGGGGTCGCAACTGAAGCCACATGCCGTAATGATAATACCCAGCATTAACGTGCAGAAAGGAAAAGTGCGTAAAAATATTCAAGTTAAAACACAGATTCAGACTCAAAAGCATGTTGAAAGCCAAACACAAGAAGTATTGGAGGTTTCCCGTTCACATATACCAGTGAAAAGGCAAACATCCTTTTCTAACCAGTTGCATACCCAGACGCAACCAAAAAAACGAAGACAAAAGCATGCAACAACTCAAACGCAGCTGGTATGTGCACATAAATCGGTACAAGTCCAGACACCTATATACAATCAGATGCCCGCTGTGGTTGAAGCCACTGAACATCTTCAAACACAAACGGTTCGCGAAACTCGAACGATGCGGGTAACCGTAACATGTACGTTCTCAACACGCTTATCAAAATTCAGCTTCATTTTAATCACTTTCATCTTTTTTCTATTGATGATGTTAAAATTGTCTACAAAATTTTATAATTTTCGTCGTTTTCAATTCTTTGAGCCGCCAAACATCCAGTAACCGCGCTCCGCTCCTGGTCTTCCATATTGCGCGCTTAGCGGGATGCGGGAAGATATTTTCAATAGTCATTGCTATTTTTAACAACGGGTAATGCTATATAAAGGCACAACTACATATAGCGACCAAAGCTGCTGCTGCTGCTGTTGCTGCTGCTGATATCCTTAATGTTAATACCCTATTAACCAGTTTCCTGCATCCAATCCAGTGCAGCCGCATAGGTATGGCATATTTTCGACGTTCCGTGTTTGGCGTATATTTCCGATCTTACAACTGGTTTTTGGATTTTTTTTTTAGTTTATTTACTCAAACAATACCTAAGACCAACAATAACAGACTTATTTATGGTACTATCGCTCAAAAAACAAAAAACAAAAAAAATACGCAAAACACAAAACAAAAATATTAAAATTGTTTATGTAGTGTATGTATGTAGAAATTTCATTGTGTGCCCGAAACGATAACAACGTTGACAGCCAACATCAAAATTTGCGGTCAATAATTAGAGCATACACAGACAACAAAATACATAGCAATAATGTACAAATACACACACATTACTAATAAACGACAAGAAAATAAATGCAAGAAGCTGAGCGTGAAATTTCATTTCGAGATGCAAATTGATGGGCAATGGCCGACAAAATGGAAGCACCTAGGCCTCTAGCCTCTGGCCTATGGGGGCGATGTGATAAGCGGACACCTTTTTCATACACTTAAGCGCATGCACATTTATTTTCATAGGTGCATTCACTTCTACCAGCCTTGTCCAAAACGGAACTTGTCGCCGTACAATATTTCTGCGACAGTGGCATAGTCGCTCTATCTGTGAAGGTCTCATCTAGCTCCTATTCTAGGTTAGTTTCAAGGTACTCTCAGCTTGAACTCAAATCGTGTCGTTTCTTTTCGTTGAACAGTAGCATAAATTTTATATATGGAAGTTTTCACATAAATATTAACAATGATAACATAGGCTTAATTAAAAGCTGCATTTTACTAGATCATCTTCAGCCAAAATGAATTCGATTAAAAAAGCACGTGCTCTAGTGGCAACAACACCACATACATATGTACATACTACTATGTGTATTTATGTATTAGTACATATATAAATATTTATTTTTTCGTTTTATTTTTTTGGGGGCTTAAGGCTAACCATAATCAGTGGCACTGAAACAAGAGCTGAGGCTAAACACGTGAAAGAGCAGAAACTGATTGGTTGTAAAATCTACCAAGTTGGTATACAGTCGTGTCTGGATATAGTAAACACTATATAAAGTGAACAATCAAAATTTTTAAATCAACTTTTGTACACACTTTTTAAAGTAATTTAAAATTTCAAAACGGATCTTTTAAAATATAGTTTTTTAATTAATAGTTTTTTCGATATAGATTTTTTCCAATACTAGCTAATAACAAATTGATAACTATTCGTTATACATGCTTATAATGTTCAAAGCAGCTGCCACAATATTGTGCCAGGAGATTAACTTGGTTTGTGTAATCATAAATTACGACTCGGCAAACAGGCTTCTCATAATATTAGCATAAACATATTTATAGAACTATTCTTATTTCAGACAAGCACACTTTGCACTCCAATCAAGTTTTTGGTGTTGATTTGAGAACTGCAATGTTGGTTTGGTTTCTTTTTCACAATTTTGCTGTGTTTCCGTACCCGATACCGCAGGTAAAGAGTATATTTTGTTTGTACAATGTCCGTCTTGGGGTCTGTCCATCTGTAAGAACGAAACTTTTTTCGACATCCTTCAAGCTAGAGACTTGAAACTTTGCAAATATCTTTTTCTATGGCCGGGGAAGATAATGTGTCAAGATTGGGGTCTTTCGATTATTGGGGGGGGGGGGGGGGGGGGCTGGCAAATCGATCAATCCGATAACTCAATATCGATAAATCCTTATATTTCCCACACTATTCCAGTTAGAGTTACCAAATTTGGTAAGAAGAAGCTTCTCGCATCCCTCAAAAATTATGGAGCCACGCCGACCCAATCCGCACTCAGCCCCCTCGCAGTTTGAAATAAGCAACGGCTATATCTTCCACAGTTTTTGAGCTATAGCCAACCAATTTGGTGTCAAGATAGGTGATGACATCCCACAAAACACTGCATCAAAACTTTGGATGTCATGCCCACCCATTCCGCCCTAACCACACCCAGCCGCCCCAACGCCTCGTTACTGGGGATGAGTGCATTTTTTCAGTTTTTAAGCTAGGAAGATACCTGGTAACGATCCCCAAAGATCAGCATCAAAACTTTGGATGCCATGCCCACCCATACCGCGTATACCGCAGTCGGTTGCGTCCGACTGCTACGTTTCCACTTGTTTTATTTGTATCTCCTGCCGATGTTGTTGTTTCGTCAATCAGCTCTCATTGTCGCTCTCTGTTTTATTGTACGGCCTGTGTGCAGCAAGCATAAACAATAACTTCCCACACAGAAACCGTCACTTCTATAAAACCCAGAATGCAGAATGCGGCAACGTAAATAAATGCAAATCAGCTGACAAAAACGTGCAATATTCAGAAATTCATAAGCGTACATACATACTCCGATTTTTGTAGCTGTGTTTGGAGTACAGCAATCAACTGTGAATTCTGCAGCCATTTTGTATTTCATGCACAAATTTAATACTATTTGCAATAACAACAGCAAGAGAACAAGAAAAAAGTAAACCGAAAGCCCAAAAGCAGGCAACATGGCACTTAAGGATTGTGAACCTGACAGCGAATAAAAGCTGACGAAATATGGAACAAATAAAAGGGGCGGCTGGGCAAGCAGGTGCTAATGTTATACGGGTCACTCGGGTCGTTTGCATTGTTGCTGCTTTCTATTTGACATGCACTTGTCCATTGTGCCGCATTTATAATATAATACACCACTGCACTCAATTGTGTTTGTGGGTGCACATAGTATGTTTGTTTGTGTTTGTGTAAGTTGAGCGCATTGGGGGCGTTCTCGCACCTGTTGAGGGCAGCCCCGAAGCAACGCTAAAGCAGCAGCGCAAAACAAGTGGAAACGTTGCAGTCGGACGCAACCGACTGCGGCATACTCGATACCAGTATTAAAACCGCTTAAAAAGATGCCTGATTGCAAAGGGGTACGGATGGGGCAGGGGTATACGCTGCCTTAACGATTCTCCGATGCAGATGGGGATGCCACCAACTATCTTCCTTCCAAATTTGGTGACTCTAGCTCGAAGTTTGTAAAAGGTGGGGAAAGGGGGGCTGGGGGCGGTATGGTTGGGTGTGGAATCTAATTTTTTACTGCAGATCTTTGCGAAATGTCGATTGCTATCTTCATACCAAATTTGGTGACTCTAGCTCGAAGTTTGTAAAAAGTGGGGAAAGGGGGACTGGGGGCAGTTTGGCTGGGCGTGGCATCCACATTTTTGATGCAGATCTTTGTGGAATGTCAATTGCTATCTTCATACCAAATTTGGTGACTCTAGCTCGAAAATTGTAAAAAGTAGAGCAAGGGGGGCTGGGGGCAGTATGGGTGAATGTGGCATCCAAAGTTTTGTTACGGATCTGTGTGGAATGTCAATTGCTATCTTCATACCAAATTTGGTGACTCTAACTCGAAAATTGTAAAAAGTTTTTAAAGGGGGGCTGGGGCAGTATGGCTGGGCGTGGCATTCAAATATTTGATGCAGATCTTTGCGAAATGTCTATTGCTATCTTCATACCAAATTTGGTGACTCTAGCTAAATGTTTGTAAAAGGTGGGGAAAGGGGGGCAAAATGGGTAGGCGTGGCTCCAAAACTTTGATGAAGATTTTTGGGGGTCGTTGCCAGCAATCTTCCTAACAAATTTGGTGGCTCTAGCTCCTTTACTTTGAAAGATACACGCATTCCCGTTTTTGTCAAAGCGTTGGGGCAGCTTGGGGCGGCTAGGGTGGTATTTGTGGGCGTGGCATCCAAACTTTTGATTCAGTTTTTGGGGGGTCATCATCGCCTTTCTTGGCACCAAATTTGGTGGCGCTAGCTCAAAAACTGTGGGAGATATAGGCTTATTTGACTTTAAAATGCGGGGGGCTGGGGGCGGAATGGGTGGGCGGGCATCCAAAACTGTGATGCAGATTTTTGGGGGTCGTTGCCAGCTATCCTTTTACCAAATTTGGTGGCTTAAGCTCCAAAACTCTGGAAGATATACGCTTTCCCGTTTTTGTCGAAGCTTTTGGGCAGCTTGGGGCGGCTAGGGCATTGTTGGTGGGCGTGGCATCCAAACTTTTGATGCAGTTTTTGGGGGGTCATCATCACCTATCTTGGCACCAAATTGGGTGGCTCTAGTTCAAAAACTTAGGGAGATATAAGCTTTTTTGACTTAAAAATTCAGGGGGGCTGGGGGTGAAATGGGTGGGCGTGGCTCCAAAATTTTTGATGCAGTTTTTTGGAGGTTGCTAGTAGCTATCTGCTTACCAAATTTGGTAGTTCTAGCTGTAAGGATGTGCGAAATATGTGGATTTATCGGTTTTGAGTTATCGAATTTATCGATTTGTCAGCCCCCCAGTTATCATAGAACCCCCACCTTGACACTTTAATTTACTATACCATAGATAAAGAGAATTGGAAAGTTTCAAGTCTCTAGCTTGAAGGGTGTGGAAAAAAGTTGCGAACATACAGACGGACGGACGGACGGACGGACGGACGGACACCATGACGGACATTGCACAAACCCAATATACTCTTTACCTTCGGTATCGAGTATAAAAAAAACTAGGATAAGTATCAGATTGCACACGTGCTTTTACACATAAACGTTAGGGTAGTCAAAGCAAATTATATATAAGCACTAGTAAGTGGCCCGCTTACTTCGCTGCGCGGATAGTTTACATAAATTTTAGCAATAGAAGATAGATACATAATAAATAAATTAGAAAATATTTTCCAAAATATTAAAGCAAAGCATTTAATTTTCTCTTTTCCACGCCACCATTGAGGTAGAGAATCAGGCGCGTCATTTTTTTATTGTGGTTTCCCCAGTAGGCCTTATAATTTTATAGAATTTAATTTGCAATTATTAACAACTTTTAAGAGCTCTTTATAAACGACATTGGTTGCTTTTCCGTCAGGTGCTAATACAAATAAACTTTTTGGTGAACTGACTCTTGAGCAGGCTACATAAAATTGGCCATGAGAAAAACAATCGTGTCTTAAGTCTAGTCCGGCTAATTTCAGAGTTTGTCCCAGTGATTTATTAATTGTTAAGGCAAAGCAAACTTTTAAAGGAAATTGCAATCTTTTAAATTGAATTGGCAATTCAGAATCAGAAGGTATTAATGGAATTCTCAGTATAAAAACCGTTTCCCCTATACCATTGCTAGTAAAGACCATTGCTTCGAACATTCTTATGAAGAACTTTAACTTGCAATCTTGTACCATTGCACAGTTTTGGCGGCTTCAAGTTGCGAATCAACATTACAGGTGAACCAATCTTTAAAGTTAATTTATGTTGAGGCAGGCCAGCCGAATTTAATGAATTAAGAAACTCGACGGGGTAATGAACTGCATCTTCGATTTCAGTTACAGAATCAATAGAGTTATATGTAATTTCTTCACTTTGAAATGATTCTAATAAAAACTCGTTTATTTCCAATGCATTGTCATTTCTCGCAGTCAAAATAGCACGTTCTGAAAACCATTAGAGTGATTTTTGAGATATATTTGTAATATCCGGAAATATTTTTAGAGTTAGCTCTTCAATACTTTTCACAACATGACACATAGTGGATGGTAAAGATATTTTGCCATCATGGGTTGGAAATAATCCATTTCCTATTTGAAGAAGCATTTCTGCAAATTCACCAGCTATGCTACCACCTTTTAAGTGCACTCGCATATTCTTCGTTAATGCAATTTTCTGTATTTTGGGCCACAAAATTGAAGACTTTAAGCACGCATTTATTTTATCTGCTCTTGTTCCTCTGGGGATCACTGGAAGAGTTTGTCGAAAATCACCAGCTAAGAGAACAGTTATGCCACCCATTATTCACTATCTCGAATGTCTTTCAAAGATCGATCTACAGCTTCAAAAGCACCTTTATGGCCCATAGTACACTTATCCCAAACAATAAGCTTGACATCTTTGAGCAGAGCAGCAATATTAGATTGCTTTGAAATTGAGCAATGTGGTGTTTCTAAATGAATCAAATTAAATGAATCAAATTGACGATACCGGAAGAAGCAACGGCCAATGCAATTATTTTACTTTGCCGTACCTTTGCCAAT
The DNA here is from genome assembly GCA_030179655.1 of Scaptomyza flava. Classification (NCBI taxonomy): domain Eukaryota; kingdom Metazoa; phylum Arthropoda; class Insecta; order Diptera; family Drosophilidae; genus Scaptomyza; species Scaptomyza flava. Next base: position 24,351,928 of record JARNME010000314.1, read on the forward strand.
AATAAATTTAAAAGATACGTTTTACCTGTTCCACCAGGTGCATCTAAAAAATAGATTTCTCCCTTTTCTGCTTCAACGCTATGTAGTATCTTGTCGTATACTTGTTTTTGCCCAGCAGTAAGGAGTAGCTCATTATTAACAACAAAATTATCGCAATTTTCATAACTTGTTTCTCTATGATATTCAATATATGGCACAATTTCCTCGGATCTAATTGGTAGTGGAAGTCCATAATAAGTCAAGTTTTGACCACCAATAGACAGTACAATATCTTCAATGTAAATAAGACAACTATTTAATACATTATTCACAATACTTTCATCAATATTTCTGTCTTGTGAAAAATGAAAGGCTCTTAAAATATCTTCTGAGAAACTTTCTTTATAAGTATTCCAAAGTTTCAGAGCATCTGAAATTTGACAAAATACTAACATTATTGCAAAAAGTTCTCTCAATTTTGTAGGATTTTGACATGTGACAGCTTCGGCTATAGTTGAATCCCAGTGCTTATCATCATCTAGCAGTTCTAGAGCTTTACACGCCAATTAAAATGATGCGTATGCTTTACCATTAACGGTTTTTAAATTTAAAAATGAAGTTGGGCCACTTACAAAATGTAATATAAGTCTTAAATAAAAACATTCTGTATAATTGGGATGAATAGTGTAAACTCTTCCCAAAGCTGAATCTCTTTTAACTCCAGGAAAATTTGGCACATCATGCCCCCGTTTTCTTCTTTGAAATTTTTAATTGTTCCATGTACGATGAAACTTCACAATACAGAAGCGTTCTTGCAAACTTATCGCGTGTGCATAGCTCAAAGAAAGCTAGCAAAGTGGTTTTGGGTGTAGTGCTTAATCTGTCAAGTAATTGTTGCGGATTATTGGGGTTAAAATATATCCGTTGACCATTTTCTAAATGGACTGCTAAGTGTGTAATAGCCGGAAAACGTTCATGTATGGGAAATGCAAGGATTCTCCATACCGCTTCTGAGCTTCTTATACAACGGTCACTTTCGTACATATTAATTTCATTACGTTGGTCTTCAAGAGTAAATGATGCTTGATCACTGCCCTTGTTAACATATTTACAAATGTATTTAATAGACTTTACAGAACTACAGTACTCAACATTTGGGGTCGCGACATATCTCCGACGACATATCTCCGCCGTTTCACAAACGACATATCTCCGCGCGGCAATTTTGAGCAAATTATGTCGATACACCAACGAAAAGTACAAATAACTACTTAGTTAAGGACGCAGGCAAAAATTTTTTTTCGAAAAAATCGCGCGATTTTTTTTAGATTTAGTTCTGGCAATGAGTATATAATCTATAGATATAATCTATAGATTGTACACTCTTTGGTTCTAGTAACTGAAAAACATCTCGCTCCGTCCTCATGTACATTCACAAATGCAACTTATAAAAGGCTACAGTAGCCAGTCACACTTACATAAAAAAACACAAGCACACGAACATATATATTTATATATACATATGTACATACTATACTACATGCATGCACAATCCGCAATTGCCTTTAGAACCTTGACTGTACCCTTAAAATGATTATCATACAAAATTCATTGCATACACTCAACAAACAAAAGCAACACTAATCAGATTAAAAAGGCTTATATTTAATTATAAATACTTTTCTTGTTTAAGTATCCAATGGATTTTTAAAATATTGCTTTATCAAACAATGTATGGTAAGGTTAAGGTTAAATTGCTTTGGTATTAAACTGTTTTAAAACTTATGTCCAAAACTGTGCATCATTTAATCAGCGTTTGTATAATTGTATCAAGTTTTGCTCACAAATAAAAAATGAATTTAAGGGACTTCGTTGGAAAATTTTATAAATTTATGTACATAGTATGTACAAACATAAATATACCAGAAAGAAAGTTTTACAGAACTTTCGCTTTGCGTCGTTGTTATTGTGTATTGCTGAGTATGTGTGACAGGTGGTTATATCGATGCAACGCCGCCATTTGCATACCAGGAACACTCACCTATTTTCTTTCTCTCTCTCTCTCTCTCTCTCTCTTTTTGATTTACACCGCAACTTACATTAACATTTAGTTTGTTGACAAAAAGGATGTGGGGTAACGAGGAGGGGGTTAAACGTACCACGTGACAAGGCATTTGCACGTGGGTCGATCTTTTCGACTGCAGGTCACGGCCGCCAGCGGAGACGATGACGTGGTTAAGGCAACGAAAAAAAGAGGCACAGCGCAAAATCCAATTTGTTCACGTAATTAATTTGAAGGCTCCTGCTAGTTTGGATAGCAACAAACAGTTAGCCCGGTTTAACGTTATTTTTACACGCACAAAAAAGCCTATGCCGGCCGGATCTAGTGGGACGACGACATATTGGCAATTTGTAATCTGTGCGGTGAAACTTGTCGGTTCATTTGGCCCGGCGGCAGTTGCCAAAATGTGGATGCGGCTGTGGATGCAGACAGACAGGCGTACACGGCAACTGAAATTGCAGCAGTGACCGTGGCATTTGCGCAACAGACACCTGAGGATTCAACGGCTGCTTTTTCTGATACCCTTTTCTAAAAGGCATTGAAAAAGGGTTCATCACACTTGGGAGAGTAAATGTACTGTTCATTTCTAAATCTTTGATCATTTAGTTTTAACTGCTTAGTCGATCTGCACACATTGATGTCTGCTTGTCTCTCATGATTGTAAACAACCAGCAGAGAAAAACTTGCACCAAAAGTATTCAGAAAACTATGTTCACGTGCATGCTGGACACAAATAAATCTACATTTGCATATTAAAGCCATTAGAATCTGTGGTCTTGGTATGTGATAGTCTGGCACTATCTAAACAAGGACACTCTTACTTGTAGTTTCCTCTTTAGTATTTTGACGGAGTGTGGGACAGCTTTTCTTTTCGAATGCAGTGCCGCCAGCGGAGCTTCTAAGCTTTGGCTGCATATTGAAATGCACAACAAAAGCTCGCGCAGTTTAGCTGAAAGTCCACAAGAAAATAAATAAAAATCTCGTTACAGGATCTCTAGCAGTTACTTGCAAAATAAAAAAAAATAAAAAAAAAATTAAAATTCTTATGAGTTGTGAAATGTGTTTAGTTTCTCCTTGAATAAGTATGTTTACATGACATATGAAGATTGGAAAATGAAAATAAGTTGATATGTGCAACTATTGAATGTTAAATATTATGGCTCTCCACCTCTGGCACCATCCTCCTCGTCAACATCCACCCAACCGTCGTCACTGAGTTCAGCGATGGTGTCGTTGTCATCGACCACAGCTGCCACACTAGTGTCGTCTTCGGTGGAACCAGAATTAGTATTGCTGTTGGTCACAACAACTGTTGCCCAGCCAGAAGCGGCGGGCAGCTCCTGCAGGTGTCGCTGGGTCACTGGCGTCTCGGATGTTGTGCTGCTTTCTGCGGATGGAGCTGTTTCGGTAACGTCGACGGCCACTGATGATGATCTTGTAGCATCAACAGCCTGTTTAAGCTTGTTGCGTCTACGCACCGCCCGATACTCCTCCAGATCAGCCAGATTTAGCTGAATGGTTTGCAAGTTGCGCTTTAACATGATTTCCTTTTCCGAATTTATGTGCGCGTAAGAAACAGTTAAGGCACTAGGCTGCCACCCTGGCAGAGTGAGTTTAAAAGCGCGCGGTAGAGCTGCCAGCTTTTCGATAGTCGATTGTGAACAAAACTCTGAATTTCATTCAACAGAATTCATCGCAACATAATGTGCAAAAAGCAGAAACCTGTTCGAAAAAGAAATATTAATATATTATTACTTTATTATAATCACTTTTAAGGCACTGCAAGACTGCTGATTGTGGAATTGACATTTCTGAAATTTTTTAAAATATGAATCTAGCAAACAAAAGTAATGAATAGAGTAATATTTGATTCTGAAAAAAGGTAAAAATTAAAAAATTGTAACATACGTTTGGATATCGGTGTTTTAATAAGCAATAGCTTAATCGATATTCCACCACTCATCATTACGCGTATCGTGGCAGCTCTTGTGTGTTGTGTTTGTTTTTTTTTTTTTTTTTTTTTTTTGGACTAATGGTTTATTTTGAACAACAAGCTAGAGTGTGAAATAAAGCAACGTGGATTTGGTGCGGCACTTTGGGTTACCAACGCCGCCGTCACTCTCTCACGACCGCGCTCGTGAGCGCTTTTTGTTTATCAACGCTGTTGCTGTGAAGACAAATTTTGAACATTTTGTTGCTGTTGTTGCTTTTTATTGACTCTTGTGATCTGTTTACAGAGGGCAAAGCAGCAGCAGCGGCAGAACTCTGCTGATCTGGCATTGCTTGCGGCCAGTGGCACGTCGCATATGAACATAACAAAAAAAAAAAAAAAAAACCGGCGGCTTATGCTGAACGAATCAAAACCTTGTAACGACTTTGTTCCTAATGAACAATAAACCGACAAACAAAATGAACGGACGCTCCATACGCATCAACCGGTTACCAGCAACCATAACGGCCATCTTGCTGACCATTGTACTTGTGTACTTTCTTAACTTTCAAAAGGATGAGCGGCCTGCAATTTATGGCATGCTGCGCAGTGATAATAAAGTCAACCTACGAAAGATGCTCATTGCTGCCATACAGGCGGCACAGCGCGGCGGGCTGGAAGTGCTCGATGTCGCACACTCGCGTCAGCTTAAGGAGCGCAGCAAGGGCAAAACGGATGAAGGTGTCAACGATCCGTTTACGGATGCAGACGGACGATCGCATTGCGTGATGAAGCAGGGATTGCAACGCATTTTTCCACGTGTACGCATATTTTCCGAAGAGGATAAGGAGCATTGCACAGATTCGCACAGCTTCGATTTAGATCCGACTGTGCTGCACGAGACTGCCAAGGTGCCCGACATGTCGGTCACAGCACAAGATGTGACCGTCTGGGTGGATCCTCTAGATGCCACCCAAGAGTTTACAGGTAAATAAATTTAAAATAAACTAGTGGTTAATGCATCTAATCTTTTATCATTATATTATATTCCAGAGGAACTCTACGAGTATGTAACAACAATGGTGTGCGTGGCTGTGGCAGGTCGACCAGTGATTGGTGTCATACACAATCCATTCAGTGGTCAAACTGCCTGGGCTTGGGTAGGGCAAAGTCGATCTGAATACCTCCAAGAGCTGCACAATCAGCCGCGTCGAAACTCCGACCAGCCTATTATTACAGTGTCGCGCTCGCATGCGGCCGCTGTCAAGGATTTGGCGCGCAATGTTTTTGGCGCAAATGTCAGCTTACTGACGGCCGCCGGCGCTGGCTATAAAGTGCTACAAGTGGTGGCCAACAATGCGACTGCCTATCTGCATACTTCTAAGATCAAGAAATGGGACATTTGTGCTGGTGAGGCAATACTGCATGCGCTGGGCGGTGCCATGACAGCGATAGATGGTAAGCCCATCAGCTATGGCTCGCACGACTCGGCAGTGAATATGGATGGCCTATTGGCCACTTTGGGTCAGCATGACGAATACTTGGAACGCTTGTCCAAGTATCGATCCACACAAAATGGCAAACTAAGGTAGTTGCAAAGAACTGTAACTCTCTGGAATCTCTACCAGGCAGCTCCTGAACGTGTGCAACACGTCGTCAGCTTAGGTCTAAGTTGTTAGTTAAAAACAATAAAAACCGGTTTTTTGTGAAAACAGATTTAAGTTAAGCAGGTTTAGCAACAAGCTAACGGACTTCAAAACAAAGAAGAATATTTCAAATTTGTGCTCGATATATAAATAATAATAAATTACCAATAAGCGAACAATAACCAAACATTTTAGATATTTTTTTATCTTTGTAGTTATTCGTAAGATTTTGCCTTAGAAATATGAGCTTTAAGCGAGGGACACATAAAATCTGCAGTTTATAACTACATATGTATTATTTTAATATGTTCTGAATTTAAAAGCTACTGCATGAATTTGCCTGACTTAACTGTTTTGAATTCTTTGACCAAATAATGATTCCTTTCCTGTACGTACTAAGTTACAAGATCGTTATAGTTTTATCAACAAACTTGAGACATTAAATACAATACAGTTCTTAAACAAACATCGCTTACAGCTTGAGAAGCTAAACTAGTTCTATATGTGTTTGTGTCGCTTTCAGCTCTTACAACTTAATGCGTTTTAATAAATAGAATAATAATTGATATATTAACTCACTAAATGTTTATTTGTTGCTTTCACTATTATTAAATTAAGGTCAACGCTGAAGCGCAACTCTTGCAGTTTTGTATTACAACTTTGGATTATTTGTTTGTTGCTGATGTTCTATTTGGTATTTTCTTTGCGCTGCGTGCATTTCGTGGCACGCTCTGGCTGGGCACGCGCTCGTCTCTATCCCAGACAGCTGTGACGCGTGCATCTATCAGCTGTTTAGGGCAAACTGCATATAATTGCATATGTGCGTGTTGAGACGTTTGCCGGTCGAGGGTGCAATGACCAGCAGCGTCAACGTCTGCAAACGCTTTCATCAGATTGAGGTCGAATCTGTGCGGGAGTCGGACAAAGTGCGTCACAACCTGCTGCTGATCAAGGGTCGGCTGTTGCCCAGCTGCTCCAGTACCAAACAGCTAAAGGCGACGCTAGCATTACGCCACACACAACAGGAGCAACTTACACAGCTCTCTGCTGTTGGTGAGTTCAAGCTACTCTTCGATTTAAAATCCGAGGAGCAGAAGCAGGCAGAGGAGCATTTGTGTGAACTGCAGTTAAGTTGCTGCAGCGGCAAGCGTGTGTTGCGATTTAGCTATCAGCCACGCCTTAGCGCATATCGCGTGCAACCGCTTTACCTGCTGTGTCGGCCCGACGGGGAAAACGAGGAGGAGGAATCAGAGCAGGTGCAGCGCGAACGCTGCGCTTTAATTGATTTGAATCTGCGCCTGGTGCAGGGCATCTATGCACAAAAGCTACACGCCGCTGGCTATACAAATCGCACGTTTAGTCTAAACGGACCCTGTTGCATCTTTCGCTCCCAGCTAAGTGTGGCGAAGGCCCGGGCCTGTGGCGAGGACGAGCTCTGGCAGCAATTTGCCAGCGAGATACTCGCCTGTCCCAATTGGGGTCAGCAGCAGCACTTGAAGTTTGTGGCATTTATTGGCTGCACGCGTTACAACGGCGCTGGTGTGTCGGCCAGTGGTGATTATTCTTACGCAAATATCCGAAGGCACCTGGAAGCACACGCTGCTTTGGGTGGCGGTGGATTGGCTCTATTTGGCAGTGGGCATTTTTATGCGTGGCCGCGACGCTTTGCAGAGATTGGCGAGTGCATACGCAGCACGAAGCGTGTGGATGTAACACGATTGCCGGACGAAAGCAACTATAGACGCACGTACGGCGGCGTCTTTGCCAGCACCTTGGGCGCTGTCTGCCACGAACTGGGACACTGCTTTGATCTTGGACACACCAACGATGGTGTCATGGGCCATGGCTTTGACTTTTTGAATCGTGTACTAGCCATTGATCAGCCCACGGAGCATTTACCGCAACGTATTGTCGCAGCGGCTGCATCGGATATATCCACATCTTTGGTGCGTCCACGTTTTACACAGCTTAAACTTAAACAGACGGCGGGCAGCAAGTATCTTGACAACTATCACGATCAGCGGCGCAACGATAGCTTTTACTTTGCACAAAATTGCGCCGTCATTCTCGCTCATCATCGCTGGCTCCGCCCCGACTGGGAACAGCTGAAAAAGAAGACACAAGATAGCCATATTAAGCTGCTGACAGTTAGCAGGGAAATTGTGTCCAGTGAACCGCTGCGTATAATCGAATTGCGCTGCAATCTCAACAGCTTTGTGGACCACTACAAAGAGTTTGATGAGAAGCAACAGACACATAATTTCCAGCTACCTGAAGCGTTCTGGGATCTTTTGGCTAACCAGCGCACACACTATGCCTTTGTACTGACCATCGACGGCGATACCAAACGTTTGTCCTGCGACAACGCACCCAAGTAGTAATCGAACAGGTGAGAGGAATGAGCACAGCTCACAACCTAAAAAATCATACACAATTCCTGATTATAGTTCCCAAAAAATAATATTTCAGGGCCAATCTAAGCTTATTATTATGGCAATTTTATGTATTTGCAATAGGTTGGGTACAAAAATCAATGATTTGTGAACATTTGTGGATTCTAAACAAATTTTCTGAGCTTAATGTAAATAATGATAAACACAATGACAGGCCAGGGCTAATAAAAAAATTAAAATTGTATGGGAATTGTAGAATTTTAATATTAATTAAAGTATGAATTTCATATTCTAGAAAAATACAACTCTTTGGAAATTTCAGATGGAATTCTGAAAAAACCTATTTTTGAATCTCCATTACTAAGCAAAGAAAACCATATTTGAAAAATATGTATCAAATTCATGAACAATCTTTATAAAATAGGAGAAATACATTTTTCTTTGCATGGGTTTCACTTAAAATACTGCATTGAGATAAGATAATTTGAAACTAAAAAAAAAAAAATCCAAAATCTTTGTTCAACTTAAAGGTCTTAATTGTAATTAGCTGGTTTCACAATCAATCAATAACAAAACTCATAATCTGATATTAAACGGTATCAAAACAATTAAAATGACATAAAATATGAAAACCATTCAATAACGCATTCCTGACACAATGGGCTTCAACAATATTGCAAAGGCTATTATGTAAAATGTGAGTAATGTAAAACGCATAATGGCAACTACTCGCAACTAGATGATTCATGCGCGGAGTTGTTGAATCAACCGCAACAAGAGCCCGTGGGTTATCAACACCGACTGAGAACCGGTATCAAAGTTCGATTAGAGCACTCAAGTATTTTAAGTCATAACAGAGTAGAACGTTGGCTGTGAGAGTGGCTTTGCCATAAACAGAGACTGGTTTTTGTAAGCTGAGCTGGCAACTAGTTCGAGAGACTTAGAAAAGAGAGTATGTCAAATGGGTTAAGCTGCTGCGTTGTCAGCATTTTTGCACAGTGCTACAAAATTACAACTTAAAAAATACACATGTATATATGCATGATACTTTAATGCATAAAATTAAAATACATTTAATTTTAGCGCCCTGACTAAATTTACCATTTTTATTTATTGCAGCTACTTAGCAAAACACAGAAACGCCAAGCAGTCATCACTTAAATACTCAAACTACTCGTAGACGTTGTCTAAAAATAGATTGATTTCTAATCAATAATCAAGTTAGAATTTTTGTGTTCGTTTTTTTAACACTGTGCAGTTTGGAACATTGCACGTTGCTTGTTTGTTTTTTTTTCTGTTGTTGTAAAGCACGTAGTTCGATAGTGATAGAAACGACAAACAAAACAAATAAAAGAAATTAATAATATTCGGCATAGGTATGTTTGATAAGATAATTAAATACGAAAAAGGCAATAGCAAAACTCATTTATTTATGGTTAAGAGAACAAGTACAAAAGGCTAAAGAAAAAAAAACCATTACACTCTCAACGCGATTGCTAATTTTGCGACTTGTCTCATTCATATTTCAGAGCTGAAGTGGAGCAGCAGCAGTAATAGCAGTCAAAAAATAATCGTAGGAACCATATTCATCATGGTTGATGCTCGCATACAATTTAATGTCTTGAAAGGCTTTCCGGATGCGACTGATAAAATCGAAACACAAACATTTTTAAATGCGGCCAAAGAAATTGTAACTGTAATTGGTAAGCTAGATCGGTCTACACTTGATTGATTATGTTATGATTGAATTACATATATCCTAATGTCTGCATTCTTTTAAAACAGAAACCTTTGGTAAGCTCTTTACGCCCGTGATCAGCGATATGAATGGCAATATAAATGTAAGTCTTAATGTATTTATATTTTTATTAACTATTAAATATTATATCATTTGCACAGAAACTGGCCAAAGTCTACGAAACGGATGTCCTTAAATATCAATATTTGGAGGATATGATCGTGCTCAATGTGAATGTGGATGATTTTGCGGCAAATGCGCTTCTTTGGCTAAAACGTGGACTGCAATTGATTTGCACGTTTTTTGAGAATATTTACAACGATGCACAAAAAACAGAGGCACTCAAACAGCATCTACAGGATGCCTACGAACGTACGCTTAAACCCTACCATGGCTTTATAGTTCAAAGCACCATCAAGGTAAAAATTCCTTAAACGATACTTTGAAATGTTCCCTTTAGATTCATTCGTATTCCTGTACTCATTTCACAGATCATTTATAGCTGGGTGCCTACACGTAGCCAATTACTGGGTCAGGGAAATGACCATCAGCAGAATATTGAGGTGCTGACAAAATACTTGCCTACAATGCGTTCACAACTCGATCGTATTGATACGTTACTCAAAGCGCACCATTTGGATGATGTGCGCAAAGTGTGATTCGAGTGTTCGCCAAAATTCCTTTTAGCCTGCTATTGTAGCTTATTCTCATAGTACTATTATACACTGATACATACTTTATACTAGAATATTATTATATGCTTATTATGTTTAAACACTCCGCCGTCATGCATTTTTAGCCTTGAGCACCAACAGCTGCTGCGACTGTTCCTGAACTCTGGTCATTGATAGGGCATGATGTACGAGTGCGACAAGCGCCTCTAAAGCAATCAGCACGAGCTGCACATTTGAGATGAACTGCAGCCAGCAGTCACCCATGGCGACAGCCAGACGCAAATACACAAATGCAGGCAGCAGGACGCAAAGTGTTAGCGTTAACAGCAGCCACATGGTTGTCGCACCCGTGCCCAGATTAATCGAGTAGCTGGCATAGAGACGCAACGATTCAGTGCCAACTGCCAGCATATAGGCTATCAGCATAGCAAGGCCTGTGTAGTTCAACAGTTGAAACGACTGCAAAGATTCGATTATTTAGCTATTTCTTTGTCACTCATTAACTTACCCAAATTAGCATGTGCAGCAAGTAGCTTAAACTCCAAATAGTCAATACAAAGGTGTTGGTCTGCAGCAACATTTGCAGCAATAAATTGGAACGATGCGGCATTACTAGATTTATCCATATCCATACATTAACTGATAGTAATTATAATAATAACAAGATGGTTACCGGACACTCAACGCAACAACGACAACAGCGACAGCAGCAGCGGCGGCAGCAGCAACGGCAGCAGAGGCAGCGGCGACAAACAGAAGAACTTCAGCCAGCGGTTTCTAGCATAATTGTCATAACTTTAGTTCTAAATCAGCACCTCAATAAAACAAATGTGTTTTTTTTATTAATAAAACCCAAAGGTTTATTTAATTTACATAAGTACGTATTTATATGTACGCGCCTTGATTGTACTAAATTCATATCAAAGGAAGTTAAAAGTATTTACACTACACTTAAAGTTAAATCTACCCATTGCTTAAATTTACTTTATGGAAAGTATGGTATCGATGGAAAGTTCATTTAATTTCCGTTTGAATGATACAATACTCTTCATAACCCATTAAGTGCACATTGAAAGATTTAAATTTTAGTAAAAGTCTACTTTTGAAACTTTTCTTGCTGGGCTTAAACAAAAAATGTTTTGATGTAAAAAGTTACTTCAAACAATTCTAATAATGATTTAAATAAAAATTTCAAAAATCTCTTCGTATGTATTTTAAATGATTTTTTGAAGCAACAGCTCTATCAGCCGCAGCTACACCAGCAGCAGCAGTTTCAGCCACACCAGTGGCAGCATCAGCGTCAGCCACAGCAACAACAAAAGCATCGTCAGCAACAACAACAACTAAAGCATTTAAAACTGCGCCAGCAACAAAACATTAAACCGCTGCACAGTCAAATTTTTAAATAAAATAAAAGAAGAAATATAATAATGAAAAAAAAACAAAAACAAAATGAATTGCGAAATAAAACTAAATTCGAAGCAATGAAATTAGAAATAAAGAATGATGCAAAGAAGTGTTGCAAAATCTGCAATATGAGTTGCAAACCCTAAAAATTTAAGAACATTAGTACAAAACAAGTGGAAACGTTGCAGTTGGACGCAACCGACTGCGGCATACTCGATACCAGTATTAGAATCGCTTAAAAAGAGGCCTGATTGCAAAGGGGTACGGATGGGTAAAGGGTGTACGCTGCCTTAAAGATTCTCCAATGCAGATAGGGAGGCCTGCAACTATCTTCCTTCCAAATTTGGTGACTCTAGCTGAAAGTTTGTAAGAGCTGTTGCAAGGGGGGCTGGGGGCGGTATGATTGGGTGTGGCATCCAAATTTTTACTGCAGATCTTTGCGAAATGTCAATTGCTATCTTCATACCAAATTTGGTGACTCTAGCTCGAAAATTGTTAAATGTGGGGAAAGGGGGGCTGGGGGCGGTATGGGTGGGCGTGGCATCCAAATTTTTGATGCAGATCTTTGTGGAATGTCAATTGCTACCTTCATACCAAATTTGGTGACTCCAGCTCGAAGTTTGTAAAGAGTGGGGAAAGGGGGGCTGGGGGCAGTATGGCTGGGCGTGGCATCCAAATTTTTGATGCAGATCTTTGTGGAATGTCAATTGCTATCTTCATACCAAATTTGGTGACTCTAGCTCGAAGTTTGTAAAGAGTGGGGAAAGGGGGGCTGGGGGCAGTATGGCTGGGCGTGGCATCCAAATTTTTGATGCAGATGTTTGTGAAATGTCAATTGCTATCTTCATACCAAATTTGGTGACTCCAGCTCGAAGTTTGTAAATAGTGTGGAGAGGGGGGCTGGGGGCAGTATGGCTAGGCGTGGCATCCAAATTTTTGATGCAGATCTTTGTGGAATGTCAATTGCTATCTTCATACCAAATTTGGTGACTCTAGCTCGAAGTTTGTAAAAGGTGGGGAAAGAGGAGCTAGGGGCGGTATGGGTGGGTGTGGCATCCAAATTTTTACTGCAGATCTTTGTGAAATGTCAATTGCTATCTTCATACCAAATTTGGTGACTCCAGCTCGAAGTTTGTAAATAGTGTGGAGAGGGGGGCTGGGGGCAGTATGGCTAGGCGTGGCATCCAAATTTTTGATGCAGATCTTTGTGGAATGTCAATTGCTATCTTCATACCAAATTTGGTGACTCTAGCTCGAAAATTGTAAAATGTGGGGAAAGGATGGCTGGGGCGGTATGGGTGGGCGTGGCATCCAAAGTTTTGATGCAGATCTGTGTGGAATGTCAATTGCTATCTTCATACCAAATTTGGTGACTCCAGCTCGAAGTTTGTAAAGAGTGGGGAAAGGGGGCTGGGGGCAGTATGGCTGGGCGTGGCATCCAAATTTTTGATGCAGATGTTTGTGGAATGTCAACTGCTACCTTCCTTCCAAATTTGCGGACTCTAGCTCGAAGTTTGTAAAGAGTGGGGAAAGGGGGGCTGGGGGCGGTATGATTGGGTGTGGCATCCAAATTTTTGATGCAGATCTTTGTGAAATGTCAATTGCTACCTTCATACCAAATTTGGTAACTCTAGCTCGAAAATTGTAAAAAGTGGGGAAAGGGGGGGCGAAATGGGTGGGCGTGGCTCCAAAACTTTGATTTTTGGGGGTCGTTACCAGCTATCTTCCCACCAAATTTGGAGTCTCTAGCTCCACAACTCTGGAAGATACACGCATTCCCGTTTTTGACGAAGCGTTGGAGCGGATGGGGGTGGCTAGGGCAGTATTGGTGGGCGTGGCATCCAAACTTTTGATGCAGTTTTTGGGGGGTCCTCATCACCTATCTTGGCACCAAATTTGGTGGCTATAGCTCAAAAACTGTGGGAGATATAGGCGTTTTTGACTTTAAAATGCCGTGGGGCTGGGGGCAGAATGGGGGGGCGTTAATCCAAAATTTTTGATGCAGTTTTTTGGGGGTGCTTGTAGCTATCTTCTTACCAAATTTGGTAGTTCTAGCTGTAAGGATGTGCGAAATATGTGGATTTATCGGTTTTGAGTTATCGAATTTATCGATTTGCCAGCCCCCCAGTTATCGTAGAACCCCCATCTTGACACTTTAATTTACTATCCCATAGATAAGAGAATTTCAAGTGTCTAGCTTGAAGGGTGTGGAAAAAACTTGCAACCATACGGACGGACAGACACCATGGCGGACATTGCACAAAACCAATATACTCTTTACCTTCGGTATCGAGTATAAAAATACTTTACATACAGTTACAAAAATGCAATTGTCGTTCCACAAAAGATAATAGCATCTTTGTCTTCAAGAAAACCCGTATTCTGAAAGTAAAAGTATAATGATTTAAAGTAAAAAGGCGGCAGTTTAGACACAAAGTATTAATATGTATTTTAATTTTTTTATTTTTTTTTTTAATTTTTAATTTTCTGTAATATTAATTTTTTGTAATTCATTACGCAAGTTTTTAATTTAATTTTTATATTCATTACCTAATTCTATTTTTAAAGCATTTAATTTTTTTTCGTTTTGTATTTCTATTGTCTTCTGTTTTTTATACCCTTCACAGGGTATATTGACTTTGTCATGAATCTGTAACGCCTTTAAGGAATGATGGGAGACCCCATAAACTATGTATCAAAATGATCAGGACGAGCTCAGGAATTGATTTCCGTCTGTCCGTCTGTCTGTCTGTTTCAACACGATTTCCGGCCAAACTGCTGAACCGATCTTGATGAAACTTTCACAGATTGCTTAGATCATGTCGGGTTTGTTCACTATGAAATTTCATCCCGATCGGAGCATTCTACGATATAGCCACCATATAAATTTACCATATCAACACGATTTCTGGCCAAACTGCTGAACCGATCTTGATGAAACTTTCACAGATTGCTTAGATCATGTCGGGTTTGTTCACTATAAAATTTCATCCCGATCGGAGCATTCTACGATATAGCCACCATATAAATACAAAAAATCTATTAAAAAAACAAAATTGGACTAAAAAACTAAAATACCAAAATTAATACACGGGGATTCGAACCCGCACCTACCGGATGAGAGTCTGGCATACTTACCACAAGACTATATAAGAGTTTAACAGAATAGCTGAATATCTATTCGTAAAATTAACATAGTTAATTCGATACACCGAATATTAGTAATTTAATGCCTTATAGTCTTTCGAGATTTTCACGCAATAAAAAAATAAAAATACAAATTAATCCACGTGTGAAGGGTATCATAGTCTTGGCATAGCCAAAATTAACTATGCGGCACTATGTTTAATAATAAATTCAAATTTTTTGTTTATTTTTGCAACTTGGCTGTGCAGCTTAATGACGATATGTTGCTGGCGCAGCTTTGCCTTCTTAAAATGTTGTTGCTGTTGCTGTTTTTGCTGCCGCCGGTGTGGCTGAAACAGCTGCTGCTGCGGCTGAAGCTGCTGGTGCTGCGGCTGAAACGGCTGCGGTTGAAAATTCTGTTGCGGCAGCTGCTGATACAGCTGCTGAATATACATATAGTACTGTGGCAGGGCCACAGCAGCACCCCAATAATTTTGTGCGTTAATTCTTGTATGTCACGTTTAGAAATGAAATGCAGCAATACGCAAATGGCACACTAAAGTAAAAATTGTTCAATTCCCTGAGAGTGAAAGAGTTACAGTTATTTATGCGAATTGATCTCATCTACAAAACAATATCACATTTTCATGCTCTTAAGCCAATCTCGCATTCCTCTTAGTCCTCCCTTGTTGTTTCAAATTCGTGTGTGCATACAACGGCTTATAATAAGCCTGAAGCGATAAACAAAAACAGCAACAACAAATCTTTTGCATTCACAGTTATATTTATACCCTGAAATGGGTAAAAAAGGGTATAATTGTTTTGTGCAAAAGTATGTAACAGGCAAAAAGAAGCATCTCCAACTCCATATAAAATATATATATTCTTGCTAAGCATCAACAGCCGAGCCGATACAGCCATGTGCGTCTGTCCTTCTGTCCGTCTGTCCGTCTGTCCGTCCGTCCGTCCATCCGTCCGTCCGTATGTATGCACTATAAGAGCTAGAGACTTCAAATGTGGAACATAACTACTTTCAAACTATCGGTAACTGTTCTGGTTTCCGATGTACATATGGAATCGATAACGAAAAAATCTCGAATTAAGAAAATTTAAAAATAGAAGTTGAAACTATGGATAACATTATAACTTCTGTGAAAATTTGATCCAAATCGGTTAAGAAACACTGGAGATATTTTATATTAAAGTTAAAGTCAAGAAAAACTCACTTCTGCAAGTCATTTTAATACACGGGTTCAGGGTATCTTTTAGTCCGGATTTCTCGACTAAAACCTTCTTACTCGTTTTTAGATTCGCTCGCGCATCTCTCTTCATGTTCGGCGCTAGATGACAAATTATTTTTAAATCGCGCCTTCGTTGTTGGCTATTTCGGCTAACTCTCTTATGTATGCGCGCGCTCTGCAAGTCAAACAAAGAGCGTAGTATCGCTACCTTCTTCACACGCACTGAATCAATGCAAAACATACATATCTAAGAGGCTGCAGTTAAGTGAATTGTATATTGCCTTTAGCTTTAATTTAGTGTGTGTGCGGAGGAGCTAGGGTTATTAAACTATATGATTGACATGCAAAGCGCGCACATTAAATAGAGAGTGAACGTAAATGAGCAACAACAAAGGCGCATGATAGGAGCGAGATATCAAATTATCTGATTATCATAAGAGCAACACGCGCGCTTATGTGAATAATATATCAATAATGTTAGTGTGTTACGTTTTGTCTAAGTTATATAAGCAGCAAGTAGGCGAATCCACCCCCATAACATATTCTGTTGTGGGAAATTTGTATAGTTTTGTTATGTTGTTCTTGTTTTTTAAAATCAATGACACTGAAAACAACAACAAACGCTACTTGGGTCGTAAATCAATTGTCAAAGGCACACAAATTTGAAAAGAAAAATGTGCACTGTGCGAAGTGATACATGTACATAAAATTATGAAAATTATTTTCAAGCGCATTGTTCACATCACCCTACGAAAAAATAACAAATCAGTCCCTGGTGTGTCAATTTGACAAAATCAAAAACAAAAAAAAGGAAAAATATTTTTAAAATTAAAAATATTTATTTAAATAACAAAATTAAATAATAAAAACAAATATATCTATGAACCGCATGTTTCGCATAGAACAAAGCGAAGCTGCGGGCAAACTATTTTCATGCACCTATCGCATTCGGCAAAGTGGATGTTTGCATTCTTTGCCTGTGGGCATTTGTGGCACCTTTCGCACTTCCTAGTTGGCGTGTGGTGCATCAAGCGACTGTTCGCAGATGCATCAGCTTCGGTTTGGACTAGCTGCTCGCCGTCCTGAATCCAAAGGACTACCGAAAACGCTCTCTCGCCTCGTGGTGCTCGTTCCCGTTGGTCGATATGCAGCGAGACCAGGGAGTACCCGAGTTCAATCAAAAAAAAAGGCGGCAACGGATGTTTTTTTGGCCGAATTCCAGTTTAGGTTCAACTCCGTGAATAAAATGCACGCATTCATCGCAGATATATCTAGCAGATTGCAAAATACTGCGACAGGCCATCTGTTTACTTTTCGTTTGCAGCTATAAGTGCCTACCATCTCATCCATAATGTAATTTCCGGCTTTTTTTAACGTCTTTCTCCTTTATTTGTGAAGATAGATGCACTGTGCTGAGAAACGTAACGAAACGACGTCTCTTCGTTACGTAGGAAACCACTGTCGAGTTCAGCACGTGATCGAACACAAATTGAGAATGGTACAGTGGTTTGTTCTTCATGTCCAGTACCAGAGGTGGCAGCTCCTTTCTGTTTTTACGAATAGTGCCAACGGTTGTCATTTGTCTCTGCTTCAATTTTACCGCAAGAGCGTGGGATTTGAAGAAATTGTCGGTAGTAACGTTTCTTCCGTTGAGTCCCTCTGTAAGCTGCAATACAACCCGTTCTGCCAGGTTTACTTCGGGTGCACAGTTGCGGTTACGACTAATATAAACATCTACAGCATAACGTAAAATGTTGATGCATCACACAGATTGATACCGTATTTGCAGGGTTTCGACGGGATGTACTGCGTAAACGGACGTCGACCACGGTAGCAACTGCTCGTCGACGGTTACATTTTTGCCAGGAATATAGCACAATTTGAGTCGATATGCCCATTTATCAAAAAATTTGCTCGAACTGGAGCGAATTTGTCTCGAAACGGACAGTGTGCTCTCTCCTCCCGATCGTCGAACCGCAAACACTGAGTGATCTGCTTATAACGCTTGAGCGACATTGTTGCTGCAAATATCGGTCGTCCACTTTTTAGATTCCACAGCTCAGTGATGCATTCACCATGTGTTGATGCCAGAAAAGGTAACCGACTCAGAACCATGACGCATCTCTAACATTTTACTTATTTATTGAGTTTTCAAATGCCCCGTTGAAGTTTCTGTTAACATTAACAGAGCTTCAACAGTTGGTTCTGAGCGCGGTTTCGAGTCCCATATTCATACTCGAGAATACCAGACTACTTAATCCTACTACGATTTACGATTACTACAATTAACAAAGAATTAAGAAACAAAACTACATCATATTCAACTACAATAAGAAAACCCTGAAAAATACTGGAGTCAACAAACTACATATGTCTAACAAAACACATACTGAATAAACTCACTTTACACATTACAACACCACCACTGTGTCTTATCATTTTGGAGCCTCCGCTACAAACATTGGTCCTTCGAGCCGGATATCCTTCTGCACTCGCCCCAGCTAGTTGCTTGGTGAAAAAAGATAAGTAATACACACTAATTTAATATTTTCAACTGTGTAAAAGTTGTTCGTACATACCGGCATCCCAAGTCCACCATATTGCAACATATTTTGAGTTGACGATGGATAAGACTATGTACTTCAATATTCTTAAAGAAAATTTGCTTCAAAGCGCCGAAAAGTTAGGAATCCGACGTGTTTTCCGGTTCTACCACGACAACGACCCCAAACATACGTCCGGAAAAGTGCAGCCCTGGCTCACCTGGAACTGCCCCCACGTTATGATTCCTCCGGCCCAGTGTCCAGATTTAAATGTCATTGAAAATTTGTGGACTATGCTGGAGAACAAGAACCGGAATCCTCGGATTTCCAGCAAACAGGACCTTAAAAATGCTTTGCTGGAGGAATGGCGCAAAATAAGCCCGGAAACCACTCGGAAGCTGGTCTCTTCGATGAATAATAGGTTAAGGGCTATTCTAAAGGTCAAGGGACAACATACTTAGTACTAAAATCCTTATTTAACCTTTTATCCGGCAAAAATATAACAACTTTGTGTCTGCATCTTTTAAGCTGTGACCTATATTTAAGATATATTTTTAGTTTTTAGTTTATATATAAAACTAAGCAATATTTCAGAAACAAATAAAGTTTATTTTTTAAGTGTGATATAACATAAAACAAATTGGCGTTTAAACATTTTTTGTTTTTCCTCTAGTTTAAAATATATAGCACCTTAAACTTTTTATTTGAGCTGCGAGTCACTGTAAAGGCTCAGTTACCCAAACTTAACTTGAATTGTATTCAACTTGAATTGAATCTATTCAACTTTACGGAAAACACTGCTTGCTGGTTACCCTCAACTTGACTTGAACTGAGTTGACTTGACTTGACTTGACAACCTGCAGAAAACAGAATTTCTAATTCAAGTTTAAGTTCTAGTTCATGTTCCAGTTCAGCGGCTGATTGCAAAATGGATGAGCACAAGCTAATTTGTTTGGTGCAGGAAAATGAATTATTGTACAATAAAGCTAGCAAAAATTTTAAAAATCCATCTAAAAAAAAAGGAAGCTTGGATACTAATTGCCGCAGAATTGTAATCACTTCGTGAGTATAATATTATTTACATATGTAATTGTTTTTTATTTATTGTTTTGTTTTTTCTTAAGCGGATATATGTGAGCGGCGCTGGACATCGCTAAGAGAACGGTACAACAAAATCCTTCGCCAAATGGAATGTCCATCAGGAAGTGGAGCGAAAAGTGGAGACGATTGGGTACATTTTGATTCCATGTCGTTTTTAAGAAGCCATTTACTGAAGCGCAAGTAGGTTAAAAAAGTTTTGGGTTTTATATTAAAGTATAATATTGTTATATTCTATTCGAAGGCAGCGCACGAGTTTTTTTTAAAATGAATCTTTGTCTGCTGCTCCTTGGATGATGTCGCAACCATTGGCTCCTGGATCTCCAGCGACGGACTCCAATTCGCCTTCATTTACATTTGAAATCAATGACGGCTAAGATTCGTTGCTAAATGCTGGAACGGAAGTGGCGACTCCGACCAATAGTTTGTCCATGCAGTCATCGAGCTCATCAACAACACAAATACAGACAGAAAAACAAACAACGTCAACACCGATGGCATCACCTCAGCCGACAAGTCAAGGAGAATCGCGTGCCAAAAGGCAAAAAAAAAAATGACTTGCCGGAAATTTTGGGCGAGGTTAACCAAACATTTAATAGTTACGTGCAAAGTGTAGTGAATCGGCAAGAGGATAAAGTGGCAAGTGGTTTCACCACAACTGTGTACGCATTATTAGCAGATATGAAGCCCAAAAAAAATTTAAAACAGTAATGACCATAATGAAGGTGCTACAAGATGCGCAGCTAGAGAGAGACGAGGAGTAAAGAAATTACAAAAATAAATAATACTTTATAAAGAAAAACTCATCAGCATTTATTTATTTATTTGTTTATTTAATTTATGAATTGGGCTGGTATGCTACTGCCCCTTCTGCGCTGAAATATCTGCATAATTCTTCACGACCTTGCTGCGCTCTGCTCGAACTCCGTCGTATATGGGACACAAAGTTTCTAAGAGCACCATTGGGACCAACGTCGTTCCTCCAATCTCCCAAAATTATTGTATTATCCGACGCATCTCTATCATCATACGATTCAGGGCAACACAAGCGTTCAATGTCATTACGAATGCAGTTTCTACTACTCGTCGCGCCCGAGAGAGCCGATAGTTGAATATTTTTGCCTTCAGCTCAAGCATTTCTCCTTGACGTTGTGGAGCAATCGGCTTCATTAAATTTGCCGTTAGCTGAAAAGCCGCATCAGCAACAAAGTAATGGGGAAATGGTGTAAGGTTTTCGCTGTTGGGCAACGGTTTTCGCGCAGGCAATGGCAGCTTGTTTTCCAACAAGGCTCTTCCAAAATCACTTAATCGAAACACATCTGAAAATTTATTTAAAATCAATAATTTTGTCTATATATATGTGTGAAATTAGAAGCTTACCTCCATCGCTTTCACTCCCGTAGCTTCCGATGCTTATGTCTGTAAAAATATAACGCACATCGCAAACAGCCATAAGCACCATTCTGAAATATTTTTTATAATTAAACCAGCAGCTTCCGGAGTTTTTGGGGCACTTTATGGCAATGTGTTTGCCATCTATGGCACCCACACAATTTGGCATATGCCACATTCTCCTGAACTCCACTTCAATGTCTTTATATTGAGACATTGTTGGGGTTGTCAAATATACTGGAGAAAGAACA
This sequence comes from Scaptomyza flava, assembly GCA_030179655.1. Classification (NCBI taxonomy): domain Eukaryota; kingdom Metazoa; phylum Arthropoda; class Insecta; order Diptera; family Drosophilidae; genus Scaptomyza; species Scaptomyza flava. The sequence goes on from JARNME010000314.1 coordinate 24,373,408, forward strand.
CGCCAAAGCTCCTCGCAAGTCTCCAAAACAATCTTCCTCACAGTAGCTTTGCCTATCATATAGCTCCAAGCTAATGTCTGCATACTTGTTTCGTGTGCTAAAAACCTTAATTTCATTTAAACATTAACATTTGTATAAGAAGTATCTAAATAAATATATATGTACTTACAACAAAGTCATGGAAAGCCGTTCTTCCATACTTATCCGTTGTCTTGGAAGCGCAAGAGAATTGCCCAACAGCGTTAGCAATAGATTAAATAAGGTTTTGGACATTCTATTGTGCAGGAAAAATTGCGAATCATCCAAGTTCTTATGTTTCCTGAACGTTTTCTTGTAGTAGCCAGCTACATTCCAATCCCTTTTAATAGGCCGAACTGCCCAACGCCGCGTTCGCATTTCTGGCATTGCGATGGCTATAATGCCCATTTGCACCAAGTACATATAAAATATGGTCACCATATCATCCATTTTTAATTAAATTTTTCTGCAGGCACTTAAACAATTTTCGCGCTCAATTCAGATTATATCAAAACAATGACAATCAGCTCTTCGATAAGTTCATGCCCACGGTTGCATTCACGCTCACGTTCAGGTTCAGGTTCATATTAAGTTCACGTTTTATTGAGTTCGGGTAATCGCTAGAATTTCACGTTCAAGTTAAGTTCAAGTTCAAGTTCAAGTCAATTTAAGTTCGAGTCAATTCAAGTTCGGGTAACTGAGCCTTAAGTTGTATGTATGTAATTCCGATCTGTCCAAAAAACTGTGAACAATTTTCAAAGTCCGCACAAATATCCTACATAGAACAACATATGTTAAAACTCAAATATAGTTGAATATATTTATTAGCATATGCCGGTACTTACTAGTGCGAATTCCATTGCTCCGTGCAAAGCAAAAATATATGTATGTACATACATATGTACATCTACCACGACTGAATTATATTTTGTCCTAAATATTATTCAGTATCACGACAAACTTCTGCTGCAAAAGGTAAACAAGCAAATTATCGATAGTTTGGTTACAATCCATCGCGCATCAATCATTTTAATGCCACTTCTACACTGGTGATTAGTGCTGCCAATTCCGCTTTTTCCCGTAGATCTGGCTTTTTTCAAAACGCGATTGCGGAAAAAATTTTCAAATATTGTATGGTGCAGCTTTTTTCTGTATGAAACATTTGGTATCAGTTGTGTGTAAATAGCTTTTTTGCTTTATTTTTTCGCATTTCTAGCTTTTTTTTGCTCAAAAAAAAAGTTGGCAGCACTGCAGGTGATCTGAAACCTTGCATGCAACCAGCTGCGCTCCAAGCAACTTCTACCAACATATATGTGCTGCAACATCGGTATTAAGTAAAATCCATTAGTAAATAAATAAAAAAGAATAAAAGTTGATTCTTATTAATAGAACATTTAATTTTTTTTTCTTTTGGATAGTTAAGAATAATTTAAAAAAAAAAATGACCCTACATATATAAATATTTTATGGTTTATTTCTTTGTGCGTGCAAGTTATTTATTTTATTTTATTTTTTGTTGTTATTACCACTCCGGTGTTCCAATAGTAGTATTATGTCTACAGGGTCCGAAGGGACTGAAATGAAGGCAAACCCAAAAGCAAATTTTCCGGCTCCACAAATCGACCGTCGTCACTCCATCTCATCCGCTCCATCAGGTTCGAGAAAATCGACTGGTGTTCCGAAAAACCCACTACAGCAAGGTGAAAAACCTAAACTAAATAAAAAAATATCTTTTGGTGTCACCCGCATCAACATCATCGCGATTTCCAAGCGCTTTTCCGAAAAAGGGATTTAAATTCCAAATTTCTGCAGCGTTATCCGATAAAGACACACAATGTCTTTGACAAGTTTCATTTCCATCACCGACAAACTTCTCCAGTTTGAGGCTCGCGTGATCACTCCCGCATCCGAAGATGACAATATCTTCACTTACGAGATTCGCCGCGATCGGCTGCAATCGTTTTGGGAGAAAGTTGAGACGGAGTATGCATTGTGTTCCAGCGCATATAGACAGGACGGAAGCAATGAGGATATTACTGCCATGGAGGCGAAATATGATCACTGCTACTCGATATACGAGAAATGTCTTGCGCGCCTGAAGGGTCAAATTAAGAATGCGTCTGCGTCCGAAAGGGTTGAAATACATACTCCGTTGCCCTTCTCCGGAGGCTGCCGTCTCCCTCCCTGTGACACAGAGGTGTTTCATGGAGACTACCTGCGCTGGCCGACGTTCCGCGATCTGTTTTCCGCAATTTATGTCAACAATCCGAGGTTGACTCCGGTTGAGAAATTGTACCATCTCATCTCCAAGACAGCGGGTGAGGCCAATGAAATAATCGCCAAATTCCCGCTTACCAACGATGGTTTTGCGACTGCGTGGGCAGCACTTTGCGAGCGCTTCGAGAATAAGAGGCTGCTTGTCACCAGCCAACTAAAAATTCTGTTTAACTTGTCCCCTGGTTAACCACGAATCTGGTGCAGCAATCAAGGAGCTCCAAAGTACCATCCAACGATGCTTGACGGCGCTAGAGCATTCCGATATCGACGCGTCTTCCCCGTTCGCAGATTGTATTCTAGTCTTTCAAGTCAAAGCTGCCAAAACTCACACTTTCCTTGTGGGAACAGTCCATTTTCAACAAATCAGAAATTCCAGCGTGGCACGATTTAGGTGCGTTCCTCAACGAACGCTATTGCACGCTCGAAGCTATTGAGGACGTGAAACCCACTTCCACGCCCCACAATTCCTTAGCTTCTATTTCCCGGAACAACCAAGCCCCTAAGAGGGTAAATTCTTTCGAAGCGCAAGTTATTCCGAAAAGTAAGACTTGCGACTTATGCTCCAAAGAGAACCACCCTGTCCGTCTGTGCCCTCGTTTTCTACAGATGCCCGTTAATGAGCGGGCATCTTACATCAAGAAAAAAACCTCTGCTTGAATTGTTTCGCAAGAGGGCACCAGTTACGAGAGTGTACGAGTGCGCACCATTGTTTTACATGCAAAGGGCGTCACAACACTTTACTACATCGAGGCGACAGTGGTCCGGTCAATTCCAATACAGATTCCAATACAAGTTCCACTGCGAATATACAGTCCACTACGATCCATTCCGCGGCAAATGTGCAAACTTATTTTGCCGCTAACGGGCAGAGTGTCCTACTCGGCACGGCGGTTGTAAATGTATGCCATCGGGGATGCACGTACACCGCTCGTGCTTTAATCGACTCAGGCACAGAGGCGACATTCATCTCTGAGCGATTATTTCACTTAATAAAGCTGCCCTTCCAGTCCGTGCAAGCTCAAGTTTCGGGGCTGAATCAAGCAGTGGCAGCCCAAGTTCAAAAGTTATGCCACTTCACCATAGGCTCTCCAACAAAGCCTAGATTACATATAGAGGCATCAGCGTTCGTTCTTCCGCAAGTGGCGATATTTTCGGTACGTCTTCAACGCTGACATCATGAAAATGTATCGTCAAATCCTACTGGACCCTAGACACACTTCGTTTCCAGCGAATCCTCTTCCGGAAGGCCAACGGCGAGATTGGGGACTTTGAGCTCAACACCGTCACCTTCGGGGTAAGCCGTGCCCCATTTCTGGCGCTCAGGGTGCTTCAGCTTCAAGCGGAAGACGTACACTTGCAATATCCTCTCGCAAGCAAGGTCATTTCCGATTCCATGTACGTAGATGACATCCTCGCTGGGACAAACTCGAAGACAGAGACCGTTACGACCATCGGGAAACTGCGACATGCTATGGACAGCGCTGGATTTCCCCTAAGGAAATGGACTTCGAACGCTAAGGAAGTCCTTCAAGACATCCCCAAGGAGCATTTGTTATTTATTTATTTATTTATTTATTTATTTATTTATTTATTTATTTATTTATTTATTTATTTATTGTCAGCTAAGAGCAGATGACATTTAAAAGAAATCAAATTAAATTTAAATTAAAAATAGTTAAAAATAATTAAATTAAGTAAAATGTAGAATAATATATAAATCTGAAAAAATAATTAAAAGATGACGTTAAAGCTCTGGGAAATTCAATAAAAAAATTGAGTAGTCCAACATTTGTTGCGAGGATTGGGAAAAACCCAGAAAAACCCAATCAGACCAGCGTTAGATTAGTAATTAGTGGTTACGATTAGATAAAGCAAACAGGATCGATCTTTTTAGTACTGGAATTGAGGCTTCTAAGGAGACAACAGAATAAAGTTTGTTATAGTCAGAACATATAACACGAAATGGTTCATGAGTTAAATAGTTGCTGAAGCAACGATCAAGGCTAAGGGGTAAAAAGTTACGTGAAGATCTAATTGGGACATTAAATTTAATTCGACTCAAAAGAACTGATGAGTCGATTTCACCATTAAGTAGGTTAGTAATAAATAATACTCCATGCATAGTTCTACGGTTTAACAGGGAGGGAAGATTTATCAAAAGGAGTCTACTTGAATACGGGGGTAAGTCAACTCCAGGAACCCAGTTAAAACTTCTAAGGGCAAATAGAAGAAATTTCTTCTGCACAGATTCAATTCTGTCCTGGTGAATCGAGTATTGTGGGGACCACACACAAGATCCATACTCCAGAATGGGACGTACTAAGGATGTATGAAGCGTTTTAGTGGTGTACGGATCATTAAACTCTTTCGACCACCGCTTGATGAAGCCAAGGACATTAATGGCCTTATTGACCATATACGAAAAATGAGCGTCAAACTTTAATTTAGGATCAAGAATAATGCCTAAATCTTTAATTTCAAACACGCGGTCAAGTGGTGAAGCATCAAGCAAGTAGTGAGCAGTATGAGGGGTACTTCTACAAAAAGACATGACTTTACATTTAGAACAATTTAAATTTAGTAAGTTAGTACGGCGTCAGGCTGACAAAGCACCCAAATCCGACTGTAGTAAATTACACAGGGAAGCGTCATTATAGGTGAAACATAGCTTCACATCATCAGCAAACATATACACAAAAGAGTTAGTAATAACAGCTGGGAGATCGTTAATAAACAAATTAAATAGCAAAGGACCAAGATGACTACCCTGGGGAACACCAGAGGTAACAAAAATTGGTTTAGATACAGACGATTTAAAAAAGACTTTTTGTGTTCGGCCACACAAGTACTCCGAAAGCCACAATAAAAGTTTTGATGGAAATCCAATCATATTTAATTTATGAAGCAACAGAGAATGACTTACAGAATCAAATGCCTTACTAAAATCGGTGTAAACAACGTCAGTTTGCATTTTTCCCTGAAACCCTTTGATAACAAGCGAAGTGAATTCAAGAAGGTTAGTGGTAGTAGATCTACGCCTAACAAAAACGTTTTGATAAGGCGATATAATCGAACTACATCCGTGTTGCAGTTGAGAACATATAATTATACTCGATACCGAAGGTAAAGAGTATATTGGTTTTGTGCAATGTCCGTCATGGTGTCTGTCCGTCTGTCCGTCTGTCCGTCCGTATGTATGCAAGTTTTTTCCACACCCTTCAAGCTAGAGACTTGAAACTTTCCAATTCTCTTTATCTATGGGATAGTAAATTAAAGTGTCAAGATGGGGTTTCTACGATAACTGGGGGGCTGGCAAATCGATAAATTCGATAACTCAAAAACGATAAATCCGCATATTTCACACACCCTTACAGCTAGAACTACCAAATTTGGTAAGAAGATAGCTACTAGCAACCCCCAAAAAACTGCATCAATAATTTTGGAGCCACGCCCCCCCATTCCGCCCCCAGACCCTCCGAATTTTAAAGTCAAATAAGCCTATATCTGCCACAGTTTTTGAGCTAGAGCCACCAAATTTGGTGCCAATTTAGCTGATGATGACCCCCCAAAAACTGCACCAAAAGTTTGGATGCCACGCCCACCAATACCGCCGTAGCCGCCCCCAGATGCCCCAACGCTTCGTAAAAAACGGGAATGCGTGTATCTTCCAGAGTAGTGGAGCTGGAGCCACCAAATTTGGTAGGAAGATAGCTGGTAACGACCCCAAAAGAACTGTATCATAGTTTTGGAGCCACGCCCCCCATTCCGCCCCCAGACCCCCCGCATTTTAAAGTCAAATAAGCCTATATCTCCCACAGTTTTTGAGCTAGAGCCACCAAATTTGGTGCCAATTTAGCTGATGATGACCCCCAAAAAACTGCATCAAAAGTTTGGATGCCACGCCCACCAATACCGCCCTAGCCACCCCCATCTGCCCCAACGCTTCGTCAAAGACGGGAATGCGTGTATATTCCAGAGTAGTGGAGCTAGAGCCACCAAATTTGGTAGGAAGATAGCTGGCAACGACCCCCAACAATCTGCATCAAAGTTTTGGAGCCTAGCCCATCTATTCCGCCCCCCTTTCCCCACCTTACACAAACTTTGAGCTAGAGTCACCAAATTTGGTATGAAGGTAGCATTTGACATTCCACAAGGATCTGCAGCAAAAATTTGGATGCCATGCCCAAACATACCGCCCCCAGCCCCCATTTCCCCACTTTATACAAACTTTGAGCTAGAGTCACCAAATTTGGTATGAAGGTAGCATTTGACATTCCACAAGGATCTGCAGCAAAAATTTGGATGCCACGCCCAAACATACCGCCCCAGCCCCCATTTCCCCACTTTATACAAACTTTGAGCTAGAGTCACCAAATTTGGTATGAAGGTAGCATTTGACATTCCACAAGGATCTGCAGCAAAAATTGGATGCCACGCCCAACCATACCGCCCCCAGCCCCCCTTTCCCCACTTTATACAAACTTCGAGCTAGAGTCACCAAATTTGGTATGAAGATAGCAATTGACATCCCACATAGATCTGCACCAAAAATTTGGATGCCACGCCCAAACATACCGCCCCCAGCCCCCATTTCCCCACTTTATACAAACTTTGAGCTAGAGTCACCAAATTTGGTATGAAGGTAGCAATTGACATTCCACAAAGATCTGCATCAAAAATTTGGATGCAATTCCACCCATACCGCCCCCAGCCCCCCTTTCCCCACTTTATACAAACTTTGAGCTAGAGTCACCAAATTTGGTATGAAGATAGCAATTGACATCCCACATGGATGGGCATCAAAATTTTTAATACTGGTATCGAGTATACCGCAGTCGGTTGCGTCCGACTGCAACGTTTCCACTTGTTTTTTCAAAGACTTTTGGTATGGCAGACAACTTGGATATGCCTATAATTTTTAACGTTTGATTTTGAAGAATTTTTATGGAGTGGAATTATAAAGGATTCCTTCCATATATCAGGGAACACGTTTGAATCAACAGACAAGTTAAATAATTTATTTAATGGCGCACAAAGAGAATCCGCGCAGTATCTAAGAATACAACCTGGCACTCCATCAGGACCAGGCAAGTAGCCAGGTTTAATAGAGTTAAATTCACTCAGAAGCATAGACTCAGTAACTACTGGGACATATATGCAATTTGACGTTTGAACTTGAAAAGGATAGGAATTACTACTACTATACATATTCGATGAGTATACAGATTGAAAATACTCAGCAAAAAGATCGGCTACTGCCTGATCCGAACTTGCTTTTGTATCATCTAGGTATACTGAGGATGGCAAGCAAGAAGTCTTACGTTTAGAGTTAACAAATTTATAAAACTGTTTAGGGTCACGTGAAAAGTTTAGTCTATAACGATTAAGATAATTATTATAGCAAGATGTGTTAAAAAGTTGCATGGCACTAAGATGGGATGAGTAAATGTTAGTATCAGAATGAGGAGGAATATAAGAACAAGTAACATAAAGTGAACGGCCGTTTAGTAATATTTTAACACATAAAAACTCTATGTCCGGAAGATCATGAGAATGAATCTGTTCAGAGGAAAAACAAGAGTCAACAGCAATGAGAACACCACCCCCTTGCAGGAGGTGCGATCGCATCTGTACAAGCTATATTTTGAAGGAAAAACGGAATAATCAGAAATATCGGGTTTTAACCAGGTTTCCGTGAGTGCTACTATATGTGAATCAAATGATAAGCTGTTCATATACAATTTAGCCAGTTTAGTGTTAAGGCCTCTAACATTTTGATAGGCCAAGCTAATTACTTCAGTTAGTTTTTTGCCGCCGATGTGGAGGCAACAGGATGGCCAACAGGCGGTGTGCTATTGATCCTAATACAATTATTGTCATTAATTCGCCTATTCGTATACTCCTTGACGACAAGCTGCTGCGGCCAAAACTTTTCAGAGCAAATTGTCGAAAAAAGTTCAGGCGGTACACCCAACTTGAAAGAATATATACTTCTGGCATGTTTAAATTTAAACTTTTCAACAACAATAAGAGGGGAATCGATTTTACTTTTAACATATGCTGCAACATCATCCGATGACGTATCGGATGCCAGCCTAGAAACAAAAACAAATTTATTTAGTGGCACAACAACCAGAGGCTTGTGTGCCCCAATTGTAACGCCAGTAGAGTCAATAGGCACACTAGCTGTTGGACCGGAGAACTCACTAATAGGATCACAAATTATGTTATTAGTGGCAAGGTTATTGTTAAGATTCCTTGCCGGGGAGTTAAATAAAATTAATGAGCTAGCAATAGTACCCATGGGGGGATCATTGCTAGGCGCTAGACGCGGTTTTGTGGGCAGGATAGGTGGGACAGTTATCGGATGAGGTCCCGAAGTCTTTTTACGCTTCGGGGATTCAGTTATCACTTTGCCTTTTTTGAAATTGGACTCAAGCTGCTCGAAAGACTTTTGCATGTTGTTAAAAGCAACGTGCATGGCATAGCGTCATATCTCCGACGACATATCTCCGCCCAGTACATTTTGCTGGCGGAGATATGTCGTGTTTTTTGCGGCGGAGATATGACGTTTTGAGACGACATATCTCCGCTCGGAAATATGACGCTAAGAAACGACATATCTCCGCCAAGAAAAAAACGTCATATCTCCGCTCGGAGATATGACGTTTCTTAGCGTCATATCTCCGCTCGGAGATATGTCGTCCCAAAATGTCATATCTCCGAGCGGAGATGTGTCGTTTGTGAAACGGCGGAGATATGTCGTTTCAAAACGTCATATCTCCGAGCGGAGATATGTCGCTACAAAACGACATATCTCCGCCAAGAAAAAAACTCTATCAATATTGTAGAGCGCGTATTATGCTTAAATTTTAAGACAAGGAATGCAAGTGCATTTTTGCATTCATTTAAAACACTAAAATTCACTTAAAGCTTGTTAATTAATGCAGATAGTTTTGTGGTAATAGCAATGGACAAATATATTTTAAGCAGTATGCATGCCATAAATATTTCAACAAAAATTACAAATTGCTTTACTTTGAAGACAGCGGCATTTGTTACTTTCAAATGTCTGGTCACATTGAATAAGTAAACAGTTTTAAAACATAATTATTAGTAGAATAGTTGTTTGATGCGGTGCAATTCCTGAATAAATTAGCACATATTGAGCGTAGTGTCAAAGGTAAATTTAAAGTTTGTTGGCACCTGCAAGAACGCACTAAGAAATAAAAAAAAGCCAAATTAAATAGATTGCCGTGCAGGTTCTGTGTTGATACATTTTGGCAAACTCCCATTGCCGGTAGCAACTTCTGTTGCTATTTTGGTCAGTTTTTCCATTAAACAATTAAAAACAAGTGGAAACGTTGCAGTCGGACGCAACCGACTGCGGCATACTCGATACCAGTATTAGAATCGCTTAAAAAGAGGCCTGATTGCAAAGGGGTATGGATGGGGCAGGGGTGTACGCTGCCTTAAAGATTCTCCGATGCAGATGGGGATGCCACCAACTATCTTCCTTCCAAATTTGGTGACTCTAGCTCAAAGTTTGTAAGAGCTGTGGAAAGGGGGGCTGGGGGCGGTATGGGTGGGTGTGGCATCTAAATTTTTACTGCGAAATGTCAATTGCTATCTTCATACCAAATTTGGTGACTCTAGCTCGAAGTTTGTAAGAGCTGTGGAAAGGGGGGCTGGGGGCGGTATGGGTGGGTGTGGCATCTAAATTTTTACTGCAGATCTTTACGAAATGTCAATTGCTATCTTCATACCAAATTTGGTGACTCTAGCTCGAAAATTGTAAAAGTGGTGAAAGGGGGCTAGGGGCGGTATGGGTTGGCGTGGCATCCAAAGTTTTGATGCAGATCTGTGTGGAATGTCAATTGCTATCTTCATACCAAATTTGGTGACTCTAGCTCGAAAATTGTAAAAAGTGAGAAAGGGGGGCTGGGGGCAGTATGGCTGGGCGTGGCATCCAAATTAATGATGCAGATCTTTGCGAAATGTCAATTGCTATCTTCATACCAAATTTGGTGACTCTAGCTAAATGTTTGTAAAGGTGGGGAAAGGGGGCGAAATGGGTAGGCGTGGCTCCAAAACTTTGATGAAGATTTTTGGGGGTCGTTGCCAGCAATCTTCCTAACAAATTTGGTGGCTCTAGCTCCTTTACTTTGAAAGATACACGCATTCCCGTTTTTGTCAAAGCGTTGGGGCAGCTTGGGGCGGCTAGGGTGGTATTTGTGGGCGTGGCATCCAAACTTTTGATGCAGTTTTTGGGTGGTCATCATCGCCTATCTTGGCACCAAATTTGGTGGCTCTAGCTCAAAATTGTGGGAGATATAGGAGTTTCTGATTTCAAAATGCGGGGGGCTGGGGGCGGAATGGGTGGGCGGGCCTCCAAAACTGTGATGCAGATTTTTGGGGGTCGTTACCAACTATCTTTCTACCAAATTTGGTGGCTCTAGCTCCACAACTCTGGAAGATATACGCATCCCCGTTTTTCTCGAAGCGTTGGGGCAGCTTGGGGCGGCTAGGGCATTATTGGTGGGCGTGGCATCTAAACTTTTGGTGCAGTTTTTGGGGGGTCATCATCATCTATCTTGGCACCAAATTTGGTGGCTCTAGTTCAAAAACATTAGGAGATATAAGATTTTTTGACTCAAAAATTCAGGGAGGCTGGGGGTGGACTGGGTGGGCGTGGCTCCAAAATTGTTGATGCCGTTTTTTGGGGGTTGCTAGTAGCTATCTGCTTACCAAATTTGGTAGTTCTAGCTGTAAGGACGTGCGAAATATGTGGACTTATCGGTTTTGAGTTATCGAATTTATCGATTTGTCAGCCCCCTAGTTATCGTAGAACCCCAACCTTGACACTTTAATTTACTATCCCATAGATAAAGAGAATTGGAAAGTTTCAAGTCTCTAGCTTGAAGAGTGTGGAAAAAAGTTGCGAACATACAGACGGACGGACGGACGGACACCATGACGGACATTGCACAAACCCAATATACCCTTTACTTTCGGTATCGAGTGTAAAAAAAAGTTGCCTTCTCCACCTAAAGTTTGCTCTTGCATCCAAATTGTCTAGCACTTTTTGTTTCAAAAGTTTAATTTAATTTATTTTTTAGCGCAAGCTGCACTTAGCGCCTTAAAATGTCTAAGGATCCACGCATTCCTTTGGTTCAAGAGAATTTGTCAAAGCTTGTGAAATGCCTGGCTGGCGAAAATGTAAGTATTAAGAACCATAAAATGTATTTACTTAATAATAATATATTGTCTCCCATTCGGCGCAGTCGACATCGCCTGAGATACGAACGTTGGAGCAATATGCATTTCACAAGCTGCAAACTTATCGCGGCATATCCACCAATAGCCACGAAGTATGTCGATTCCTCGATAATATGATCGAGCGTTTTCGATGTGAAGGCATGTCACTTCAAGCGGAAACATTGCGTCACCTAAGCACCGTTTTCATGGATTACGAGGTGTGGAAGTTGCACTACGAGACAGATGTTCAATATTCGCTGATCGATTTTTTGCTAAGCACTGCACCCATTCAAACGATTCGACACAACAGACGCCCGCACGACATGGGGAACGCGAATTTAAATATTGATACAGTCGAACTTCCACATAACGAAGCTCAAGTGAAAAAGAGAAAACTTCGTTATAGAGAAATTTCGTTATATAGAATGGGTTTTTGACTGAATCAAATTGCAGGGTTCTGATTTTTGACTTGTTGTATACAAAATTCGTTATACGGAAGTTCGTAACATGGAAGTTCGACTGTAGTATAAATTTGGGTGATCCTTTTGATGAGCCCCCAAATAAATCCACCGAAACAGATGTCGCTTGGGTTTCAGTGGAAGAGGATTCCATCAAAGTGTCCGCTCATGACACGGAGAGTAACAGCACTCTCAGCGTAAGTTTTTTTTCTATCGCAATACAACTTTGGCAGCCTGATACTAAACTAAAAAACACTTATGGTTTTCGCACTTTCAAGGAGTGGTCTGATGTGAGTGAGCCGGAGAGCAGCCACGAAGGGGAGGAAATTGATGTGAAATCGACTAAGAGCCAGAATTCTGATTTGCTTGTGCCGGATAACAATCCGAAGAATTTTATCTATCTGCCCATGACTGATCAGTCTACAAATGTAGAATCAAAGACGAGCACACAGCAAGATGACCAAATGATGTTCTTTGATGTATCGATGAATTACCCGAGGAGGAATTCTTGTATAATAGGTTTAATGGGTGCATGCTTCCTGTTTCGCAGGCTCCATGTAGTCAGCTAAGATGCACCGAGTCCAACTCCGATTTCCTTCAACTGCCCAAAAAAATGCATTCAGTGTGGTGGCTTGAAGAGATGAGTATATATACGATGACGTCAGATAGCGATCCAATATCAAACCTTGCCATTGCCTATGCGCAGCATTTGAATGAATACGCAAAACGCGTTAATCCATATCCACTAGCCAAGGCCATCGAATACCCTATGCCCAATACCGTCACCGAAAACTGTCTGCCCCGCGAGATCTTGCTCATGTTCATGGAACCCGTATCTTGCTTCTTTTTTAATGTGCATCCAGAATCGAAGGAGATTAGCGTTCGCTTCAATGTTTCCATCTGTAGCGTTAGCAGCGTAAGTAGCTCACTAAACCTTAAGTATAAACCACATTCACAATACCAAATTGTTCCGTTGTCAATTAGGGCACTTTGAAGACTGTGCTGGAGGCTGATGTGCTGGAGGCTGATGTGCTGCCGGCCATGCGGGCTATGCAGTAGCTTCGGCAAACCATCAAAGACCATACGCTGCTAAAAAGTGACACAAACAGCACTGGGACGCTTGAGTGCTTTGCTATGGGTTTGCGCGACCTCATCAGTCCCATCAATGAGCGTCTGTTTGAGTGCGAGGAACAACTGCTGAACGACATCAAATCGGACAAGCGCCTAACACTGATTACGTTTGTGCGGTGCATGGATGAGTATTTCCAGCAGCTGCTGCTGCTACAATCGCTAACGTCAAAAGCTATTGTCAACGCACCGCCCCATCTCCGAAGCGCCTATCTGCTCTCTCAACTGTTCAACCACACAAAAATAAGTGCATCGCACCAAAGACTGTCGTCACGAGTACATTGTGGAATGCTGCCGGAATGACAGTTTAGAGAGTGCAGCGAAAAATATACGTGAACGTATTCTGCCCGATAATGCGGATGAGACGCATCGAAAGATGCTTGAGGAGCTGCGATGCTGTACGTTTTATCAACTACTGATTGAGCATGCTCTCGAGTCTGGCGAGACGCAAAATCTGCTGGGGAGCCTTAATTTGCTCGGCGATTTGTTGGTGACAAGCAAACAGCTGAGACCTCTGCACTCGGAGCTAACACAACAGCTCTTTGACGAGCTGCAAAGCTTTGGTAGCATTGCATGTTGGAAGCGGACTATTTGCCATATCCGTTTTACACACGCCTCTTCTGTAAAATCGAACCAGGAGAAACATGGGCGCGCAGCTCGGATCTCACTAGGCAGCTGTACATGGTACTGGATGCACACTATCCGCGAATGGCAGGCAAAATATATGTGGAAGTCTTCACACGTACATCTTCGCAGTCGAATAAAGTGTTCGAAGCGCTGAATGATATCGAGGTAAAGTACGCCAGGCCTCAGGCGCTATCGACCATCGTCACGGGGCAACACATGAAGCGATACAATGATATTTGGCGTCTCCTGCTTATGATCAAATGGGCCGCGTGGAAACTGGAAAATATGCGCTTTATACGCCGTGCGCCCAAGGATCTTTACGCACCGCTCGATCTGCTGGGATTGCGCTCGGACTCCTCTACTCGCAAGATCTGCCGGATTGTGCTCCGATCAAATTTCAGCAATTTTGGCCACTCGGTTGGCAACGAAAGTTGTCCACTTGCAAGGTGGTTTGTCCAAACAGGACAACACAATAGTGGAATCTGTCCAGTAGAAAAGTTTAAAACTGAGGACAGTTCAGCTTGTAGGACTGCCCCGCACAGTTCTAAACGGGGCACTGACAGCGATTTCACCGGAGCTACCCTTGTCTTGGCAATAAGGAGATGGGTGGTTACTTTGCTTGCCATTTCAAAGCGGACATAAATTGCTGCGCCGTACGCACGCTCCGACGCGTCGCAGAATCCGTGGTACTGCCGCTTCCCTTGTGGCTGGATACGCAACCAGCGTGGAATGCGCATTTCCCTTAAAGCAGGATAGCTTTCAATATATTCCTGCCACTTGCTGATCAGATCCGATGGCAACGGCTGATCCCATTCCAGTTGATTGAGCCAGATTTCTTGCATAAAAATCTTAGCCCGAATGACGAAAGGCGCCAGCCACCCGGCTGGGTCGAACAATTTTGCGATTTGGGACAGGACCTCCCGCTTCGTATAGGAAACTTGAAAGACGGCGTCAGCAGGCATGCGCGCTTGCCAGCGTATGCCCAGGGTCTTTGCCGTACTGGAGTCCTCGATCTCTAGAAACTCCTCGCATAACTTTCGTTGGTGACGGTTGTGTTTTTGCGTGCTCCGAGTAAATTATCTGTTTTCTTGTGATTGTGATCGGTGTTTTCATTGGTAACATTTGTTAACATTTACTGAAGTAATCGCAAGTGTACTTTGTATGTATTTACGTGTTTAGTTATAAAACTGCCGGCTTAGTATTTGATTTTATTTCAGGTTGAACAGCCGCTGCATTGCTTAAAATTACAGAAACACACGTACATCCAGACATACTTATATTTGCTTTTATATATTCTGTGTTTTCGTCTGCTAACGCCAATCACTTTGTCTATTTTCTTGCTCTCGCTCTCCAACGTCAGTCCTCCCCGCTCTCGACCGCTCTTATCAGACGTTCTTGTTGTTATAACTGCTTACGCGCTCACGCACTCTCGCCTAGCGCTTTTTGATTTTTACCGTTTTATCGTGCTCTTTGCATTGATACGTTTTAACTTACACATACCTGCACCCTAACTTCTTTTGCTAAAGCATGTTACTTCATGATGCTTGTCTGCTGCAGTGAAAATTGAAAATTGGTTGGTTCAACCAACCAAGATTTTATTTTGTGTGGTCTATGTGACAACATCATCCACATGAAATGTGTTGGCTTTACAGCCAAAATCAGGGAATGTCGGCTTGCTGACACAGGCCTTAAATGGTATTGTGGGTCTTGTAAAGAGGCGGTGAAAGAATCTTCACAATTTATGAGGCAGACTCACGAAGGCTTTAAAGCTATGCACGTTGGGGTCGCGACATATCTCCGACGACATATCTCCGCCGTTTCACAAACGACATATCTCCGCTCGGAGATATGACGTTTTTTTCTTGGCGGAGATATGTCGTTTTGTAGCGACATATCTCCGCTCGGAGATATGACGTTTTGAAACGACATATCTCCGCCGTTTCACAAACGACATATCTCCGCTCGGAGATATGACGTTTTTTTCTTGGCGGAGATATGTCGTTTTGTAGCGACATATCTCCGCTCGGAGATATGACGTTTTGAAACGACATATCTCCGCCGTTTCTTAGCGTCATATCTCCGCTCGGAGATATGTCGTCCCAAAATGTCATATCTCCGAGCGGAGATGTGTCGTTTGTGAAACGGCGGAGATATGTCGTTTCAAAACGTCATATCTCCGAGCGGAGATATGTCGCTACAAAACGACATATCTCCGCCAAGAAAAAAACGTCATATCTCCGAGCGGAGATATGTCGTTTGTGAAACGGCGGAGATATGTCGTCGGAGATATGTCGCGACCCCAACGTGCATAGCTTTAAAGCCTTCGTGAGTCTGCCTCATAAATTGTGAAGATTCTTTCACCGCCTCTTTACAAGACCCACAATACCATTTAAGGCCTGTGTCAGCAAGCCGACATTCCCTGATTTTGGCTGTAAAGCCAACACATTTCATGTGGATGATGTTGTCACATAGACCACACAAAATAAAATCTTGGTTGGTTGAACCAACCAATTTTCAATTTTCACTGCAGCAGACAAGCATCATGAAGTAACATGCTTTAGCAAAAGAAGTTAGGGTGCAGGTATGTGTAAGTTAAAACGTATCAATGCAAAGAGCACGATAAAACGGTAAAAATCAAAAAGCGCTAGGCGAGAGTGCGTGAGCGCGTAAGCAGTTATAACAACAAGAACGTCTGATAAGAGCGGTCGAGAGCGGGGAGGACTGACGTTGGAGAGCGAGAGCAAGAAAATAGACAAAGTGATTGGCGTTAGCAGACGAAAACACAGAATATATAAAAGCAAATATAAGTATGTCTGGATGTACGTGTGTTTTCTGTAATTTTAAGCAATGCAGCGGCTGTTCAACCTGAAATAAAATCAAATACTAAGCCGGCAGTTTTATAACTAAACACGTAAATACATACAAAGTACACTTGCGATTACTTCAGTAAATGTTAACAAATGTTACCAATGAAAACACCGATCACAATCACAAGAAAACAGATAATTTACTCGGAGCACGCAAAAACACAACCGTCACCAACGAAAGTTATGCGAGGAGTTTCTAGAGATCGAGGACTCCAGTACGGCAAAGACCCTGGGCATACGCTGGCAAGCGCGCATGCCTGCTGACGCCGTCTTTCAAGTTTCCTATACGAAGCGGGAGGTCCTGTCCCAAATCGCAAAATTGTTCGACCCAGCCGGGTGGCTGGCGCCTTTCGTCATTCGGGCTAAGATTTTTATGCAAGAAATCTGGCTCAATCAACTGGAATGGGATCAGCCGTTGCCATCGGATCTGATCAGCAAGTGGCAGGAATATATTGAAAGCTATCCTGCTTTAAGGGAAATGCGCATTCCACGCTGGTTGCGTATCCAGCCACAAGGGAAGCGGCAGTACCACGGATTCTGCGACGCGTCGGAGCGTGCGTACGGCGCAGCAATTTATGTCCGCTTTGAAATGGCAAGCAAAGTAACCACCCATCTCCTTATTGCCAAGACAAGGGTAGCTCCGGTGAAATCGCTGTCAGTGCCCCGTTTAGAACTGTGCGGGGCAGTCCTACAAGCTGAACTGTCCTCAGTTTTAAACTTTTCTACTGGACAGATTCCACTATTGTGTTGTCCTGTTTGGACAAACCACTTTGCAAGTGGACAACTTTCGTTGCCAACCGAGTGGCCAAAATTGCTGAAATTTGATCGGAGCACAATCCGGCAGATCTTGCGAGTAGAGGAGTCCGAGCGCAATCCCAGCAGATCGAGCGGTGCGTAAAGATCCTTGGGCGCACGGCGTATAAAGCGCATATTTTCCAGTTTCCACGCGGCCCATTTGATCATAAGCAGGAGACGCCAAATATCATTGTATCGCTTCATGTGTTGCCCCGTGACGATGGTCGATAGCGCCTGAGGCCTGGCGTACTTTACCTCGATATCATTCAGCGCTTCGAACACTTTATTCGACTGCGAAGATGTACGTGTGAAGACTTCCACATATATTTTGCCTGCCATTCGCGGATAGTGTGCATCCAGTACCATGTACAGCTGCCTAGTGAGATCCGAGCTGCGCGCCCATGTTTCTCCTGGTTCGATTTTACAGAAGAGGCGTGTGTAAAACGGATATGGCAAATAGTCCGCTTCCAACATGCAATGCTACCAAAGCTTTGCAGCTCGTCAAAGAGCTGTTGTGTTAGCTCCGAGTGCAGAGGTCTCAGCTGTTTGCTTGTCACCAACAAATCGCCGAGCAAATTAAGGCTCCCCAGCAGATTTTGCGTCTCGCCAGACTCGAGAGCATGCTCAATCAGTAGTTGATAAAACGTACAGCATCGCAGCTCCTCAAGCATCTTTCGATGCGTCTCATCCGCATTATCGGGCAGAATACGTTCACGTATATTTTTCGCTGCACTCTCTAAACTGTCATTCCGGCAGCATTCCACAATGTACTCGTGACGACAGTCTTTGGTGCGATGCACTTATTTTTGTGTGGTTGAACAGTTGAGAGAGCAGATAGGCGCTTCGGAGATGGGGCGGTGCGTTGACAATAGCTTTTGACGTTAGCGATTGTAGCAGCAGCAGCTGCTGGAAATACTCATCCATGCACCGCACAAACGTAATCAGTGTTAGGCGCTTGTCCGATTTGATGTCGTTCAGCAGTTGTTCCTCGCACTCAAACAGACGCTCATTGATGGGACTGATGAGGTCGCGCAAACCCATAGCAAAGCACTCAAGCGTCCCAGTGCTGTTTGTGTCACTTTTTAGCAGCGTATGGTCTTTGATGGTTTGCCGAAGCTACTGCATAGCCCGCATGGCCGGCAGCACATCAGCCTCCAGCACATCAGCCTCCAGCACAGTCTTCAAAGTGCCCTAATTGACAACGGAACAATTTGGTATTGTGAATGTGGTTTATACTTAAGGTTTAGTGAGCTACTTACGCTGCTAACGCTACAGATGGAAACATTGAAGCGAACGCTAATCTCCTTCGATTCTGGATGCACATTAAAAAAGAAGCAAGATACGGGTTCCATGAACATGAGCAAGATCTCGCGGGGCAGACAGTTTTCGGTGACGGTATTGGGCATAGGGTATTCGATGGCCTTGGCTAGTGGATATGGATTAACGCGTTTTGCGTATTCATTCAAATGCTGCGCATAGGCAATGGCAAAGTTTGATATTGGATCGCTATCTGACGTCATCGTATATATACTCATCTCTTCAAGCCACCACACTGAATGCATTTTTTTGGGCAGTTGAAGGAAATCGGAGTTGGACTCGGTGTATCTTAGCTGACTACATGGAGCCTGCGAAACAGGAAGCATGCACCC
Organism: Scaptomyza flava; assembly: GCA_030179655.1. Classification (NCBI taxonomy): domain Eukaryota; kingdom Metazoa; phylum Arthropoda; class Insecta; order Diptera; family Drosophilidae; genus Scaptomyza; species Scaptomyza flava. Next base: position 24,392,485 of record JARNME010000314.1, read on the forward strand.
ATTAAACCTATTATACAAGAATTCCTCCTCGGGTAATTCATCGATACATCAAAGAACATCATTTGGTCATCTTGCTGTGTGCTCGTCTTTGATTCTACATTTGTAGACTGATCAGTCATGGGCAGATAGATAAAATTCTTCGGATTGTTATCCGGCACAAGCAAATCAGAATTCTGGCTCTTAGTCGATTTCACATCAATTTCCTCCCCTTCGTGGCTGCTCTCCGGCTCACTCACATCAGACCACTCCTTGAAAGTGCGAAAACCATAAGTGTTTTTTAGTTTAGTATCAGGCTGCCAAAGTTGTATTGCGATAGAAAAAAAACTTACGCTGAGAGTGCTATTACTCTCCGTGTCATGAGCGGACACTTTGATGGAATCCTCTTCCACTGAAACCCAAGCGACATCTGTTTCGGTGGATTTATTTGGGGGCTCATCAAAAGGATCACCCAAATTTATACTACAGTCGAACTTCCATGTTACGAACTTCCGTATAACGAATTTTGTATACAACAAGTCAAAAATCAGAGCCCTGCAATTTGATTCAGTCAAAAACCCATTCTATATAACGAAATTTCTCTATAACGAAGTTTTCTCTTTTTCACTTGAGCTTCGTTATGTGGAAGTTCGACTGTATCAATATTTAAATTCGCGTTCCCCATGTCGTGCGGGCGTCTGTTGTGTCGAATCGTTTGAATGGGTGCAGTGCTTAGCAAAAAATCGATCAGCGAATATTGAACATCTGTCTCGTAGTGCAACTTCCACACCTCGTAATCCATGAAAACGGTGCTTAGGTGACGCAATGTTTCCGCTTGAAGTGACATGCCTTCACATCGAAAACGCTCGATCATATTATCGAGGAATCGACATACTTCGTGGCTATTGGTGGATATGCCGCGATAAGTTTGCAGCTTGTGAAATGCATATTGCTCCAACGTTCGTATCTCAGGCGATGTCGACTGCGCCGAATGGGAGACAATATATTATTATTAAGTAAATACATTTTATGGTTCTTAATACTTACATTTTCGCCAGCCAGGCATTTCACAAGCTTTGACAAATTCTCTTGAACCAAAGGAATGCGTGGATCCTTAGACATTTTAAGGCGCTAAGTGCAGCTTGCGCTAAAAATAAATTAAATTAAACTTTTGAAACAAAAAGTGCTAGACAATTTGGATGCAAGAGCAAACTTTAGGTGGAGAAGGCAACTTTTTTTTACACTCGATACCGAAAGTAAAGGGTATATTGGGTTTGTGCAATGTCCGTCATGGTGTCCGTCCGTCCGTCCGTCTGTATGTTCGCAACTTTTTTCCACACTCTTCAAGCTAGAGACTTGAAACTTTCCAATTCTCTTTATCTATGGGATAGTAAATTAAAGTGTCAAGGTTGGGGTTCTACGATAACTAGGGGGCTGACAAATCGATAAATTCGATAACTCAAAACCGATAAGTCCACATATTTCGCACGTCCTTACAGCTAGAACTACCAAATTTGGTAAGCAGATAGCTACTAGCAACCCCCAAAAAACGGCATCAACAATTTTGGAGCCACGCCCACCCAGTCCACCCCCAGCCTCCCTGAATTTTGAGTCAAAAAATCTTATATCTCCTAATGTTTTTGAACTAGAGCCACCAAATTTGGTGCCAAGATAGATGATGATGACCCCCCAAAAACTGCACCAAAAGTTTAGATGCCACGCCCACCAATAATGCCCTAGCCGCCCCAAGCTGCCCCAACGCTTCGAGAAAAACGGGGATGCGTATATCTTCCAGAGTTGTGGAGCTAGAGCCACCAAATTTGGTAGAAAGATAGTTGGTAACGACCCCAAAAATCTGCATCACAGTTTTGGAGGCCCGCCCACCCATTCCGCCCCCAGCCCCCCGCATTTTGAAATCAGAAACTCCTATATCTCCCACAATTTTGAGCTAGAGCCACCAAATTTGGTGCCAAGATAGGCGATGATGACCACCCAAAAACTGCATCAAAAGTTTGGATGCCACGCCCACAAATACCACCCTAGCCGCCCCAAGCTGCCCCAACGCTTTGACAAAAACGGGAATGCGTGTATCTTTCAAAGTAAAGGAGCTAGAGCCACCAAATTTGTTAGGAAGATTGCTGGCAACGACCCCCAAAAATCTTCATCAAAGTTTTGGAGCCACGCCTACCCATTTCGCCCCCTTTCCCCACCTTTTACAAACATTTAGCTAGAGTCACCAAATTTGGTATGAAGATAGCAATTGAAATTTCGCAAAGATCTGCATCATTAATTTGGATGCCACGCCCAGCCATACTGCCCCCAGCCCCCCTTTCTCACTTTTTACAATTTTCGAGCTAGAGTCACCAAATTTGGTATGAAGATAGCAATTGACATTCCACACAGATCTGCATCAAAACTTTGGATGCCACGCCAACCCATACCGCCCCTAGCCCCCTTTCACCACTTTTACAATTTTCGAGCTAGAGTCACCAAATTTGGTATGAAGATAGCAATTGACATTTCGTAAAGATCTGCAGTAAAAATTTAGATGCCACACCCACCCATACCGCCCCCAGCCCCCCTTTCCACAGCTCTTACAAACTTCGAGCTAGAGTCACCAAATTTGGTATGAAGATAGCAATTGACATTTCGCAGTAAAAATTTAGATGCCACACCCACCCATACCGCCCCCAGCCCCCCTTTCCACAGCTCTTACAAACTTTGAGCTAGAGTCACCAAATTTGGAAGGAAGATAGTTGGTGGCATCCCCATCTGCATCGGAGAATCTTTAAGGCAGCGTACACCCCTGCCCCATCCATACCCCTTTGCAATCAGGCCTCTTTTTAAGCGATTCTAATACTGGTATCGAGTATGCCGCAGTCGGTTGCGTCCGACTGCAACGTTTCCACTGTTTTTAATTGTTTAATGGAAAAACTGACCAAAATAGCAACAGAAGTTGCTACCGGCAATGGGAGTTTGCCAAAATGTATCAACACAGAACCTGCACGGCAATCTATTTAATTTGGCTTTTTTTTTATTTCTTAGTGCGTTCTTGCAGGTGCCAACAAACTTTAAATTTACCTTTGACACTACGCTCAATATGTGCTAATTTATTCAGGAATTGCACCGCATCAAACAACTATTCTACTAATAATTATGTTTTAAAACTGTTTACTTATTCAATGTGACCAGACATTTGAAAGTAACAAATGCAGCTGTCTTCAAAGTAAAGCAATTTGTAATTTTTGTTGAAATATTTATGGCATGCATACTGCTTAAAATATATTTGTCCATTGCTATTACCACAAAACTATCTGCATTAATTAACAAGCTTTAAGTGAATTTTAGTGTTTTAAATGAATGCAAAAATGCACTTGCATTCCTTGTCTTAAAATTTAAGCATAATACGCGCTCTACAATATTGATAGAGTTGCCAAGCTTTGCCAAAGGCAATATCGAAAACGTAAACAATATCTTATAAAATTTATTCGAAACAAATCAAAATAATTATGAGCCAGACAACATCAGCAACAACCAAAACGACACACTTCACCTATGTCATACTCGGTTCGGGCGGGCACACTGCCGAAATGTGCAAAATCAGTCAGGCTCTGCTGTTGCAGGCAAACAGCTACTACGAGAAGTATCAGCCGGTACGCTTCATTATTGCCAATAGCGATGACACATCAGAGCTTCAGCTGCGTGCTGCAATGCCTGCATTGACCGAACACTGCGATTTTATCCGTGTACCGCGAAGTCGCAGCGTCGGCCAGAGCTGGCTTAGCAGCATATTCACAACATTGTGGTCACTCCTCTGGAGCTGCTGGCTCATTTGGCGCGACCGACCGAAACTTGTGCTGTGCAACGGCCCCGGCACCTGTGTACCCTACTGCTATGCGGCATATATGTGGCGGTTGCTCGGCCGCCTTCCCGCTCACAGCCGGATTGTTTTTGTAGAGAGCTACTGTCGTGTTGAAACTCTTTCACTTAGCGGCCGCCTCCTCATGCCGCTAGCTGACATGTTCGTCGTCCATTGGCCAGCGCTGACTGCACGCTATTCCCATAGGCATAACATGCGCTATTTTGGCCGAATACTATAAAAAATATAACATTTAACACCATTCTAATACAACCAACGATATGGTTTATGTTTTCTATAATGCATTTAACATGAAAAACAAAATACATTTTAAAAATGAACATTAACTGGTTTAATAGTAACAAAATTAAAATAAAATACAGTATTTATTTGTAATTAAAAAAAAAAGTCAGATTCCAAATAGTAATAATTGATAAGTAATATTTAATAAAAAACTAACCATGACATGTTCATAAAGGTAAATCTAGAATGTTTCCAGTATTTCTTGCGCATTTATTTACAGGCCGTGCACTTTCTAGCTGTATTCAAAATCTTTTGTTATAGTCGATCTTTAACTTGTAAAATGTGACGTACAGATATATTTGCTTTTACTAATTTCTTTTTTAAACCAATATGGTTTTTATAATTCATTATATATATATATATATATACACACATATTTATATGCATATATTTATATATATATATACACACATATTTATATGCATATATTTAAATATAAGTATACACACACAAATATGTATGTACATATATATAAAAAAAAAAAATAAAAAAATTCTTTCACTAATTTAATACAAAAAAAAAAACAAACAAATTTAAAATAACTTTTCTTTCTTTTCCTGAGAAAAACTTACCGTAATGATTCGCAAAGAATCTAATTTGAAAAGATGAAATTATAACAAGTAGAAACGTTGCAGTCGGACGCAACCGACTGCGGCATACTCGATACCAGTATTAAAAATTTTGATGCCCATCCATGTGGGATGTCAATTGCTACCAAATTTGGTGACTCTAGCTCGAAGTTTGTATAAAGTGGGGAAAGGGGGGCTGGGGGCGGTATGGGTGGAATTGCATCCAAATTTTTGATGCAGATCTTTGTGGAATGTCAATTGCTATCTTCATAACAAATTTGGTGACTCTAGCTCAAAGTTTGTAAAAGTGGGGAAAGGGGGGCTGGGGGCGGTATGGTTGGGCGTGGCATTCAAATTTTTGCTGCAGATCCTTGAGGAATGTCAAATGCTACCTTCATACCAAATTTGGTGACTCTAGCTCAAAGTTTGTATAAGGTGGGGAGAATGGGGCTATGGGGCTGGGGGCGGTATGGTTGGGCGTGGCATCCAAATTTTTGCTGCAGATCCTTGTGGAATGTCAAATGCTACCTTCATACCAAATTTGGTGACTCTAGCTCGAAGCATGTAAAAGGTGGTGAAAGGGGGGCTATGGGAATTGGGGCGGTATGGGTGGGCGTGGCATTCAAATTTTTGCTGCCGATCCATGTGGGATGTCAATTGCTATCTTCATACCAAATTTGGTGACTCTAGCTCGAAGTTTGTAAAAAGTGAGAAAAGGGGGGGGGGGGCTGGGGGCAGTATGGGTAGGCATGGCATCCAAATTTTTGATGCAGATCTTTGTGGAATGTCAATTGCTATCTTCATACCAAATTTGGTGACTCTAGCTGAAAGTTTGTAAATGGTGGGGAAAGGGGGGCGGAATGGGTGGGCTTGGCTCCAAAACTTTGATGCAGATTTTTGGGGATCGCTACTAGCTATCTTCCCACCAAATTTGGTGGCTCTAGCTCCACAACTCTGGAAGATACACGCATTCCCGTTTTTGACGAAGCGTTGGGGTGGATGGGGGCGGCTAGGGTAGGATCGGTGGGCGTGGCATCCAAACTTTTGATGCAGTTTTTAGGGGGTCATCATCACCTATCTTGGCACCAAATTTGGTGGCTCTAGCTCAAAAACTTTGGGAGATATAGCCATTTCTGATTTCAAAATGCGGGGGGGCTGGGGGCGGAATGGGTGGGCGCGGCTCCAAAACTTTGATGCAGTTTTTTGGGGATCGCTACTAGCTATCTTCCCACCAAATTTGGAAGCTCTAGCTCCACAACTCTGGAAGATACACGCATTCCCGTTTTTGACGAAGCGTTGGGGTGGATGGGGGTAGCTAGGGCAGTGTCGGTGGGCGTGGCATCCAAACTTTTGATGCAGTTTTTAGGGGGTCATCATCACCTATCTTGGCACCAAATTTGGTGGCTATAGCTCAAAAACTGAGGGAGATATATGCTTTTTTGACTTTAAAATTCGGGGGGGCTGGGGGCGGAATGGGGGGGCGTGGCTCCAAAATTATTGATGCAGTTTTTTGGGGGTTGCTAGTACTATCTTCTTACCAAATTTGGTAGTTCTAGCTGTAAGGATGTGCGAAATATGTGGATTTATCGGTTTTGAGTTATCGAATTTATCGATTTGCCAGCCCCCCAGTTATCGTAGAACCCCCATCTTGACACTTTAATTTACTATCCCATAGATAAAGAGAATTGGAAAGTTTCAAGTCTCTAGCTTTAAGGGTGTGGAAAAAACTTGCATACATACGGACGGACAGATGGACAGACGGACAGACGGACAGACACCATGACGGACATTGCACAAAACCAATATACTAGTTACCTTCGGTATCGAGTATAAAAATGAAAAATCTTCAATGATGTACATACATGTATTTCTAGTCATGCATGACGTTTTGGCAAACTGAAATGGAAAATGTCTTTAGTTCTTTTTGCGCTTGCAGATCGTGCGATGCGCACCTAATTGATGACCGAGCAGCTCCTGGCCGCATTTGGGGCATTGAGTAGTCTTCTTGTTAAGGTTACGTTGACGCAACTGACGTGGTGTCATACTGTTGTCTGAGTCACTAGACGTACTAAGATTAAGTGTGGAATTTTGGCTTTCTGAGTAGCCAGCACTTTTCAGAATATCACGACGTTTGGATGAACTACGCAATAAGCGTTTGGGTGCCTGAGAAGTTTTTGGCTTATTGATGGTGTTCTTGTTGCTGGGCAGCTTTGCAGCATTTTTAAACGATATCGGTTCCACCGGAATGGTAAAACGACAGCCTTCCAGATGGCTGGTGAATTCGAAGCGCCTCATCTTTTCAAGGCAAATGGGACAGATGGTAATATCGTAATCAGCATTGTTTTGATCGCTGGAGCAGCAGGCAACTGCATCGTTCTCGAGTTCGAATTCCTGCAGCAGCGTATCGTCCCCAAACAGGTCGTCGGCAATCGACTGATTAGCGAGCTCAATGGCTGTGGTCACTTCATCGACATTATCGTTGTATTCATTATCGATCATCACAATATCATCATCATCATACATCAACTCGTCTTTCATAACCTCGCTTTTAATTTTAATGGAGAGCTCATGACTACTTAATTGGGACAGTTTGGGTTTTTTTGCCGGCTTCAGTGGCCGCGGAAACACATCATCAGAAGAATGCTTAGAGGCTGGTTCATCCTCATTCTCGCTATCGGATATGGTAATAGTTTGTACTTGAACATCGCGGATAAGAACATCTTCATCATAAATCTCCCAGCCTTCGGAAACTCCAGAGTCTCGGCGACGTTTATTCGATTGATTTTCCGGCTTTTGCTTGTTTTCAGTCTGCTTATCTCCGTTGTCAAAACGCTTTGACCATATTTCGCGCAAATGATTCCGATTTACATAGGTCGGCGAGTGGGCCGGATTGGAGGAGCGGCTTTTCTTTAGGCTGTGGCCCTGACCAGTGCTGTTTAGATCTTTGATGCCAAATATATTACTGCGCTTCTTTACGCTGGTCCTAGTTTCAATGCCAGCAATTGGCTCGCTCGATGTTCCTGAATATGAGGTCGGCGGATGGGCTTGCGGTTGTAAATTTGGTGATGGCTTTGGTTTTCCAAAATTATTGCGTATGTCCATGCCTGATGTGGAATTGGAAGAAACTGTGCTAGTCGCCTTCGACGATGGCTTTGCACTGGATTTAGCAGCTGGTTTGGCCACTTGTTTCTCGGGCTCGCTCTTTTTCTCAAAGGTGCCGCCACAGTCGCGCTGATGTTTTTCCCACCACTGATCATTTGGACCGGGTGCACGATTCAATGTGCGCTTCACCCAGCCCATAAAGGGATGATGATTCTGGCAAATGCCATTGCAGCGCCAAATGTGCGTCTTATATGCGGCCACTTCGTCGTGGAATCTGTGGTAAACGGTAATGTTAGTACCCGCTACTTTGTTGATTGTTTGCATGATCCGTTTAAAGTTCGGTCCATGTCCGCCATTTCCCTCTAGTATGTTAAGCACAAAGCAATAAGCATGGATCATCTCGTGCTGCAAGCGCAAATTGATTTTAAATACAGAAATTTCCCTACGTACATGTATGTTGTCATGGACATAAACACACTTACCAGCAGAGTGTCAACCAAATCGTTGTTTGGGCGCAGCGTTAGCAGCGGCTTACTGAGACGTATAATCACCTCCTTGGAAATATGATTGCCGCGCTGATAACAAATACCAGCACAGGAAAACATGTGCTTACTCCATTCGACATGGACGGCACCGAGAAGCTGCTGAAAAAACCTGTCATCAAAACGCACAAACATTGCAAATATGTCTGGGATAGGATCGATCAGCTCCCATTGTGGATGAACAAGGTTCTGTGTTTGATTCAGGTAATTGGCATCGCGGTCCACTTGTTCCACGTCTTTTCTGCGTTGCATTATCTAAGTTAATAAAGTAGAAATCAAAAGTTTAACTTATACATGCACAGATATGCATGAAATATATTTAATATTTATTAATATATACACGTGCAAGCGTTGCGTTGCTCATATCGAGCGCCAAAATGCTGCTGTATGCCGTATGCGTGAGTGCCCTCGAAACAGGAAGCACGACCGCCACCATTTGCATTTTCGACATCGAATTTGTGGCCTTTTCAAAGTTGGAATTATTAAATTTAATTTTTATACCCTTAACCCATAAAATGGGTAAAAAGGGTATAATGGTTTTGTGCAAAAGTATTTAACAGGCAGAAGGATGCATCTCCGACCCCATAAAGTATATATATTCTTGATCAGCATCAACAGTCCGTCTGTCCGTCTGTATTAACGCGTGGATCTCAGAGACTACAAGATCTAGAGACTTCAGATTTTGTATATTAGTTCTCCTATACCATGAGCATTATTTATTGCAGCTCTCCCGTCTAGAGCCTTTTTACTTGTTTGTTTTGCAAGCGTTGCAATTGCGTTGCTGTTTTTATGCAGTTTCTCACTTGGGGCGAGTCCGAATCATGGCCATTGAGTTCCTGCTGAAGCTTTTTAACAAATAAATAGTCTGGATCATCAGGCATTTTACAAAATCGTGTATTTTAACGCGGCGCGACAGACAAGCGATTCTTTGAAAAAGTTTGATCGTGCTCAATGTGAATGTGGATGATTTTGCGGCAAATGCGCTTCTTTGGCTAAAACGTGGACTGCAATTGATTTGCACGTCTTTTGAGAATAATTACAACGATGCACTAAAAACAGAGGCACTCAAACAGCATCTACAGGATGCCTACGAACGTACGCTTAAACCCTACCATGGCTTTAAAGTTCAAAGCACCATCAAGGTAAAAGTTCCTTGAACGATACTTTGAAATGTTCCCTTTAGAATCATTTGTATTCCTGTACTCATTTCACAGATCATTTATAGCTGGGTGCCTACACGTAGCCAATTACTGGGTCAGGGAAATGACCATCAGCAGAATATTGAGGTGCTGACAAAATACTTGCCTACAATGCGTTCACAACTCGATCGTATTGATACGTTACTCAAAGCGCACCATTTGGATGATGTAGCTTATTCTCATAGTACTATTATACACTGATACATACTTTATACTAGAATATTATTATATGCTTATTATGTTTAAACACTCCGCCGTCATGCATTTTAGCCTTGAGCACCAACAGCTGCTGCGACTGTTCCTGAACTCTGGTCATTGATAGGGCATGATGTACGAGTGCGACAAGCGCCTCTAAAGCAATCAGCACGAGCTGCACATTTGAGATGAACTGCAGCCAGCAGTCACCCATGGCGACAGCCAGACGCAAATACACAAATGCAGGCAGCAGGACGCAAAGTGTTAGCGTTAACAGCAGCCACATGGTTGTCGCACCCGTGCCCAGATTAATCGAGTAGCTGGCATAGAGACGCAACGATTCAGTGCCAACTGCCAGCACATAGGCTATCAGCATAGCAAGGCCTGTGTAGTTCAACAGTTGAAACGACTGCAAAGATTCGATTATTTGGCTATTTCTTTGTCACTCATTAACTTACCCAAATGAGCATGTGCAGCAAGTAGCTTAAACTCCAAATAGTCAATACAAAGCCGTTGGTCTGCAGCAACATTTGCAGCAATAAATTGGAACGATGCGGCATTACTAGATTTATCCATACCCATACATTAACTGATAGTAATTATAATAATAATAACAATCTGTCCCCTTACTTACTTATCTGGCCATTGTTGTGGTGTTTGCTGCTGGTCCAAATCTCCGTATCTACTTCCATGTCAAGTTTCAGTTCAGGAACAGCAGTAATAAAGCCGCATATTTATTATTTGTTGTTTTTGTCTGTTTCTGTTGCCAGGACAACAATGCATATTCACATTAATCCGTAAATCATCCCCACAATAAGATCTCAGCTGCTTACAACTAAACATGTTGTCACTTTTACACAAGTTTACTTACATATGTACATATGTGCTGAAAGTGAGCACTACGAATGGGTTTTGGAAAGACAGTTAGTTTTATTGGATGCACTTATATAATGGCGGCGTAGCGAATCCCGCCGGGTACAATGCTAGATATAAATATTTTTGTTTTAACTTGCTTAAAACTTGCCTTAAAAAAGTTGATTTATTTTGGTAGATTTATGTTGACAGCAAAATTAAAGATGTGTCGATATTCACAATGCTTTTAAATAAACAAACTGCTATTTAACATTGAAAAAATATGAAAGTTGTATTCTTATACATATTTTTAAGCATTCCATTAATTAATTTATTTCACTCTAAGTAATATTATGTAGTGAATAGTTAATTACTAATTAACATTATAAATATTTAACAAAACAATTTGAAGCTGAAAACAGATTTCAGAAAAGTTTTGAGTGATCCATGGTAAAATTAACATGGCACACTCGAACATAGTGCGAATTCTAGAGAACTAACTGCAATTAGAAAGAGGAAAAATACCAAGTTTAAGTGATTTAAGTTTGGCATACAATTTTGCGTAAACTTACATATTTTGTATTCATGCTTGTAGACAAGCGTTGTGAGTGTTGTGGCCAGCAATTGATGGCAGCGTATGTAGGTGCTTTCAATTTCGCCAACCTGGTTGAGCGCCAGGTACTCCAAGCCTTTATCTAGCCCACCAGTGTCGTCTAAACTATTGCTGGCAATAGAGTCTTCATCGGAAATGCTAATATCTAAGCAGAGCGCGTGAGATTCATTAAGGTAGCTACTGCAGCTATGCCACTCCAAGTCCAGCACAAATATCAAATGGAATATCTGCTCCAGAGCCGACCGAAAGTCCGCAAATTCATCGGTGAGCAGACAGTGCTCGGTCAATCGTAACAGATACTCATTGTGCAGCTGGACCAGTTCACGCATGTTGCGTGTGTCCTTCAGTTGCCGCTTGAACTGCAGGCCCATGGCTTGTATCACGTGGGTGCAGAGATGCGTATGGATGCTATTGATCAGATATATAATCCAGAAGCGCAGCATCTCCAGCCGGCGCACCGTCAATCCCAGCAGATCGAGTGGTGCGTAAAGATCCTTGGGCGCACGGCGTATAAAGCGCATATTTTCCAGTTTCCACGCGGCCCATTTGATCTTAAGCAGGAGCCGCCAAATATCATTGTATCGCTTCATGTGTTGCCCCGTGACGATGGTCGATAGCGCCTGAGGCCTGGCGTACTTTACCTCGATATCATCCAGCGCTTCGAACACTTTATTCGACTGCGAAGATGTACGTGTGAAGACTTCCACATATATTTTGCCTGCCATTCGCGGATAGTGTGCATCCAGTACCATGTACAGCTGCCTAGTGAGATCCGAGCTGCGCGCCCATGTTTCTCCCGATTCGATTTGACAGAAGAGGCGTGTGTAAAACGGATATAGCAAATAGTCCGCTTCCAACATAAGCAAATGGCGCAAAAATCTAACATGCTCGCCTAGCAGCAGCTCCTCGCGATACCAGCGCATCACATAGACATTGGCCAGTTCGCTGCGCTTTCGCAACACTTTGGCCAGTGCACGTGGCAGCACTTGAGGCAGTTGCAGAGGTGTGCACTTTTCCAGTGCCTCCAATATATCAAGCACCTGTAAAGGCTTTCGTTCCTGCTTGATTTCGTCTATCTCTTGCTGTTCAAGTCTTATGGGCGATGTAAAAATGTTCACAAGCTCAGGTTTGGATATGGTGGGGGCTACCTGCAAAAACTGCACAATTTCCTCCTTAATTTCCTTTCGGATGGCATCAAAGAAATTGCTACGCTGACGACCCACTGGACATGCAATGCTACCAAAGCTTTGCAGCTCGTCAAAGAGCTGTTGTGTTAGCTCCGAGTGCAGAGGTCTCAGCTGTTTGCTTGTCACCAACAAATCGCCGAGCAAATTAAGGCTCCCCAGCAGATTTTGCGTCTCGCCAGACTCGAGAGCATGCTCCATCAGTAGTTGATAAAACGTACAGCATCGCAGCTCCTCAAGCATCTTTCGATGCGTCTCATCCGCATTATCGGGCAGAATACGTTCACGTATATTTTTCGCTGCACTCTCTAAACTGTCATTCCGGCAGCATTCCACAATGTACTCGTGACGACAGTCATTCATTTCGGCACTGCGCCACCAGTTATCAATAATGGCACAATAACGCTTCAGTGTGATCAGCAGCAGCGCCATTGCCATTCTTTGATGCGATGCACTGATTTTTGTGTGGTTGAACAGTTGAGAGAGCAGATAGGCGCTTCGGAGATGGGGCGGTGCGTTGACAATAGCTTTTGACGTTAGCGATTGTAGCAGCAGCAGCTGCTGGAAATACTCATCCATGCACCGCACAAACGTAATCAGTGTTAGGCGCTTGTCCGATTTGACGTCGTTCAGCAGTTGTTCCTCGAACTCAAATAGACGCTCATTGATGGGGCTGATGAGGTCGCGCAAACCCATAGCAAAGCACTCAAGCGTCCCAGTGCTGTTTGTGTCACTTTTTAGCAACGTATGGTCTTTGATGATTTGCCGAAGCTGCTGCATAGCCCGCATGGCCGGCAGCACATCAGCCTCCAGCACAGTCTTCAGAGTGCCCTAATTGACAACGGAACAATTTGGTATTGTGAATATGGTTTATACTTAAGGTTTAGTGAGCTACTTACGCTGCTAACGCTACATATGGAAACATTAAAGCGAACGCTAATCTCCTTCGATTCTGGATGCACATTAAAAAAGAAGCAAGATACGGGTTCCATGAACATGAGCAAGATCTCGCGAAGCAGACAGTTTTCGGTGACGGTATTAGGCATAGGGTATTCGATGGCCTTGGCTAGTGGATATGGATTAACGCGTTTTGCGTATTCATTCAAATGCTGCGCATAGGCAATGGCAAAGTTTGATATTGGATCGCTATCTGACGTCATCGTATATATACTCATCTCTTCAAGCCACCACATTGAATGCACTTTTTTGGGCAATTGAAGGAAATCGGAGTTGGACTCGGTGTATCTTAGCTGACTACATGGAGCCTGCGAAACAGGAAGCATGCACCCATTAAACCTATTATACAACACCACTGCATCATCTTTTTGTATGCTCGTCCTTAATTCCACATTCGTTAGCTCATCAGTGGAAGGATTCCTCCTCGGGTAATTCATCGATACATCAAAGAACATCATTTGCTCATCTTGCTGCGCGCTCGTCTTTGATTCTACATTTGTAGACTGATCAGTCATGGGCAGACAAATACAATTCTTCGGATTGTTATCCGGCACAAGCAAATCAGAATTCTGGCTTTTAGTCGATTTCACATCAATTTCCTCCCCTTCATGGCTGCTCTCCGGCTCACTCACATCAGACCACTCCTTGAAAGTGCGAAAACCATAAGTGTTTTTTAGTTTAGTATCAGGCTGCCAAAGTTGTATTGCGATAGAAAAAAACTTACGCTGAGAGTGCTGTTACTCTCCGTGTCATGAGCGGTAACTTTGATGAAATCCTCGCTTAGCAGTGAAACCCAACCGACATCTGTTTCGGTGGATTTATTTGGGGGCTCATCAAAAGGATCATCCAAATTTATACTATCAATATTTAAGATCGCGTTCCTCATGTCGTGCGGGCGTCTGTTGTGTCGAATCGTTTGAATGGGTGCGTAAGCAGTGCTAAGCAAAAAATCGATCAGCGAATATTGAACATCTGTCTCGTAGTGCAACTTCCACACCTCGTCATCCATGAAAACGGTGCTTAGGTGACGCAATGTTTCCGCTTGAAGTGACATGCCTTCACATTGAAAACGCTCGATCATATTATCGAGGAATCGACATACTTCGTGGCTATTGGTGGATATGCCGCGATAAGTTTGCAGCTTGTGAAATGCATATTGCTCCAACGTTCGTATCTCAGGCGATGTCGACTGCGCCGAATGGGAGACAATATATTATTATTAAGAAAATACATTTTATGGTTCTTAATACTTACATTTTCGCCAGCCAGGCATTTCACAAGCTTTGACAAATTCTCTTGAACCAAAGGAATGCGTGGATCCTTAGACATTTTAAGGCGCTAAGTGCAGCTTGCGCTAAAAAATAAATTAAATTAAACTTTTGAAAAAAAAAAGTGCTATTTTGATGCAAGAGCAAACTTTAGGTTGAGAAGGCAACTTTTTTTTTAACTGGTTAATGGAAAAACTGACCAAAATAGCAACAGAAGTTGCTACCGGCAATGGGAGTTTGCCAAAATGTATCAACACAGAACCTGCACGGCAATCTATTTAATTTGGCTTTTTTTTTATTTCTTAGTGCGTTCTTGCAGGTGCCAACAAACTTTAAATTTACCTTTGACACTACGCTCAATATGTGCTAATTTATTCAGGAATTGCACCGCATCAAACAACTATTCTACTAATAATTATGTTTTAAAACTGTTTACTTATTCAATGTGACCAGACATTTGAAAGTAACAAATGCAGCTGTCTTCAAAGTAAAGCAATTTGTAATTTTTGTTGAAATATTTATGGCATGCATACTGCTTAAAATATATTTGTCCATTGCTATTACCACAAAACTATCTGCATTAATTAACAAGCTTTAAGTGAATTTTAGTGTTTAAATGAATGCAAAAATGCACTTGCATTCCTTGTCTTAAAATTTAAGCATAATACGCGCTCTACAATATTGATAGAGTTGCCAAGCTTTGCCAAAGGCAATATCGAAAACGTAAACAATATCTTATAAAATTTATTCGAAACAAATCAAATAATTATGAGCCAGACAACATCAGCAACAACCAAAACGACACACTTCACCTATGTCATACTCGGTTCGGGCGGGCACACTGCCGAAATGTGCAAAATCAGTCAGGCTCTGCTGTTGCAGGCAAACAGCTACTACGAGAAGTATCTGCCGGTACGCTTCATTATTGCCAATAGCGATGACACATCAGAGCTTCAGCTGCGTGCTGCAATGCCTGCATTGACCGAACACTGCGATTTTATCCGTGTACCGCGAAGTCGCAGCGTCGGCCAGAGCTGGCTTAGCAGCATATTCACAACATTGTGGTCACTCCTCTGGAGCTGCTGGCTCATTTGGCGCGACCGACCGAAACTTGTGCTGTGCAACGGCCCCGGCACCTGTGTACCCTACTGCTATGCGGCATATATGTGGCGGTTGCTCGGCCGCCTTCCCGCTCACAGCCGGATTGTTTTTGTAGAGAGCTACTGTCGTGTTGAAACTCTTTCACTTAGCGGCCGCCTCCTCATGCCGCTAGCTGACATGTTCGTCGTCCATTGGCCAGCGCTGACTGCACGCTATTCCCATAGGCATAACATGCGCTATTTTGGCCGAATACTTTAAAAAATATAACATTTAACACCATTCTAATACAACCAACGATATGGTTTATGTTTTCTATAATGCATTTAACATGAAAAACCAAATACATTTTAACTGGTTTAATAGTAACAAAATTAAAATAAAATACAGTATTTATTTGTAATTAAGAAAAGTCAGATTCCAAATAGTAATCATAAGTAATATTAAATAAAAACCTAACCATAAAGGTAAATCTAGAATGTTTACAGTATTTCTTGCGCATTTATTTACAGGCCGTGCACTTTCTAGCTGTATTCAAAATCTTTTGTTATAGTCGATCTTTAACTTGTAAAATGTAACGTACAGATATATTTGCATTTACTAATTTCTTTTTAAACCAATATGGTTTTTATAATTCATTATATATATATAATGCATGCATATATATAATCATGCATACATTTATATATAAGTATACACACACAAAGATGTATGTCAATATAAAAAAAAAAAACAATTAAAAAAATTATTTCACTAATTGAATACAAAAAAAAAACAAACAAATTTAAAATAACTTTTCTTTCTTTTCCTGAGAAAAACTTACCGTAATGATTCGCAAAGAATCTAATTTGAAAAGATGAAATTATAAAAATGAAAAATCTTCAATGATGTACATCCATGTATTTCTAGTCATGCATGACGTTTTGGCAAACTGAAATGGAAAATGTCTTTAGTTCTTTTTGCGCTTGCAGATCGTGCGATGCGCACCTAATTGATGACCGAGCAGCTCCTGGCCGCATTTGGGGCATTGAGTAGTCTGCTTGTTAAGCTTACGTTGACGCAACTGACGTGGTGTCATACTGTTGTCTGAGTCACTAGACGTACTAAGATTAAGTGTGGAATTTTGGCTTTCTGAGTAGCCAGCACTTTTCAGAATATCACGACGTTTGGATGAACTACGCAATAAGCGTTTGGGTGCCTGAGAAGTTTTTGGCTTATTGATGGTGTTCTTGTTGCTGGGCAGCTTTGCAGCATTTTTAAACAATATCGGTTCCACCGGAATGGTAAAACGACAGCCTTCCAGATGGCTGGTGAATTCGAAGCGCCTCATCTTTCAAGGCAAATGGGACAGATGGTAATATCGTAATCAGCATTGTTTTGATCGCTGGAGCAGCAGGCAACTGCATCGTTCTCGAGTTCGAATTCCTGCAGCAGCGTATCGTCCCCAAACAGGTCGTCGGCAATCGACTGATTAGCGAGCTCAATGGCTGTGGTCACTTCATCGACATTATCGTTGTATTCATTATCGATCATCACAATATCATCATCATCATACATCAACTCGTCTTTCATAACCTCGCTTTTAATTTTAATGGAGAGCTCATGACTACTTAATTGGGACAGTTTGGGTTTTTTTGCCGGCTTCGGTGGCCGCGGAAACACATCATCAGAAGAATGCTTAGAGGCTGGTTCATCCTCATTCTCGCTATCGGATATGGTAATAGTTTGTACTTGAACATCGCGGATAAGAACATCTTCATCGTAAATCTCCCAGCCTTCGGAAACTCCAGAGTCTCGGCGACGTTTATTCGATTGATTTTCCGGATTTTGCTTGTTTACAGTCTGCTTATCTCCGTTGTCAAAACGCTTTGACCATATTTCGCGCAAATGATTCCGATTACATAGGTCGGCGAGTGGGCCGGATTGGAGGAGCGGCTTTTCTTTAGGCTGTGGCCCTGACCAGTGCTGTTTAGATCTTTGATGCCAAATATATTACTGCGCTTCTTTGCGCTGGACCTAGTTTCAATGCCAGCAATTGGCTCGCTCGATGTTCCTGGATATGAGGTCGGCGGAAAAATGCTGGGTAGTCCAAGATGTGGTTGGGCTTGCGGTTGTAAATTTGGTGATGTCTTTGGTTTTCCAAAATTATTGCGTATGTCCATGCCTGATGTGGAATTGGAAGAAACTGTGCTAGTCGCCTTCGACGATGGCTTTGCACTGGATTTAGCAGCTGGTTTGGCCACTTGTTTCTCGGGCTCGCTCTTCTTCTCAAAGGTGCCGCCACAGTCGCGCTGATGTTTTCCCCACCACTGATCATTTGGACCGGGTGCACGATTCAATGTGCGCTTCACCCAGCCCATAAAGGGATGATGATTCTGGCAAATGCCATTGCAGCGCCAAATGTGCGTCTTATATGCGGCCACTTCGTCGTGGAATCTGTGGTAAACGGTAATGTTAGTACCCGCTACTTTGTTGATTGTTTGCATGATCCGTTTAAAGTTCGGTCCATGTCCGCCATTTCCCTCTAGTATGTTAAGCACAAAGCAATAAGCATGGATCATCTCGTGCTGCAAGCGCAAATTGATTTTAAATACAGAAATTTCCCTACGTACATGTATGTTGTCATGGACATAAACACACTTACCAGCAGAGTGTCAACCAAATCGTTGTTTGGGCGCAGCGTTAGCAGCGGCTTACTGAGACGTATAATCACCTCCTTGGAAATATGATTGCCGCGCTGATAACAAATACCAGCACAGGAAAACATGTGCTTACTCCATTCGACATGGACGGCACCGAGACGCTGCTGAAAAAACCTGTCATCAAAACGCACAAGCATTGCAAATATGTCTGGGATAGGATCGATCAGCTCCCATTGTGGATGAACAAGGTTCTGTGTTTGATTCAGGTTATTGGCATCGCGGTCCACTTGTTCCACGTCTTTTCTGCGTTGCATTATCTAAGTTAATAAAAGTAGAAATCAAAAGTTTAACTTATACATGCACAGATATGCATGAAATATATTTAATATTTATTAATATATACACGTGCAAGCGTTGCGTTGCTCATATCGAGCGCCAAAATGCTGCTGTATGCCGTATGCGTGAGTGCCCTCGAAACAGGAAGCACGACCGCCACCATTTGCATTTTCGACATCGAATTTGTGGCCTTTTCAAAGTTGGAATTATTAAATTTAATTTTTATACCCTTAACCCATAAAATGGGTAAAAAGGGTATAATGGTTTTGTGCAAAAGTATGTAACAGGCAGAAGGATGCATCTCCGACCCCATAAAGTATATATATTCTTGATCAGCATCAACAGTCCGTCTGTCCGTCTGTATTAACGCGTGGATCTCAGAGACTACAAGATCTAGAGACTTCAGATTTTGTATATTAGTTCTCCTATACCATGAGCAGAACAAGTTTGCTTCAAACTATCGATAACTATTCCGGTTTCCGATATACACCTGATATCGATAACAAAAAACATCGAATTTGGAAAATGTAAAAATGAGGGTCGACGTTATGGGTAACGATAGAACTTTTCTGAAAATTTCGTCCAAATCGGTTAAGAACACCGGAGATATCGAATTTAATCGATTGAAGCTAAGTCAGTATACCAACGTCAATTATAAATTTAATTTATTTATTGCAGCTCTCCCGACTAGAGCCTTCTTACTTGTTTGTTTTGCAAGCGTTGCAATTGCGTTGCTGTTTTTATGCAGTTTCTCACTTGGGGCGAGTCCGAATCATGGCCATTGAGTTCCTGCTGAAGCTTTTTAACAAATAGTCTGGATCATCAGACATTTTACAAAATCGTGTATTTTAACGCGGCGCGACAGACAAGCGATTCTTTGAAAAAGTTTGATCGTGCTCAATGTGAATGTGGATGATTTTGCGGCAAATGCGCTTCTTTGGCTAAAACGTGGACTGCAATTGATTTGCACGTCTTTTGAGAATAATTACAACGATGCACTAAAACAGAGGCACTCAAACAGCATCTACAGGATGCCTACGAACGTACGCTTAAACCCTACCATGGCTTTAAAGTTCAAAGCACCATCAAGGTAAAAGTTCCTTGAACGATACTTTGAAATGTTCCCTTTAGAATCATTTGTATTCCTGTACTCATTTCACAGATCATTTATAGCTGGGTGCCTACACGTAGCCAATTACTGGGTCAGGGAAATGACCATCAGCAGAATATTGAGGTGCTGACAAAATACTTGCCTACAATGCGTTCACAACTCGATCGTATTGATACGTTACTCAAAGCGCACCATTTGGATGATGTAGCTTATTCTCATAGTACTATTATACACTGATACATACTTATACTAGAATATTATTATATGCTTATTATGTTTAAACACTCCGCCGTCATGCATTTTTAGCCTTGAGCACCAACAGCTGCTGCGACTGTTCCTGAACTCTGGTCATTGATAGGGCATGATGTACGAGTGCGACAAGCGCCTCTAAAGCAATCAGCACGAGCTGCACATTTGAGATGAACTGCAGCCAGCAGTCACCCATGGCGACAGCCAGACGCAAATACACTAATGCAGGCAGCAGGACGCAAAGTGTTAGCGTTAACAGCAGCCACATGGTTGTCGCACCCGTGCCCAGATTAAACGAGTAGCTGGCATAGAGACGCAACGATTCAGTGCCAACTGCCAGCACATAGGCTATCAGCATAGCAAGGCCTGTGTAGTTCAACAGTTGAAACGACTGCAAAGATTCGATTATTTGGCTATTTCTTTGTCACTCATTAACTTACCCAAATGAGCATGTGCAGCAAGTAGCTTAAACTCCAAATAGTCAATACAAAGCCGTTGGTCTGCAGCAACATTTGCAGCAATAAATTGGAACGATGCGGCATTACTAGATTTATCCATACCCATACATTAACTGATAGTAATTATAATAATAATAACAATCTGTCCCCTTACTTACTTATCTGGCCATTGTTGTGGTGTTTGCTGCTGGTCCAAATCTCCGTATCTACTTCCATGTCAAGTTTCAGTTCAGGAACAGCAGTAATAAAGCCGCATATTTATTATTTGTTGTTTTTGTCTGTTTCTGTTGCCAGGACAACAATGCATATTCACATTAATCCGTAAATCATCCCCACAATAAGATCTCAGCTGCTTACAACTAAACATGTTGTCACTTTTACACAAGTTTACTTACATATGTACATATGTGCTGAAAGTGAGCACTACGAATGGGTTTTGGAAAGACAGTTAGTTTTATTGGATGCACTTATATAATGGCGGCGTAGCGAATCCCGCCGGGTACAATGCTAGATATAAATATTTTTGTTTTAACTTGCTTAAAACTTGCCTTAAAAAAGTTGATTTATGTTGGTAGATTTATGTTGACACTATTTAACATTGAAAAAATATAAAAGGTGTATTCTTATACATATTTTTAAGCATTCCATTAATTAATTTATTTCACTCTAAGTAATATTATGTAGTGAATAGTTAATTACTAATTAACATTATAAATATTAAACAAAACAATTTGAAGCTCAAAACAGATTTCAGAAAAGTTTTGAGTGATTCATGGTAAAATTAACATGGCACACTCGAACATAGTGCGAATTCTAGAGAACTAACTGCAATTAGAAAGAGGAAAAAATACCAAGTTTAAGTGATTTAAGTTTGGCATACAATTTTGCGTAAACACTTACATATTTTGTATTCATGCTTGAGACAAGCGTTGTGAGTGTTGTGGCCAGCAATTGATGGCAGCGTATGTAGGTGCTTTTAATTTCGCCAACCTGGTTGAGCGCCAGGTACTCCAAGCCTATATCTAGCCCACCAGTGTCGTCTAAACTATTGCTGGCAATAGAGTCTTCATCGGAAATGCTAATATCTAAGCAGAGCGCGTGAGATTCATTAAGGTAGCTACTGCAGCTATGCCACTCCAAGTCCAGCACAAATATCAAATGGAATATCTGCTCCAGAGCCGACCGAAAGTCCGCAAATTCATCGGTGAGCAGACAGTGCTCGGTCAATCGTAACAGATACTCATTGTGCAGCTGGGCCAGTTCACGCATGTTGCGTGTGTCCTTCAGTTGCCGCTTGAACTGCAGGCCCATGGCTTGTATCACGTGGGTGCAGAGATGCGTATGGATGCTATTGATCAGATATATAATCCAGAAGCGCAGCATCTCCAGCCGGCGCACCGTCAATCCCAGCAGATCGAGTGGTGCGTAAAGATCCTTGGGCGCACGGCGTATAAAGCGCATATTTTCCAGTTTCCACGCGGCCCATTTGATCTTAAGCAGGAGCCGCCAAATATCATTGTATCGCTTCATGTGTTGCCCCGTGACGATGGTCGATAGCGCCTGAGGCCTGGCGTACTTTCCCTCGATAACATCCAGCGCTTCGAACACTTTATTCGACTGCGAAGATGTACGTGTGAAGACTTCCACATATATTTTGCCTGCCATTCGCGGATAGTGTGCATCCAGTACCATGTACAGCTGCCTAGTGAGATCCGAGCTGCGCGCCCATGTTTCTCCCGATTCGATTTGACAGAAGAGGCGTGTGTAAAACGGATATAGCAAATAGTCCGCTTCCAACATAAGCAAATGGCGCAAAAATCTAACATGCTCGCCTAGCAGCAGCTCCTCGCGATACCAGCGCATCACATAGACATTGGCCAGTTCGCTGCGCTTTCGCAACACTTTGGCCAGTGCACGTGGCAGCGCTTGAGGCAGTTGCAGAGGTGTGCACTTTTCCAGTGCCTCCAATATATCAAGCACCTGTAAAGGCTTTGGTTCCTGCATGATTTCGTCGATCTCTTGCTGTTCAAGTCTTATGGGCGATGTAAAAATGTTCACAAGCTCAGGTTTGGATATGGTGGGGGCTACCTGCAAAAACTGCACAATTTCCTCCTTAATTTCCTTTCGGATGGCATCAAAGAAATTGCTACGCTGACGACCCACTGGACATGCAATGCTACCAAAGCTTTGCAGCTCGTCAAAGAGCTGTTGTGTTAGCTCCGAGTGCAGAGGTCTCAGCTGTTTGCTTGTCACCAACAAATCGCCGAGCAAATTAAGGCTCCCCAGCAGATTTTGCGTCTCGCCAGACTCGAGAGCATGCTCCATCAGTAGTTGATAAAACGTACAGCATCGCAGCTCCTCAAGCATCTTTCGATGCGTCTCATCCGCATTATCGGGCAGAATACGTTCACGTATATTTTTCGCTGCACTCTCTAAACTGTCATTCCGGCAGCATTCCACAATGTACTCGTGACGACAGTCATTCATTTCGGCACTGCGCCACCAGTTATCAATAATGGCACAATAACGCTTCAGTGTGATCAGCAGCAGCGCCATTGCCATTCTTTGATGCGATGCACTGATTTTTGTGTGGTTGAACAGTTGAGAGAGCAGATAGGCGCTTCGGAGATGGGGCGGTGCGTTGACAATAGCTTTTGACGTTAGCGATTGTAGCAGCAGCAGCTGCTGGAAATACTCATCCATGCACCGCACAAACGTAATCAGTGTTAGGCGCTTGTCCGATTTGATGTCGTTCAGCAGTTGTTCCTCGCACTCAAACAGACGCTCATTGATGGGACTGATGAGGTCGCGCAAACCCATAGCAAAGCACTCAAGCGTCCCAGTGCTGTTTGTGTCACTTTTTAGCAACGTATGGTCTTTGATGATTTGCCGAAGCTGCTGCATAGCCCGCATGGCCGGCAGCACATCAGCCTCCAGCACATCAGCCTCCAGCACAGTCTTCAGAGTGCCCTAATTGACAACGGAACAATTTGGTATTGTGAATATGGTTTATACTTAAGGTTTAGTGAGCTACTTTCGCTGCTAACGCTACAGATGGAAACATTAAAGCGAACGCTAACCTCCTTCGATTCTGGATGCACATTAAAAAAGAAGCAAGATACGGGTTCCATGAACATGAGCAAGATCTCGCGGGGCAGACAGTTTTCGGTGACGGTATTGGGCATAGGGTATTCGATGGCCTTGGCTAGTGGATATGGATTAACGCGTTTTGCGTATTCATTCAAATGCTGCGCATAGGCAATGGCAAAGTTTGATATTGGATCGCTATCTGACGTCATCGTATATATACTCATCTCTTCAAGCCACCACATTGAATGCACTTTTTTGGGCAATTGAAGGAAATCGGAGTTGGACTCGGTGTATCTTAGCTGACTACATGGAGCCTGCGAAACAGGAAGCATGCACCCATTAAACCTATTATACAACACCACTGCATCATCTTTTTGTATGCTCGTCCTTAATTCCACATTCGTTAGCTCATCAGTGGAAGGATTCCTCCTCGGGTAATTCATCGATACATCAAAGAACATCATTTGCTCATCTTGCTGCGCGCTCGTCTTTGATTCTACATTTGTAGACTGATCAGTCATGGGCAGACAAATACAATTCTTCGGATTGTTATCCGGCACAAGAAAATCAGAATTCTGGCTTTTAGTCGATTTCACATCAATTTCCTCCCCTTCGTGGCTGCTCTCCGGCTCACTCACATCAGACCACTCCTTGAAAGTGCGAAAACCATAAGTGTTTTTTAGTTTAGTATCAGGCTGCCAAAGTTGTATTGCGATAGAAAAAAAACTTACGCTGAGAGTGCTGTTACTCTCCGTGTCATGAGCGGTAACTTTGATGAAATCCTCGCTTAGCAGTGAAACCCAACCGACATCTGTTTCGGTGGATTTATTTGGGGGCTCATCAAATTTATACTATCAATATTTAAGATCGCGTTCCTCATGTCGTGCGGGCGTCTGTTGTGTCGAATCGTTTGAATGGGTGCGTAAGCAGTGCTAAGCAAAAAATCGATCAGCGAATATTGAACATCTGTCTCGTAGTGCAACTTCCACACCTCGTCATCCATGAAAACGGTGCTTAGGTGACGCAATGTTTCCGCTTGAAGTGACATGCCTTCACATTGAAAACGCTCGATCATATTATCGAGGAATCGACATACTTCGTGGCTATTGGTGGATATGCCGCGATAAGTTTGCAGCTTGTGAAATGCATATTGCTCCAACGTTCGTATCTCAGGCGATGTCGACTGCGCCGAATGGGAGACAATATATTATTATTAAGAAAATACATTTTATGGTTCTTAATACTTACATTTTCGCCAGCCAGGCATTTCACAAGCTTTGACAAATTCTCTTGAACCAAAGGAATGCGTGGATCCTTAGACATTTTAAGGCGCTAAGTGCAGCTTGCGCTAAAAAATAAATTAAATTAAACTTTTGAAAAAAAAGTGCTATTTTGATGCAAGAGCAAACTTTAGGTTGAGAAGGCAACTTTTTTTTTTAACTGGTTAATGGAAAAACTGACCAAAATAGCAACAGAAGTTGCTACCGGCAATGGGAGTTTGCCAAAATGTATCAACACAGAACCTGCACGGCAATCTATTTAATTTGGCTTTTTTTATTTCTTAGTGCGTTGTTGCAGGTGCCAACAAACTTTAAATTTACCTTTTACACTAGTCGCTTAATATGTGCTAATTTATTCAGGAATTGCACCGCATCAAACAACTATTCTACTAATAATTATGTTTTAAAACTGTTTACTTATTCAATGTGACCAGACATTTGAAAGTAACAAATGCAGCTGTCTTCAAAGTAAAGCAATTTGTAATTTTTGTTGAAATATTTATGGCATGCATACTGCTTAAAATATATTTGTCCATTGCTATTACCACAAAACTATCTGCATTAATTAACAAGCTTTAAGTGAATTTTAGTGTTTTAAATGAATGCAAAAATGCACTTGCATTCCTTGTCTTAAAATTTAAGCATAATACGCGCTCTACAATATTGATAGAGTTGCCAAGCTTTGCCAAAGGCAATATCGAAAACGTAAACAATATCTTATAAAATTTATTCGAAACAAATCAAAATAATTATGAGCCAGACAACATCAGCAACAACCAAAACGACACACTTCACCTATGTCATACTCGGTTCGGGCGGGCACACTGCCGAAATGTGCAAAATCAGTCAGGCTCTGCTGTTGCAGGCAAACAGCTACTACGAGAAGTATCAGCCGGTACGCTTCATTATTGCCAATAGCGATGACACATCAGAGCTTCAGCTGCGTGCTGCAATGCCTGCATTGACCGAACATTGCGATTTTTTCCGTGTACCGCGAAGTCGCAGCGTCGGCCAGAGCTGGCTTAGCAGCATATTCACAACATTGTGGTCACTCCTCTGGAGCTGCTGGCTCATTTGGCGCGACCGACCGAAACTTGTGCTGTGCAACGGCCCCGGCACCTGTGTATCCTACTGCTATGCGGCATATATGTGGCGGTTGCTCGGCCGCCTTCCCGCTCACAGCCGCTCTTTCACAGCCGCTCTTTCACTTAGCGGCCGCCTCCTCATGCCGCTAGCTGACATAATCGTCGTCCATTGGCCAGCGCTGACTGCACGCTATTCCCATAGGCATAACATGCGCTATTTTGGCCGAATACTATAAAAAATATAACATCTAACACCATTCTAATACAACCAACGATATGGTTTATGTTTTCTATAATGCATTTTACATGAAAAACCAAATACATTTTAACTGGTTTAATAGTAACAAAATTAAAATAAAATACTGACTGTATTTGTAATTAAGAAAAGTCAGATTCCAAATAGTAATCATAAGTAATATTAAATAAAAACCTAACCATAAAGGTAAATCTAGAATGTTTACAGTATTTCTTGCGCATTTATTTACAGGCCGTGCACTTTCTAGCTGTATTCAAAATCTTTTGTTATAGTCGATCTTTAACTTGTAAAATGTAACGTACAGATATATTTGTTTTTACTAATTTCTTTTTTAAACCAATATGGTTTTTATAATTAATTATATATATATATATATATATATATAAGTATACACACACAAAGATGTATGTCAATATAAAAAAAAAAAACAATTAAAAAAATTCTTTCACTAATTTAATACCAAAAAAAAAAATACAAAAAAAAAACAAACAAATTTAAAATAACTTTTCTTTCTTTTCCTGAGAAAAACTTACCGTAATGATTCGCAAAGAATCTAATTTGAAAAGATGAAATTATAAAAATGAAAAATCTTCAATGATGTACATCCATGTATTTCTAGTCATGCATGACGTTTTGGCAAACTGAAATGGAAAATGTCTTTAGTTCTTTTTGCGCTTGCAGATCGTGCGATGCGCACCTAATTGATGACCGAGCAGCTCCTGGCCGCATTTGGGGCATTGAGTAGTCTGCTTGTTAAGCTTACGTTGACGCAACTGACGTGGTGTCATACTGTTGTCTGAGTCACTAGACGTACTAAGATTAAGTGTGGAATTTTGGCTTTCTGAGTAGCCAGCACTTTTTAGAATATCACGACGTTTGGATGAACTACGCAATAAGCGTTTGGGTGCCTGAGAAGTTTTTGGCTTATTGATGGTGTTCTTGTTGCTGGGCAGCTTTGCAGCATTTTTAAACAATATCGGTTCCACCGGAATGGTAAAACGACAGCCTTCCAGATGGCTGGTGAATTCGAAGCGCCTCATCTTTTCAAGGCAAATGGGACAGATGGTAATATCGTAATCAGCATTGTTTTGATCGCTGGAGCAGTTCGAATTCCTGCAGCAGCGTATCGTCCCCAAACAGGTCGTCGGCAATCGACTGATTAGCGAGCTCAATGGCTGTGGTCACTTCATCGACATTATCGTTGTATTCATTATCGATCATCACAATATCATCATCATCATACATCAACTCGTCTTTCATAACCTCGCTTTTAATTTTAATGGAGAGCTCATGACTACTTAATTGGGACAGTTTGGGTTTTTTTGCCGGCTTCGGTGGCCGCGGAAACACATCATCAGAAGAATGCTTAGAGGCTGGTTCATCCTCATTCTCGCTATCGGATATGGTAATAGTTTGTACTTGAACATCGCGGATAAGAACATCTTCATCATAAATCTCCCAGCCATCGGAAACTCCAGAGTCTCGGCGACGTTTATTCGATTGATTTTCCGGATTTTGCTTGTTTTCAGTCTGCTTATCTCCGTTGTCAAAACGCTTTGACCATATTTCGCGCAAATGATTCCGATTTACATAGGTCGGCGAGTGGGCCGGATTGGAGGAGCGGCTTTTCTTTAGGCTGTGGCCCTGACCAGTGCTGTTTAGATCTTTGATGCCAAATATATTACTGCGCTTCTTTGCGCTGGACCTAGTTTCAATGCCAGCAATTGGCTCGCTCGATGTTCCTGGATATGAGGTCGGCGGAAAAATGCTGGGTAGTCCAAGATGTGGTTGGGCTTGCGGTTGTAAATTTGGTGATGTCTTTGGTTTTCCAAAATTATTGCGTATGTCCATGCCTGATGTGGAATTGGAAGAAACTGTGCTAGTCGCCTTCGACGATGGCTTTGCACTGGATTTAGCAGCTGGTTTGGCCACTTGTTTCTCGGGCTCGCTCTTCTTCTCAAAGGTGCCGCCACAGTCGCGCTGATGTTTTCCCCACCACTGATCATTTGGACCGGGTGCACGATTCAATGTGCGCTTCACCCAGCCCATAAAGGGATGATGATTCTGGCAAATGCCATTGCAGCGCCAAATGTGCGTCTTATATGCGGCCACTTCGTCGTGGAATCTGTGGTAAACGGTAATGTTAGTACCCGCTACTTTGTTGATTGTTTGCATGATCCGTTTAAAGTTCGGTCCATGTCCGCCATTTCCCTCTAGTATGTTAAGCACAAAGCAATAAGCATGGATCATCTCGTGCTGCAAGCGCAAATTGATTTTAAATACAGAAATTTCCCTACGTACATGTATGTTGTCATGGACATAAACACACTTACCAGCAGAGTGTCAACCAAATCGTTGTTTGGGCGCAGCGTTAGCAGCGGCTTACTGAGACGTATAATCACCTCCTTGGAAATATGATTGCCGCGCTGATAACAAATACCAGCACAGGAAAACATGTGCTTACTCCATTCGACATGGACGGCACCGAGACGCTGCTGAAAAAACGTGTCATCAAAACGCACAAACATTGCAAATATGTCTGGGATAGGATCGATCAGCTCCCATTGTGGATGAACAAGGTTCTGTGTTTGATTCAGGTTATTGGCATCGCGGTCCACTTGTTCCACGTCTTTTCTGCGTTGCATTATCTAAGTTAATAAAAGTAGAAATCAAAAGTTTAACTTATACATGCACAGATATGCATGAAATATATTTAATATTTATTAATATATACACGTGCAAGCGTTGCGTTGCTCATATCGAGCGCCAAAATGCTGCTGTATGCCGTATGCGTGAGTGCCCTCAAAACAGGAAGCACGACCGCCACCATTTGCATTTTCGACATCGAATTTGTGGCCTTTTCAAAGTTGGAATTATTAAATTTAATTTTTATACCCTTAACCCATAAAATGGGTAAAAAGGGTATAATGGTTTTGTGCAAAAGTATGTAACAGGCAGAAGGATGCATCTCCGACCCCATAAAGTATATATATTCTTGATCAGCATCAACAGTCCGTCTGTCCGTCTGTATTAACGCGTGGATCTCAGAGACTACAAGATCTAGAGACTTCAGATTTTGTATATTAGTTCTCCTATACCATGAGCAGAACAAGTTTGCTTCAAACTATCGATAACTATTCCGGTTTCCGATATACACCTGATATCGATAACAAAAAACATCGAATTTGGAAAATGTAAAAATGAGGGTCGACGTTATGGGTAACGATAGAACTTTTCTGAAAATTTCGTCCAAATCGGTTAAGAAACACCGGAGATATCGAATTTAATCGATTGAAGCTAAGTCAGTATACCAACGTCAATTATAAATTTAATTTATTTATTGCAGCTCTCCCGACTAGAGCCTTCTTACTTGTTTGTTTTGCAAGCGTTGCAATTGCGTTGCTGTTTTTATGCAGTTTCTCACTTGGGGCGAGTCCGAATCATGGCCATTGAGTTCCTGCTGAAGCTTTTTAACAAATAGTCTGGATCATCAGACATTTTACAAAATCGTGTATTTTAACGCGGCGCGACAGACAAGCGATTCTTTGAAAAAGTTTGATCGTGCTCAATGTGAATGTGGATGATTTTGCGGCAAATGCGCTTCTTTGGCTAAAACGTGGACTGCAATTGATTTGCACGTCTTTTGAGAATAATTACAACGATGCACTAAAAACAGAGGCACTCAAACAGCATCTACAGGATGCCTACGAACGTACGCTTAAACCCTACCATGGCTTTAAAGTTCAAAGCACCATCAAGGTAAAAGTTCCTTGAACGATACTTTGAAATGTTCCCTTTAGAATCATTTGTATTCCTGTACTCATTTCACAGATCATTTATAGCTGGGTGCCTACACGTAGCCAATTACTGGGTCAGGGAAATGACCATCAGCAGAATATTGAGGTGCTGACAAAATACTTGCCTACAATGCGTTCACAACTCGATCGTATTGATACGTTACTCAAAGCGCACCATTTGGATGATGTAGCTTATTCTCATAGTACTATTATACACTGATACATACTTTATACTAGAATATTATTATATGCTTATTATGTTTAAACACTCCGCCGTCATGCATTTTTAGCCTTGAGCACCAACAGCTGCTGCGACTGTTCCTGAACTCTGGTCATTGATAGGGCATGATGTACGAGTGCGACAAGCGCCTCTAAAGCAATCAGCACGAGCTGCACATTTGAGATGAACTGCAGCCAGCAGTCACCCATGGCGACAGCCAGACGCAAATACACAAATGCAGGCAGCAGGACGCAAAGTGTTAGCGTTAACAGCAGCCACATGGTTGTCGCACCCGTGCCCAGATTAATCGAGTAGCTGGCATAGAGACGCAACGATTCAGTGCCAACTGCCAGCACATAGGCTATCAGCATAGCAAGGCCTGTGTAGTTCAACAGTTGAAACGACTGCAAAGATTCGATTATTTGGCTATTTCTTTGTCACTCATTAACTTACCCAAATGAGCATGTGCAGCAAGTAGCTTAAACTCCAAATAGTCAATACAAAGCCGTTGGTCTGCAGCAACATTTGCAGCAATAAATTGGAACGATGCGGCATTACTAGATTTATCCATACCCATACATTAACTGATAGTAATTATAATAATAATAACAATCTGTCCCCTTACTTACTTATCTGGCCATTGTTGTGGTGTTTGCTGCTGGTCCAAATCTCCGTATCTACTTCCATGTCAAGTTTCAGTTCAGGAACAGCAGTAATAAAGCCGCATATTTATTATTTGTTGTTATACCCTTAACCCATAAAATGGGTAAATAAGGGTTTTGTGCAAAAGTATGTAACAGGCAGAAGGAAGCATCTCCGACCCTATAAAGTATATATATTCTTGATCAGCATCAACAGCCGAGACGATATAGCCATGTCCGTCTGTCCGTCTGTCTGTCCGTCTGCCCGTCTGACCGTCTGTCCGTCTGTATGAACGCGTGGATCTCAGAGACTACAAGAGCTAGAGACTTCTGATTTTGTATTTAAGTTCTCCTATACCATGAGCAGAACAAGTTTGCTTCAAATTATCGATAACAATTCTGGTTTCTGATATACACATAATATCGATAACAATAAAATATCGAATTTGGAAAATCTAAAAATGAGGGTTGAAGTAATGGATAATGATAGAACTTTTCTGAAAATTTCGTCGAAAAAATCGGTTGAGAAACACCGGAGATATTGAACTTAATCGATGGAAGCTAAGCCAGTATACCAAAGTCTTATATAAATTAAATATATTTATTGCAACTGGGTTCAGGGTATCTTCTAGTCGGGCTCTCCCGACTAGAGCCTTCTTACTTGTTTTTGTCTGTTTCTGTTGCCAGGACAACAATGCATATTCACATTAATCCGTAAATCATCCCCACAATAAGATCTCAGCTGCTTACAACTAAACATGTTGTCACTTTTACACAAGTTTACTTACATATGTACATATGTGCTGAAAGTGAGCACTACGAATGGGTTTTGGAAAGACAGTTAGTTTTATTGGATGCACTTATATAATGGCGGCGTAGCGAATCCCGCCGGGTACAATGCTAGATATAAATATTTTTGTTTTAACTTGCTTAAAACTTGCCTTAAAAAAGTTGATTTATGTTGGTAGATTTATGTTGACAGCAAAATTAAAGATGTGTCGATATTCACAATGCTTTTAAATAAACAAACTGCTATTTAACATTGAAAAAATATAAAAGGTGTATTCTTATACATATTTTTAAGCATTCCATTAATTAATTTATTTCACTCTAAGTAATATTATGTAGTGAATAGTTAATTACTAATTAACATTATAAATATTAAACAAAACAATATGAAGCTGAAAACAGATTTCAGAAAAGTTTTGAGTGATTCATGGTAAAATTAACATGGCACACTCGAACATAGTGCGAATTCTAGAGAACTAACTGCAATTAGAAAGAGGAAAAAATACCAAGTTTAAGTGATTTAAGTTTGGCATACAATTTTGCGTAAACACTTACATATTTTGTATTCATGCTTGAGACAAGCGTTGTGAGTGTTGTGGCCAGCAATTGATGGCAGCGTATGTAGGTGCTTTTAATTTCGCCAACCTGGTTGAGCGCCAGGTACTCCAAGCCTATATCTAGCCCACCAGTGTCGTCTAAACTATTGCTGGCAATAGAGTCTTCATCGGAAATGCTAATATCTAAGCAGAGCGCGTGAGATTCATTAAGGTAGCTACTGCAGCTATGCCACTCCAAGTCCAGCACAAATATCAAATGGAATATCTGCTCCAGAGCCGACCGAAAGTCCGCAAATTCATCGGTGAGCAGACAGTGCTCGGTCAATCGTAACAGATACTCATTGTGCAGCTGGGCCAGTTCACGCATGTTGCGTGTGTCCTTCAGTTGCCGCTTGAACTGCAGGCCCATGGCTTGTATCACGTGGGTGCAGAGATGCGTATGGATGCTATTGATCAGATATATAATCCAGAAGCGCAGCATCTCCAGCCGGCGCACCGTCAATCCCAGCAGATCGAGCGGTGCGTAAAGATCCTTGGGCGCACGGCGTATAAAGCGCATATTTTCCAGTCTCCACGCGGCCCATTTGATCTTAAGCAGAAGCCGCCAAATATCAATGTATCGCTTCATGTGTTGCCCCGTGAAGATGGTCGATAGCGCCTGAGGCCTGGCGTACTTTACCTCGATATCATCCAGCGCTTCGAACACTTTATTCGACTGCGAAGATGTACGTGTGAAGACTTCCACATATATTTTGCCTGCCATTCGCGGATAGTGTGCATCCAGTACCATGTACAGCTGCCTAGTGAGATCCGAGCTGCGCGCCCATGTTTCTCCCGATTCGATTTGACAGAAGAGGCGTGTGTAAAACGGATATAGCAAATAGTCCGCTTCCAACATAAGCAAATGGCGCAAAAATCTAACATGCTCGCCTAGCAGCAGCTCCTCGCGATACCAGCGCATCACATAGACATTGGCCAGTTCGCTGCGCTTTCGCAACACTTTGGCCAGTGCACGTGGCAGCACTTGAGGCAGTTGCAGAGGTGTGCACTTTTCCAGTGCCTCCAATATATCAAGCACCTGTAAAGGCTTTGGTTCCTGCATGATTTCGTCGATCTCTTGCTGTTCAAGTCTTATGGGCGATGTAAAAATGTTCACAAGCTCAGGTTTGGATATGGTGGGGGCTACCTGCAAAAACTGCACAATTTCCTCCTTAATTTCCTTTCGGATGGCATCAAAGAAATTGCTACGCTGACGACCCACTGGACATGCAATGCTACCAAAGCTTTGCAGCTCGTCAAAGAGCTGTTGTGTTAGCTCCGAGTGCAGAGGTCTCAGCTGTTTGCTTGTCACCAACAAATCGCCGAGCAAATTAAGGCTCCCCAGCAGATTTTGCGTCTCGCCAGACTCGAGAGCATGCTCCATCAGTAGTTGATAAAACGTACAGCATCGCAGCTCCTCAAGCGTCTTTCGATGCGTCTCATCCGCATTATCGGGCAGAATACGTTCACGTATATTTTTCGCTGCACTCTCTAAACTGTCATTCCGGCAGCATTCCACAATGTACTCGTGACGACAGTCATTCATTTCGGCACTGCGCCACCAGTTATCAATAATGGCACAATAACGCTTCAGTGTGATCAGCAGCAGCGCCATTGCCATTCTTTGATGCGATGCACTGATTTTTGTGTGGTTGAACAGTTGAGAGAGCAGATAGGCGCTTCGGAGATGGGGCGGTGCGTTGACAATAGCTTTTGACGTTAGCGATTGTAGCAGCAGCAGCTGCTGGAAATACTCATCCATGCACCGCACAAACGTAATCAGTGTTACTCGCACTCAAATAGACGCTCATTGATGGGACTGATGAGGTCGCGCAAACCCATAGCAAAGCACTCAAGCGTCCCAGTGCTGTTTGTGTCACTTTTTAGCAGCGTATGGTCTTTGATGGTTTGCCGAAGCTACTGCATAGCCCGCATGGCCGGCAGCACATCAGCCTCCAGCACATCAGCCTCCAGCACAGTCTTCAGAGTGCCCTAATTGACAACGGAACAATTTGGTATTGTGAATATGGTTTATACTTAAGGTTTAGTGAGCTACTTTCGCTGCTAACGCTACAGATGGAAACATTAAAGCGAACGCTAACCTCCTTCGATTCTGGATGCACATTAAAAAAGAAGCAAGATACGGGTTCCATGAACATGAGCAAGATCTCGCGGGGCAGACAGTTTTCGGTGACGGTATTGGGCATAGGGTATTCGATGGCCTTGGCTAGTGGATATGGATTAACGCGTTTTGCGTATTCATTCAAATGCTGCGCATAGGCAATGGCAAAGTTTGATATTGGATCGCTATCTGACGTCATCGTATATATACTCATCTCTTCAAGCCACCACATTGAATGCACTTTTTTGGGCAATTGAAGGAAATCGGAGTTGGACTCGGTGTATCTTAGCTGACTACATGGAGCCTGCGAAACAGGAAGCATGCACCCATTAAACCTATTATACAAGAATTCCTCCTCGGGTAATTCATCGATACATCAAAGAACATCATTTGGTCATCTTGCTGTGTGCTCGTCTTTGATTCTACATTTGTAGACTGATCAGTCATGGGCAGACAAATACAATTCTTCGGATTGTTATCCGGCACAAGAAAATCAGAATTCTAGCTCTTAGTCGATTTCACATCAATTTCCTCCCCTTCGTTGCTGCTCTCCGGCTCACTCACATCAGACCACTCCTTGAAAGTGCGAAAACCATAAGTGTTTTTTAGTTTAGTATCAGGCTGCCAAAGTTGTATTGCGATAGAAAAAAAACTTACGCTGAGAGTGCTGTTACTCTCCGTGTCATGAGCGGACACTTTGATGAAATCCTCGCTTAGCAGTGAAACCCAACCGACATCTGTTTCGGTGGATTTATTTGGGGGCTCATCAAATTTATACTATCAATATTTAAGATCGCGTTCCTCATGTCGTGCGGGCGTCTGTTGTGTCGAATCGTTTGAATGGGTGCGTAAGCAGTGCTAAGCAAAAAATCGATCAGCGAATATTGAACATCTGTCTCGTAGTGCAACTTCCACACCTCGTCATCCATGAAAACGGTGCTTAGGTGACGCAATGTTTCCGCTTGAAGTGACATGCCTTCACATTGAAAACGCTCGATCATATTATCGAGGAATCGACATACTTCGTGGCTATTGGTGGATATGCCGCGATAAGTTTGCAGCTTGTGAAATGCATATTGCTCCAACGTTCGTATCTCAGGCGATGTCGACTGCGCCGAATGGGAGACATATATTATCATTAAGAAAATACATGTTATGGTTCTTAATACTTACATTTTCGCCAGCCAGGCAATTCACAAGCTTTGATAAATTCTCTTGAACCAAAGGAATGCGTGGATCCTTAGACATTTTAAGGCGCTAAGTGCAGCTTGCGCTAAAAAATAAATTAAATTAAACTTTTGAAAAAAAAGTGCTATTTTGATGCAAGAGCAAACTTTAGGTTGAGAAGGCAACTTTTTTTTTTAACTGGTTAATGGAAAAACTGACCAAAATAGCAACAGAAGTTGCTACCGGCAATGGGAGTTTGCCAAAATGTATCAACACAGAACCTGCACGGCAATCTATTTAATTTGGCTTTTTTTATTTCTTAGTGCGTTCTTGCAGGTGCCAACAAACTTTAAATTTACCTTTGACACTACGCTCAATATGTGCTAATTTATTCAGGAATTGCACCGCATCAAACAACTATTCTACTAATAATTATGTTTTAAAACTGTTTACTTATTCAATGTGACCAGACATTTGAAAGTAACAAATGCAGCTGTCTTCAAAGTAAAGCAATTTGTAATTTTGTTGAAATATTTATGGCATGCATACTGCTTAAAATATATTTGTCCATTGCTATTACCACAAAACTATCTGCATTAATTAACAAGCTTTAAGTGAATTTTAGTGTTTTAAATGAATGCAAAAATGCACTTGCATTCCTTGTCTTAAAATTTAAGCATAATACGCGCTCTACAATATTGATAGAGTTGCCAAGCTTTGCCAAAGGCAATATCGAAAACGTAAACAATATCTTATAAAATTTATTCGAAACAAATCAAAATAATTATGAGCCAGACAACATCAGCAACAACCAAAACGACACACTTCACCTATGTCATACTCGGTTCGGGCGGGCACACTGCCGAAATGTGCAAAATCAGTCAGGCTCTGCTGTTGCAGGCAAACAGCTACTACGAGAAGTATCAGCCGGTACGCTTCATTATTGCCAATAGCGATGACACATCAGAGCTTCAGCTGCGTGCTGCAATGCCTGCATTGACCGAACACTGCGATTTTTTCCGTGTACCGCGAAGTCGCAGCGTCGGCCAGAGCTGGCTTAGCAGCATATTCACAACATTGTGGTCACTCCTCTGGAGCTGCTGGCTCATTTGGCGCGACCGACCGAAACTTGTGCTGTGCAACGGCCCCGGCACCTGTGTATCCTACTGCTATGCGGCATATATGTGGCGGTTGCTCGGCCGCCTTCCCGCTCACAGCCGGATTGTTTTTGTAGAGAGCTACTGTCGTGTTGAAACTCTTTCACTTAGCGGCCGCCTCCTCATGCCGCTAGCTGACATAATCGTCGTCCATTGGCCAGCGCTGACTGCACGCTATTCCCATAGGCATAACATGCGCTATTTTGGCCGAATACTATAAAAAATATAACATTTAACACCATTCTAATACAACCAACGATATGGTTTATGTTTTCTATAATGCATTTTACATGAAAAACAAAATACATTTTAACTGGTTTAATAGTAACAAAATTAAAATAAAATACTGAATTTATTTGTAATTAAGAAAAGTCAGATTCCAAATAGTAATCATAAGTAATATTAAATAAAAACCTAACCATAAAGGTAAATCTAGAATGTTTCCCGTATTTCTTGCACATTTATTTACAGGCCGTGCACTTTCTGGCTGTATTCAAAATCTTTTGTTATAGTCGATCTTTAACTTGTAAAATGTAACGTACAGATATATTTGTTTTTACTAATTTCTTTTTTAAACCAATATGGTTTTTATAATTCATTATGTATATATATATATATATATATAAGATGTATATTTATATATAAGATGTATGTCAATATAAAAAAAAAAAAACAATTAAAAAAATTCTTTCACTAATTTAATACAAAAAAAAAACAAACAAATTTAAAATAACTTTTCTTTCTTTTCCTGAGAAAAACTTACCGTAATGATTCGCAAAGAATCTAATTTGAAAAGATGAAATTATAAAAATGAAAAATCTTCAATGATGTACATCCATGTATTTCTAGTCATGCATGACGTTTTGGCAAACTGAAATGGAAAATGTCTTTAGTTCTTTTTGCGCTTGCAGATCGTGCGATGCGCACCTAATTGATGACCGAGCAGCTCCTGGCCGCATTTGGGGCATTGAGTAGTCTGCTTGTTAAGGTTACGTTGACGCAACTGACGTGGTGTCATACTGTTGTCTGAGTCACTAGACGTACTAAGATTAAGTGTGGAATTTTGGCTTTCTGAGTAGCCAGCACTTTTCAGAATATCACGACGTTTGGATGAACTACGCAATAAGCGTTTGGGTGCCTGAGAAGTTTTTGGCTTATTGATGGTGTTCTTGTTGCTGGGCAGCTTTGCAGCATTTTTAAACGATATCGGTTCCACCGGAATGGTAAAACGACAGCCTTCCAGATGGCTGGTGAATTCGAAGCGCCTCATCTTTTCAAGGCAAATGGGACGGATGGTAATATCGTAATCAGCATTGTTTTGATCGCTGGAGCAGCAGGCAACTGCATCGTTCTCGACTTCGAATTCCTGCAGCAGCGTATCGTCCCCAAACAGGTCGTCGGCAATCGACTGATCAGCGAGCTCAATGGCTGTGGTCACTTCATCGACATTATCGTTGTATTCATCATCGATCATCACAATATCATCATCATCATACATCCATCTACAGGATGCCTACGAACGTACGCTTAAACCCTACCGTGGCTTTAAAGTTCAAAGCACCATCAAGGTAAAAGTTTCTTGAACGATACTTTGAAATGTTCCCTTTAGAATCATTCGTATTCCTGTACTCATTTCACAGATCATTTATAGCTGGGTGCCTACACGTAGCCAATTACTGGGTCAGGGAAATGACCATCAGCCGAATATTGAGGTGCTGACAAAATACTTGCCTACAATGCGTTCACAACTCGATCGTATTGATACGTTACTCAAAGCGCACCATTTGGATGATGTGCGCAAAGTGTGATTCGAGTGTTCGCCAAAATTCCTTTTAGCCTGCTATTGTAGCTTATTCTCATAGTACTATTATACACTGATACATACTTTATACTAGAATTTTATTATATGCTTACTATGTTTAAACACTCCGCCGTCATGCATTTTTAGCCTTGAGCACCAACAGCTGCTGCGACTGTTCCTGAACTCTGGTCATTGATAGGGCATGATGTACGAGTGCGACAAGCGCCTCTAAAGCAATCAGCACGAGCTGCACATTTGAGATGAACTGCAGCCAGCAGTCACCCATGGCGACAGCCAGACGCAAATACACAAATGCAGGCAGCAGGACGCAAAGTGTTAGCGTTAACAGCAGCCACATGGTTGTCGCACCCGTGCCCAGATTAATCGAGTAGCTGGCATAGAGACGCAACGATTCAGTGCCAACTGCCAGCACATAGGCTATCAGCATAGCAAGGCCTGTGTAGTTCAACAGTTGAAACGACTGCAAAGATTCGATTATTTGGCTATTTCTTTGTCACTCATTAACTTACCCAAATGAGCATGTGCAGCAAGTAGCTTAAACTCCAAATAGTCAATACAAAGCCGTTGGTCTGCAGCAACATTTGCAGCAATAAATTGGAACGATGCGGCATTACTAGATTTATCCATACCCATACATTAACTGATAGTAATTATAATAATAATAACAATCTGTCCCCTTACTTACTTATCTGGCCATTGTTGTGGTGTTTGCTGCTGGTCCAAATCTCCGTATCTACTTCCATGTCAAGTTTCAGTTCAGGAACAGCAGTAATAAAGCCGCATATTTATTATTTGTTGTTTTTGTCTGTTTCTGTTGCCAGGACAACAATGCATATTCACATTAATCCGTAAATCATCCCCACAATAAGATCTCAGCTGCTTACAACTAAACATGTTGTCACTTTTACACAAGTTTACTTACATATGTACATATGTGCTGAAAGTGAGCACTACGAATGGGTTTTGGAAAGACAGTTAGTTTTATTGGATGCACTTATATAATGGCGGCGTAGCGAATCCCGCCGGGTACAATGCTAGATATAAATATTTTTGTTTTAACTTGCTTAAAACTTGCCTTAAAAAAGTTGATTTATTTTGGTAGATTTATGTTGACAGCAAAATTAAAGATGTGTCGATATTCACAATGCTTTTAAATAAACAAACTGCTATTTAACATTGAAAAAATATAAAAGGTGTATTCTTATACATATTTTTAAGCATTCCATTAATTAATTTATTTCACTCTAAGTAATATTATGTAGTGAATAGTTAATTACTAATTAACATTATAAATATTAAACAAAACAATATGAAGCTGAAAACAGATTTCAGAAAAGTTTTGAGTGATTCATGGTAAAATTAACATGGCACACTCGAACATAGTGCGAATTCTAGAGAACTAACTGCAATTAGAAAGAGGAAAAAATACCAAGTTTAAGTGATTTAAGTTTGGCATACAATTTTGCGTAAACACTTACATATTTTGTATTCATGCTTGTAGACAAGCGTTGTGAGTGTTGTGGCCAGCAATTGATGGCAGCGTATGTAGGTGCTTTTAATTTCGCCAACCTGGTTGAGCGCCAGGTACTCCAAGCCTATATCTAGCCCACCAGTGTCGTCTAAACTATTGCTGGCAATAGAGTCTTCATCGGAAATGCTAATATCTAAGCAGAGCGCGTGAGATTCATTAAGGTAGCTACTGCAGCTATGCCACTCCAAGACCAGCACAAATATCAAATGGAATATCTGCTCCAGAGCCGACCGAAAGTCCGCAAATTCATCGGTGAGCAGACAGTGCTCGGTCAATCGTAACAGATACTCATTGTGCAGCTGGACCAGTTCACGCATGTTGCGTGTGTCCTTCAGTTGCCGCTTGAACTGCAGGCCCATGGCTTGTATCACGTGGGTGCAGAGATGCGTATGGATGCTATTGATCAGATATATAATCCAGAAGCGCAGCATCTCCAGCCGGCGCACCGTCAATCCCAGCAGATCGAGCGGTGCGTAAAGATCCTTGGGCGCACGGCGTATAAAGCGCATATTTTCCAGTCTCCACGCGGCCCATTTGATCTTAAGCAGAAGCCGCCAAATATCAATGTATCGCTTCATGTGTTGCCCCGTGAAGATGGTCGATAGCGCCTGAGGCCTGGCGTACTTTACCTCGATATCATCCAGCGCTTCGAACACTTTATTCGACTGCGAAGATGTACGTGTGAAGACTTCCACAAATATTTTGCCTGCCATTCGCGGATAGTGTGCATTCAGTACCATGTACAGCTGCCTAGTGAGATCCGAGCTGCGCGCCCATGTTTCTCCCGATTCGATTTGTCAGAAGAGGCGTGTGTAAAACGGATATAGCAAATAGTCCGCTTCCAACATAAGCAAATGGCGCAAAAATCTAACATGCTCGCCTAGCAGCAGCTCCTCGCGATACCAGCGCATCACATAGACATTGGCAAGTTCGCTGCGCTTTCGCAACACTTTGGCCAGTGCACGTGGCAGCACTTGAGGCAGTTGCAGAGGTGTGCACTTTTCCAGTGCCTCCAATATATCAAGCACTTGAGGCAGTTGCAGAGGTGTGCACTTTTCCAGTGCCTCCAATATATCAAGCACCTGTAAAGGCTTTGGTTCCTGCATGATTTCGTCTATCTCTTGCTGTTCAAGTCTTATGGGCGATGTAAAAATGTTCACAAGCTCAGGTTTGGATATGGTGGGGGCTACGCTGACGACCCACTGGACATGAAATGCTACCAAAGCTTTGCAGCTCGTCAAAGAGCTGTTGTGTTAGCTCCGAGTGCAGAGGTCTCAGCTGTTTGCTTGTCACCAACAAATCGCCGAGCAAATTAAGGCTCCCCAGCAGATTTTGCGTCTCGCCAGACTCGAGAGCATGCTCCATCAGTAGTTGATAAAACGTACAGCATCGCAGCTCCTCAAGCATCTTTCGATGCGTCTCATCCGCATTATCGGGCAGAATACGTTCACGTATATTTTTCGCTGCACTCTCTAAACTGTCATTCCGGCAGCATTCCACAATGTACTCGTGACGACAGTCATTCATTTCGGCACTGCGCCACCAGTTATCAATAATGGCACAATAACGCTTCAACATGATCAGCAGCAGCGCCATTGCCATTCTTTGATGCGATGCACTGATTTTTGTGTGGTTGAACAGTTGAGAGAGCAGATAGGCGCTCGGAGATGGGGCGGTGCGTTGACAATAGCTTTTGACGTTAGCGATTGTAGCAGCAGCAGCTGCTGGAAATACTCATCCATGCACCGCACAAACGTAATCAGTGTTACTCGCACTCAAATAGACGCTCATTGATGGGACTGATGAGGTCGCGCAAACCCATAGCAAAGCACTCAAGCGTCCCAGTGCTGTTTGTGTCACTTTTTAGCAGCGTATGGTCTTTGATGGTTTGCCGAAGCTACTGCATAGCCCGCATGGCCGGCAGCACATCAGCCTCCAGCACATCAGCCTCCAGCACAGTCTTCAGAGTGCCCTAATTGACAACGGAACAATTTGGTATTGTGAATATGGTTTATACTTAAGGTTTAGTGAGCTACTTTCGCTGCTAACGCTACAGATGGAAACATTAAAGCGAACGCTAACCTCCTTCCATTCTGGATGCACATTAAAAAAGAAGCAAGATACGGGTTCCATGAACATGAGCAAGATCTCGCGGGGCAGACAGTTTTCGGTGACGGTATTGGGCATAGGGTATTCGATGGCCTTGGCTAGTGGATATGGATTACGTGGATTGCGTATTCATTCAAATGCTGCGCATAGGCAATGGCAAAGTTTGATATTGGATCGCTATCTGACGTCATCGTATATTTACTCATCTCTTCAAGCCACCACATTGAATGCACTTTTTTGGGCAATTGAAGGAAATCGGAGTTGGACTCGGTGTATCTTAGCTAAGCAGTGCTTAGCAAAAAATCGATCAGCGAATATTGAACATCTGTCTCGTAGTGCAACTTCCACACCTCGTCATCCATGAAAACGGTGCTTAGGTGACGCAATGTTTCCGCTTGAAGCGACATGCCTTCACATCGAAAACGCTTGATCATATTATCGAGGAATCGACATACTTCGTGACTATTGGTGGATATGCCGCGATAAGTTTGCAGCTTGTGAAATGCATATTGCTCCAACGTTCGTATCTCAGGCGATGTCGACTGCGCCGAATGGGAGACAATATATTATTATTAAGACAATACATGTTATGGTTCTTAATACTTACATTTTCGCCAGCCAGGCATTTCACAAGCTTTGATAAATTCTCTTGAACCAAAGGAATGCGTGGATCCTTAGACATTTTAAGGCGCTAAGTGCAGCTTGCGCTAAAAAAATAAATTAAATTAAACTTTTGAAACAAAAAGTGCTATTTTGATGCAAGAGCAAACTTTAGGTTGAGAAGGCAACTTTTTTTTTAACTGGTTAATGGAAAAACTGACCAAAATAGCAACAGAAGTTGCTACCGGCAATGGGAGTTTGCCAAAATGTATCAACACAGAACCTGCACGGCAATCTATTTAATTTGGCTTTTTTTATTTCTTAGTGCGTTCTTGCAGGTGCCAACAAACTTTAAATTTACCTTAGACACTACGCTCAATATGTGCTAATTTATTCAGGAATTGCACCGCATCAAACAA
Source organism: Scaptomyza flava (assembly GCA_030179655.1). Lineage (NCBI taxonomy): Eukaryota > Metazoa > Arthropoda > Insecta > Diptera > Drosophilidae > Scaptomyza > Scaptomyza flava. The sequence continues at coordinate 24,435,679 of JARNME010000314.1, forward strand.
CTATTCTACTAATAATTATGTTTTAAAACTGTTTACTTATTCAATGTGACCAGACATTTGAAAGTAACAAATGCAGCTGTCTTCAAAGTAAAGCAATTTGTAATTTTTGTTGAAATATTTATGGCATGCATACTGCTTAAAATATATTTGTCCATTGCTATTACCACAAAACTATCTGCATTAATTAACAAGCTTTAAGTGAATTTTAGTGTTTTAAATGAATGCAAAAATGCACTTGCATATGTTATGGTCGGCACTAGGCTATCGATGGTTGTGGTGTTCGAACGAGGGGTGGAGAGTCGTGCTGGCTCCCGATAATCGATTGTTGTCGGCTGGTTAGGTGATTAGCGGAAGGGATATGGAAGAAGCAGGGAGGCGATGAATAGAAAAAGTCTATGCAGCAGAAAAATAAGCCGGAGTGCAGAGCACGTGTGGAAATAGCAACAAGACATAAGGATATAAATTTAGTGCTGGCGTGTGAAAGTGCACCGCGTCCAGCAAATCCAACACGCCCCAAGCGGCCAGACGACTACTACGGACCACCGGACGAGGATTGGCCAACCCGTCTGGGTGGTCAAACAAGTTTGTTTAGCCTAAAAGCCCCTAATACATTTGTATCCAGGCGCCTGCGCCCGAGCGCATTATACAAAGTACCGGCGACTAGCCACGCACAGCTGCACACCAATACGCACCCACACCTTCAGCAACGCAGTTGCCGCCACAGGCACAGTGGGCCTCAACCAATAATAGGATTTAGTTTATTTATTCGCCTTATCTATTTTGCCCCTTATTTATTTATTTAGTTTATTACTGCCTTATTTATTTATTTAGTATGATTTAATCTATTATTTATTTATTACATTATTTATTTATTTATTATTTATATATATTTATATTCTTTCTTTGTTTTCCGTTTATTGCCTATTTTGTTTTTCGTTTATTAGTTTTTGTTTATGTTCGTATTTATTTAATTATTTTCATTTTTCCTTTTTATGATTTATATAAAGTAAATTTATTTATTAAGAGCAAAAATGTTAAAACTAATATATAAATAAATTATTGTTATTAGTGTTTATGTAAACATGTGTGAGTAGTAATTTATGTGTGGGTGGGACGATTGTGTGTTGATGTCGGGGTAAGTTGTTGTTGTTGTAAAATGTTTAGGGAGTTGGCACTTAAACATGAGAAGGCCAATTCATAGGTAGGGGGGGCACACATTGGGGGTAAATGTCAACACCTGTTTACCCAGTATGTCCGTAAATTGTCCGACTATGTGAAGTATATCTGCTAGTCCGTTTGTTGTTAGTTTTTCAAAAAAATAAAAATTTTTGTTAACCCGGCTCACGCTGTATCGAGGTCGTATCCATCCCTGGGTAACCGATTTGCTAGCTGGCTATCGATACAGTGTTGGGAAAATCAAGCCGGACTATAACAAATGGCGCCCAATGGAAAACCCAATAATAGGAAGCTAGTGAAGTCGCAGTATATGTTAAATTAATTGTTTCAGTTTACATGTTGTGTTAGTTTACTAGTTTTAACTCTTTAGCCAATAATACAAGACCACAGCGAGGTTTAATGCCTGGACTGATGCGGAAGTAGCTGGAGAAAGGGGGAGAAATAGTATTGACCAAGCCACATTCTTTAGGGCCGGAGCAACCCAAGCGTGGACCACCATGTCCTGCTGTATCGCAGCTCAGAGATCTGGGGAGTAGTAGGTAAATGTAAATTTGTGAACATATGTAATTAATTGTTTCTTACCGTATATGTGTACATGTGTCTTGGCTTATGGTCCATGTCATGTCCTTCAGGACCGGCATAGCGTTTCCAGTCAGTCCATGTCCATGTATAGCGAGTAGTTTCAACTGTGATATAGGAATAGGACAATTTTAGGATTAGGTCCAATGTATACACACACATCACTTACCGTAACCGTATCATGTTCCATGTTCGTTTCACCCCGTTTATATATGTTGTGCGTAGTTACTTGAGAGAAATGGTAGTTTTATAGAGGAACGGAATGAGTATAGAATCTAGGTTCGTGCAGGAGCATAGAAAAGTTAGGCATAGTGAAGAGTTTAATCTGAGTAGAAGGGGTGAATCAATGGCTCCCACAACTCGTTCAACTTCGCAGACCCAAGCTGTAAAGTCTAGCATCGCATCCGACATGACCTTGCCACCAGAAGATATGAACGTTTGGGAATCAGGAGCAGTAGGCGGGTACCCAGAGCCCAACAGCCTAGGAGCAGTACCGAAAACGAGTTCATCCACAAGGCCACAACAACAACAAGTTCCACTGGATTTGCAAAGTGAATTGAGAGCAGCCATTAACTCAGCGCTGTCGGAGGCTCGCGAAACATTCCAGGCATTCGTGAAAACGGGGATAACCGAACTCATAGCGCAGAACAGGCGAGAAATGCTAGAGTACCTGCAGGCAATCAGAGAAAGCAACTTGTATGCGCAACTAGCGGGTCCGCTGGAAGCGCAGCAGATTATGCACTCACCACCCGAGTACAGCGCAGTCCCACTGCGAGAGTCACCGGCAATAGAGCTCCACGGGTTTGAACATACAGCTCTAGAATCGGAGCAGCGAGAGCAGGCGGACCATGACCCAGGCAAAGGACTCGCGCTTAACACCTCCGCACAACCAATTAATACTTCGCCAACTAGCATGTTAGATATAAGCACACAGGATAAGAACTGCATGTTAGTGAAGGATATTGTAAGGAGTACCCACAACGACCACTCACCGATGCACAGTTGGTCGATACGTCAGCAACGTGAGCAGGTGGAGCAATGGCGATTCCAAGCACGGAGCGAGGCTCAGACAAGGCGTGATCGGCACGCGCAGAGGCCATACGGCACAACAGAGTCCAGGCCCGAGGAGAACCCGAAGAGTAGATGGGGCGTAATCTTGGACACCAGTCCCATGGGAATGCCGGTGGGCGAAGTCATCTTCAGACTGGCTCACTTAAGACGGACTTTTAAGGTGCCATGGTCGGATGCCCGGTGGGATTTACACACTCCGACCGAAGGTAGAGCAGCAATGACCCCCGAGCGTTGGATCTTTGCCCGGCTAGCTCAGTTTGTAGAGCATGAGACGCTTAGTCTCAGGGTGTGGGCGATGGCCTACGTTGGGCAGCGCAGCGGACAGATGCCTCCGCTTGGCACTCCTGTTCTTGGTTGACGCAAGCGAACCGGAGTGTGGTGTTATGGTCGGCACTAGGCTATCGATGGTTGTGGTGTTCGAACGAGGGGTGGAGAGTCGTGCTGGCTCCCGATAATCGATTGTTGTCGGCTGGTTAGGTGAATAGCGGAAGGGATATGGAAGAAGCAGGGAGGCGATGAATAGAAAAAGTCTATGCAGCAGAAAAATAAGCCGGAGTGCAGAGCACGTGTGGAAATAGCAACAAGACATAAGGATATAAATTTAGTGCTGGCGTGTGAAAGTGCACCGCGTCCAGCAAATCCAACACGCCCGGAGCGGCCAGACGACTACTACGGACCACCGGACGAGGATTGGCCAACCCGTCTGGGTGGTCAAACAAGTTTGTTTAGCCTAAAAGCCCCTAATACATTTGTATCCAGGCGCCTGCGCCCGAGCGCATTATACAAAGTGCCGGCGACTAGCCACGCACAGCTGCACACCAATACGCACCCACACCTTCAGCAACGCAGGTGCCGCCACAGGCACAGTGGGCCTCAACCAATAATAGGATTTAGTTTATTTATTCGCCTTATCTATTTTGCCCCTTATTTATTTATTTAGTTTATTACTGCCTTATTTATTTATTTAGTATGATTTAATCTATTATTTATTTATTACATTATTTATTTATTTATTATTTATATATATTTATATTCTTTCTTTGTTTTCCGTTTATTGCCTATTTTGTTTTTCGTTTATTAGTTTTTGTTTATGTTCGTATTTATTTAATTATTTTCATTTTTCCTTTTTATGATTTATATAAAGTAAATTTATTTATTAGAGCAAAAATGTTAAAACTAATATATAAATAAATTATTGTTATTAGTGTTTATGTAAACATGTGTGAGTAGTAATTTATGTGTGGGTGGGACGATTGTGTGTTGATGTCGGGGTAAGTTGTTGTTGTTGTTGTTGTAAAATGTTTAGGGAGTTGGCACTTAAATATGAGAAGGCCAATTCATAGGTAGGGGGGGCACACATTGGGGGTAAATGTCAACACCTGTTTACCCAGTATGTCCGTAAATTGTCCGACTATGTGAAGTATATCTGCTAGTCCGTTTGTTGTTAGTTTTTCAAAAAAATATAAATTTTTGTTAACCCGGCTCACGCTGTATCGAGGTCGTATCCATCCCTGGGTAACCGATTTGCAGCGTTAGCCTTCGGCGAGATCGATGGTATGTCGCTCCAGGTGAGTCTTTCCTAATCCTCGCTCTTCGTACGCTAGGAACTTAACTTTTACCGCTTCCAGCTGCTCCTGCTGATCAGCATTTAACTAGTGCGGTTCTATTGGCTCTCCCTTGGTGACGAACTCGGACTCCATCTGCTCGACTGCATCTATTCCCACGACATCTGGTGCCAGGCGGAACTTTTTCCAAAAATCTATCCCTAGATAGAGATTCTGGACCAGGGCGGGGCACACGTAGAGAGTCATCCGATGCGTCTCTTCTCTGTAGCGGATCGGTACCAGGACCTTACCCAACACCGAGTAGCTCGCACCTCCTGCGGCTCGCACCTTAGAAATTTGCGGGTGCCACGCTATCCCTAGCTTCTCGATTAGCTCCACTGCTCCTGCGCCTAGCAAGCTAACGGTCGCCCCAGTGTCCAGTAGACCCTTCACGGCATGTCCTTGGATCTGTACTTCGGCAAAAGCTCGTTCGTCGCCCTTCAGCACAGAACTGAGCGCCTCGCATACGCTTCTTCGTTCTTTCCCGCGTAGCGTTGGTCTTTTCCGCCTCTTCGGCACTTGGGGCCTATGGTTCTGCTCTTGGACTCCGTCCTCAGCAAAGATGCGGGCTCTCGCTTCCTCGTACGCGGCTGTGCGCACCTCCAACGGCTGACGGATCGACCACTTGGGCCTCAGTGAGCGCTCGCTGTTGGTATTCCTTACTATATCCTTAATTAACATGCAATTTTTACTCCTAGTGCTTACTTCTAACATGCAATTCGGCGAGGTCCTTACTGGTTGCCTGGTGGGGCTGAGCGCGACTCCTCGGCCTGCGTCATGCTCCGCCTCCCGTTTCCCGACTGGCATCTGGGGCACTTCGGCAAGACAACGCCTGGCAGTCCACATCGGTAACAGAAGATGTTACGCACTGTCGCCTCGCACTCCCAAAACGTGTGCCCCCTCTGTGCGCAATTCCAGCAAGTCAGCGCGTTGCTGTCATTACGTTCAGTCCTCGGCCTGTATAACGCCTCAACTGCCTCGCCTGATGTAGTATCGTCCTCTTCGTGGCACGCCTCGTGCACCTGGAACCGCTCCCTCGGTCTGCTGACTGGCTCCGCAATGGTTTGGCTCCTCGACCAGCGAGACGAGAGCAACTTCTCGGCGTCGTGGCACTCTTCCCGCAGCTTCTCCAGGTCCGTGATCCAAATTGGATAAATGATTCGAGAAATCGAATCCCGGATGTTGACCTTCACGATCTTTATCAGGTCGTGATCGCTGACCGGCACCTCCAACCTCGACCTAAGGGCATACATGGCCTGCAAATACTCGTCGATGCCCTCCCCCGCCTTCTGCCTACGCTCGCGAAGCTCCTGCTCGCGTTCGAAATTCGACCGGCGCGTCTGGAATCGCTGCTTCAGCGCGTATCGCAAGTTAGGCCAGTCTGTTGTTCCACTCGTCCTCAGGAACATCCAGTACCAGTCTTTCGCTCGTCCTTCGACCAGGGTATGGAAATCCCGCAGGACATCCGACCACGGCACCTGGTAGGTCTGCCTCAAGTGATCCAGTCTGAAAACAAACTCACCCACCGGCATTCCAGTAGGGCTGGCATCAAAGACGAGGCCCCATCTGCGCATCGGGAGCGCCTCAGGTCTAGACTCCGCTGTGTAATATGGCCTCTGCGTGTCCCGATCACCCCTTGGCTGACCCTCGTTCCGTGCTCCGGCCCGCCAGTGCTCCGCCTGTTCCCGCTGCTCGGACTCTAGAGTTCGGTTGTCATACCAGTGGCCCTGTGCTGCTGGTGGCTCCCGCGGTGGCACTGTGTTGAAATCGGGCGGTGGGCGTAGTGTCTTCGGAGCTTCCTTTGCACTCGCTAGTTGCTGATACAGGCTGCTATCCCTTATTGATTGCATGTATTCTAGCATATCGCGCTTGTTTTGGGCCTGCATTTCAACCATTCCGGTGGTCACGACAGCCTGGAATGTTTTGTGAGCCTCCGACAAAGCTGAGTTGATTGCCGCTCTCAGTTCGCTGTGTAAGTCCGGTGTAGCTTGTTGCTGATGTGGCATTGTTGATGAACTCCGCTTTGGCACTGCTCCTAGGCTGTCGGGATCCGCGTTCCCGCCTACTGCTCCTGCGTCCGATATATCCATATCCTCTGGTGGCAGATTACTGTCGGATGCAATGCTAGACTTGGCAGTTTGTGTCTGAGATGTTGAACGAGTAGTGGGAGCCATTAATTCAGCCCCTCTACTTTGATTGAACTCCTCACTACGCCTAACTTTTCTATGTTCCTGAACGTACTTGGATTCCTTACGCATTCCCTTTCTTTGTTTAACTAACTCTATATATATTTCCTTTCGGGTAATTACGTACACATATACAAATGGGGTGAGACGAAACACGGTACATGATACGGTTACGGTAAGTGTTGTGTGTTTTTACATTGGTCCTAATCCTAAAATTGTCCTATTCCTATATCACAGTTGAAACTACTCGGTATACATGGACCTGGACTGACTGGAAACACTATGCCGGTCCTGAAGGACATGACATGGACCATTAGCCTAGACACATGTACACATATACGGTAAGAAACAATTAACTACATATATTCAAAAATTTACATCTACCTACTATCCCCCAGTTCACTGGGCTGCGCTACAGCAGGACATGGTGGTCCACGCTGGGATGGCTCAGGCCCTAAAGGATGTGGTGTGGCTGTGCGGTCAGTTACCTGTTTCCCCCCCCCCCCCCCCCCCTCTACTAGTTGCTTCCGCATCAGCTCAGGCATACAACCTCGCTGTGGTCTTGCAGCTATACAAAGAGTTAAAACTAGCAAACTAACACAACCTGTAGACTAACACAATAAGTTTAACATGTACTGCGACTTCACTAGCTTCCTATTATTGGGTTTTTCTTTTGGGCGCCATTTGTTATTGTCCGGCTTGATTTTCCCAACACTGTATCGATAGCCAGCTAGCAAATCGGTTACCCAGGGATGGATACGACCTCGATACAGCGTTAGCCGGGTTAACAAAACTTTATAATTTTACGAAAACAAAACAACTATCGGACTTGCAGCTACTTTACAGGCATTATTTTCGCGATCGGACAATTTAGGATATATAAGGTAAACAGGTGTTAATATTTACCCCAATGCGTGCCCTCCCTACCTATGAATTGGCCTTATAAAAAACCATGTGGCCGACTCCCTGAACATATTACACGACAACAACAACAACTTACCCCGACATCAGCACATCTTCATCCCACCCACACATAAATCTCTACTCACACATGTTTACATAAACACTAATAACAATTATTTATTTAAATTTTAAATTTAACATTTTATTTTCTTATAAATTAAATTTACTTTATATAAATTGTAATAAAGAACGATAAAAAAAAATAAATTAAATAAATAATAACGAAAAATAAACAAAAACTAATAACGAAAAACAAATAAACATTAAACAAAAACGAAGAAAGAATAAATAAATATATAAATAATAAATAAAGAATAAATAAATAATAAATTAAATACTAATAAATAAGTAAAGAGTAGGGCAGAAATAAATAACTGGGCGGGGTGAATAAATATTTAAATAATTATTTCTGCAGCTGCTGCTGGGCTGCGATGTTGAGGCCCACTGTGCCTGTGGCGGCGGCTTAGGGTGTACGTATGTGTGTGTGTGTGTGCGCTGCAACTTTTGCGCTGACGCAACTGTTGCGCTTTGGCGCAAAGTAAATGCGGGTAAGGGGGCAGCTATGGGCAAAGACTATAAAGTCAAACAAACTTGAAGACCACCCAGACGGGTTGGCCAATCCTCGTCCGGTGGTCTGGTTCCTTCCCTCGGCCTTGCAGAACTCGCAAGTGGTGGGCGTCTCGCTCTGCTGCTATAAAACGAACACTTCTATTAAACCCTTCGCTTCTCACCGCTTATTCACTCGCTCATACCTGCTTTGCTGCCAGCGCCTCACAAATCACTATATTTTCTTCCACTTGCACTTCTTTATAATTTTTTCCTTATCGGCGCACTTTTCGCTGCCGCTGCAATTTTCTGCCTACTCACGGCCTCTTCTTCTTTCTAGGCTATTCCCCCAATCACGCAGTCATACAATCGGTATCGGATGCCAGCACGACTCGCCACCCCTCGCTCAATAACCAAAACCATCGATAGTGTGCCGCCGACCATAACACTTGTCTTTAAATTTAAGCATAATACGCGCTCTACAATATTGATAGAGTTGCCAAGCTTTGCCAAAGGCAATATCGAAAACGTAAACAATATCTTATAAAATTTATTCGAAACAAATCAAAATAATTATGAGCCAGACAACATCAGCAACAACCAAAACGACACACTTCACCTATGTCATACTCGGTTCGGGCGGGCACACTGCCGAAATGTGCAAAATCAATCAGGCTCTGCTGTTGCAGGCAAACAGCTACTACGAGAAGTATCAGCCGGTACGCTTCATTATTGCCAATAGCGATGACACATCAGAGCGCCAGCTGCGTGCTGCAATGCCTGCATTGACCGAACACTGCGATTTTATCCGTGTACCGCGAAGTCGCAGCGTCGGCCAGAGCTGGCTTAGCAGCATATTCACAACATTGTGGTCACTCCTCTGGAGCTGCTGGCTCATTTGGCGCGACCGACCGAAACTTGTGCTGTGCAACGGCCCCGGCACCTGTGTACCCTACTGCTATGCGGCATATATGTGGCGGTTGCTCGGCCGCCTTCCCGCTCACAGCCGGATTGTTTTTGTAGAGAGCTACTGTCGTGTTGAAACTCTTTCACTTAGCGGCCGCCTCCTCATGCCGCTAGCTGACATGTTCGTCGTCCATTGGCCAGCGCTGACTGCACGCTATTCCCATAGGCATAACATGCGCTGTTTTGGCCGAATACTATAAAAAATATAACATTTAACACCATTCTAATACAACCAACGATATGGTTTATGTTTTCTATAATGCATTTTACATGAAAAACAAAATACATTTTAACTGGTTTAATAGTAACAAAATTAAAATAAAATACAGTATTTATTTGTAATTAAGAAAAGTCAGATTCCAAATAGTAATCATAAGTAATATTAAATAAAAAACCTAACCATGACATGTTCATAAAGGTAAATCTAGAATGTTTCCCGTATTTCTTGCGCATTTATTTACAGGCCGTGCACTTTCTGGCTGTATTCAAAATCTTATGTTATAGTCGATTTTTAACTTGTAAAATGTAACGTACAGATATATTTGTTATTACTTATTTTTTTTTTTTAACCAATATGGTTTTTATAATTCATTAAATATATATATAAATATATATAATATATATAAATATAAATATATATATAAATATATATAATATATATAAATATAAATATATATATAAATATATATAAATATAAATATATATATAAATATATATATAAATATATATAATATATATAAATATATATATGCATATATTTATATATAAGCATACACACACAAAGATGTATGTCAATATAAAAAAAAAAAAAACAATTAAAAAAATTCTTTCACTAATTTAATACAAAAAATAAAATACAAAAAAAAACAAACAAATTTAAAATAACTTTTCTTTCTTTTCCTGAGAAAAACTTACTGTAATGATCCGCTAATGAATCTAATTTGAAAAGATGAAATTATAAAAATGAAAAATCTTCAATGATGTACATACATGTATTTCTAGTCATGCATGACGTTTTGGCAAACTGAAATGGAAAATGTCTTTAGTTCTTTTTGCGCTTGCAGATCGTGCGATGCGCACCTAATTGATGACCGAGCAGCTCCTGGCCGCATTTGGGGCATTGAGTAGTCTTCTTGTTAAGGTTACGTTGACGCAACTGACGTGGTGTCATACTGTTGTCTGAGTCACTAGACGTACTAAGATTAAGTGTGGAAATTTCGCTTTCTGAGTAGCCAGCACTTTTTAGAATATCACGACGTTTGGATGAACTACGCAATAAACGTTTGGGTGCCTGAGAAGTTTTTGGCTTATTGATGGTGTTCTTGTTGCTGGGCAGCTTTGCAGCATTTTTAAACGATATCGGTTTCACTGGAATGGTGAAACGACAGCCTTCCAGATGGTTGGTGAATTCGAAGCGCCTCATCTTTTCAAAGCAAATGGGACAGATGGTAATATCGTAATCAGCATTGTTTTGATCGTTGGAGCAGCAGGCAACTGCATCGTTCTCGAGTTCGAATTCCTGCAGCAGCGTATCGTCCCCAAACAGGTCGTCGGCAATCGACTGATCAGCGAGCTCAATGGCTGCGGTCACTTCATCGACATTATCGTTGTATTCATCATCGATCATCACAATATCATCATCATCATACATCCATTCGTCTTCCATAACCTCGCTTTTAATTTTAATGGAGAGCTCATGACTACTTAATTGAGACAGTTTGGGTTTTTTTGCCGGCTTCGGTGGCCGCGGATAAACATCATCAGAAGAATGCTTAGAGGCTGGTTCATCCTCATTCTCGCTATCGGATATGGTAATAGTTTGTACTTGAACATCGCGGATAAGAACATCTTCATCGCAAATCTCCCAGCCCTCGGAAACTCCAGAGTCTCGGCGACGTTTATTCGATTGATTTTCCGGATTTTGCTTGTTTACAGTCTGCTTATCTCCGTTGTCAAAACGCTTTGACCATATTTCGCGCAAATGATTGCGATTTACGTGGGTCAGCGACTGGGCTGGATTGGAGGAGGGGCTTTTCGTTAGGCTGTGGCCCTGACCTTGCATACCAGTATCTGTGGATTTGTTTGTCTTGCCCTTGCCGCTGGGGCTGCCAGTGCTGTTTAGATCTTTGATGCCAAATACATTACTGCGCTTCTTTGCGCTGGACCTAGTTTCAATTCCAGCCATTGGCTTGCTCGATGGTCCTGGATATGAAGTCGGCGGAAACATGCTGGGTAGTCCAAGATGTGGTTGGGCTTGCGGTAGTAAATTTGGTGATGGCTTTGGTTTTCCAAAATGATTGCGTATGTCCATGCCTGATGTGGAATTGGAAGTAACTGTGCTTGTCGCTTTCGACGATGGCTTTGCAGTGACTTTAGCAGCTGGTTTGGCCACATGTTTCTCGGGCTCGCTCTTCTTCTCAAAGGTGCCGCCACAGTCGCGCTGATGTTTTTCCCACCACTGATCATTTGGACCGGGTGCACGATTCGATGTGCGCTTCACCCAGCCCATAAAGGGATGATGATTCTGGCAAATGCCATTGCAGCGCCAAATGTGCGTCTTATATGCGGCCACTTCGTCGTGAAATGTGTGGTAAACGGTAATGTTAGTACCCGCTACTTTGTTGATTGTTTGCATGATCCGTTTAAAGTTCGGTCCATGTCCGCCATTTCCCTCTAGTATGTTAAGCACAAAGCAATAAGCATGGATCATCTCGTGCTGCAAGCGCAAATTGATTTTAAATACAGAAATTTCCCTACGTACATGTATGTTGTCATGGACATAAACACACTTACCAGCAGTGTTTCAACCAAATCCTTGCGTGGACGCAGCTTTAGTAGCGGCTCACTGAGACGTATAATCACCTCCTTGGAAATACGATTGCCGCGCTGATAACAAATACCAGCACAGGAAAACATGCGCTTACTCCATTCGACACGGACGGCACCGAGACGCTGCTGAAAAAACCTGTCATCAAAACGCACAAACATTGCAAATATGTCTGGGATAGGATCGATCAGCTCCCATTGTGGATGAACAAGGTTCTGTGTTTGATTCAGGTAATTGGCATCGCGATCCACGGGTTCCACGTCTTTTCTGCGCTGCGTTATCTATGTTCATAAAAGTGGAAACCAAATGTTTAACTTATACATATAAATGTATGAAATATATTTAATATTTATTAATACTTACACGTGCAAGCGTTGCGTTGCTCATATCGAGCGCCAAAATGCTGCTGTCAGATTTGTCTGCGTCAGTGCCTTCGGAACAGGAGGCACGACCGCCACCATTTGCATTTTCAGCATCGAATTCGGCTTGCAGCTGCAGAGCAAGATTATAATCGTCGGTTTTTGCCGAATACTGCGAATTTGTGGCCTTTTCAAAGTTGGAATTATTAAATTTAATTTTTTGTTTTGCAAGCGTTGCAATTGCGTTGCTGTTTTTATGCAGTTACTCACTTGGGGCGAGTCCGAATCATGGCCATTGAGTTCCTGCTGAAGCTTTTTAGCAAATAAATAGTCTGGATCATCAGGCATTTCGCAAAATCGTGTATTTTAACGCGGCGCGACAGACAAGCGATTCTTTGAAAAAGTTTGACAATTCGCGGTTCCGAATCGTGCACCAAGCACACAGCTGTTCCGTCCTCTCACTCTCTGTCAGCAATTCGAGAAAAAGTAAATGTATCGATGAGTTTCGAATTTAGTGCTGAGAGCGGCGATTGTTTATCTTAATTAACCAATATTGCAAAACTATTTTAACGACTCTCTACGTGTTATAACTTTTTTTTTTTAAATTTATTGTTTTGATTTATTTGGCACTTGCTCACTTTAACTAAACTTTTTTCATTCAAATAAAAAGCCGTGTAGAACACTAATTAATATTAAATACTGTATAGTATTTTTGTTAAATATATCGAATAAACAACCTAAAGTGAATTTGACCACACTGCTCTTGCAATCGTCAGCGGCCATTAATATATTTGAAACGAAAAACGAACACGGGCTGTGCAAGTTTTGCCGAAGCGAAACGAAAATGAAATATCTAACCAAGAGGCAGCGTAAAAGAAGAGTGGACCTTTTCAATCGATTCGGAAAGATATGTTACCCGATCGACTCGGACGTGGACAGTGAAGTCGATGCTGAAAACTTGGCGACAACGTCATCTAATAGGAAGGTAAGCTCGGTTTTTAGCAATTAGCTAGCAAAAATTAATTCTGAAGCTCGATAATAAAAAAAAGTTTCATATTCTCGCAGTTGCCACTTTCGAGAAAGACCATCGCCAAAGACGTCTTCAAGTCCAAGTATCACCATCAGTCGCAGCAGCAGCCGCTACCCGACGGGACGAGTAAGTTAAAGCCTGCGTCTGTAAATACATGTGCACAACTATGTATATGTAGGCATCCAATAGCCGCCGTCGCCACAAATAAACAAATATCAATTGTTTTCTTTAAAGAAATGTGCAGCGCATAAGCAGTCACGCTTTGGATAAACATGCCTTTGATACAGTATCTATCTAGGTATATTCTTACATTATTTATTTAGTCAATTTTTTTTCTCTTCTTGTTTTTGTACTTATGTGTATATTATGTGTCCGAGCTGCAGCCCGTTACGCAAATTTTAACCATTATTCGCTGAAAATCTGATCGATCAAAGTAAATTTTTTCCTTCTTTTCTTTCACTCGCGTTTTCTGCGTCTTTTCTATTTTCCTTGTCTTTCCTGGTGTATCGCTGTAATTGGCATTAACTGGAAAAAAATAAAGCTAAGCTCAGGTGCTCCCTGCCGCATAAGTGCCTGATACATAATATGCTACATATGTATGCATGTATGTATGTATGCATGGTTTATCTGGAACTCGGAAAATTAAAACACCAATAAATGGCTATATTATATTTTTAATTTATTTTTTTTCTTTACTTTTTGTGTGCAGTAAATAGACTTTCCATACATACATATATAAATCGGTTGTTTTTGATTTTCTTAGATTATCGTCGCGTACAATTTGGGTTTGGCTCGTGCAGCTTCCCATCGTGGCTTGATCGTAATCAGGATCGCCGTCATCATCACGCCGAGCCGCTAACCCTGGGCAGTTTTATGGACATTGAGTTGCTGAGCCAGCTTTTTGGGAAACGTGATTTGCAATCACCAAGAGCAGCAACTGTTTCCAACAACCATTTGGAATTAACGCAGCCTCAAAGAGGACCAATAATGTCTTGGTGTCAAGATGTGTCCGTTCATGATATGCTGTCGCATCTGGCCATGACAACACCATACAAGGAGCTGGCCAATTTAACACTCTCGATGCTCCAGAACACCGCCTTTGGGCCAGTAAACACGGGCAGCCGCAGCACTGCCGGAAATATACCATACATTAAACACTGGCCCAATCCCTATCAGATCTGTTATCGTTATGGCAGCGAGCCACAACACCATCAGCATCTGCACCAGTTTGCCGAGATCATGCCTGTGAGCGCTATGAAGCCCATTGGCTATGAGACCAAAGGCAAGTATCCATTGCAACAGCAACAGAAGCAGGAACACCCAAATACTTATGATTTATGGTTGCGCCAAAATTGCATCCGCAACATTAACATCAACATGATTGATCCAAATCCCAATAGCATTGTGGAAAGCATCAAATGCATTTGCAAGCGGAACATTCAGTGGGACAATTGGCAACAATTTCAATATCAAAGAAATCAGCGTAAGGAACCCGGCTGGGATCGTCGCAGTCGCTCTGTTATAAACCACAGTCGCTTCGGTGGCCAATATATTATGGCGCCAGTGCCAGAATATTATCAGCAGCAACGACATGGCCAACAAATGATAAAACCAGCAACATCAGCTGCAATCAGCAACACAAATTATAACATGCGCCACAGCAACAAAAACAACATCAACAATTCACCGAATTTTTATAACGACAACAACAATCGCATGCATTACCAGCAGCATCAGCAACATTTACATCCACATCATCAGCAGCAGCATATGCGCTACAACTATCAGAATCAACAGCAGCAACAACAATTGGGGCAACAACAGCCGCAGAATTGGTCTTGGAAGCTACGCCAACAATACCATAATCGCTTCTACAAGGGCACACATTGCAAGCAGTGCTTCAACAACCTTTTTTACAACAACAATAATAATAACTCACACATCCACCATAATTGTAGCAACATCGATCCATTTCTACTCAATCTGTCCCAAAAAGATCTGGATGCAGCACAAATGTATGCCATATATGGCGAACGTTTCTTTGATATGCCAATGGGCACACGATATAAAACCCCAACAGTAGCCGCAGCAGCTTTAACAGCAATGGTATCCAATCCAATACCATCATGTAACCGTTATCATAGCAATGGTCACTTTCAAAACTGGCATATGGCAACAACAATCTTGAGACAGGTGAATTGCGACATATTCTTAACTTTTGTCCGCTCTGAATTGTACAACATTATGGACTAACTTATTATACTTACTTATTTTTCAAGCAACCGATGTCAGGCGGTGTTGTAAATATAGCAGCACGAATGCCAATTCTTCCAACTCCGCTGTCATGTGGACCTCCGTTGATCCAGCAGGGTCAGGTGATGGCACCCGTTTATTCTGGTTCCAATCAGTATGCAGCAAACTTTCCACCGCTGCCGGCACCGAATCAGCGCCGTGATGACTCATACTAATACCAAAAGGATTAGGTTACAACAAGAGTTTTGTTTATATAATATTACAATTTTGTTAACCTTTTGTTCGCTAAATAATCGAGTAAAGCTGTTTATATTGCGTGCTCTGATATTTGGTTTACGACAAAAGAATGTAGGAGCTCAAAGAGTAAAAACAAATTTTTTATATAATAAAACTGCTTGTATTTAAACAAAAATAAAACAAGTGGAAACGTTGCAGTCGGACGCAACCGACTGCGGCATACTCGATACCAGTATTAAAACCGCTTAAAAAGATGCCTGATTGCAAAGGGGTACGGATGGGGCAGGGGTATACGCTGCCTTAACGATTCTCCGATGCAGATGGGGATGCCACCAACTATCTTCCTTCCAAATTTGGTGACTCTAGCTCGAAGTTTGTAAAAGGTGGAGAAAGGGGGGCTGGGGGCAGTTTGGCTGGGCGTGGCATCCACATTTTTGATGCAGATCTTTGTGGAATGTAAATTGCTATCTTCATACCAAATTTGGTGACTCTAACTCGAAAATTGTAAAAAGTTTTTAAAGGGGGGCTGGGGCAGTATGGCTGGGCGTGGCATTCAAATATTTGATGCAGATCTTTGCGAAATGTCAAATGCTATCTTCATACCAAATTTGGTGACTCTAGCTAAATGTTTGTAAAAGGTGGGGAAAGGGGGGCAAAATGGGTAGGCGTGGCTCCAAAACTTTGATGAAGATTTTTGGGGGTCGTTGCCAGCTATCTTCCTAACAAATTTGGTGGCTCTAGCTCCTTTACTTTGAAAGATACACGCATTCCCGTTTTTGTCAAAGCGTTGGGACAGCTTGGGGCGGCTAGGGTGGTATTTGTGGGCGTGGCATCCAAACTTTTGATTCAGTTTTTGGGGGGTCATCATCGCCTTTCTTGGCACCAAATTTGGTGGCTCTAGCTCAAAAACTGTGGGAGATATATGTTTTTCTGATTTCAAAATGCGGGGGGCTGGGGGCGTAATGGGTGGGCGGGGCTCCAAAACTGTGATGCAGATTTTTGGGGGTCGTTGCCAGCTATCCTTTTACCAAATTTGGTGGCTTAAGCTCCAAAACTCTGGAAGATACACGCTTTCCCGTTTTTGTCGAAGCTTTTGGGCAGCTTGGCGCGGCTAGGGCATTATTGGTGGGCGTGGCATCCAAACTTTTGATGCAGTTTTGGGGGGTCATCATCACCTATCTTGGCACCAAATTGGGTGGCTCTAGTTCAAAAACTTAGGGAGATATAAGCTTTTTTGACTTAAAAATTCAGGGGGGCTGGGGGCGAAATGGGTGGGCGTGGCTCCAAAATTTTTGATGCAGTTTATTGGAGGTTGCTAGTAGCTATCTGCTTACCAAATTTGGTAGTTCTAGCTGTAAGGATGTGCGAAATATGTGGATTTATCGGTTTTGAGTTATCGAATTTATCGATTTGTCAGCCCCCCAGTTATCATAGAACCCCCATCTTGACACTTTAATTTACTATACCATAGATAAAGAGAATTGGAAAGTTTCAAGTCTCTAGCTTGAAGGGTGTGGAAAAAAGTTGCGAACATACAGACGGACGGACGGACGGACGGACGGACACCATGACGGACATTGCACAAACCCAATATACTCTTTACCTTCGGTATCGAGTATAATGATTCTCTGTTACAACAATCATTATTGTTAAATAATATCAATCTTTCTGGCGTAAATCCCACGAAAAAATAAACAATGGCAAATTTTGGATCTAAACTGTAAAAGAAAATTCATTATAAAAATGTTATTTGAATTTTCAAATATATATTTTTTCTTTATAACAGCATTTTTTTTTAATTCAAATTCATAATAAGCAACGAACTATCGTTATAAGAAATTACATCAGCTACTGTCACATGTCACCCTGTCACATTAGTCAGTAAGTGCTATAGCAAGCAGCCTCTAATTGTGTTCCCTACATGCATTTCGATTATCACAATCAACAGCATTATATCGATAAATCATTGCCAAGGAACGTGCTGCAACTTTTATTGTTGTTCATCATATAGTTATTATCTTTTAGCAAAATTCCAAAACCATATTAGCACGTACACATCTTTCAAGTAAAATAATGTCACAATTCACGTGCATCAACTGCGATGCGCGATTTGCTAACGCACAAATACAGAGAGACCACTACAAAACCGACTGGCACCGTTACAATCTGAAAAGACGCGTGGCGCAGTTGCCACCAGTTACTGCCGAGGAGTTCCAGCAGCGTGTGCTGAGCGTCCGCAGCGCTACAGAGACAGCAATCGAGGAGCAGCAGATGAGCATCTACTGCATCGCCTGTCGAAAACAATTTGGTACACAGAAGGCCCACGACAATCATCTTAACAGCAAGAAGCACAAAGAGGCACTGGTGATTTTTGAGAAGCAGCTGAAGCAGAATTCACAAACTGAAAATGAAACTTCTGACATGCCAAACGTTTGCATTAAGAGCATTGTGGAGCCGCGTCCACATCCCGCATTGGCAGCAGCTGCCTCCGGCAAGGGACGTTTAGCATTTGCTGAGCGAGCGATTCAAATGGATGCGGACGAGGAGGTCGACGATGACGATGACTTTGAGGATATCGAAGAAGAGGAGGTATGTAATCTTGGTGGTGAATCGATAACTGAATCGTATGAAACGATCTTTTGGATTGCAGGTTGACTCGGATGAGTGGGACAAGATTGCCGAAAATCCGCTGACTGAACGCGACTGCCTATTCTGTGGCCACCAGAGCGAGGATCTTGTGGAGAATCTTAAGCACATGTCTGTCACACATTCGTTCTTCATACCCGACACTGACTACTGCACCGATATAGAGGGACTGCTCTACTACCTGGGCGAAAAGGTGGCAAATTATTTCATTTGTCTGTGGTGCAACGATCGCGGCAAGACCTTCTATTCCCTGGATGCAGTACGCAAGCACATGGTCGACAAGGGTCATTGTCAGATGCTGCACGAAGGTGTCGCCCTGGCCGAATATGCTGAATACTATGACTACAGCGCCAGTTATCCAGATCATGTAAGTCTTTGAAAATATATGTATGTATATATACCGATAACCGCCATAAAAATGCACATATCTGCCTCTCTCTCTTTTTCTATTTTCCACACACTTATGAACATTTTAAGAAAGAGGGCATGGACATCGATGAAGAGGTTGTCCCCGATTTGCTCGATGGTGACGAGTTTCAGCTGGTACTGCCGTCTGGTGCAGTCATTGGCCATCGCTCGCTGTTGCGCTATTACAAGCAGCGCCTTCATCCGGGACGTGCGGTGACGCTCAAGAAATCCGATCGCAAGCTGCATCGAGTACTCAGCGAGTATCGTGCTCTCGGCTGGACGCAGACTCAACAGCAGGCAGCGGCGAGGAAGGCTCGCGACATTCACTTGATGAAGCGCGTGCAGTCCAAGTGGCAGATGCAGCTGGGCACCAAGGCCAACAAGTTACAGAAACATTATCGCGCCCAGGTGCTTATATAAAAGCTCAAACAATTGCAATAGCAAAACAAACGCTTAAATTAAGCAAAATTTGTTTTCATTTAAATATTACTGCAGTTTCTCTTCAAATAAAATCACATAAAT
Source organism: Scaptomyza flava (assembly GCA_030179655.1). Lineage (NCBI taxonomy): Eukaryota > Metazoa > Arthropoda > Insecta > Diptera > Drosophilidae > Scaptomyza > Scaptomyza flava. Next base: position 24,455,052 of record JARNME010000314.1, read on the forward strand.
TAAATTAAAAATTAAATAAAATTTACTTTTGATTCTGTATAAGTAAAATTATATATCGGTATCGTTACATTTAGTATATTAAAACTAGGTAAAAAAAAAAACTTCTAGTTCGAAAGAACTTGCTAACTGTAAGCTAGAGATGAGCAATGCATGTGTGGTGTGTGAGCGAGACGGTTGCATTGTGTGAGAGCGTGTCTTAAATAAACCGATGTAAATGTGGGTGGATGTGTATGAATGCATGTACATATGTGTGTGTGTGAGTGTAGATGACTTGTGTACATTTTAGCTAGCTATGTATGTAAGTTGTGTCTGTGAATAAATGTGCAATAAATAGCAGTGTCTGCTGGCGAGCTAAGAAAACGAAAGATCACCACACACATAGACACACACACACACACACACCATCTCGAGAGAGAACTAAAGCTCCTCAGGTGTGTAAATGTTGATGTATGTATATGTGTGTGTGTGAGTATGTTGACGAAACAAAGGAGGAGAAATCAAATACAAATAATCGAATTAATAATTTAAAGAGACGGCAGGTAACGCTAATGTATAACTACAGGATTCTGTTGAACACATACGCCCACCATGGGGGACGACGCGGAGGCATCGCTGCTGGCGCCCGCCGTTGAGCTGCTGCCGATTCCGGCGCTGCTGCTGCTGCTGCTGTTATTGTTGATTACGTTAGCCGCTGCTGGCAGCGCGGCCAACGATGCTGCTGACGCTGGCAGTGGCATTGGCATTGGCAGCGGCTGCGGATGATAAAGCAATGCCGTATAAGAGGCCGGTCCGGAGCCAGCCGGCCCGCCAGCAGCAGATGCGCTTATAACACTCGAATCTGTCATCATCAGCTGTGAGGCAGCGGCCGACATGTTGCCATAATGATGCATTAGCTCTAGTGGCAGCGATGCCGGCGCATAACTGTGATGTGGTTGCTGCATTTGCAGCTGAAGCGGCAGTGGCAGAGGATGTGGCTGATGTTGTTGTTGATGATGTGCGGCGGGTGGTGGCAGCGGCAGCGACGGCAGCAGCAGCGACGTCGATAAAGACGACGACAGCGGCGCTGCTGTTCCGTTATGCTTAATGCTGCTAAAATTTGAATGTGGGCCACTGCTGCGCATGCGACCACCACCAAATGGCTGCTGGCCCAGACGCAGAGCAGCCGCTGCCATAGCTGCAGCAGAGACTGGCGGCAGAGGGGGCGGCGGCATCTGTTGCGCATGCGGCGGATCACAGTCCATGGCGTGCGCATAACTGTTAGACATGTACATGTTACGGCGGCTGTTATTGTTATTGATGCTGTTGTTGTTGCCGCTGCTGTTGATGTTAATGTTATTTAGGCTATTCAGACTGTTACTGTTATTGTTGCGGCTGTTAGACACTCCTGTTGTCGTTGGTTGTCCCTGCAGACTGAGCGCTGAAAAGTTCATGGCATTTGCCGTCGTTACGGTATTGTTTTTGTTGTTGTTTGTGTGATGCAGCAGCAGACCTGCAAGAGTAAATGTTTAAAGAGTTCAATAAAGGCAAGTGCAATATTAGTATATGCTGATGTTCTGTAAAATAACAACGCTAATTGGCACCGCTGTAAAAGTTTTCAGCCTTTTTTTTTTTGATTATATCATAAATTTTTATTGAAGGGGTTTTTCGCTTTTTTTTTTTTTGCAATTTTAATTTTTGTTGTTTTTCTTTAATTTTTTTTTAGGTTTCCTTTTTTCATTTGAATTGTTTTTCTTGGTTTTAAACTTATTATTAGTAATCATTCATAAATTATTTCGTACCCATTAAACTTAAACCATCAGCTTTATGTTTATATTTATATATAAATGCCACATATGCGTGAATGTGTGTGTGTGTGTGTGTGTGTTTGTTTTGTGTGTGTGTGTATGTGTTTCTATGTTTTGGTTTTTACTATGTTCGTTCATTGTTTTGTGTATGTGTAGTTGGTATTACATTTCTAAACAACTAAATGCATTTAACTTTAAACCAGTTTTACGATCTGTGTGGTTCATTTCTTTTTTTTTTTTGATATTTTTTTAATTTTCTCTTCTTATTTCATGCAATACTGTTCCGTTAAACGGTTATAGCTTAGTTTTGTTGTTATTTCCTTTTGCCTTCGTTAAGAAACAATATATGAACGCTTTCGTTAAAACATATACATACACACTACACTTACAAGCGTAATGCTTGTTGTTTGTGTTTGTGTGTGTGTGTGTGGTACTGTGTCTATTCATTATCTTCTTTGCTTGGACATACTCGCTCTCGCTAATATGGTGCTGTTAGTAAGCATAGGCTTAACATTAAACTGTTGCTGCATACCTTTAAACGTTGTCACTGATCTCGCATTTGGTTTTCGATTTTCTTTTAGGTTTTGGTTTTTTGGTATTGGGTAAATTTTGTTGCGTGATTTCTAAATATGATTTTGTGGTAATCCTCATTTGCCTAAATCTAAATGCTTGCAATTATTTTCCAGTTTCTTTAAGTGTATTCGTTTTTGTTTACTTTATGCTTCGTTCTTTTACGTAATAGTTTTTAAACTAGACTTAGTATGCATGTATTTGTTGGTTTGGGTGTGTGTTTCTGTGTGTATGTGTGAATTTTTTTTTTTTTTTTGCTATTTTTTAGCTTAATCTTTTAACACTTCTTAGCGTGATGCTTTAAATATTTTACATAACTTTTTAAAGTAGATATATATATATATATATACAGTACGACCTCGGTTAACGCAACCTATTAAAATTTGGCCAGTTGCGAAAACTGAGGTGAAATTTTCTGGTGGCCACGCGACCTTTTTAAATAAAAGATGCCTTCGCTTACCTTTAAAATTAAATTTTATCGAATAAGACTTTGTTTAAAGCAAGAATTTCATATTGTTTTACCTATTTTTTAAAAAATTGAGAAATTCGGGTCTGTACTTTTTTACAATTTCTTTAGAAATGGGAAAATTACGCTCTCTTTGTTTTAGAAACCACGCGTACAATGATTTCTCCATATTATCATTTTCGCAAGCATGTAAAAAAAAACAAAAAGAGATCGAAAGAAAAGTGGTAAAACCGAACTAAAACATACTTTTCCTTAGGAAGTTGCGTTAAATAAGGTAATTTTTTTTTTAAAGTTGCGTTAACAGAGTCAACAATGTTAAGAATTCGGGTGTTGCAATTATCGAGGAGTTGCGTGTAACGAGGGTTGCGTTAACCGAGGTCGTACTGTATATATATATATATATATATATATATATATATATATGTTAAATTCTTGAATTGTTTACTCGGGGCTACCACTAAATTGTTGAATTATACATACACACACATATGAATGTATCTCACATATCTCTCTCTTTTCTTTTTGTTTTTGTTTTTTGTGTTCCTTTGTGTAATAAAAATTAATTGATTTATTTTTATTTTTTTTGTTCGATTCGCATAATTATTCATTAATGTTTAATACATTTGCATATGTATATGTATGGCTGTATGTATTCGATAAATGCTAAGATTTTCATTTAGTACTGATTTTTAAGTGTGTCTCTGTGTTATGCATGCTTTATAGATTTCTCCGATTCCATTTGAATTATGTACTTGAAAGTTGCCTAAACGCTTAACTTGTAACGTTAATTACTATTATTATGTTGCTTGCTGATTCCACGTATTCGTTTATTTTTGTTTTTTCCTTCTTTGTCTTGATTTTTTTTTAATGCCTAAATCTATGATTTGTGTTTAGATTTGGTTACTCGCTTGATTTTTGTTTTTATCTTTTGTTTGTTTACCTTGCGTTATATCAATAAAAAACTTGATGTATGTTTAAATATATATATATAACCGTTACTTGTTATGAACGTGCCAAAAATCTGCAATTAACAGTTTAGCTGTTAAGGTCAATTATTTAACATTGCTTTTACCATAGAATAAGCACAACTTTTTCAAGTATATATATATACATATGTATATATACATATATATATATTTATTTTGTTTTTCTTATGCAATGTATGTATGTACATATGTATTTTGTTGGTATACATGTGTGCGAATGAAAATTTGTGGTTGGTGGGGGAATTGGAGAGAGGATGTTTAGGGGGTATTGCAAAGTGCTGTGGTTAAAAGTCGAGTTGTAGCAATACGAGTAATAGAATAGCTTGTTGATCAACTGTTGCATGCAGATAGAGTCCATGTATTCTATGTACAATCATGTGTGTATGTATGTATGAATGTATGTTAATAAATGCCCTTCATTCTCATGTATTATGTTATCGTTATCGTGATTCTCTTCAGTTACATGCATGTAGTTGTATGTATAAGCAATGGGAGCAACGAAAAACAAACCGAAAATGAAGTTAAGACTCAAAATGCGTTTGTTTGTGTGTGTGTTGGGGGGGGGGGGGGGGAGGTGTATTTAGTTATGTAGATATCACAATAAGCGGCGCCTGGACATAATGTTAAGAAAACCGGCCACTGATTAATACACAACAAAAGAAATAAGAGAACTGAGATCCACTCGAACAATCATTAACACACACAAACACACACACACACTCATACATACGCTTAAAACATTTCGCCTTGCTTGCCTTTTTATTTTTAAAGAAGTTGTATTATTATCGTTACCTGTTTTACAAAGTATATATGTACATATATGGTATGTTATAATGTATTATCAGTCTCAGTTAACTAAATCCTAAAAGCATTGCATTTATGTAAATAAAACAAAGTTCAGTTATGACAGGCATTGCGCTGTTAACAGATAGACTGAACAGAGCTCTGTTAGCTCGTAAATAGAAGAGCTGAGCGAAGTTTAATAACCATAAGATTTGGCGGCAAGACAATTATACATACATACTTTTCACTGTTGGCAGTGTGTGCGTGTATGGGTGGTATATGTGTGTTTTCTAAATTGTTGTTGATAATGATAATGATGATGATGATCATGTTGCTGTTGCATAAATGGTACACAGATAGAAATAAGTTTGAGTACTTAACATTTGTGTGTTATGTGTATGCATGCATGCACTAATGTTAAACGCATGTATGTATAATTAAATTATAAACTACTGCAAAAGTTGCTTTAATCTCTTCCTATACAGAAGTATTTATTTATATACACATATGTTGATGTATGTATGTACATATATTGCCAATGTACATTCTTTATATATGTATGTATATAAATTTGTTGATTTGCTTGTGTTTACTGGTATCCTTTTCTTTGCTTTGCTTGATTTGCTTTTCTTTAGTTATTTACGCAGTGAGTTGTAATTGTAATGTATTTTAAACTTACATTGTTATTTTTCATATTGCATATACATATATAATATATACAGAATATGCGTATTGAATGTTTGTATATATTTATATATGCATATATATGTATGGCAGTCATTAAGAAAGTCGTTAAGGATTCCTTGTTTTATGTTGTATACTTAAAATTGTAACAGTTTTTGTTTTATTTTTTTACGTCTCTTAATTTCACAATACTATGGCCCTAATTGCTTATAAGTAAATGCTAAGCTGTTAGCGTCATTTGAATAAAAAAAAAGGATTTTAACGAAACCTCAACGAAACAAAGTAGAATAGAATTACAATTAACATTCGATTGTTTTTTCTCTGATTTTTATGGAGCGTGTCTAATTTCAACTCGTATATACTATGTAAGTGTTATGCATTCTAGGTGCAAAAATAAAAATTATTCGTATATGTATATAATGTAATCACGTACATATATTTACAATTGTATATATGCATTATTATGTATTACCACCAAAAAACAAAAAAAGAGTTAAACGCGTTACACGTAAGGAAAAAAGTTATGCGTAGCTGGAGCCTCTGGTTATTTACAATTTACGGCAATCAATCGCCAAAGATTTGTATCGATCCAAAAATGTTATCGATTCACCATCTGCCTTGCTGTTAATTTTGTTGCATCTGCTGATTGCTATTAACAGTCGCTGTTATTCTGTTTTTGTTGTTGCTTCTTGCATCCTGAGAGAGCTTTAAATGCTTAATTTACCGCTGCTTTTGCTGTTGTTGCTGCCGCTATTGATGTGGGTGGTGTTAATGCTGTCGCCTCTGCTGGTCATCGACGCTCATCTGTAAAGGTGATTATTGTTGTTGTTGTTTGTTGTGGGTGATGTTTAACGTGATTATTTCGATTTATGTATTATGTATTATTAGGTTTTTTTTTTGTAAATATTGTTTTTATTAAGAAAGAGAGAGCATATAATTGGAACAGAAGTTAGTTGGTTTTCTTAGCTGTTTATTTTATTTTTTTTTTTTTTTTTTGATTTGTTTGAAGAAGAAACAAAAAACACAAATATACTACGTTTGACAGCACTGTTTTTTTTCGTTTTTTTTTTATGGATGCTACCTCTAAGAAACAAAAGAACACTTACTGTTTACAATAATAATATATGCTTAATAATACATGTTAACATGTATTTTTACTTGTGTAAATGCAAAAAAACTATTTAATCGTATTGTTCAAATAATAATCATAAATATATAACATAAAACACGCAGATTTTCAATTTGTTTCCTTCACATTTTATATCTACAATTTAAATCTTTTAATATATGTATATTATATTTTCAATAACAGTTTTTAGCTTAATTAAACATAAAATATATTATATAATAATAATAATTATAATATCGAATTTCTTTCTTGAACCGCTCACATTTGCGAATCATGCAAATGAACAACATTTTAAGGTGGAAGGATCTCGACGAAAGAAATTCAAACCAATGATTTTGATTCTAAATCATAAAGTAAATGCTGTGTTATTTTTTTAGTGATGAAGTAAAACATAATGAACAAACAAAAGACTAAACATTACAAGGACTGGGTTGCCATACATATACGCATTACAAAAAAAAATACTTTGTCGTTTATAGATTATACATATATATAAAGTGCAACTTTTTGTATCTTTTGCAGAAGTTATGTGAAAAAACAAGTTTTTGAAAGCTATTTGGAATACTTTAAGCAAAACACTTTTTGTTTCAAAATCAACTTACATTAACTGTTTTCTGTTTTGAGATACTAAAATAATAAAGCATTACTCTATGCAAAATTTTTGGAATCATTGAAACTGAAAATGTTTTTGAAAGAACTTTAAAAATTTAGCATATCAGCATCATTCGCTTTGTTAAATGTGCAGCCATATAAGGATATTTTTTATATGGAAGCTTTTTCTCGAGTCTTATAAGACTATATCTCAGCATCGGAATGAAATATCTTTTTTTTTTTGTCTTTAACAAAGTTGTAGGTATTAAACAGGCAAAAAAAAAAAAATAAATAAAATAAAATAAAACAGCAGGTCAAACTAACCGGAAAAAATAGCATTTTGAGTTGAAAGTTCTTTCAAAATAAATTATCGAATCATAGTTCAGTTTCTAGTATGTGTTATCGAAAGACCTATACAATTATTTGTGTAAATATAATTTAAAGTTATTTGTTTTAAGAGAAATTAAATTGTCCAATGAAATGTATTAAAAATTCTCCTGAATTATATAAAATAAAATATACATAGCCTACTTTTAAGATCTTCACACTTCACACGCTCTGCAAAGGATCAAAGTATAGAAATCTACTAGATTATGTAACTGTGGCTTGAGATATAAGCCACTTATTATGCATTTAACCTCAAGCAGGCAGACAAATACAAACACAAACGAAAGATAGCAACAAATTATAAAACGTATTCTACAAAGCAAGACGTGTTAGACAATTAAAAATAGAGAAAGAACAAGAGAGAAAAGAAGAGGGTGCTTGTATTGTTTGATTTTTACTCACCTAGACTTTGTGGATCGATGCCGACAGCTGCCGATTGTTGTTGTGTTGAGGCACCACCGTTGCCATTGCCACCACCAATTGAGGAGGAGTTAGCAACTGCTGCAGCTATGGTTGAGAAGACAACGCCGCTGGTACTGCTGGTGCTGCTAGTGGCGCCAAGACCATTGCCACCCGCACCGCCAATTCCAGAGCTGTTGCCATTGCCACCGCCACCGGTGATACCGCTGCCGCCTGTTGAGCCTAGACCGCCGCTGGTGTTGCTGCCGTTGCCGCTGCCCGCAGATGATGAGCCGCCGGGGCCACTACCACTGCCACCGGTGCCCGCATTCGCAGTGGCGCCCGCGCCGCTCGTATTGGTCGACTCGTCCGTGGTGCGCTTAAAAAAGTTGTGCTGCAAGGCATAGTACGGTGTGACACGTGTCTTTGGATCAAAGTCCAGCATGCGCAGTATCAGATCCTTAAACTTGAGATAGTCTGCAACCGAATGACCTGGTTCATCCAGACGACGACCCGCCGGTCCGCCCGTCTCGACGCCCAGTATGTCGTGTAGTTTGCGGGAACCGGGCGGCTTATATTTGCGCCCATTGAGTGTCTTCTTTAGCACATAGGAGCCATCAGTGACAATCTTGTCAAAGAACTTGCGCGTCTTGTGCGCCTGATCCAGCAGATACTTGGGCGGCATGCCCAGCACCTCGACAATCTTGTTCATTTGATCGAACTCATTGCAACCGGAGAACAATGGTTCACCCGTATGCATCTCAACCAGAATGCAGCCCAGCGACCACATATCGATTGCCAGATCATACTGTATGCCCAGCAGCACCTCCGGTGAGCGATAAAAGCGCGATTGGATGTACTGATAAATCTACAATTACATAGAGAGAGTGAAGATGAGTGAGTAATGAAACTTAGCAGATTAATATTTATTTGTATTTTATACAAGCAAAAAGGTAGTAATAATACTAGTAAGTACTGCTGGTCAATTGACGTGTTTTTGGATACTTGGTTTTAATTTTTCTGGTTTATATAAGTCACTTGAGTATAGATTGCATTTAAACCGAATCTTCGATTAAGTATTATTACAATGTTGGTATAATAAAATACATGTTTTCTTAGCTTAAAGCTCTTACAAGTGAGAATGTCTCAAAACTCTTATCCTACTATCCCTAAACTACTTATTATAAGCCTAAATAAACAAATTTACAGACTCTCAAGCTTCTTGAATTGCAAATGCTCTCAAGTTGAGTATTTATTTAATGAAGTTTAATACTATTACTTCGGTTAATGTGATCAAGTTCTCTGTATATGTAATAGGTTGTCAAGGTTGGATTATTCTGATATTTCACCGACACACTTGGGACATATTCGCTGTCTTAAACAAGCAGGTGCTTGAATTTGGACTAGGAGAGTTCTGTCAAATGCCTTTAAAAATTAAGGACCTATGTTTGGTAATCTTAAGCAAGGAAGAGTACAGTAGAGTCGCCAGCTATACAATTGTCGTCTATGTTTTCTTGTTAACAAATTTGTGACCTAGTATGTTGAGTTTGTCGAAAACGCGCTGAAGGTTTTTATATCCGCTTGACTATAAGTGTATAATTTTAACGTTGACCGATTCAGGATTTGAATAGTTTGTGTTGAGTTAGTATTAATTAGTATTTTGGTTACTTACGCGCTGGCCCAGCTGACATGAGCTGCCAAAGTCAACAATTTTGATCGCCGATCGCTTGGGATTGCAAAGCAATATGTTCTCTGGCTTTAGATCACAGTGTATTATTTTCAGTTCGGGTGTGCTCAGGAACAGGAGCGCCGTGCAGAGTTGTTGCGCAAATTTGCGCGTGAGGTTCAGCGAGACGCCACGGAAATTGGTGTTCCTTAGCAAATCGTAAAGGTTATACGATAAGAGCTCAAATACGAGGCACAGATGATTGCGCCACATAAAATGACGCTTGAGCTTGACTATATATACGGAATGAGATAGAACGATTGTTAAAGTAGAGCTTGAACATATAGGTTTTATAAAAGTGTAAATACCGATATAGTATTTATTTTCAGCATCCGCACGATTCATCATCTCGAGGAGCTCGACTTCGATTTGTGCCTGATTTAGGAACGGTTTCTTATTCTTAATTATCTTGATTGCCACGTGACATTGCTCCTCATGATCATAGGCCTTAACCACTTGACCAAAACTACCTTTGCCTGAAAATTTAAATCCAATAATTACGGTTTATTTTTATTTTGATTTCCAATTGATTGTTATACTTACCGATTAGCGAATCGATCTCATAGCGATCCAGAAATTTTTCGCCATTCTTTATTATATAATCGTGATTATCATCGTCATAGCCGTCGTTATATAATTTACGCTCCTTTTTATTTGACGAGTCATCATCGCCCTGCGTCTGCTGTGCACGGCGCTTCTTCTTCGCGTAGTAAACCTTTATGTTTAAAGGAAATATATGCATATATTAAAAATAATTCTTTAAAAATTATCTATATTATTATTTTATTGACAAAATTATATGTACTTATAAATTAAAGATTTTTTTGTTTTTTCCACGTTTGAATTCGAATAACTCGATATGTATTGTGTTCTTATCTCGATAATCGATTTGCATATCCTTGCACCATTCATAATTATTGCAAAACTTTGTTAGTTAACAGATTTTATATAATCTTTGATTGCTAAGAGTTTAAATTGACTTTAAATCGAATACAAATACATTAATACATACATATATCTGTTTTTATATATGTATATAACTATATATGTAAGCATATGTACATAAACATCCAAATGCCTGCTTTATTACCATAATGTTGTTAGCTCTTGGTTTCGATTGAGATCAATCATATCAATACGGGAGTCAGCCTCCCATTCCATTTACTAATACCCCTGACTCACTGTGGTGTTTTACACGCTTTGTTCTCCCGTTTTCCCCCATTTCGACTTCCCCGCGCACTTGCCCTGCTCATTGGCTTGTCGAAAAATTTTGTATGCAGCTGCCACGGCAAAAAAGTTGTTGCTAACGTCGCATGTGAGCGTCGGTGCGAACGAGAGGGATGCCCTGTGCAAGCAGAAGGTTAAAAGTAAGGGCAAGCGCGAGAGCGATTGAGCACTTTGCAGCACTTTACAGAAACGTTGGTGTAACCTGACAGCGGGAGAAAAGAGAGAGAAAAAGAGAGCGCGACAATTTCAACAACGCCTAAAAGAAGGCTCCACACAACTGCTAAGCCTTGTCGTGCTTTCATGTTTGGTGGAAAGGCGGGTGGGTGGGTGGTGAATGTTGTAGAAATAAACGTGGGGAGCGCCATGCTGAGCGAAAATAGGTGTATGCCAGTGCAGACATCGATGTCTGCAGCAGCGTTAGCTGCGACGACGCCGCTTTTGTTGTTGCCTGGCAATAACGTTTTCTAGGGCTGAGGCAACCGTTACAGTTAATCTATCTATCTATCTATCTATCTATCTATCTATCTATCTATCTATCTATCTATCTATCTATCTATCTATCTATCTATCTATCTATCTATCTATCTATCTATCTATCTATCTATCTATCTATCTATCTATCTATCGATCTATCTATCTATCTATCTATCTATCTATCTATCTATCTATCTATCATCTATCTATCTATCTATCTATCTATCTATCTATCTATCTATCTGATCTATCTATCTATCTATCTATCTATCTATCTATCTATCTATCTATCTATCTATCTATCTATCTATCTATCTATCTCTATCTATCTATCTATCTATCTATCTATCTATCTATCTATCTATCTATCTATCTATCTATCTATCTATCTATCTATCTATCTATCTATCTATCTATCTATCTATCTATCTATCATCTATCTATCTATCTATCTATCTATCTATCTATCTATCTATCTATCTATCTATCTATCTATCTATCTATCTATCTATCTATCTATCTATCTATCTATCTATCTATCTATCTATCTATCTATCTATCTATCTATCTATCTATCTATCTATCTATCTATCTATCTATCTATCTATCTATCTATCTATCTATCTATCTATCTATCTATCTATCTATCTATCTATCTATCTATCTATCTATCTATCTATCTATCTATCTATCTATCTATCTATCTATCTATCTATCTATCTATCTATCTATCTATCTATCTATCTATCTATCTATCTATCTATCTATCTATCTATCTATCTATCTATCTATCTATCTATCTATCTATCTATCTATCTATCTCTATCTATCTATCTATCTATCTATCTATCTATCTATCTATCTATCTATCTATCTATCTATCTATCTATCTATCTATCTATCTATCTATCTATCTATCTATCTACTATCTATCTATCTATCTATCTATCTATCTATCTATCTATCTATCTATCTATCTATCTATCTATCTATCTATCTATCTATCTATCTATCTATCTATCTATCTCTCTATCTATCTATCTATCTATCTATCTATCTATCTATCTATCTATCACTATCTATCTATCTATCTATCTATCTATCTATCTATCTATCTATCTATCTATCTATCTATCTATCTATCTATCTATCTATCTATCTATCTATCTATCTATCTATCTATCTATCTATCTATCTATCTATCTATCTATCCTATCTATCTATCTATCTATCTATCTATCTATCTATTCTATCTATCTATCTATCTATCTATCTATCTATCTATCTATCTATCTATCTATCTATCTATCTATCTATCTATCTATCTATCTATCTCCCTCTCTCTCTCTCTCTCTTTTATGAATGTGTGTGTCTGTATTTTTTGCCGGCAGCGTCGGTGCAAAACTGTAGAATAAAATACAGCGTCGCAGTCGCGGTCAACGTCAGCGCGTGCATATTCGCTGATAAGGCTGTGAAAAGGCGACATAACAACAACAATGTAACAAGTGACGGGGCTTAATAGCGCTTTGGGTTTGGTTCTGACCACAATTTGCCGGCCAATTAATTGCAGCCGCGTTTAACCTTAACATAATTATAATTATGAGCCGCATCAACATCATTACTGGCCCTTTTATCATACACCTTCCATCCTGACTTTCACTTTAGACAATGCTGCATGTTGACATGTATACGCTTGTATGTACACTTACAAACATATATTTCCTTTCAATTTGATTTGCTTGTCTGTTATTAGTATATCTGATTTTGGGCTGTTAATTTATGCAACATGAACATAACACGCCACGACGAACAAGTTAAGACCCATTAAACAATCGAAATCGTTTCTGCATATACATATGTACAATATGTTTATACATATACACAATTAAGAAGAAAAGAGAATCTTATGATAACCCGTAAATTTGAAAATAACTATTTTTGTGTGTAATTTCTTTCACTTCACTTTTGTATCGCGATCTCTGTTAAATTTCGTTTGCATATATTTTGTTCAAGACTATATTACATACATTCGTTTAGAAAATGTTAAGTTACATTTTATTTGTCTGTTTTTTTTTTTTTTTTTTTTTGCTGTTTTAAGTAGGTCAACTGCTGGCGTTGACAGTTGCCGTTACACGTGAGCAGCGTTCAGTTGCGTGTCCGTCAACAACAACAACAACAACAACAACGCACTCATTGCCCAATCAAATGATTGTATTTTTATTAAATTTTTGCTTAGAATAGGATAAATAGGGTCAAGGACTGATTGCTGATCATTAGCCAAGTTTCTACGCAAACCTTGGCAACACCAGGTTGTTCCAAGTTGTCAATCAGCAGTAAATAAAATGAGGAGCCAATGAAGTAGGTACTTACCTCATTGATGTGTTTGTAGGTCTTTATCAGATCGACGCTCAGTTTGCGCAATGGTGCCATAGCCGGATCTCGAAAGTGTGTGGGTATGCGGGCCTGCATGGCTCGCACTTCCGACGAAGACGAAGGACTAGAGTGCTGTTAATATATTGTATATAAAACGAATTGATAGTTAATCGAATTGCTTATGTACTAGTGTTTGTTACTCGAAGGAATCTACTTACATGATGCATGACATCACGATGCGTGGCAGGCAGTTCTTCTTCGACTACAAAGCGGCCATAGAGCGGAGCGTGGCGCTGTCTGCCACCTCCGCTCCCGCTGCCCTGCGATGTGTCCACGGCGCCGGCACTGGAACCATATCCAGAGGATACTACAATAAAGCATAGATAAACACAGAGAGAGAGAGAGGCGTGTAAGTAAAAGAGCGTAAGTTGTAAAAACATCGATGCTTAACACACTTGAATGGTGTTGCCAGTTTAGCAATTTAGTTGATCTAGCAACTTTTTATTATTTTAGTCTTCTGTTGGACGAGTCCACTGACATTAGTATAAACAAAATTGTGGGTAAGTTTTTTGTCTAAGTATAGATAAAAATATGCGTGCACATCTGCATAAATTAGTTATTGTGAATGTTTTAAATATTCAGATGTCGCTATTAGCTAGGTTATTAAAAATTAGCTTTTAAAAAATAAATTAAATATAGCTAATTTAATTGGAATTGGAACACCATCGTTATGACTTGCTCAAAAAAGATTGCTTACACAGATTTATTTTCATTTTTTAACATATATATGTAAAACAAGTAAATCAAAAAAATTTTTGAAGACATGCTTTTATACGGTTTCTTGCATACATATTAGAGGTCTGCATGAATGGCAAAAATAACATGTTCGAACGAACAATGCGCAAAATGAGTTGAGTGAATTTGAATGCAAGACCGAACGAATTTGAGTGAATGAGTGTGCTCGCGTCAGACTCGGTCGCACAACATTCAAACGAAAAAAGACGAATTGAATGAGTAGGAATGCGTGAGAATAAGAGTTTGCGTTTCGAATGCATTCGAATGCCACGCCGGCTTGTTGTTGTTTTGTTTTCGTGCGTAGGAAAATAAAAGAATGGAAAAAACGAAAGTCAATGTAGAGATATACACCAAAATACATACATTATATGCATAAAAACAACAGCGAAACACAAACAACATATAATTTCGTCCGCTTTTTTACCCCCGTTCATTTTTGATGACCGCGTGCTTCACAATATTACAACTCGAGTAACTCGAATGTCTTCGGCTTTGCCAAATTGTTCATTCCGTTTTACGCTTCATTTATTCTAATTCATTTTTACTGAGTGCCGTATGGAATGAAGCAACACGCATCGATGTTCATATTCATTCGTTTCGTTTTATGCTTCGCACTCACTCAACTCAATTCAATTCGAATTCATTCAACTTGGCGTATGTTGTGAATGCAGCCATGCAGACCTCTAATACATATGTTACCGTTAGTTTAATAAAGTTTGTAAAAAAAAAAACATAAAAAAAAATGAAAATTTCGGTCGGAGATCGAACCCACGATCGTTGGCCTGTGAAGCGGCAGTCTTCTCTCTATACCACCAAAGCTCGTCTGTTTTACCAGTCAAAATAGTAACTTCATCAAAAGGAAAAACAGGTTTTCGTGGTTTTGGCATGGTGTTAAATATTGTATCGTGCCAAAAACTTTAAAAACATGTATTGTCATCTGAAACACATATTTGGTGAAAATTTCAGAGCTCTAGCTAATCGGGAACTTGGTGAAAATTTGATTACGAGAATCCAGTACAAACAAACATACAGACAGACAGACAAGTCAAGTTAAATAAAAGCATGTAAAAATAGTATGTTTGTTGAAAACGGAACTTTTAATATTTTAGCAATTTTTTCCCCCAATTCTAGCATATTTGCTTTGGAGACTGTGGCAGCACTGCACATCAATAAACTATATACAGTGAAAGCTCCCTTGGCCGGACAGCCACGGTTCCAGCACTTTTGTCCGCCCAAGGGAGATGTCCGCCTTAGAGAGATGCGAAAGAAATTTAGAATTTTTATAGCTATTGATGTTACCTAACAAAATTAATATTTAGACAAAATTAATATGTTTTTTAAGTTCATTTATTTTTTCTTATATCTTAGACTGTTTAGAATTCTCTTGTTTATGCTTAAGATGTAAGAGTTCGATGCGACTTTTAAAATTGTTGAAGGATTGATATGATATTAAATCAAGGCTCGCTAATTCCTTAAACCTCTCCATTTGTACCAATTCCTCATCATACGATTTCATTGAGTCAATTGGCTGTACAATAATCTCATCATCTGAATCGCTTAAATCGACGTCACTTTGATCAATTATGTATATTTATTTCAATATTGTCGTCTTCCATTGTCAAGGATCTGTCTACATTAAAAAAATCTTCAAGATTGTCTTTCCAAAATTTTGAAATAAAAGTTTTGTTCAAAAATGTGGATAGTGTTAGATCATCCTCAGTACAAAAATCTTTAGCAGCTATACATTTTTAAAAAAATAAAAGTCCCGTTTTAAATATTTTTCATAGAAAAAATCCATCGCATAACAGTATTCAGCAGCAGTGTTTGGATTTGTTGCTACATAGCAGCAATTTTAATTAAAATATTGCTCCGATTTCGAACGGCTCTGTAGCATAGCAGAGAGCACAAAATCAAAATCGTTGCTCTTCTGCTCTGCTCCATAGCACAGATCGTCGGAGTACAGAGCATTTCAATCACATAGCATTTTCACCGACATATACACTCAGCACAATATTTATTCGTACACACACTTCTTATTAAGCTGTTAATATTATGTATGTACTGAAAGACGGTTAACAAGAAGTGTGTGTACGAATAATTGTTGTGCTGAGTGTACTTATTACGACGCTGCAAAACGAACAACGGCGCCAATAGCATCGTCGTTGTTGTTCATTTTGCAGCGTCGCGACAAAGCGTTGTCCGCCTGAGAGAGACGGTTTGTATAAAAATGTAAAACAATAGTGTCCGCGTCCGGCCAAGGGAGCGTCCGCCCAAGAGAACGGATTTTGTATGAAAATCATGCTAAAAAACTTGGGACTATAAAAATCGTCCGGCTAATACTAGCATTTTTCGATCATTATTGTTTTAAGCTTATTTAAAAATTTTTGTATACCCTTAACCCATAAAATGGGTAAATAAGGGTATAATTGTTTTGTGCAAAAGTATGTAACAGGCAGAAGGAAGCATCTCCGACCCCATAAAGTATATATATTCTTGATCAGCATCAACAGCCGAGACGATATAGCCATGTCCGTCCGTCTGTCTGTCTGTATGAACGCGTGGATCTCAGAGACTAAAAGAGCTAGAGACTTTAGATTTTGGATATAAATTTTCCTATACCATGAGCAGAACAAGTTTGCTTCAAATTATCGATAACTATTCTAGTTTCCGATATACACATGATATCGATAACAAAAAATATCGAATTTGGAAAATCTAAAAATGAAGTAATGGGTAATGATAGAACTTTTCTGAAAATTTCGTCCAAATCGGCTAAGAAACACCGGAGATATCGAATTTAATCGATTGGAGTTAAGTGAATATACCTAAGTCAATTATAAATTTAATTTATATATTGCAACTGGGTTCAGGGTATCTTCTAGACGGGCTCTCCCGACTAGAGCCTTCATACTTGTTTTTAATTTTTTTGTTCTACGTGCTTAAAATACGTGGTTTTTTTTTTTAGATTTTTTTTTAAACTTTGTTTACTATAACTTTTAAGTTCAATGTTCTTTTAAAAAAACGACCTAAAAGTATGCTTTATAATTTTCGCTTTTCTGGGAGTTACATACATACATATGTACAAGTGAAACTAATATAAGCGTTTTAAAAATAGACCTAATGGACATACTTAATACAAAATGAATATTCTGTTCTAAGCATAGTAATACTCTATTTTTTAATTGTTTGACAACTTTCACTTAAACGATGCACAAAACAAGAAAGAAAAAAAAAAAACTTTCAAGAACTGAAGGATATTTGGAAAAGACAGATTATCACAGTCAAATATAAAATGTTGTTTGATGTTAAACATTAATTTTCTAATCCATATTAATCTACAAATACATCCCTGGGCGGGCGTCCGGTTATGTTGATAAGGTGGTTCATTGACCGACAATTCCTGGGGCTAGCACCTGACTTTTGTCGTAGAGCACACACCTGAGGCGGCTGCCAAACACCGAAAAAGACGCCCAAAATACACGTATCGTCTTAAAATTAGACATAGACAAGAATCGACCAACAAAAATTATTACACAATATGCAAACACACACACTGTTACACAAATTCAGGCAGGGCAGGCACATACTACAAATTATATTATATGTATAGCGCACATTCTTTTTTTTTTTTTAATATTTGTCTCTCTGTTTTGCTCCGAGTCAAAAATAGCACATAAGAGGAGGCAGTGTTAAGCAAAAATGGGAAGTTGGCATACAAAATAAGAGCTCAAAAGTCGAAACAGATATTGCATTTCGCAATTTTTGACGACAGAGAAAGATTAAATGCAACAAATTGACATTTTATTGCGCATAGCACAGATCACAACATATCTCTTCCCCTCCTCCCACATACACACGTACAACACATGTTTTGTACAAGACCTACATAGAGGGGGGATCGAAATAACTTTAACTACGTATAACCAAAGAGCTTTAATACTAGATTCTATGCTCTTTGCTATAACTTTATGCTCAAGAGCTTTGTATGGAAGCTAAAATGAGCTTTTAAGTTGCTGAGTTTATGTATACTTGCTAACGGAAAATGAATTGTTAAATAAAATATTTAGGGAATAATTAAACATTTATAGCCCAAATGTAAAAGTTGCTAAAACAATTTTAGTGGATTAAGTCGAGAAAGATTGACTAGGAGATATCCTCTATTGCTTGAGTACATTTTAAATTACGATATCTTTGGTGTTTCCCAACAGCTTCCAATGAAATTTTCACAAATTTGTTATTTCAAAACTGACAGACCGAAAGAAGGTTCAATATCGACTCGGCTTGGTTGATGCTGATCAAGAATATATTTACTCTACTACTGGTTACTACATATAACAAACAACCTAGAAACTGAATAATATTAATGCTATGAGATTGATAAAACGTTTATAATCCAAGTAAGAATGCTGTTTATCTAAATTAGGCACTTTACAACGATTGATCAAAATTGTCAACTAAATATCTGTTTAATTTATGCTTACAACAATTATATTGTGCTGTCTGATTTTGCAAATAATAATCGAATTGATCGCTCGATTGACTGCCAATAGTTGCCGCCATGGATTTTAAACTGGAATTGCTGCTGGCGAAACTCTTAACCGTATGTTGACAGCCAATTTGGGCCAAATAATGCGGCTGCTGTTGATGTAAATGTTGTTGATGTTGATGTTGCGGTGACTGTTGCAGCTGCAGTTGAGAATGGGAAGGGTTGGTGGTGCAGCGATTGAAACCATTGCTGCTCCAGTTGCTTTGGGCTAAGAATGGACGCTGACACTGTGTTATTGCGACGTTGTATAACCAATCGTTGGAGCCGTTGACTCCACCAGCTGGGTCAACAGCTATTACCATTGAAGAGTGGTGGGTGGCAACAGACCCATGGCCAATACCAACGTCAACATCAACGTCAACGCCAGTGCCAGTGCCAGTGCCGTTCATTGACTGCCAGTAGACCAAAGCTGTTGCAGTGACGTGAAAAAGACAAAGAGAGATTGGGGAGTGGAGTGGAGAGGTAGCGGAACGTTGCGTTGCGCGCTCTAAGCGTTGATAATAATGTCTATATAAACATTTCCTTCCTTATTTGCGTTACGGTTGTTGTTGTTGTTTTCATTCTTGCTGTCTTTTCTTTTCTTTTTAATTATTTTTTGTTCGTTATTTATTTTTATTGACTGTCAACCGCAGATAAAAAAAAGAGACTGTGCATGGCTTTTTTTCACAGAAAATTTCACACGCTGTTAACAAAATAAAATAGCATAAACAAAGTGAATCTTTACTGTAGCTCAGTGTGTGTGTGTACACTGAGCTACAGTAAAGATTCACTTCGGGCAGACATAAGAACATAATTCCTTTCGTTATGTATTTGCATTTTATATTGTTTTGTTCCCCTATGTTCTCTTAATTTCCGTTGTTGACATAAAGGCAACGCTTGACGTTACGATAATATCAATTTATGAAATTAATCCACTGGTGTCAGATTTGTTTCTTCTTTGGAGTATTATATTCGAGCATGCATTCAAATGCAGTGGTTTGACTATTATTTGATTTTGATGTGCCGACTACTCGCGCGATCTGTGTCGCGTGAGATTTCAACGCAAACTGCGTCTACTTTTTAGTTAACCCCAAAATCAGCTAACAAAACAGCCAGCCAGCTAGCCAAGGCAGATAGCTTGGCGAGAGGTGCATCGTTGGTTATAGTGTAAAACGCGTCTGTGTTTTATTTATATTTTTAAAGACGTTTTGTCGCTGTACTTTTGTTGCTTTCGTTGCCAATGCGGCAGTCGACATCTTTTGGATGCAAGCGTGAAATGCACTCTGATCCCAAAATGTCCAACAAAATAGTGCATTTCAACACGCTCAGGTTTTAAGCTGTGAATGAATGTTGCATTTCATCCGCCTTTTTTTGGCCATTCATGTTTATAAAATGTATCTCAACTATTATGTTAACGGTAAAAAAGCACATAAAATACAACACGTAGGATATTGTAAATATCTTTCAGATTTGTCTGAAATATTTTATGAAATTTTTACGCAAAAAACTTTTATTATTTAAAAAAAAAAAAGGAAGCGGAGTTTATTTTTTAACTCTTAGCTGTTCGAATAGTTTTTCAAGACTGAGTTGCCACTCTGTTTTATTAGGAATACGGTGCAAATAACGGGTTAGGTAGCCATTTTCGGCACTGAAAAGCACAAAAAGACAAGCAAAACAAAACAAAGCATAATTTGTAAAACAAACAAAAATAAAAAAAGCTTTTTGGACCAAGTTATCCAGGAATTGTTATAACTTTCTCGATGACCAACAGCTGTTTTGGACAAAGATAAGAAAAGCGTAGTTCTATAATTTCAGCTGCTTTGTAATAATAGTGTAACGGAGGTGTTAAGATAGTCAAAATCCAATAATCCTATGCATGCGCATATGTATTACTTTTTTCTTTCTACTTTTATGTACCCGAAGTAACATTTATTTTCATTCATTGCTTTATCATTTCAATATTACTTTTAGATAGGAAGGGTATTTGACTAGCGGCATAACTAATGCAAGTCATCTCTCGAGTTTATTAATAAATCAAATTGATCATTTGCCAATTTGGTGGGCTATGGAGGAGCTAAAGATGGACTCTCCTCCTTATGTGCCTGCCTGGCCTGCATTTTGATATACTTTCATGCTGAATGTGTGTGCGCTGATATATATTTATAGAAGCATAGAAGAGTCGGTCTGCGGTCTTGTAATCTGGTCGTCGTCTAGCCCAAAATAGTACCAACGACATTTTTGTCGAAAAAGAATGGGGAATGGGGAAGAAGCGCTGATGCAGCAAAAATATATTTCGCATTGATTCTAAATGCGGGCACTTCTAAAAAGGCGTTATCAGTAGACATCGCTATAGAGCTCACCCTCACCCACCACATCCGGCCAGCATACTTGCCCCTGACTGCTCTCTCAGTGACTCATGAATGATGACCCATGAACGAATGCAATTGTTTAGCTTGTCTTATTGTTGCTGGCGGCACACGCCGCCAGGATGTCGCAATTCTTGGAATGAAAGCACCAAATAAATAGAAGGGAAACCCGCCAAATGCTATAAGCTAACTACACAAACGTACATACATACAATACAATACATATGCACGTGTGTGTGTATGTATGTAAGCTTCTCCCAAATGGTCAAACAAACGGTAAGTCATAAGTAAAGCACTCATGCGTATTTATTAAAACGAGGCAGCAACAGGTCTAATAAAACATCTACTGATTGCCATGAGTCTGAAAAGTGTTACAAAGTATTTTGACTGGTCGCATTTTCATTGCATATTTAACATATTAAAGTACAACGAGAACACTATTTTTTCGTTGTTGTGTTTGTACACTTGAAATAGTGCATTAAAATTTGTGTCATGAAATGCAATACGCATGGAAGAAAGCAGCAAAGTAGACCATGTAATGTATACATATATAATCTTAGTCACTTTGCACTTTAACTTTATAGGAAAACTGTTTTTATTGACATCTAATTAAAATATTTTAAAAAATTTATATACAGTACGACCTCGGTTAACGCAACTTATTAAAATTTGGCCAGTTGCGAAAACTTTTTTAATATAAAGATGCCTTCGCTTACCTTTAAAATTAATCAAAGTCAATTTATTTTGCATTTTAAATTAAATTTAAGTTTTTAAGTGGAAATAGAATAAGAATTTGGCACAAAACAAAACATACCATGCAAAACAGCTGATGTCTCGTAAGGTTTGGCAGCACCATTAATGCGATAGTATCTTAACCTAACAAGTTAACTTTGCAATGAGAAAACAAAATTCGTTAAACTCTGTTTAACACGAGCATTAAATTTGTACACTTTAACCGGACATTGAGAAAACGGCCCTAAGACAATGCCTAAAGCAAGAATTTCATATTGTTTTATTTATTTTTTGAAAAATTTAGAAATCTGGGTCTGTACTTTCTAACAATTTCTATAGAAATAGGTAGATTACGCTCTCTTTATTTAAGAAACAATGATTTCTCCATGTTATCATATTCGAAAGATCTTATTGCAACACGCTTTCTTGGCTCGTGTTCCGCATTTGTGATAAACTTTCTTTGTGTCATTACGTTTAATCCTAGTTATTGAGGATTTATGCACTTGATATTCTTGGCAAATCGATTTAATAGCAATGCCACTGTCCAGTTTTTCTAGAATTTCACATTTTTGGGCTATTGTTAGTTTATTTACATGTTTGATTACTGACATATTGAACGCAGCATGAGAGAACCAACCCATTTAAAATAAAAAAAACACCGAATATTAATGTTATCCTCTGTACATACACGCATCATGCGTGGGATTCCCCAGTTTATATTTTTCGGCTGAGAGAGGAATGAACAAATAAACAAGAAAAAAAAAAGAATGAAACAAAAGTGGTAAAAACGAACTAAAACATACGATTTCCTTAGAAAGTTGCGTTAAATGAGGTATGTAACTTTTTTTTTTTTAAAGTTGCGTTAACAGAATCAATATTGTTAAGAATTCGGGTGTTGCAATAATCGAGGAGTTGCGTGTAACGAGGGTTGCGTTAACCGAGGTCGTACTGTATAATAGCTCTTGCACAAAAAAATGAAGTCTTATAACAAAAGATTCCTTTATTAAAGGCTGTGAAATGGGAAAAAATCTATGCAGAATCATGACTTTCAAGGTTTTATTTTTGAGTGTCTTAGCCTGAAACCCAGTCAATACTTATTTAACCAAATTCTTAGTTCTAAAAATTTAAATAAACTATCCCATTTCTAAAGTGTTTTTCGTTTGGAACGGATTTTGAAACGGATAAAGGAAATACAGATGAAATTCCATATCGCAAGGGGACAAAAAGAAAATTCTTAGTCTAGAATTGTTTTTTGAGTGAAAGACAGTTTACTCGAAATAAATTTGTTCTACAGATAGTTTCGTACACGGAAGTTCGTAACAGAGAAGTTCGACCGTAAATAAATTATAGTTGAAGGTATTCTTCATCTTTGTACTTACATTTCTGTTTGTTCTTATCCATAACGGCGCCGCTATTCGTATCCTCCAATCTATACATGTGGCTTGTGTTGTTGGTTTAATGCTTTATGATTAATAATAATTGGTTATATACCTAGATATAGGTATATATGCATACATATGTATTTTATGTATTAATATAAATATTGCGTTATTTGTTCATATAATTTGCATAAATTGATAATGCTTTGCGATTTGGTTGTTTTTGCTGTTTTTGTTGTTTTTTTTTTTTAGGTGTATATACATTAAATTGATTATTAACGTTGCGGCGGCAATTAATTATTTATCTCTCGTTGTTAATTTGGTTACTTGATTTTGTTCGTGTTTATATATAGATGTATATATATTTAATTTATGTATTTTTGGATCCTTTATTTACTGTTGATTTATTAATTTGTTATTTTGCTTTCCATAAATTTCGAATACTTTTCTTTGCTTATATTTATTGCGTATTTGTTTTTTAGTTTATACCGGGTATATCAACATGTATATATTAATATATATATACGTATATATATAAATATATGTACATATATATATGTACATGTATGGATTGCTGATTTTCTTATCCGTTGTTGTTTATTTGATTTGATTTGTATTATTTTGTTTTTTTTTTGTTTAAAGTAATGAACACACTTTTTAAGTCTTTTTTTTGTTGAACTTGCTTTGAATGTTATATGTACGTCTATATCAATGCTACTGTTATGTTTTTATTGTGGCTTTTGTTTTTGTTGATTGCACACTTAAGGCAAATATTAAACGTGCTACACACACACGCATACATATGTAAATCAGTTCTTGTGCATTTTAATGATGATGACGTCGCGATTTTATTTATTTACCGTATTTACGAACACACACACATGTACGCTTATATTTGTACTTGCAATAGGAATGCAAATCCATTGCACACACACACACACACACACACACACTATGATGACTGACGAACCGTGTGTGTGTGGCGTGGAGTGGGTTAGGGTGGATGTGCGTGCGTGCGTGCTCGCTCGCGTGTGTGTGTGCGTGCGCGCGGGCGCCCAAAACGAAAACAAAAATCACTCTGTCTCTCACACACACAGTAATGCGGGCCTGGAGAGAGCGCGAGAGAAAGAGAGAGTTGGTTAGAGAGGTAGAAAATAAATATGGCCAACGCCAAATAGAAGCTTTCCTTAAGTTATTGTTGCTGTTGTCGTGAGATTGTTGCTTTTTTTGTTGATCGTCTTCTGGCTGCTGTTTTTGAAATGGTTGTTGTTGTTGTTAATACAAAGTACTTTAATGCACATTTTGCATGGGAACAAACATTACACGAGCGCCACGGTAAATACGACAAACATTAATTACACGCACGTTTCATTTATTTTGGTAATAACAGTTTCTAAACGCATCTAATGATGGTGTTATTATTTTGGTTTCTGTTGTTCTTGTTGTTATTTTTGTTATTGTTATTGTTGGTGCGCTGCTGCGCTGTAGTCGTCGTCGAGAGCTGCAAAGAGAAACAGAATAAAGCAAGCTTAGTTTGATATTTTATAAAAAATTCATTACAGTTACATACAGCTGCGAAGGTTCAAGTAACACCACTTAGCAGCTTTTTTTACAGGCTTAAAGACAAATATCAAATTTTGAAATTTTTTCAAGTGAGTATTTTTTATACGTTGCTTAGAGCTTTTACTAGATAAAGAGTATAAGTTTTTATTGACACGATATGTTGAACATTGTTTTTTCAGATGCGATTACGGTTGGCAAAATAAATAGAGAAGGCCTATAATCATGAAATATACCTCCATGCAACGGCTTACGAATTAAGACCAATTTTTCTAACTTCTTGCGTTTGCAAATTATTGATTTAACGTGGACAACTAAAAAAGATGGCAGCCCCCAATGCTTCTGGCTTTTAAATTATGTTATCTGAGATATCAGCAACATTTTGCACAATCGTACTAATATTAAAGACATTTCGTTGCTGTGTTGCATTGTTGAAGGACTTTAGCAGATCAACTATTTGTCATGAAACTAGGTCAAAATACATTATTGTATTTGCCTTTGTTAATTGCTTTTAGTGTTATGTATCATTTTATAAGAAATTCTAAGCAATCGACTAACTTATCTGTGAGAATTACCAACAGAATAGAATGGCCAATTACCATTAAATGTTGGCCAATTCCCTCCAAAATGGTTGATTTAATAGTAATGTGGAGTATACAAACAGTTTTATTAAGGTAGATTTGGTTAACGTAACTATTTTTTACGAAGATGGTATTAGTTGTTCTGTTATTTATTTCGCATATTTTTCTCACTTTTCCAAAAAACAAAAATTAGAAAAAAATTATAGTACCAATAGAAACGTATGCTCTACGCTTAGGGAAAGCTCCAAGCATTATAAAGAAATTACTCACTCGAAAAAATTTGAAAGTTTGATGATTATTTTTTAGCCTGGTGCTATTATAATTTTCGCAGCTGTGTGACACAATAGGTATGCAAATGCAAAGAAATTCAAATAAATTCGATAAAATTTTGCGCGGCGCATAAAAATACAAATAAAGGAAACACATGCGCTGCTCACACGCTGGACTTAAAGAACCAACGCACACACACACACTACCCCACTCAATTGCTTGCGCGTCTTCTCTCCCTCACTGTCTCTCGATCTAGCAAGCACGCGCGCTCACATCACGGCAGGTGAACGATCGCCACGCGACGCATATGTATGTGTGTGAGTATGAGCGCAAATGCCGAGTTCTAACAAACAAGTTCAACGTGTGTAGCTTGAGCACCACGCGCAGACACACACTCTCACACACAAGTAGAATAGAAAGCGCACGTTGACTTGCGCCTGACTTAAAGCTGTTTGCTATGGCACACAGCTGTTAAGCGCCAGTAACTGCCAGGCAAAATTGGAGCTTTTAATGGTGCACATTATATACATACATATATTTAACAGTCAGCCCTCAAAAACACACAAACAAACATTCATATGAATGTTTGTAGAAGCGTAAGCGTCAATTTGCGTTGCTACTGCGGTGAAAGTGACCGCATCTTTTAGCTGTTTGCTGCTTTTTTTGCTGTTGATGTTTCTGGTATTGCTGTTGTTGCATTTTTATTCGCGGTATTTTGTTGCCATGCAAATGAACAACACGAACACACAAACACACACACGCACTCATACAGTGGAAGAACATGATTGCAATTCTACAGAAATATAATATTACTCACACCCGTTTACATACTTACATATAAGCTCACATGAACATATGTATCATTGCCGGCAAAAGTTCAGTGCCTGGCCAAAAAAAAAAACCAGTTTCATGAATGATTCCTTCCGAATCTCTGATTCATACGGTGCAAAAACAAACACAATACACTAAAATAAAAATTTGGTGGATGCGTCACGGCGACGACATTCAAAAGAGACCATATGCAAAACCACACGGAAGTGGTGCCACTTTGTACATACTTCAGTTTAGACAAGTATGTTGATCAATCAAAATCACATCGATGCCAGCAGTCCAGGCAGTAACTGGACCGCTTGGTTTCTTATCAATTGCACGAGCTGTGCTTGTGACCGATCGCTGTGACGTCACAACAGCACAAACAACAACTATCAATGGCTGTTTGTGTGCGTGCGCTTTATAGCTATTTTTAGGGCGGGCAGCAACAACTTTTTTGCATGCATCATAATTTATTTTTGTTCGACGAACAAAATCAAAGAGAGCATCGGAAAGCAGCCCCCACGCAGAATCCAACAACTCGAAGCGCCAAATAAATTTCACGCGCAGCTGGCAACTCTGCATTTAGTGGGTGGTCGCTCTCAATCGCACTAGCACGCTTGCCTCAACCTCTCTCCCTTTTAACCCTCTCTCACTTCGTTCGTTTTTAAACTAAAAGAAAACTTAACGATCCAGCGCTTGACGTCAAAACACACACACACACACGCAAACACAGACAAGCACATATGTGCCTCTGGCATGAGAGCGCGTGCTTGTGCTTTCGCTTAGTGCTTCACTAACTTGAAGTTAGTAACTTCCCTTCGCTCCCCCTTTTTGTCAAATCTTTCTCTCACTCTCTCCCTGCCACTGTGTGTCTCTTTTGCTGCTAGCGCCATACACTAACAGCAGGCACGCATGCTCTAGTCAAAGACGCGCGCGTCATGCGTGACCCAAATTGCTTCTTTTGCCAGTGCGTCCCAACATTTAAAAGCATTTTTTATTCAATTTTCTGTCAAAAATGTAATATAAGTTAAACAATTGAATAAGTATAGTGTACAGGACTAAACCAATAACCATTCATACATAAAAATATATCTAAATAAATCTAAAGCTAGAAAGTCTTTGTGAAACATGTGGGCGACTACAAAATGATGCGTATCTGTGTGTTTGTGAATTTGTGTTGTTTGTATGTTCCCGTTTCTTTTTTTTTTTTTTTGTTTAGCTGCGCAGCTATGTACTAAAAATACTTTGTAGGCGTTTTCAGTGCGCAAGCTGCTTGCTGCTGATTAGCCACAAAACAAATTAAGCAACAGCAGCACAAACACTTTTTTTGGAAGCATTTTCTGTTGACATTTTCCCTGTAGAGGTAAATGAGAAAAGGGGTAAACAAAGATATGTATAACTATCGATCAGGATGTTCCCTTTGCCTAATCATTTAACCCAGACTTAATTTAGAAATATTAATATTTGGAAAACGGGGCATTTATTTACCAGGCACTTTTATATATTATTTTTTGAATGGCATAGTGTTTACCCAAAAAGCCAAAACAAAACCGTGGGAGCGAAAATCCAACGACCGAATAATGAATAGAGACGAGAGAATGAGGGACAAGCGGCATATACGAGATGCTTTCTTTTCTTTTCTTTTTATTTTTGGTTAAATGCGTAAAGGCTGGCAAAAAAAAAATGTGTGTGACACACATATGTATATTGTACATATAAAATGTTATACACATGCACACGTACACAGACAATCAAATAATACTGGCAAGCAACAGAAAGAATAAAAAAAAATTTACATTCTCGCTCCGCTTATTTTATACACTCTCTCTCGCACATTTTGTTTGGTTCAAAGTTCAATGACCGATTTCGCCGCGAAGAATTCAGCGGCGCAGTCGCCGTTGCCCTCGGACAAGGCTGCGCAAGCTTTGTTTGCGTTTTTTCTGCTGCTTCTGGTTCCTATTTGCTTGCCTGTTAAGCACACACAAGGTCAACGCAATAAAAAAAGTAATAAGCATTAATTAAAAGAAACAAAGAAGCAGCCGCAGCAAACAAACAAACAACAATATCAATTAAAATATTTGCAAATGCGTATGTATGCGCCCTCAGAGAGTGAGAGAGGGAAAGTAAGTGAAACAAAGTCAATATCTATGATTTTATCGATCTAAAAGTAAATCGATACATTGCAACGATTTGGCAACACCTATGTACATATGTACGTTCACACAGCAATTTCAACAACAATTATAATAGCGCTCTTTTGCAGTAAGCACCAACGTCAAAAGCATAACATACGCATAATTCAGACAAGTCTATATGCGAGAAAAGAAAAAAATTAACTGCGCTTGCGTGTATGCGTAGCTTTGGCAGTAGCATTGAAACAACTATGTGATGGCATCGAAAATTATTAAGTTAAATGGTGATCATGCAGGCGTCAAACCGCTGCTGCTGTCGCTGCCAGCACTACAATTATGAATTTCATTTAGATAATTTCAGATTCTTTGCAAACGAAATTGCGACTATTTTTGGAGGCATGTTATTAATATTATTCCGAAATATAGTATGTACTGTTATTGTTTTTATTATTCTTAAAATAATAATTGTCACACACAAATGCGATATGTGTGCATCCACATGCACTTGACTGCGCTGCGCACTCTCTCTCACTGCTATACATGTATGTATCATCTAAGCTGATTATAAATAAGAATAATAGCACAAAAAAATAATTTATTTTTTCTGGCTTTTTGTGTATGCTTTCACCTCCATCAACGACAATGACACTGCTTTTATTTTTGAATGTTTGTACTTTTTTGCAGCGCATTTCCAGTCAGCTACGCCACCCACTGACGCCGACAGCGACTTCGACAGAAGCAGCACGTGTAAATCGACGCTCTAGTGTGGCGTTTACTGTTGTTATTCTTGATGTGTTTTGTGTTATTGCTTTTCATGTGTGATTGAACGATGCGATGGCAGCAGAGCCACACACAATCAAACTCCCACTCACCCACACACAAACCACCCGCAATCTCACGTGTTTTTTTTTTTTTTGCTGATGTTTTCGTTGTTGCTGTTGTCTGCTGTTTCTGCTATTTGATTTGGCAGCGTCGTCACAGCTTTTGCTGCGCAATAAATAACAACAATAATCACATCAACAAAGCAACAAAACCTAATGGAATGTTTTTAAAACGCATTTAACTAATCTAAGCAACACCAAAAGTGCATCAAAAGAGAAAAATAAATCCCCAGATCAACAACAAAAATAACAACGACCAATATATTTTGAGCTATCTTAACATTACATTGACGCATTGTTTTTAAGAGAATTTACGAAAATTTGAATTGTCTCGGAGTAAAAGTTGATTTCATGACGCGCCAACTAAACCGGTTCAAAAGACAACTTTAAACATAACAATTAAGCATAACAATTGTGAAAAAAAATTTTAAAACCGTTACTATTTCAAGAGCTTTTGGGCATTTTATGTTTAGTTAAGCTTAATAGGACATGGATGGTCAAAAGGGGATAGAACGGTACAGCAAATAGCTTAATCCTTCGACTTTAAGATTCACATATAGGACATTTCAAGAATATTGAGTTGAAGAACAGTGTAGCTCAGCGTAAAAACCATGGAATATAAATTATGGAATATCAAGTCAGTAAGTTTAGTACTTTGGTTTAGGTTTCCATTTGAGTCTGCCTTATAAGTTTAAATTTGCTTTCCCAAAAAATATGTTACATTTCCCAGAAGTCGAAGTGTGAATATAGAAGAGAAGAAGAAATAAAATTGCTTTTGACTTTTCCCAGCGCTCAATGGAAAAATTTATACAGCACGCTTCAGTTTGTATGTCTTCGCGATTCGTTTGGCTTTTAATTTGTTTATATTGAAATAGTATCGCATGAATGAGCGGCGTTTTCTTACAAAAGTGAAAGATAAACAGTTCATTCAATGGGAGAAAATAAACAAATGCAAGTTAAAATGCAGTTTATGCGTTTTGCTAAAGGGCATAACTCGCGATGCACGAAAAATCACGAATCACGAGTACAAGGGCAGAGGCAATGACCCAACAGAACAAACAGTGGAATGACATTAAATATAACGCGAATCTCATTGCAGTGTATCGCAAAGTATCGTTCAATGTGTCCAATAGACCAAACAGCTGCTGCTTGCGCACTCTACGTTCGCCTGTCCAGCTGTTGAGCAGGCGGTAGGAAAGCAGCAGTGTTAAAAGGACAAGGCGTGAGAGTGAGGCGCACTATGCTCTTATTTCTCTTCTTTTTTGAATGCTGCTGTTGTTGTTGAATGGTGCTGCCTGCCGGCAACGTTGTTGAAATTTTCAGTTAAAATGAGCAGCACAAGTGCGAGAGAAAGGGTGCGCGCGCTCTAAACGCTCTCTCGCTCTCAATGGCAGACAAACGAAGCATACGAGTTGTTATTGCTGTTGTTGAATTTGCCCTAACAAACTGTAATTAAAATGCAGACTGCAAGCTTACGACCGATATCTGGATATCGGGAGAGCAAGCATATTGGAACTTTTAATTAAAAAATATAGTAATATGTAATTCTATTTACATTTCACATGCACATTTAACAACAATAACCAAAAATAATACAATTAATAACCACTTTGCCAGCGTCGCTGTTGGCTTTGTGCAGACAAAGCGTCGTCGGCGGCAGAGGGGGCTGAAAAAGCAGCGTGAGAGCGCCAACCAGCCTGACAGTAGCTGTACATGGCCGTACGTGCATGGGCATACATACATACATCTATGTAAACGTATGTGTGTTCTGCTCCGTCATCCGTCGCTGCTGCATCGCAGCCAATCGTTTTGAAATTCTTGTTTGCCTTTTGCCAGCATTGTGCACATAGATGCATGCACATATATATGTATGTATGCGTGTATGTTTCTACCTGGCGTGCATACATACGCACATAAACATGCATACACTAGCAGCGCAAAACCACATGCCTTTTCCAATCAGAAACAGAAGTGCAGAGCAGAAAATGCCGGCAAATCAAATATGTTTGGCCCAAGCGCTGCCACCGTATGCGCGCAAAATGTAACACAGTGGCAACGCCGACAGCGACGTCGACGCCAACAGCGGCATCGCTCTTCAACATAACCAAACAAATTTGATGCTGATGAGTGCTGCTGGCTGAGGGTAAACTGGGCGCACATACATGCATACAATACCTATTTAAACATACATTCACATAAATAAAAATAAAAACCCAACACTTACATTCGACTTATATTTACTGTTGTTTTTATTGTTGCTGCAGCTTTGTTAATTGTTGTCAATTTGGTTGCTGCTGCAGTCGATCTTGTTGTTGTTGTTGTTGTTTACAATTCAAAAAACATGTTTCACTTGAAGCATAAGAAGGCGTCTCTTCTGCTTTTACACACAGGCACTCATACAGCTCATATCTGTATATATATGTACATATGTATGTACGTACAAACAAATTTGCATTTCCTTTTTGGTACTTTGTTGTTGTTGCGGCTGTTCAGTTTTTAAGGCTGAAAACGTTTATTAAATATATACATATGCATGTATGCACATATTTAAAGAATGGGAGAAAGGTATTAAAATATTTTAACAATAACTTTAGCGCACACACATTAAAAAAAAAAACTTGCTGTCACACACGTCTACGCAGGCAACAAAATGCGATGGTGACGACGCTGCGGCTAACAAAAGAGCGCGTCGCGGAGGCGGAGTAAAAAAAAGTGCTCACAAAAAAGCAGAGCAAAAAAACAGACAACGAATCGCTAGGCGACGATTATTTTTCGATAGGTTGCGCTGGGCAATTTTTTTTTTTATAAATGCACTTTTATGCTTCTTAGTTTTTTATTAGAAAAATTAACAAACAAAAAAATACCGAAGCACAATAACAAAAAATAATCACACACACGCACAGTTCGTATAACGGTGAAACGGCGCGACCACAGCCGATAACGAGAACCAACGACGTCTTTTTTTCACCAACCTTTTTACTGCTGCTGCTGCTTCCACTGCTGCAGCGTTCAAAACATGCGCAAGAAAAACGACAAAAAAAAAACACCAAGTAGCAAGAGTGTTTAGGCTATGTGTGTGTACATGTGTTTGTACTTGTTGTTGTTTTGAATAACTGAATTTTGTTTGTTACCACACAAAAACGCGACGAAACCACAAAGACCGACAACAACCACGAAAAACGCGCGCTGACGTCTTAACGCAGCAAAGAGCAAAACGAAAATGAAGAGAAATGGAAAGTACAAAAATACCAACAGCATGGAAAATACAAAAAATACTGCATGAAATAAGCAAAACAGTACTGTCAAATGATTTACAGCAGTGGCAGTGTTAAGCAGCGATTTCTTTCATTTATATTTTTTAGCACCTTATCTGCTCGTTTTCTTTAACGCTGATTTCGTAGCGTTCACACACAACACACACGCACACTTACGCATGATACTTGCAGCTTCTTTATTAGATGCATGTTTACTTGTTTTGATTTTATTATTTGGGTTCGGGACACAAAAAGAACAGCTCAAGTACTGTCCCAGGCTTATTTAAATGTTTTGCTTTGTGGCTTCAAATATATTGCCAAAACTGACGCTTGTCTTTCGTACTTAACTCGTTCTTTTTTTTATCATAAGCTGACAACAGTGTACCCACCACAACACATCCGACGCGTTACAAAAAACACTCACACTCTGTTGAATTATTGCTTGCATTAATAGGCCGTCGCACTTCATGCAATAACAATGTACTATGTATAGTACACTTTTTTTGTTAAACAATTCCTATTTTGAACAACTTTGTTGTATTTTTATAACTCCCCAAGAGCAGGGCTGGCGATTGTCAATATCTGCTCGCCAAGACTGAAAAATGTGGTATCGATGCCGCAAACTTATCGGTACAGCGTCAAGCATGCATGATAAAACATCATCATACAAAATCAAAATTAAAGCATATCAATTAAAGCTGTAATAATACTCGCTCCATGTAATTAAAAGCTAATAATAAATAAAAAATATAAAATAATGTACATAACTGACAGTTTGCTGTTTCTTTAATTTGGTGTTCAACAGATTTACGAATTAATTTAAAAAATAATTTCAAGAGACTTCATTAAGAATAGCGTAAAAATATTATATTTAAAAAGTATTCCTTAATTAGTCAACTAACGCAATAAGCCAAGCTCTTGATTAAATTCGGATTTCAATTTTAGCCGGTCAGCGGCTAAAATTTATTCAGTATTGATATCGATTACAATCATCAGGTGCACTACTGCAAAAGTTTTCGTTTTAAATGAGCTATAAGAAAATCGAGAAATCACGATCGCAGTCAAAGCAACATTATTTACACTTACGTACGTGACCTTTAGTAAGTTAATAGCAAGTGAGGCACTCTCCTATAAAAAGTTGACTAGCGAAAGCCAGTGAGTGCATTGCAAACAAAGACATAAAAAACCAAACATGTCGACGCAGCAACAGCAACTTGATTACATGGAGCGTTATTTGGTGTACGATATTTTCAAGTATTTTGCCTCAGATGCGGCGCTGCTCTCGCACAGCATAGAGTGCTCCAATGGATTAGACGGTTTCATGTCCGCCCTCTACACTATCCAACTGGATATCAAAATTGCTGGCAAGCAAGTGTAAATCCACCGATTATTTTCTTACCACCAAAATCTGTCCCATACTAAACCTCTACGTTTTTTCCGCTTATAGTAATAGAAGGGAGCTAGTGCTGGTGAAATTCATGAAGGGCAGCAAAGAGTTTCGTGAGTCCAGCAAATCGTACACGCTGTGTGCGAACGAGATCTTCCTCTATGCTGAGCTCCTGCCGGCTTTTACTCATCTGTTGCGCAGCAGCAAACTCAACACCGACACCGTCGAGCAATTTGTGCCCCGTTCCTATTGGGCAAAGTATGGTGTCGTTGATGGTAAGACGGTGAACTAACTGCGATCCTTTTTCAAGTGATAACATGAACAATATTACGTTTCCTTCATGAAGCGCTAGGCGATGATAATGAATCCGTACTGGCACTGCAGCATCTAGGGCCAGCTGGCTATGAGCTCGGACCAAGACTAGTGCTCCGTCAAGATCAACTGGAAGCGATGTCCGTGGTAATTGCTAAATTCCATGCCCTAGGCTATGCGACACGCATTCTACAACCCAAAGTGCATGAGCAATTGCGAATGGGTCTGAAGACCGTGCCCTTTGTTTTCCCAGCAGGCGAACGTAATGCGTATGCGGCGCTCTATAGAGTAGCCTTTGATCGCTTTTACGAGTTCTATGATCGTTGTCGCGACCAGCTTCTTCAGCCATCGGGCGAGGATGCAGGCTTGGCGGATGCGGTGCAGCTTCTGCGAGCGAAATACTTTGACAAACCAATTGACTTACTGGAGCACATTCGCAGTACTGCCTGCGCTGATGAGCTACCGGAAAACATCTTTAGCACTTTTCTGCATGGCGATTTCAATCGCAACAATGTGCTCTTTCATGAGGATGACAACGGCAAGGTGGACAATATTAAGATGATTGACTTTCAGGAGATGCGCTACAGCACCATTGCCATTGATGTTAGTTTTTATCTCTACTTCAACACACCAGCCACGGAGCGATCAGAATGGTTTCCTAAATTGTTGCGGTTATATTACCGGAACATGTACGAAATGTTGGAACTGCTGGTGCAGCGCAATAGTGAAACACTTTCCGAGCAGCAGATACAGCAGCTTTTAATGGATTACAGGTGTGTTTGAGAGGGCGATTGCGACGGTTGGTTGTTTGATCGTCTGACCGACTGATGTGCTAAAATACAAGGTGATTTGTTTGACAATCAGAATGATAGACAGATTGAGTGACCTAATGGGTCTAATTGACTTAGTGATTAGTTGCTTGACAGCTTAATTGACTGAGTTGTATATCTTACTTTTTACGGTGCGTTGTTGGTAATTGTGAAAGTGATTGATTGACTGATCGACTGTGTGATTATCTGGCTGACTCGATTGATTAGTCGATTGACGGATTGAAAGACTGATTAGCTAAAGTACTCGTTGACAGAATGATTATTCCACTCTGTGACTAAGTAAAATTTACTCTTAGATAAGTAACTTAGGTCTGTTTGGTCCTCTTGACGTTAAATTATGTAGAACCGATATCCTATCTATAAATATAAATATGGAGATGCTTCATATGTTATTAGACTTTTTCGAACAAATCAAATTACCCGCGAAAACTCTGCCGATTAAACATTTTTCGATCGGATAATTTATTAAGCTTTTATCATTGATTTACCAAAAATAAAAAATAAATAAATAATAATAATAAATAAGTCAAAGCGAGTCTGTTGCTGCTGTTTAAGCTGAACGGTTAAAAATTAAAGTTCACTTTTTGGTACAAACTTTTATCAATAAAAACGATTTATCGTACTTGTTCGACTTGATATACTAAAATATTACTTACCAAACAGCAACTTTTTCGATAAGAGCAAAAGACGATCCATTAAAGATATATAGTTTGACTAACTGATTGACAAATTAACCAATGGTTGAATTAAATGAAATAATAATATGAAGTTAAATTGTATATTTAATTATTATTTACTTCTTTTTCGTTAACCCAGCTACGATCGGTTTGAAACGCACTTCAAGCGATATGCCTTTTATGGTGTAATGATCTGCATGCACTTTTTGCCCTGGCTGCTGGGCAACGAATCGGATTGTGAGAAGCTCTCCAAACTATTTGAAACGGACATGCATGGCGCCGCCTTCCATCAGCTGTCAATGGAGATTGCTGGAGATGAGGCCAATCGTCAGATATTCAATGTTATGCGTCACGCATACGATCAGGGGTACATGGATTGTATATAAGCAGCAGCACAACCAGGACAAGCATTATCCAGAGTTTCATGTACTATTGAACATTCTTATCAATCAACATTCTCTTCTTTATTTTCTTTTATATGGTTGACAATATATAATGAATTCTAATATCTTTTATTAAAAACGAGTAAATAAAATATTTGTACATACCCGTAAAGAAGCAATATTGTCCTAACAACATCAAGGATCATGTACTAGGTTAATTTGACACCAAATGTACGGCTTGATATTGCATTGCATAGTGATACTTGTAGGAATTGTGCCGATAAAGATTTTTTTTCTAAAGTTGTTTTAGCCCTTTGACTTGACCTCAATGAATGTTTCCTGACTTTTTATATACGAGTACTGTGTCTAAAAACACTGAGCAGATAACTTAAAGCACCTTAAAATATGCTTTAAAATGTTTAGGTTTATGGTTTGAATCTGAGTCCCGTGCAAATGCATTCGTTTTCGGCCGTTTTAAAAGTCCACTAAGCAGAAAAGCACTTGCTAAAAAGTAAAAATTGAATCAAAGCAAATCAAATAAAAAGTTAAGCATATTAGAAAAATTACTTATTGAGAGTACCCCGATCATTGGGTGGCATGCAAGCAGATGTCAGTGAGTCAAAAGCAAGGCGCCTGCCCTTGATTCACATTCGAATATTTATCTAATGCTCAAACGAAAAGAACAAGTGTTCTGTTTTTGTTTTTTGATAATTGGATAAAGCGTTTTTTTCAGCTATTTGCACAACTGTTATGATCCAACAACAATAATGACAACAACAGCTAGTTGTCTATAAAACGGGAATGGGCGGATATGAAGAGCACATTTTAATTAGAGGATCGCGACGCCCAACATGCGGCATTTGATAGCATTGTTATTTGTGACCCTTATGGCCAGCAGAGCTGCTAAAGCGAATCAGTTGACCTCAGAGCTGGACGACTATATGACTGCTGGCAGCGACCATATATATTTGCAGCCAAACAGTACGCCTGATAGGCAGGAGGAGTTGGTGGAGGAGAATGACCAAATCGTGGACTTAAGCGATAAGTATGATGCTAATAAGGAGCAAATAGAGGAGGCTGAGATTGCAAAGCCCAGCGACAAAAACAACAACAACAACATTGAAGCTATTGGCGAGAATGAGTTAAGCTGTGAGTACAGCTGTCCGCGCTACTACCGTCCCGTGTGTGTAAGCCGCAGCGATAAGTTGATCACCTATGCGACGCCTTGCGAGTTTTTTAATCAGCTGCGCTGCGCCAATGTGGCCAAAAGACAGGGCAAAAACGTGCCTACCTTTCAGCTACTGTACCATAATGCATGCAAACAGAAAACACATTGAGTTTTCTTAAAAAAAGTTTTAATTTGTATTAATTATTTATCTTACCCTAAAACATAATCAGAATATTTATAATGCGTGTAATCGTTGAATTTTTATTGTTTGTTTTTTATTTTTATTTTTTTGATTATGTTCAGCTTTAAGTATTAAAAAATGCAAGATTTCAACATAATATTGAAAAAAAAAAAAAAAAATATTTTGGTTTAAAATACGTATTATTTCATTATTATCCGTATTCAGTCTGGAAAATATCTTAATGTTATCATAAAAAATTCGGCCAGGCGGGCTTTAACGATAGATACCCTGTACCGTACAGCATATTTTAACATATTATCATATATGTAGCTCGTTAGGAAATTTGAATTCTCCAAAGCTTACAACATCAATCTTACATACTACATACTGCGCATTAACATTACAGGTTAACTATATATATATACACAGAAACAAATGATAAAACAATAAAAAATTCATTAAAAATAAGAACGCTTTAAATTTTGAGTTCTCCATGTTAAACATTAAACAATAAGATAAAGTTTATTTTAAAAATGTTATGAGTATAGACTATGATCGATGAACATAAATCTCTTTTTAAAGTAAATGTACATGACATTTGACGACTTAGTTGCTTTTATGTGTAATATTATGATTTTTATTTTTATAATAGTTCATACATTATTATCGTTTTCATAAATGTAAAAGAAATCTTCAAAGCGCAATGTCGAAAAAAAAGACCGAAAAGGTCAAATGTTTAATATATCCAAATGTGTTGTTTTCAAACTTTCCAACTGCTTTGCAATAAATTTTTCCGAAAGGAAGGAATTGCACTTACTATTCTATGTGAAAGCGAATGTATTATTTTTCAATACAAATATTTGCTTTTTGTTGCGGCCATCGAACACGCCGTATTTGTAAGTTCAGACATTGTTGCTATCTTCTGTACATAAGCGCTTGCTGAGATGCGGAACAGGATTATCTACCACGGTTTTGCGTCGCTTCGCAATGCGCTGTAGTATTGATGGTTTAGGAGGAACTGTGGCAACTGTAGAAAGGACAGTTTTTATCGGGGCAGCTACAACCGGGGAAACTACAACCGGTGCAGCTACAGCCGGGGCGACTACAACTGGGGGCACAACAACCGGGGCAACTGTAGCTGGAGTAGTGTTTGCGCCCATGAAAGATGTGTGCCAGTTAACGACAGAGGTGCGTCGGCCACTGATCTTATGTATTATACTGACGGATGGTTGCTGAGGGTTGCTGCAAGGCACAGAGTTAACATCACCGGGATTCAGGGTTTTGCGGCGACTGGTAATTCTGGGTGTAGTAACACTGGACCGTTCTTGCCCCTGTGCTATGGATATTGGACCTTGATTATTCTGTGTGACATTGCGATTTAACAACTGGCTGATAACAATCCGTGGAATGGGCGGCTGCTGACATTTACGAACGACCTCTTCGTACAGCT
Source organism: Scaptomyza flava (assembly GCA_030179655.1). Classification (NCBI taxonomy): domain Eukaryota; kingdom Metazoa; phylum Arthropoda; class Insecta; order Diptera; family Drosophilidae; genus Scaptomyza; species Scaptomyza flava. The sequence goes on from JARNME010000314.1 coordinate 24,494,307, forward strand.
GGCGTATGTTGGCTTCGGTTCTGAAGCGCGTCTGTCGCAGGCTGCTCTTGCTGATGATAAGACCATTTGGGAACTGATAGAGCACCTGCATGAGGAACTTCCGAAGATCTGCATACGGATGCACCAGTTTAAAGCGATGCAACTCGTCGCGATGGTTTGTATAGTAGTGCTGGATGTACTCATCGAAGCCATTGATTTGCTGCGACCCGCAGAATGTACAGTACTGAAATTTCTTGTAGTGATCAAGCATGTGACGCATCGCATCCAACTCCACAGTCGATGCGAACATACAGAAGGAGCAGTGATGTGTGACCAGGTCCTTCAGCTGCCGAAAACAGAAGAGCTCTGGCGATGTGCTATGCTCGATACGGCCGTGTTGTGCCATGGCCACATTTGTTGGCATTATCACGCGGCATATGTCGCACTGATAATACTCATTACGGCATTGCGACTCTGCGGTACCCATTTTGAGCAGAGTGTCCAGTTGGTCATCCTTTAGATATTTCAGATCATTAGACAAGTGCGCCTCCGACTCAATATGTTGGGTCAGGTTCACAAAGCTGCTATATTTATAATTGCAGAAAGCACACTCGTTCGGGTGACGCGTATCGCAGGCGACCATGTTGTGTACGGAATGCTTTTGGGGCAAGTGCTCTTCCATTAGCGATTTTGCATTGCCCGCATATGTGCGGCAGCCCGGACAGCGCAGCTGCGGTTGCGCACTAAAATAGAACGGAAGATCCGCATGCTCCTTTGCCCAGTGCTTGGTGCGTAATTCGTCAACATCGCGACTCATCACAGTGCAGTGAGAGCAGGCAAATTCAAGTTTGTCCTGCAAAATACACATTCAAATATTAAAAATCAAAATTTATTCCTAAGCAAATGCCTTGAATGAATTTATTGAAATGCAACTTACGTAATCCTCAGTCTCTTCATCAGATGATAACAAATCTATCACATCATTATTAATTGGCTCACTGCAAACGCTACTGCTGCTTTCACTGATATTGGTACTTGGGGAGTCGTCGTTTGAGTAGTTGATAGTGGTGCTGCTGGTGTCCGATACCAAATTGATTATATTTTCTAGAGGATGTGCCATCACCCAGCAATCACTGTCGAGCATCTCATGGGACACACGCTCAAACTGCTGCACGGCGAGTCCAGTTTTGCGCGAATGCATGTTACGCATATGCTGGGCGACAATGCGCTCTAATGCATGCCCGAACGGACAGTGGGGGCATCCGTATTGAAAGGAACCCGAATGGTTTTCGGCACAGTGGACGCGCATGCGCTGATAACTACTGGCCGCTAGCCAACACGTGTTACAGTAGAAGGCAAGCGTTTGCTTGTTCTTTGCTAGCATTCGATGGAAGTTCATAGTTGGCTGAACCCGCTGCTCTCTATGATGGGCTAGCATGTGGCTTACCACATTCGCCACATCATCGTCACCATCGTCACAGAACGAACAAGTGTACTGGTGCTTGCGACCGTGCATGTGCTCTACATGTGCCGCAATTTCCACTTGGCTGCCCAGCACACTGTTGCACAGATTGCACAGCCATTCGTCCCCGGCTATGCGCAACGATGTTACTACAAGAAGAAAGAATTGAGTTTTTACAATTATTTAATATTATGTGAAGAACAGAATTAATTTTAAATTGCAATGGGAAGCCAGAGCGACAGACGCCTTCATCCTACATTGTTACATATACAATTATATTTTATTTATATGTTTTGGATATGGATAAGTGATTGAATTCTGCAATAAGGTGTTTATGTCTGCGTTCTTCAGGGAGGTGCAAAGATTAATAATGGGTTGGCTTTGGAAGACTGCAGAATAGCAGAGAGGTGGAATTGTTTTGTTATTTGATATAAAATCTAGATTTATCTTTTTATATATTTAAGTATTCTCATAAATTTCATTGAGTCATAACCCTGATTTGGATTTCGCAGCAGCTTTACTCAACAGCTGTTTGACAACGCGTAAACACCAAATTTGTATATTTTAACTGTCCTTACTGTAAAGTTATCGATAGTTATTAAGACTTGTCAATGACTGATAGTCATCAACAACAGAAACGGCGGACCATCACTATGACCATATTTAATAACAAGTAAATCAAAAAAGTTATTGAAGGCATGCTTTTCTACGCTTTTTTGCATACATATGTAATCGATAGTTTAAAAAAGTTTATATAATAAAAGAATAAAAATAAAAAGGTAGGTAACTCGGTCAGAGATCGAACCTAAGATCTTCGGCCTGTGAAACGGCAGTCTTCTCTCTATGCCACCAGACCTCTTCAATTTTACTATTCAAATTATTAACTTAATCAAAAGGGAAAACAGGTTTTGGTGGTTTTTGCATGGTGTTAAATATTTTATCTTGCCAAAAACTTTAAAAACATGTATTGTCATCTGAAACACATCTTCGGTGAACATTTTAGAGCTCTACCTAGTCGGGAACTTGGTGAAAATTTGATTACAAGAATCCGGTACAAACAAATAAATAAACAAACAAACAGACAGACAGACAAGTCACGTTAAATAAAAGCACGTAAAAACAAACAAAAGAGAATTTCGAACACGTGATAAGGACTTACTTGACTTGAACCAACGGATCTCGTGGCTGGCATTTCCAGATACGTTTCGCTTGACTATGACAATATCGATATTTTGTTCGCCATGGCGTTCGTGAATGTGCCGCTCGATGAGGGAGCGCTTAGGATTGAACGTGGCGCACTTGCCGCACTGGTAGATGTGTCGTTTGTGACACGAAAGATGTTCGAGAAGTCTATCAATGGAGGTGATCTTATCCTCGACAAAGCAATGTGGGCAGCTAAAATTTTGCGAATAGCTGTGCTTGAGTGTAAGATGTTGACGCAGCGCTTGCTCTGTAAAGAAATGGGTGCCACAATGGGCCACGCAGCAGATGTAGCGCCGCTCCTTGGGCACATAATACCATTTGCACGAGCGAGGCACATGTGTGCCAGGTTCCGACGATATGTTTCGACAAACGGTTACTTCAATCGTTTTCGGCTGGGCTACAGCGACTGGCTGTTTTTCTTGCTCCTCTTGATCCGTTTGATAGGCGGCGCGTACTGCCTCCTCCAGATGATGCAGCAAATGGCTGTTCAAAGCAGTGAACTCCATCGTTTTAAACGGACACTGGGCACAACCAAGAGCCGCCTTGAAAACCGCTAAACGTGGCAAAAGACGAATCTCCGATGGATGATATGATCGCTTTGTGCCTTGACGACGCTGTAGCCACTCTACCAGCAAATTATTGGAAAATTCCTCCAATTTGTTGTGGCCAAATGGTTGCTCGATGACGCTTACCCAACACTTGCTCGCCTCATTTAAGCCATCCAACGGCACACTTTTATGCATGGGCAATGATGCTGGCAACTCAAGAAACTGCATCTGGTATTGGACTTGGCCATATTTTTCTCTATGCTGTTCGGACATATGCTGATGCATAAGACGCCGATTAACTGTTGTCGCTAGGCAAACGCTGCAAAAGAATTTGTGTCGCGCGTGCATATGATGCAGATGGGCTCGCAACGACCCAGGAACGTCAAACACTTGACGGCAAAACTTGCAGGTCAGTGCTCCTATGTTTGGATTGCTTGACTTGTGGTACAGCACATGATTGCCAAAGTTTTCTTCGGTTAATGAAACGGCGCATGGCTTGAATGGACAGGCGTAAACCTTGTTATCTGTAATGGAATCGAAAGTTAAAGTAAGTTCTTCATTTCATTGGTTGATCTTACTTATGTATAATTATGTAAATATGTATGTGTTATATTCATAAATAAATAAGAGATTGATTATAATTCTTTTAAGTTTACGATACGCTTTAACTCTTATGTGATTTAACACAACAATGGCAATGGAACTCCAAGATTGAGCCAATTCATTCAACGGGCAGAGATAGCTTGTTCTTAAGAGAAAACACGTTGGTGACAAAGCTTTTATAATGCTTTTATATTCCTTACTTATTATTAAGATATATCTATACCTACAAACATTTAAGAGGGTTAGCTTTGGATCTACTGAACCGATTTTGAAAATGCTTTGACCAATAAAAGTCATTTGATTTGTGAGTATTATAGGCTATATATTTACTTGAAAAATATAGAATTTTTTGTGGTAGTCGAATTGCAAAGTAAGAGAAAAATAGGGTAAAGGGTTGGAAGGCGAGTTTTTGCTACTGAGCTGTTCATGCTAATAACATTATAGCCATATGTTAAGCTGTTGGACGATCTTCGTTTTGAAATAATGGAAGGCAAACAAGGGTCTTTTTACATTGTGCCTGAAACTTAGGAGAGACGGGATTATGTTAGAGACTTCCCCCCTTCCCCACTCAAACCCCTTTTGCAGGATGGGTTTTAGAGGGACTTACCTTTGCTACTATTATCATACATTTAATAGCCCAGGATATACCCTCTGCCACATAAAGTGCTTCATATTTAACCTACGACTCTACCACTTTCACTCAGGCTGCGTCTTCCATTTGATTGGAGAATGACCGAGAACATTTAGGCATTATTCCAGCTGTCCGGTGCCGTGTGACGCAGGTGAAACTTATGAAATTATTTGTAACCATTAAAAAAAATAAATGCAGGCACAAATAGAAAGCTATTAAAGTTTTTAGGTAGCAAAGAGTGGCTACAAGCAACACAAGGACTATTTAGGGAAAATCATTTTTAACTCGGGCGAAGCCGCGTGCAAAAGCTAGTTTTAAAGATATATTTAGAAAAAAATACCTCTTTCGAAAAGAATTAAGTTAAATTAAGTCACCAACGAAGTGAATTATGGTTGAAAGAAACGCTATTTGAATTTTTTTCTTAGAGCAACTGAAGCATTATTTAAAAATAAATTTATAAGACTTTTACTAACCTGGATAGCCAGTAAACTCAAGAAGATCCTTAAGCACAGTGGCCAAGGGAATATTAGTGTCTGGCCCTTCTGGTTGCTGAGTATTGTCAGTTACGACTACTGTCGACTGAGTCACAGCAGCAGGTGTGAAAGTTCCTGTAGTTGTAATTGTTGAGCGTTTGGCAAGCAAATCGCGAATCCGTTCACTTAGTGTCGTCGAAGATGACGTGGAACTGACGACAGTAGTTGTGGGACTGGGGTTGACCGGAGTTAGCGATGTCTTCGACGTATCTGGCTCTTGAAGTTCGGAGCGCGAGGCGAGCCCGTGCTCCATGACGCCATGTCGCACAAAATCATTTATATCCTTGCCAACGTGCGGACAGTACGCACACTGCAAATAATCCTTACTGCCGAAGCCATAGCTATGAAACTTCATGTGCTCTCGAATACACATTACCGTATGAGCGCAAAAGTTGCAATTGAGCGCCATGCAACGAAAACGATCGGCAACAAGGCGTTTCGCACGATTCGAGAATAATGGGTGCGTGCCTGGACTCTCCTGAGGAGGACGATGCGGCTGAATTGATATGTTGATCTGTGCTGGCGCATTCCCAACGCCATTCTGCGTTAGACTTTGGGTAAGCACAAAGTCACTGTTGCTAACAATGGGCAGCGGTACCGTTTCGGTTACTACATTTGGAGGCGTAGCAACCGCCAGGCTAAACACCTGATTAATGGCCAGACCGAGCTCTGAGGGATGGTTGATTACCGTGGCATTTGGTACCGGAGCTAGCAAAGGACGAGTTGCGGATGCCTTCGTTACTACTTCACCCATCGTCGTCGTCGTCCTACATGGATATTCACCAACGCCGACAGTATTCATGTCCTGCTGCTGCGACTGCTGGGTGGGAGGACGCGACTCGGCGTCTAGCAGATTTCGTAGCATAACATTCTTTCCAAAACACTCCTGTTGTTCCTGTTCCGCTACCTGCACCGGCTGTTCTGGCTCGGTCGCCAAACGATCGCCAGTAAAGCGACGCACGCGCAGCTTGGGCAAAGCAGGCTCTGCTACTGGCGCTGGATCAACAACAGCAGCAGCTGCTGTCTCCATCTGATGCCTGATCATGTGACGCAGTTCATCCGAAATGCTCAACTGATGCTCTTGAGTTGTCGGTTCGTGCTGAGCACAACAAATACATTTTCCGCTCCAGCGGACATGTGGATGTTCGCGCTTAATATGATTCTCCAGGCCCTCCACCTCGTTGGAGAAGAGAAATTTGCAGCTAGCATACATACAATAGTAGGCGGGCTGCTGTGTGAGTGGAGCCCGCATATGAAAAGCCACATTCTCAACGGTTATTAAGCCAGGCGGAGGCGTTACAGCGCGCCTTGGACTCACAGGGGCTGAATCTGCTACAGTTGGCGATGGAGTTTCCGGATTCAATATGGTGTAAGAAGTAACAGTTGAGACCGATATGAGGTCGGGATCAGGCACATCATTGTGGCTGGTAGGGGAGCTCGATTGATTTCTGCTTATCTTGCTGGAGCTAACCACTCCTCCCCCGCTGTTGCTGGTGGTGGTGGTTGTGGTGGCGGAAGTCACAGGGACGTTGTTGCTTTTAAGCTTACTGCAAAATTTTTGGAAATTACGAAATATCGATTTTTGACGCATTGAGCTGTTGCACTTGTCACGTTTTTTAGCGGGTAACAGATCAATCATTTCTTTATCGGATGAAGATATACTCTCTTCTGTTTGATTCCTTTCAAATTGTTCCGTCCCAGCATCCATCACTTGCTGTTCCTCCTCTGCGTTCAATTGCTGCTGCGGGTTTTCTTCATTGTCTAACTGCACCTGCTGCACTTGCTCTACTACTTCCTGTTCCGGTTCATCATCCTGTTGCACTTCCTCGTCTTCAAACTTGCATTCGTTAAGCACCAGCAGCGGTTCTGACTCTGGCGGCGGCATGCCCAAGGCATGCGTATTTACATCGGGCTCTACTACTGCTTCGTCGTGCTTTTCTTCAGTCTCCTGCTCTACTTCTGTATCCTGTTCCACTTCTGTATTCTGTTCTACTTCTGTATCCTGTTCCACTTCTGTATCCTGTTCCACTTCTGTATCCTGTTCCACTTCTGTATCCTTTTCCACTTCTGTATCCTGTTCCACTTCTGTCTTTTGTTCTTCTTTTGGTTGATCTCCTATGGCCAGATTTTTGGTCTTTTTGGCATTTATTACTTGAATCTCCGGTTTTTTCTTTGGCGTGCTCATAACTAAACGCGGCTGATTAGCTGCCTGATGCTTATTGGACTTCTTCTGTGCCTCGAGATTATTTAAAAGAGCCTTTGCCTCTTTTTCTGTTTCGACCATAGATGTATCGTTTGTTTCATAGATTGTCAGTTCCTGTCCCAAGCCCGTCAGCGACTTGCTCTTATGTCCATGCTGGAGCTGAAAGTGACATTCCAGATTTTTTCGACTTAACTGCACAAATTGGCACATATGGCAGATATGAATCTTTATCGGAACCCTGGCACTAAAATTGTGCGTAAATAGGACACGAGCTCCACCACCACATTGCATCACATGTAATTTGATTTTATTGGGTCGATCACTCGGCATCTTGCATCGTGAGCACTGATAGTTTGACTCACCGGTATGTCGGGCTATATGCTCCACCCAGCCTCGGTTAGTATTCTCCACTGCCATATCGCAAAACGGACAATAATAATAAAACTTATTGGCGATTCCTTTTAATCCGTAGACAGGTCGGTTTCCCATACCTTCTCGCAGCTGCTGCAGCACTCCAGGTGGCAAACGCGCAGCATAAAACTCATCATGTTGCTGTGCATAGTGAAGCAACGGATTTGAAAGGCTTTTAGAACAAACGACGCAGCTTGTGGTCGCACTAGATTTGGAATGCCAATTGGGATTTGTATTTCGTACTGACAACGATGCACAGGTGCTGCTGTTCGCTTTAGCCAACATTTCCTCCAGCTGCTTGCTGACTTTTATTTTGACTTGAAAACGCTTTATTTTCATATTTTGCTGTTGTTTAATCTTGAAACTTGCTCGATCAACACCACTAGCAAAGCTCGCAATGGGTCGGCCCCGACGCGCTACATTGCGTTTGTATGGTGCCAGTTCAGCGTTGTTAGCAAAGCCACAGCTGCTGCTGCTACTACTAAGGCTATTGTTGCGACTGGGCCAAGTGCTGTTGCTGCTGCTGCCATTGCTCTCAGCCAGATTTTGTTGCTGTTGTTGAAGAGTGCAGGCGCGTCTGCCTGTCGCTCGCATCACGTCCTCTGCATAATACATCTGAGCAATGTCCTCGGTTAGCTTGTCGAGCTCAGTGCGATTGGGCCTGCGTCGTGTTTTTGGCGGTGGCAGCGGGTCGTCAACTGGAGTATTTAGGCTATCGATTACCGAGTCGGGTATAGTTACGGCCCCTTCATATTTGTTTTCAAGCTCTTTGTTGGGACACGCACGCTTAGCAGTCGGAAAATCTTCCTCCTCTCGGTGCTGCTGCTGCCCCTGTGTATCCACTGACTTGTAGGCTGGCCTGCCGCGTTTGCGCTTAACGGCCGTGGGAACTGCAGATGGAGCCGCTGTCTTAGGCTTTAATTTTAGTCGCGGCGCCAAGTTGAACACGTTGCGGCTGAGCTCTGTCTCGTTCAGCGTCAGAGCTGCAAAGCGTGACCGACGTTTACCTGCGAGTATATTATGCGTGGAAATGCTGCAATTGTCGTTACTCTTTTCAAACATATTTGCTAGGTTTTTTACCCCCCGCTGGTTACTATCACAATCCTCATCCTTCTGCTCTCCATTGTGCTTTAATTGCTGTCGTTGGTGCTCGACAATATCTTCGTACATAAAACTATTGCCCGTAAACAGCTCAGATTTGTCCACCAACGATTCACTGGCCGTTGGTACCATCGTTTGGCGACGCTTCATTTTACGCCTGGGGCTCACCGGTAGCTCCCGACCAACTATTTTTGGTAGGTCCTCCACCTTGGCATCGCTTATGGTGTCAGTAGGCATAACGGTTATGGTGTGCGCATTGGGTCCGAGCACAACCTTAATTTTGGGCAGCTTTGGCATAGCCTCTTCCTTTTGCTTATCTGCTTCAACTGGCTTTTGCTCAACTACGATCTCATCCACATTAGACCGATCATCGCTCTCATTGCCGACATCCTTATCCTGTTCTTTTGGCTCAATTAGCTCAATTGACATTTCTTTGTTTTTAAATGTTTCCTTGCTACGTCTGAGCTCTGTCTGCTGTTCTTCTGTTTCGGCCGACGGTGTTTGTGGCTTTACTGGCTGAGACGGTGGCTCGTTTTCTACATTGTCTATTTTGTTGGTATCATTTTCTTCTTTGTCTTTGTCTTTGGGCTTGTCCACAATATCCCTTTTGTCTCTTTTCTGTTCACGGTAATCTTTTTCTGTATCGCTAATTTGATCCTTGTTCGACTTTTCCGTTGACTTATTCGATTTATGCGATTTCTCGGACGAGTGCCTATTTTTCGGCTTTTCAGACTTATCCATTTTATCCGACTTGTTTTCTTTTTTATGCTTTAATTTTGTCTTATCCATTTTATGTTTTTTACTTGACTTCTCAGTTGTAGGCACCAGCTTCACTTTATCCAACTTTACTTCACAGTTAGTTTTCTTAGTCTTCGTTGGCGATTTCAAATTTTTTTCAATATCGTCATCTTTTGAGAACTCTGTTTCAGTATTAATTGCTGCTTTCTGAGTTTCATTAGACTTATCTGTTTTATCAGTCACTTGACCATTTGTCTCTACCTTACACAACTCACTGGACTTATCCCCAGTCGACTTCTTGGGTATCTTAAAGTTCCGCAACTTGTCCACCTCGCCAACAGAACGATATGAGGTGTCTAGCTGCACATGATCTTTGTCTGGCACCACTGCCGGCGTAGACACTTTTAATGCCTCTTCCTCAATTTGACGTTTCTTATCCGCAGCTTCAAGGCAGCGTATCTTCTCTTTTTGCTCCTTTGCAAGCGCTGCAGCTTTGGCCAACCGATGCTCTCGATAGCTGGTCGGCCTTTCTTTGCTAGACGCTGACTGCGGAAAACGGTGATTGCCACTATGTCCGCCGCCACGATTGAAAGCGCCTCTGCCAAAGCTGGAATTGTTATAAGCATTGTTGTTGTTGGTGTGGTTTTTTGACCAGCCAGCATTATTGTTGTTATTGCTTAAATTGTTGTTTGCGTTAATAACAATATTATTGTTATTACTATTACTATTGTTATTATTAATATTATTATTATTATTGTTGGTGCTATTGTGGAGCGAATTCCAATTATGAGCATTTTGTGCCTCTTCAAATCCTGCGTAAGAAGCATTTTGGTAAGGCGTTGCACGACGCGGTTGTCCTAGATTCATAATATTTGGTACTAGCGCTGCTGTTTCTGGCTGCTGTTGTATTCCTGCTGGCTGTATTGGCACATTGATATTGTTTGGGTTAATCCAAATCATAGTGCGCGGATCACGCAGCTCTGCGGTGCTTGGCAAATTGTTATTTCGCCACTTGATAGACTCATTGAATTCATTGACAACAGCAGCAGCCGTTGGAGTTAGCTTAAATTCTGAAGATGGTTTGCTTTGATTTGGATTGAGTGAAGCTTGTGGTTTTATCGGTGCCGTAACCGGAATGTTATGTGTATTGCTGCCGGCAGCACGTGAAATGTTAATCATCGATGGCGGTGGTGGCGGCGGCGATATTGATAATGATGATGTTGATGGTGACGATGACGACGACACGGATAATGCATGTATGTGTGTAGAGGATGCATACACAGGATCCGTATGTGACCAACTAGATTGCATTGTTTGAGCGGGCACTGGAATAACTACTGTTGGCGGCGATGGATTCAGAAAGGTAGTCTTACGACCACGCGGATCTTTACAATTGGAGGCCATTGGCCTAACAGCAGCAGCATCTCTAAGGGCACTGAGCGCTGCAAGCTTTTTGCGTGCCTCCTCCAGCGCGGCCATTTTTAAAATGTCCTTTTCCGCTGTATTGGTAGACTCAGCAGCCAAAGGTTTACTTGAAACAGTTGGGTTTGCTCTACGCTCAAAAATTGGCGAAGACTTGGCTTCTGCTCTGTTGCAAGTTGTTGCTACGGGTGTATTGGACCTGCGCTCAAAGACCGGTCGCCGCAAGCCAATAAGTGGGTTCAAATCATGATTTGTCTCAGCCGAAATATTTTCACTTATATCGGGCTTGGAAGTTGGCGCCGATCCTAAATATGTGCTCACAGGTGCCGCAGGTTTCAGTACCGGCTTAGACGGATTTGATCTGCGTTCAAAATCCACTGAGGTCTTGGCTGGATTTATTGCAGGTGGATTCGACTTGTGTCCATTTTCTGGCAAACGCGGCTCTGGCATAGCTTGTGTTTTATGCACTGACACAGGCGATGCCGTAGATTTTTGTCTTTCCGGAATAAGCTTTGATGTAGACTTGGCCGCAGTTGGATTTGAAGTACGATTTTCTTCCTGTGAGACCGGTGCTGCTACATCCATCTGCTTTGAAGTGTGCACCTCGGCAGCTTGCTGAGAGGTGGACGGACTTTCAGATTGATCTGTCGCGTCGTTGATCACAATAACTTCTCCATCGAGCAGCTGAAATTTGATATGGAATTATTGTTAATACAACCCTGGTGATGGTTTACTTATAACATACGGATTTGAATTTGCTTTTTAGTTTATTTATTACGCCCTCAAGTTTATCCAGCTTTAGACCGGGGCACCGACGATATAAGTTAGAGTTGCTCATACTAAAACCGAATTAAAAGGTTAAATTATTAAACCGGTTAGAGCATTGTATCACCGCTAACTTACTTGCTTTCTAGCATAGTTATTAAATATTGCAGCTTTCGACTTTGCCCCTCATCCAACTGACGTTCATAGGTTCGCATTACATTTTTAATGAACATAGAGGAGCCTTGCAGTTTCGTTAACCTCGCATTAAACTCACGCATCTTCTGGTCATCGATGACCTCTTCCACATTATTTTGTTCATCCATTTTTCATAAGGAAGTATCACTATATGAGAAAGTGAAAAACTGTTTAATGTCTTTATAAATTTTTCGGCCAGGTTGAGCCATCTTGTTGCATGAGCAAAATACAGTTCAGCATAGAAAAATATATAACCGGGGAATTAGCGTAACTGGTATTCAAGTTTATCATTTACTTACGAAAGCAATGCGACAGCAGCCAATTTAACAGGACCAACGATTTTTAGAGCAGAAAATTACTTAAGAGTTTAAAAGCTGTCAAACGATTTATGAACAATATATAAATTGTCCAATACCAAGTATGTATTTCGATACTTTGACTTATTACACAACACTTCAACACAACCCAGAAAACCAGAAATATAGAAGTTTTTGTATCATAATATTCGGATTCCGTCCTTCAAGCTAAATATCGATATCTGGAAAATCGATATAAAAAAACCTCTTCTTAGACCCCATTTACACGCTGAAGTTTTTTCATGAATTTTCTCTCTGAATCTTTTGTTTGTAGGCAAGGGGAGTAGAGGGGTAAAACTTCAAGCAAAAATTCACTACTTGTTAAGTCGTGAATTTTTCTTCTAATTTTGCTTTGCCTTATTCCGATAGAATGTAAACACAGAGTTGCACAGTGTTTGATGTGAAAAATAAAGTTATTGATACAAAATATCGCACAAGCAAATATTAGCGCAAATAGTAAATATATTGTTGAGGTTTATAAATTATTAATAGAAATGTTATTTTAAGAGTATAAAAGGGAACTAAGCGGCGGACAAGCATGCACGAATGTTGTCAGGGGGCCGTACCTATAGCTAAGCAATAGAGTAAGCTAAGGATACCTAACGGTCCCTTGACTGTAAATTGTTGACTAGTTGTTTAGCCAAACTAGGCCAGAAGAGGAATCGGCAGATTTTGTTTCAAGGAATAAATTGTTTCTTATTAAAAGTAAAATAACCCGTCTCATACAGAAGGAGATAAGTCCAAGGGAAACATGTCAACAACTCAAAGAGGAAACCCTCAAACCAACAAAAGGAACCTTACTAAATAAAGAACTTTTTAATCTATTTCTTATTTTATTTAACTTATTTTTGTTTAGTACGGAAATGCAAAGACGTCCTATGGTAACGACAAGCCTTGATGGTAACGACAAGCCTCCATATTTAAAATCATGTTGCGAATCTTATGTCCCAACTGCCGTTTACAAAGGCTTGTCCAACAAGAGTATGCTGGCAATACATCCTTCATAAAATGAGGATCGCAGCTTTGTGGACAATTTCATAAATTATGAGTACAGTATCACAATTTACAAAAATGCAAAGTATTTTAATATTAAATTGAATGTCAGCTTTAATATATTTGTGTTCTTAGCTGTTCACAGTGCTTAGAATTTCCAAGGGTTTCAACCTAGCTTCTCTCCCTACAAAAATATCGATGATACGTTTGATACTATCGATGTTTTTAAAATTTGCAATGCCTCGAGGTTTTTTGTGCAACATCGATGTTTTATTGCATGGAGACGCATTAAAGTACGCCTTTAATCTTGGCGGTTCTTCTGGCTAAAACTCACAAGTTTTTTCTTCGTTCTCTGCTTTTTTGTCAGCTGCTTCCTTAACTGCTACTTCTTTGTTTGCTGCTGCTATTGTTTAACCCCCTTGCAAGCGCAAAAGCAGCGCATCTCCTCTATCGTACTTTAGGAATCAATATTTTATATAAATTTAGTGTTTCTCTATGTCTATGAAAATTTAAAATTATGAGCAAGAAGTACTCATATAAAACAATGCCTGATAAACCGATAATATCCATGCTTTTTCACCAAACAAATCATCGATAGGCAAAATGTAACACCACTACTGGCAGTCTTATGAACATTGAGTATGCAAACATATTTCGAAACAGCATATTTATATACCTCTGGATCTGATAATTGATGAAAAGCAGCGCCTTCTATGTGAACTTGATGCTTTTGAATGAGACGCTGCTGAGTTTTTGTAATTTTTCTTTGGCACATACACTAAACACAAAGCACAAATATGGGATCCTTAGGAGACACTGGATTTTCCTCTGCCAAATCGTAAAATTAACTCCTTACATTTAGACCCGCCAATGCACAACTTTAATTTATCTTATTTATTGGTAACATTGGATTTATATATGGCCCAGTTTGCTTAAGCTTTTATTAAAGCTTAGGTTAAAACACCATTACTTGAATTCAAGATACATAGGCGTGGTGCTCAGGTTTCAACATACATATGTACATACACACAAACATATTCACAATGCGTGCAAACAAACTCACTCATAGTCATTACATAAATGCCGGCAAGCGCATGCAGCGTTTTATTAAGTTTGAGTATTTATTAAATATATAAAAGTTTCCAGAAACACACCACCGAATCCAAAAGTAGCTCTTTTGCTACCTGCGTTAGCAACAAAGGCAAAATCGCCGTCATCTACAATTGCGACATTCGCGAGTGTTTAAGAACGCACATATTTAAAGACACAATGTGAACACCTTAAAATGTAATCAAAGCTTAAAAGCAGCACATTATTATTTACCTTATAAATAACACTAATTACAAGAAGGAAATGCAAAGTCGAACACGCACAAAAAAAAAGAAAAAAAAAAAAAAAAAAACAGCACGGGAACGACGCGCAATATGCGAGTTTCAGTTGAGAAATAAAGAAGATAACCAATGTACATGGTCAAAGTGGGCTGCCACCTAGTGGCAATCTCCATTTTGTTAATTGAGCTACAATTTCAGGTGAATGTTCATATGATCATCGTTATCGATCTGTTATCACTACCTTAACAAAAGTATTTTGATTTGTATGGTACAAAAATAATATATTATTTTATAAAGACATACAATTGAACATATAAGGTATAAATAAAAATTTAATTGGTCGCAAGCAACTATGTACTTGAAGAAGATCAGAGTGAAATTCTGAAATGTTTTTAAATGCTGCTTGCGTTGCACACAAGTGGCAACGCCCAACTTGACGAATGCAGCTTACTGAATTCGCCGCGTTTTTTCTGCTGTCTTTGTTTGGTATGTTTCGATTTTTGTCGTTTACTACTTGGTGTTTGCGCTATTTCGTTTATGTGTGCGTATGCGCTTGCGTATGTGTGAGTGCGTATCGCTCTCAGGGTGGTAAAATCTGTTGGATTCTCACAGATCTTTTGGTTTTTAGCGACTTAAGTCCCGCCTGTTGGTGTAACGACCTGTACTTATGTGTGTGTACAATTGCAACATCCAAGTGTTTGTAGACAAATTTGTTATTTCAACTGAGGTTAAGTTGGCATAAATATGATTTTATGTATATACATACATACATACATACATGTACATGCATGCAAAGATATGTTAGGTGTACAAATATAAGTTGCGTTTTCTATATTTTGAGGACTAAAATTCTTTCTCGACTACGCTTTGCTGAATTGACCTTTAGAATTACGTTCTTGTTCTAACATAAGGTGGAGTATTTCGAATCATTAAAAATTGTCGTCCATAGTTTTGGTATCAAAAAAAAAAAAAATAATAATAATATGGGTCTAATGGACGTTTACGTAGAGCATTCACCAAATGCAGAGGCTTTTAATATAAAAATCAGATAAAACGTACATTTTGTTAGCCATTTAAATTATATGTTAAAAGAATAAGTAAATTAATAATCTACTTTATTTAAATGTCATTAATTTGACAAGTTTTCACATACAATTCAGCAAAAATGGCGTCGACAGACGTCAGTTTGACTTACAGAATG
Source organism: Scaptomyza flava (assembly GCA_030179655.1). NCBI lineage: Eukaryota > Metazoa > Arthropoda > Insecta > Diptera > Drosophilidae > Scaptomyza > Scaptomyza flava. Next base: position 24,509,982 of record JARNME010000314.1, read on the forward strand.
CCGAGTATGGGACGTTTTATTACTTACAGGGTAGGGCATTAAAACTTTACCCATTGGTAATTATCTAGCTTTCGCGGGATCGAACAGATTGACTTTGTTATACCGCGTTTTAAGCATCGTACGAAGATAATGTTTACCATGGAAAATTACAATACTTTTTTAGTAATTTCAGTGGCCCATCCTGCGGATTATTATTTGAATTTAACTAGCTGGGTTTTATTTATGGAAACACCTTCAAATCTCGGATTTAAGTGCAAGCGATGCCTAGTCTCGGAGAACTGCGATAAGTCGATGTCATTATAGTTGTCTATGAACGAACCAAAGTATACTTAAGTATACCTTGGATAGAACTAATAAGGTGAGCTCGATTCTGACAGCTCGCTTAATTTGGAGTACCACAGAGCCCAGTCGGTTATCTGTTCTAAGTGCTTTGATTCGAAAATGAGCACAAAAAAAAGCAAAGCAAAAAAGTTATATTTCACGAAGTAAAGTGACAAGAGAGTAGAAAATTTGATTTTCTTTTTGTATTCGTCTGTTTATTAAGCTGGTACCCAGCTGTCACAAATGAGCCCACCTTATTAATTCAATCTTGGGCATTATCAACTTGAGTCCCGCACAAATGCATTTTAAATTGCAAACGAGACTCTTATGAGCAAAGAAGACTTTGTATCGCCGTAATTTTCCCGTTTGCAAAACGAACCAAAAACCATAATAAGGTGGACAAACAAAAACACAATTTCTTTTAAACATCGTGCTACAAGAAAGTCCAAAGTCCACTTATGACGTCAAAAACATCAGTACTATTTAAAAACAAGTACATAAATTTGATACATAATGTGTACATGTATACAATAAAATAAGTATGTAGGAGAGTCTTGCATTTGTATATAGAGTACTTCTTACGTACTGCATGATTTTTTAGGCAAGCTCTTCAGTGGAGTGTGGTAATCTGCATGTCAGCCGCATTTTAGCTACTCAAGTGATTTCAAATGTCCACTTAGAGCTACCGGTCCACGTTGACACTGTACACTAATATTATATTTGAATGCACATATGTAAATACATGATTGCAACAGCGTTTCGCTCTGATAATTGAAACAAATATTTACATGTGTATGTATTATATGCGTCTGCGCTCATAATATAAACAAGTACTACATTTATAAGACAATATGAATATACTATGTGCACATATACATACAACACGATGAATATTTTACAAATTTCTACTATTTTATCCATAGTTTATTAAACAATTTTCACAATTATCTAATTCAAGATTTTACTGTTATCGATTACATGTGCATAACTGGAAGGATTATCGATAGTTTAAAACAAACATAGCTTAGAATAACTAGGTCTGTTTGATAGTAGAAAGTGTAGGGTAGTGCAGGGCAGAACAAAACACGAAATATACAACTCTGAAAATTTAAAGTGCAAAAAAGTGTAGAGCTACTATCGAACAAAAAAGGTGTAAGTTAGAGCAAATGAAGCAACAGCTGACTGACATGACTAACATGAGTTTGAATAACAATGAAAATTTCACTATAAGTGCGTTAATTGATGACGACAGTGGTGATGAAATTATTGCAAGCTCCACTTATTCAAGTGGCGATGAAGAGGATTTTTTGATGGTGCAATTGGTAGATTTCCCGATAGGAAAAAGAAATTGTGTGATGGACAATTTGAGACAAACTTTTCCAACCTACACGGATAAAGAATTTCAAACGCATTTCCCAGCTACAAGAGGAGTTTTGTGCTTGAATTCACCCAAATAGCCTTTTCTTTATTTTCATTGGGTGCGGCAGCTGCTGCATCCTACTCTGAATATACTTCAGGCTCTGCATATTGTATAAAAAGTTATAAAATATACTCATTTGACATTTTTAATTATTGTTAAAAATTGTTAATGTTAACCTGATTTGAAGAGCTCAAAACCGTAACTGACGCAAAACAGCTGTTTTGTTGTTCTACCCTTTTCTGCTCTTGATTTTTGGTGGTGTAGAAAATTGCAGAAAAGTGTAAGTCAGGGCACACTAAAAAACACAGGGCAGAACAGTTTAGTGTAAGAAAGTGCAGCTATCGAACACTTTTTTGTGAACTAGTGTACCCTAGTGTAGAACAACAAAACAGCTGTTTTGCGTCAGTTACGGGCAGCTATCGAACAGACCTACTTATAATATGCCACATCTGATGTCGCTAGCTCTTATTGTCTCAGATCGACGAGTTCATACACACGGACGGACGGAAATGGCTCTTTCGACGCGGCTGTTAATGCTGATCACGAATATATACATATATAGATACTTTATGGAATCGAGGATGAGTGCTTCTGTCTGTAATATATGTATATATGTACATACCTTAGCAAAAAACCATTGTAACTTTTTTATTCATGTCATGAATTCAGGGTATATAATCACAATCACAAACTAAGCGGCTATTTTGCGTACACATTGGTATTGCAAGTGCTCTTAGGCATAGGATCGAATTTCATTTATGTATGTATGTATGTGTGTACTATACAGAAAGAAGCCCAGCATAAGGCCTATGCAAAAGTCAAGGGCATCAACAACCATTCACTGCACTATAGTTATTGTGAGTGATCTTTGCTGATTCTCCGACCTTCGCTGTGCAACTTTTTGGTGCCTTAGCCGGCATCAGTAAAATTTGTTGTTGGTTTTTAAACGGCGACCTTTGGACTTACGCTTTCAGTCTTGCCCATATGTTTAACTTTTATTGTGCTCTGCTTCGATCTATTTTTAAAATCGATACCGAAGGTTAAGAGTATATTGGGTTTGTGCATGTTCGTCATGGTGTCTATGCGTCTGTATGAACGCAACTTTTTTCGACACCCGTACAACTAGAGACTTGAAAATTTGCAAACATGAAGTATGATGTTCTACACCTAGTGGGGGCTGGGAAATCGATAAGTTCGACAGCTGATGATTTCCCCAAAACAACTATATTAAAACTTTGGATGCCACGCCCACCCATACTATCCTAACCTCCCGGGAATGCGTGTATCTTTCACAATATTTGAGCTAGTCACAAAATTTAGTAGGAACATAGCTGGTGAATTTCCACAAAGATCTGTAGCAAAACTTTCAAACTATACCCTACACCCACCGCCTCTTAAAGAAAGGGAAAGGCATGTATCTGTCACAGTTTTTAGCTAGTCACTAAAACTGGTAGCAATATAGTGGTGGCATCCCCATCTGCATCAGACAATTTTTGAGGGCAGCGTGCACCAATACGCAACCGCACACTTTTGCAATCACAGCTTTTTTGCTCGATTTTGAACATGTATCGAGTATACCTCGGTTGTTTGCGTCCGACTGCAACGTTTCCACTTGTTTTGTTATTGGTTTTGTTCGTTTCAAGCCAGGAGGTCGACAAAAAATAGCGGTGCGAGCCGAACAGCAACAGTTACAACAAGAAATTCATTTTAGGTCGTAAATCGGTCAGGTTAAGGATAATCAGTATTTTAATGTAATTTCAGAGCTTCTAGAACTTAAGCTATTCATAATATTCAACCAGAAAAAGTATGCGTACAAAACAAAAAATCAATAAAAACTTAAATTTTTACACTCGATAACGAAGGTAGAGTATAATGGGTTTATGCAATGTCCGTAATGGTGTCCGTCCATCTGTATGAACGCAATTTTTTCCACACCCTTCAAGCTGGAGACTTGAAAGTTTGCAAATATACTTATCTATGGTCGGGACAGATGAAGTGTCGAGATTGGGGTTTTACGATAACTGGGGAGCTGGAAAATCGATAAATTCGATAACTCATAATCGATAATTCCACATATTTCGCACATCCTTACAGCTAGAGCTGCCACCTTTGGTAGGAACACAGCTACTAGCAACCCCCAAATAACTGCATAAAAAGCCACGCCCACCCGTATTGAGAAATAAAAAAGCCTACATCTTGCTCAGTAATTGAGCTTCTGCCACCAAATCTGGTTCCAAGATAGGTGATGACGACACCCAAAAAACTTAACTTGGACGCCACGCCCTCCCATACCACCCTAGCCACTGCCAGCCGCCCCCATCCCCACTTTCCCACTTTTTACAAACTTTGAGCTAGTCACCAAATTTAGAAGGAAGATAGCAATTGACATCCCACAAAGATCTACAGCAAAAATTTGGGTGCCACGCTCACCCACACCAACCTCCTTTTTCCCCATTTTTTTTTTCAAACTTTGAGCTAGTCACCAAGTTTGTAAGGAAGAAAGCTGGTGGCATCCCCATATGCATCAGACAATCTTTTAATGCAGCGTACACCCCTGCCGCATCCGTACGCCGTTGCAATAAGGCCTCTTTTTACGGGCTTTAACATGTATCGAGTATACCGTAATCGGTTGCGTCCGACTGCAATGTTTCCACTTGTTTGATAAGAATTTAGTACGAAGTCGGATATCCTTTACGTTTTTTAACTTCAGCTAACCGATTTGGCACCGATTGTTCTTGGTATTCTCTGCCGTTTTTTACTCCATTTTTAAACAATGACATTTTTGAGCACATCCTTAGATGTAGTGGTGTTTACTCGGATCCTACGCTCCAGGAGGTCCCACAGCTGCTCAGTCGGATTGAGATCAGGGGATTGAGGTGGCGAGTTCAAATGGTTTTCACGGTATAGAAGCTTTATATTGTGGGCACAAATTTTTGGATCGTTGTCCTGTTGGAAACAAAAGTCGTTTTCCAGTCCCAATATTTTATGGCGCTTTGTTGCAAATCTCGGAATACTTCTTGTGAACCATTGTGGATTCAATAAAAACAAGATTCCTAACTCTACTAGCCACCATACAATGATATCGAGCGCAGCACCTTTTCTTCGCCACACAAGCTAACGGGCTTTATACAGATAAATGGATATCAGTTTTGTACCGCATCATTTACTTTTTTTTGTATGCACTAATTCGTCTAGAATCAGATCTACACATTACTTTTTAGAAGTGTTCATGTATGTAAATTTTTGTTATGGTTTTGTTGTCAAGCTTTGAGGCTCATGCCGGGCGCACGCTACACAGACATAAAGACTTACAGGCTTTTCGACCTACAAGGTTGTCCCAAGAAACTTCATTGTTTGGCAGTTCTACCTTATGAAGCAAAGCTGGTCGGATTAGCAAAAGTTTTTAAATTGCGTCAGTTGGATGCATTTATATGATTTTCTGTTGTTTCCGTCAAATTACGATGAAAAAATTATTTATAGGCCTTAACTTCTAAATGCTGCGACCGAAAACACGCGAAACGTACTTGCTGCGCCGATTCTTTAATTTTAATGAGAACTGATAAGAGTCGATATATGATACGATATAATAAACATGAGTGTGGCCAGATTATATGCAAGCTTACAACACAAATACAATGGCAAATACACCGATTTGATCTTACACCGTAAGATTCTTTGATTGTATTTGAAACAAGTTTCTTACACATCAAAAGCGCAAATTGCTAAATGCAGCCAACGTCAAACAACGACAAGTCAACTCAGCTGGATGATATTGTTTATGGAACTGTGCAGCATTTTAAACAACAAATGTCAACATAGCATTAAGTTGGCCAGCGCGATTTTTTGTCGTGCTTTCTCGTGACCGAAGTTTAAACACGAACGAAAAACGCATGAGCATTTGTTTTGACTACGGATACGTCGTGATACGATCAGAAACACGACCCGTGCCCATCTCTACACGAATGAACTCAAAACAGAAAACGAGACGATAAAAAAATATTGCATTTACCGTTTTGTTTTTGTGTTCTTATATTATTCTGATATTTGCTGTACCATTTGTTGCAGCGACAGCTGGCGTCAGTGATATTTGTTGCTGGTCTGTTTTTAAGCTAGAATGTAGAATTACCAACGCGTCTTTTAAGCACTACCGTTTTTATTGCAAATAATGCACCAACAATATATAGGCTGTGTGCGTCCATGCATAAAGCATTGTTTGCAATAAAAACGGTAGTGCTTAAAAGATATATACATATATTTATATAAATAGATTAGTAGTGAGTTTTGATTCTTCCTAAATATAAACTTCAAGCACATTGCAAGCAAATGCATTTTCAAAGGTGCGATGAACTTCAACTGCTGATGAAGTTAACTAAAATATGGGTGCCTCCGTAACGAATGCATCAAAATCCTCGTCGTTAAGAATACATTACATTACATGTCCAATACAAGCATGGTTGAACTATACATGGTTATGGCAAGAGAGAGAGCTCGCTCAATTTTTAGGAGCCTGTTGTTAGTCGCAAAGCAGCTGTCAACGTGGTAATGAAAAACGTAAACAAAATCACACAGCGTTCTATCTCTTTTTTGCTCACAAAACAAGACGATAAAACAATATCGAGAGAGCAATTATGCTATCTCTCTTGCACTCGCGTGGTCTTATCAACAGACTCCTTCTGTTACGCATGACACAACCATGTGTAGTTCAACCATGAATACAAGCAACGGCGCAACTAGCCCTTCATCTGGTCAGCGTGGAAAAATGGTAATGTGACTGACAAATTAAGGTGAACGAACAAACATGTAAGCAAGTAACGAACAGTCTTAACATGCCGTTGTTGTAGTCGAAATGCTAATTGTGTTCTGGAAAGAAAGGATGGACGATTTCCATTTATTTTTTAAAAACTACTCGATGTTTAGCTCCGAAGCATCGAAACTAACCGATTATATAAACGCTACGATGTATTCGATGCATCGATGTTTTTTATTCGATGTAATGAAAGTATGAAAATTTTCCTTCCAGAGAATATATACATATTTTTTTAATTATAAAAAAAAAAATATAGCTTTAGAAAACAACATCGATGTATTTGTTTAATGACCATTGCGAATATGCAAAGCTACGCAGCTGCAATTTTTCCAGCAGCATTTTCGCTAAACATTGTCGTATTCATGCAAAAAGCAATTATTTACCGAATATTTACCAAATAATTATTGCTCTGCTATTGTTTAAAACTAATGAAAAGTATTTGGTTTCTTATTTTAGAGAAATATAACTTTAAAAAAATATATATAAAAGAAGAAAGCATTTGCTGCTAATAATTTCAAAGGTTTAAGTCCCGAAGTATTCGGAGCTCCATAATTGTTAAGAACATTCTGCAGAAGATCTTCGTTGGAAGGAGTGCTCATGGTGCACGCACTATAATCAACTTTCCGTAGCTTTCAAATGATATTGTCTACTGCGCTATAGAAAGCGCATAAAGCTTGCCGTTCAGGTATGGGTATGGTATACTCGTTATAGGACGTTCGAAAACGCATGACCATTCTAACTACGGGCGTTTTTTTTACATAGTTAAGAAAATGTAGTACAGTAAGACCCCGCTTAACGCGATTTCGTTTAGCGCTGTTTTGGTTCAGCTCTCTTTTTTATCAAACGTTTTTATTATTTTAATTCTATAAATAAATAAGTGTTTGGTTTTATCGCTAAAAATCCATTAAAATACATTTGAAATATAAAAGACAAATAGAACAAAACAGCAATGCAAAACAAAAACAAACCAAAACAAGTGCCGCATAGTTAATTTTGGCTATGCCAAGGCTATGAAACACTTCACACATGGATTAATTTTTTTTTTTTGATAGAACGATATGCTCAATTTGTATGGTGGCTATGTCGTAGAATGCTCCGAGCGGGATGAAATTTCATAGTGAACAAACCCGACATGATCTAAGTAATCTGTGAAAGTTTCATCAAGATTGGTTTAGCAGTTTGGCCGGAAACAGACAGACAGACGGACGGACGGAAACGCGGAAATCAATTCCTGAGCTCGTCCTGATCATTTTGATTTATAGTTTATGGGGTCTCCCATCATCCCTTTAAGGCGTGACAGATTCATGACAAACTCAATATCCCCTGTTTCACATGTGTGAAGGGTATAAAAAGTTAAAAGACTCCTCTTATATTTCGTAATTCTTTCTCGAAAAAAATAAGCGCTGTGCACGTTTTCATTAAAAATCAAAAGCGCGCCTGAGCACATTAGCATGTATGTATGTATGTATGTATGTACATACATACATACATATAAACATGTGTAGGCATTTGTCATAAATCGAGCGGCGCTGCAGAATGCACGCACTTATTTCGCTCTCCGTTTGGTTCATAATCAAGCTGCACTCTTCTAGCATAAATATGGACGCAAGCATACATGTATACAGAAAATTCTTGCGTGTGGCTGGTCAGCGCGATACACGTTTTGGTACAGCTGATCTTGCCAACACTTTCACAGTTAATAGTTAATATAACATAAAATTTACACGAATTCAACGGGAACGCTATATATTTATTACTGTCTTTTTCTGATATCGGTAATCGATTTATCGATACATCACGGATATGAGAAGACTTATTCATAGAAATCAACTAAAACGTCTATGATATATGCAAACTTATGTTCCCAATCTCAAGGCCCTAGGTTTTATATGGGTCCAAAGCACTTGGCTTTACGCTGATAAAGATTATATGTATGTACATACATATGTATGTACATATGTACTTTATGGGGTCGGAAATGCTTCACCCGTCTCATACATAAGCACAATCTATTTTTCCTATGTATCGTAAGTGACAATAGGGTAAAGGTATAATAAAATTCATAATACAATTTTTCTTTCTGCAATTTTTTAATTTTTTTTTCTATTCCGCAGCAAAACTTTCCAAAAACCAGTTTAACGCTTGCATTTCAAAGCCCACATAAAGCGTGGGACAATACAATAAAATATTATTAAAGAACGACTAATAGGCATAAACATCCTTTTAATAAAATTGCCGAAGTCGAATTCTTCTAACCTCTCAAACTCACTAAAAAATACGCGCAGTAGAAACACAATGAAACAATAATCACGAAAGGAACGAACAAGATAGAGAACAAGAGATACACACACACACGAATAACCGCATGTACGCTCAGTCGTACACAAGCAAACGCAAAAAAAAATGTACCGAACTGAAACACATTTATATGCATGATACACATACACATATAACAAGTACATGCAACCATACGAATGTATTTCCAATTAATTCTTATAACTAAGAGTTTACTACTCATATACATAAATAAGTAAAGTAATTACATAGCTTTTGTCACTCACCCAAAAAAACAAATCATGAATATTAGAGATTTATAGTTTTCGTTGATTCTCCCAACGTTACTTGCAATTCTAACGCTGAGAATTTTACGAAGTTCACACTTTCAAAGACTGATTTAAAATGACACTGTTCTCGAGCAAAGGCTGTAGTGCTGTGTTGCGCATAGTTAAGTGTGCTGAAAAGGTTCATTTTACACAGATGAGCGTGTGACGTAGCAACGGGAACTTTGATATTTAGTTTGCGTGTTTAAGCATACTTTTTCTAGATACATAGGGTTATTGATGTAATTTTCATTGCTCCGATGAAAATAACAAATTTGATTTCAGCTATTGATATTACGCAACAAAATTTTTAACACCCCGATTTTTGTGATTGCAAACAGTGTATGCGTCGCAGTGTGGCAACGCCACTAACTAGTGTAACCTTTGCTGATGGAATTTCCATTCACTAAGCAGACTTTAACGAAGTAGTTTCCGCCCTGGTACGAATTCGCCGCAGCTAGCGCATGCTATTTTGTATTTCCTCCTGCTTCTGTTTCTTCCCTTTGTACAGTTACAACGTTGCAGTCGTTGTTTGCGGTTTGGATTGTTGGTAGCATTTGGCGCGGTTCGTTCATATATACATACATATGTACATGTACATAAAATATAGATTATGTGCAAATACATACATAAGATGTATATGCATTGGAACGCTACTACATTTGTAAAACAACAGATGGCGCCTACATGGTAGGTTGTAGAGGATCTAAGCTTTGTAAGTCGATAAGTATTGGGTAAGTGTGACACACAAACTTATTAACCCAAATACACATACATATGTAAGTAGATATGAACGCCAATTGAGGCGTCACTGTGTGTTGTATTTTTATACCCTTAACACTACAAAAAATGTGTAATTCATTTAAGGAAATGTGTGTACGTCTGTGACAGGCAGAAGAACTTACAATATATCTTCGACCCCATTATGTACAAGCAAACATGCTTGATAAGCGTCAACGGCCATCTGACTTAAGCCGTGTCTGTCTGTTTGTAGTGTATTCATTTTATGAAAACGTTTGCAATGACTATGAACTAGAGATGGGCATTTGTTTGTTTATTTACCAATATGAGCTGTTGACATAAAATCAAATTTAAATAAAACAAAATATAATCATAATCATCAAATTAAATTTGGAAGTTCATTACGATAAAATTTTTTTTTTTTTTAAATTAACGTTAACGCTCTGGGAAATTCAACAAGAAAACAAGTGGAAAGGCCTAATTTCAAGGAGGTACGGATATGGTAGGGGTGTATGCTGTGACTCCAGCTTAAAAACTGAGAAAGATTTCCATTATTAAAAAGGCGGTGAGGAATGTGGGGGCGTGGCATCAAAATTGTTTTTGGACGCATTCATGTTTTTAAGGAAGCGGTGGGGCTTCTGGGGGCGGCGAGGGTGATATGGTTGGGCGTGGTATCCAAAGTTTTGATACAGTTTTTTGAAGGATTTCGTCGCCTAGCTTGAAACAAAATTCGGTGGCTACCTTTCTACCAAATTCGGTAAATCTTACTGTAAGGGTGTGGGAAATATAAGGATTTATCGATTTTGAGTTATCGAATTTACGGATTTGTCAGCCTCCCAGTAATCGTAGAACCTCTTGACAGTTTATATGTCCCGGCCACAGAAAAAGGTATTTGCTAAGTTTCAAGTCCCTAGCTTGAAGTGCGTCGAAAAAAGTTGCGAACATACGGACGGATAGACACCATGACTCTAAGCCAATATACTTTTAACCTTCGGTATCGACTTTAATTGTGGTCCAAAAATTATTGCGTGGAATGGGGATACCCCAATCAGATCAGCGTTAGATTAGTATTTAGTGGTTACGATTAGATAAAGAAAAAAGGATCGATCTTTTTATGCCCTTAACCCATAAAATGGGTAAGTAAGGGTATAATGGTTTTGTGCAAAAGTATGTAACAGGCAGAAGGAAGCATCTCCGACCCCATTAAGTATATATAGTCTTGATCAGCATCAACAGCCGAGACGATATAGCCATGTCCGTCTGTCCGTCTGTATGAACGCGTGGATCTCAGAGACTACAAGAGCTAGAGACTTCAGATTTTGGATATAAGTTTTCCTATACCATGAGCAGAACAAGTTTGCTTCAAATTATCGATAACTATTCTGGTTTTCGATATAAACATAATATCGATATCAAAAAATATAGAATTTGGAAAATGTAAAAATGAGGATTGAAGTAATGGGTAACGATAGAACTTTTCTGAAAATTTCGTCCAAATCGGTTAAGAAACACCGGAGATATCGATTTTATCGCTTGAAGCTAAGTCAGTATATCAAAGTCTTACATAAATTTAACTTATTTATTGCAACTGGGTTCAGGGTATCTTCTAGTCGGGCTCTCCCGACTAGAGCCTTCTTACTTGTTAGTACTGAAATTGATGCTTCTAAGGAACCAAGGGAATAAAGCTTGTTATAGTTAGAGCATATAGCACGACATGGTTCTTGAATTGAATAGTTGCTCGAGCAAGGTTAGCGGGTGAAAAGTTACGGGAAGATGTATTGGGACAGTAAATTTTATTCGACTTAATTGTACTGATGAGTCGATTCCACCTTAAAGGAGGGTTTACAATGTCAGCTTAGCTTGGATTGAAGCTTTTAAAAATCTGAAATGTACGCTGATAGTTTACAATGTCAGCGTGAACAATGCAATCAGCTGATTCGAACTCAGCTAACACATGTGCAATGGCGCAAAAATTAACGAATTTTTTTTTCATTTAACAATGATTTTATTGTTATATATTCGTTAATATGTACCAAATAAATATTAAAAAGTGAATTCTATTATCATTTACCTCAGTTTTGAGCAAAATAGAGGCAAAAACCTTGGAGCTTTCAAGCACATGTTACTAATTTCAAAAATACGCCATCTATTGACAGCTTTTAAAACAAAATTTTTGAATAGCTTTTTTCCACTCCAAGCTGAGATGCAAACGAAAGCGGTTACAGATTGAGAGTGAGTGAGACGAACTTATGTGAAAAAAATGTGTGGTAGAAAGAAGCAAAACATTTTCCAATCTCACGCTGACATTGTAAACCCTCCTTAAAGTAGATTAGTAATAAATAATATTAATACTAAAAAAAAAAAAATAATTAAAAGGAGTTTCCTTGAATACGGGGGTAAGTCTTCTCCAGGGACCCAGTTAAAACTTCTAAGGACAGGTAGAAGAAATTTCTTCTGCACAGATCTATCCTATCCACCACATACAAGATCCATACTGTAGGATGGGATGAGCTAGGGATGTATTAAGCGTTTTAGTGGTGTAGGGATCACTAAACTCTTTCGCCCACCGCTTGATGAAGCCAATGACATTAGTGGCCTTATTGACCATCGACGAAATATCAGAGTTAAACTTTAATTTACGATCAATAATTATGCCTTATCATTAATTTTAAAGACGCGGTCAAGTGGTGAACCATCAAGCAAGTATTGAGCAGTATGGGGGTTCTTCTGCGAAAAGACATAAATTTACATTTTCAAATTGAGTAAGTTATAACGGCATCAGGCCGACAACGCACCCAAATCCGACTGTAGTAAGTTACACAAAGAGGTATCATTAAAGGTGAAACAAAGCTTAACATCATCAACAAACATATAAATGTGAGAGTAAGTAATAACTGCCGGAATATCGTTGGTAAAATGATTTGATAACAAGCGACGAGATTTCAAGAAGGTTAGTGGTAAAAGACCTACGCTTAACAAAACCATGTTGATAAGGCGATATGATTGAACTACTTATATGCTGCAATTAATCATATATAGTTTTTTCAAAGACTAGGAATGGCGGGCAACTTGGATATTCCCCTATTATCTTAAACGTATGACTAAGAAAAATTTTTATGGAGTGGAATAATAAAAGATTCCTTCCATATATCAGTATACATATTTGAGTCAGCCGACAAGTTAAATAACTACTGTAAAGCTTTACAAAGTGTATCCGCACAGTATCTAAGTATATAACCTGGTACTCCATCAGGACCAAGCGAGTTCAATAGAGTTAAGGTCAATTAGGAGCGTACAGTCAATAATAACTGGGACATATATGCAATTTAACGTTCTAACTTGAAAAGGATAGCAATTACTGAGTATACCGATGATATACTCATGGATGGAAAATAAAACAATAAATAAATAAATCGGCCACTGCCTGATCGGAACTTGACTTCGTACTATCGAGGTAAAGCATGAAGATTTACGTTTTAATTAAAAAATTTATAAAACTGTTTAGGATCACGGGAAAAGTTTTATTTACAACTATAAAGATAATTATTATTACAAGATGCTTTAACAGAAATGTAATTAGACTTTGCTGATATATACTAAGATAAAACTATAGTATTTCCCTATTTTTTAAATTTTTTATGATCTTGTCCTCGCGATTTTTAACTTTGATAGTTCTCTCGTGAACCAAGGCTTATTATCACTTGTAGAACAAGTGAGGAGAGCATAGATATTCATAAGCAAATTCCAGGTATTATAAAATATGGAAATGGCAGTTTCTATACCACAACAAGAATAAAAGTGAGACCAATAAGTACGCTGAAGAAGATAATTTAATTTAGTAATGTTAGTTTTACGAAAACAACGGGTTTGTAAAGAACTATTAGTTGGTTTATAAGTGTTAAGTATTTCAAATGATATTTTTAAGGTTGGATGGTAGGTATCGTCCGGAAGCACTAGAGGCGCTACTCTACTAACATTACTGCAATCTGAGCTCGAAACAAATATCTGATTAAACATAGGCACTAACATCATCTAGTGAAGAAGTAGAAAATAAATCTATTGAGAGGCAAAACATCAAGAGGCTTGTGGGCTCCGGCTGTACCTACAGGATTAATAAGATTAATAGGCACAAGCTGTTGAACTGGGGCTCATGCATAGGATCTTTAACTGGTATAGAATGAAAGGGGGGTTAGGTTATTACTAGGATTTCTTTCCGGCGAGTTAAATACCATTTATGGGCTAGTAATAGGGGATTAATGCTACACACCAGAAGTGGCTTGGTGGGCAAGACTTGTGGGACAGTAGGCGGATAAGGAGCCGAAGTCATCATCGTGCTATTTTCAAAATTGACCTCAAGCTCTTTAAATACCGAAGGCGGATTATTAAAAGCAATAAATAATAATAAATAGCATTAAAAGCTACGTGAGTCTGCTTTATGTATTGGGAAGTTTCCTTTTCTACCTTATTGCACGACTCACAATACCATTTAAAGCCAGTGTCTGCAACTTAGTTCCTGATTTTGGCAGTAAATCCAGCACATTAAATGTAGATCATGTTGTCACACAATCTACATAAAATAAATTCTTGGTTAACCAACCAACCGTTTCAATTGCAATTTTTGCTGCAGCAAACAACCATCTTCAACCACCAGCCCCACTAAGGACCCTTTTAGAGGGCTATGTTTGACACTCCCTGGAGGGTCAGCCGGTCCAACCTGGCCTAACCTATGCTATAACAAAACAAAGTAGGGTTCAAGTATGTAAGTATTAACGTGTCGATGCAATGAGCACGATATGTGCAGCCTTTTAGAGGTACGGCATGGCCCAAGCACTATTAAAAGTATTCTAATAATACCATTGCTTATAAGTTATAACTTAACCATTAGCATGGAATAGATTAATTTATTATATAGTCATATACATTAATTCCCGTTTATGCTGATTAGCTTTGATGCTCTGGACAGTTTGCGTCAAACGTAAAATTTAATTTTTCCTAATTTTCGTTTTGACGGCTTTGCTGCTTAATGAGTCTGATTATATTTTAAATAAAAACAAGTAAGAAGGCTCTAGTCGGGAGAGCCCGACTAGAAGATACCCTGAACACAGTTGCAATAAATATATTTAATTTATATAAGACTTTGGTATACTGGCTTAGCTTCCATCGATTAAGTTCAATATCTCCGGTGTTTCTCAACCGATTTGGACGAAATTTTCAGAAAAGTTCTATCATTATCCATTACTTTAACCCTCATTTTTAGATTTTCCAAATTCGATATTTTATTGTTATCGATATTATGTGTATATCGGAAACCAGAATAGTTATCGATAATTTGAAGCAAACTTGTTCTGCTCATGGTATAGGAAAACTTAAATACAAAATCAGAAGTCTCTAGCTCTTGTAGTCTCTGAGATCCACGCGTTCATACAGACGGACAGACGGACAGACGGTCAGACGGACAGACAGACGGACAGACGGACATGGCTATATCGTCTCGGCTGTTGATGCTGATCAAGAATATATATACTTTATAGGGTCGGAGATGCTTCCTCCTGCCTGTTACATACTTTTGCACAAAACCATTATACCCTTATTTACCCATTTTATGGGTTAAGGGTATAACAAAAGTTGCATCTAATCTATGCCTATAAAAATAACTGTCTGTTTGTATATCCGTTATAGAACCGTTAACTACGCATTTGATCATGTGACGATCTTTCGCAAAGTTATTGTACATGAGCCCACTAAGGTTTCTGAGTTGGTACGAACAATTTTTGCCGCGGCATTTGTGCATTTTATTGTGAATTGAATCGTAATAATTCAAAAGTGTACTTGCTACGAAAAGTGAAGCTAGAAATTCTCACATTCAGTCTAGCCAATTACTCGGGATCAGTCGCAATCGATTTCAAAAATTCTCGAATGCTGATTTTTTCACTTCAAATTTTCTATACGTGTTTTGAATAGTTTTTTTTTTTTTTTACAAATATAACGGCAAAAATTGGTCGTACCGGTATGATACGGCAGGAAATTTTGCAAAACAATAAATGGATATTGCAAATGGGCGAATGCAAATTGATGAAACTACGAAATGTATCACCTTGCCAGCAAACTTCTGTAAGATAACGAAAAGCAAAGACGAAAAGATAACATGTAAGTCCATCGACTCTATGTTGAATCAAGAAGAAGCTATCAACTATCCAACTGAATTCGCTTGTTTTGCCAGGCATGCCACCGCGAATTCTTATATTGAAAATAGGCGTACCGATCATTCTTCTTCGAAACATAACCACGACTTTGCAACGGAAGCAGACTCTCAGAAGCGGCTGGGAGTATGATGAACAATGTTATCGAAGCAACAATTTTGACTGGAAAATTCAAAGGTGAAGACGTACAGTTGCCACGTATCCCGATGATACCGACAGATATGCCATTCGAATTCAAACGTTTGCAGTTCCCGGTGCGACTCGCACAAGGACAATCACATGGCCTGCTCACGAGTCCGAAAACCTTGCGAGTTATTCGCTTACGCAACAGATGGGAAAATAAGAAATTTTGAGTATCCCACAGCACTTCAACAAATATCGAATTGAATCAATAAAATAACTCAATAATTTGTAATGTCTTTCCTTCAAATTAAGTTTAGTGGGTGGCGTAGCATTGCGCGCAAGGCAGTGCTAGTAGTATATTAAATTTCCGAATCTCGATATTTGTAACAAAACTCCTCCGAAACGATTGTGATGAAAATTTGGGTGCTTATAAGGTAGGTCTGAGAATCGGCCAACATTTATTTTTCATACGCCTAAATGTTAGGCGGTTTGTAGGCGGTAGGGTTTGTATACAATAATTATCATATATAATTCTATCAGCCAATTAGTTATCCTTGCCAGGTGCCCGCCGTTGTCACTGCTCAACCAGCAAACATAATGGTGTAGGGATGAGAACGAAGTAGGCTTCCTTTCTCTCACTCAAAATACAGTTTTCGTAAATTTTTTGTTTTTGGTTTTTTTTGTGTCTATCGCAGTGACTGTTAAGCGTATGATTTTTTTTTAATCTATCAAAGATGCCAACAAGACGCAAAGTCGTTGAGTCGTCTAACTAACAGAACAAGGGAAACAGAAGGGCACAAAGATCAGGCGAACAAATACAAAAAGACAATGGAGATGTTCGTGTGTGCATTTACGATTCATAGTCAACAGAAGTAGAGCAATTGACAAACAACGCCAACTTCGTGCATTTACATCGAATTCATTCCTTCGACTAGCATTCCAGTATGAGTCTGATGTTGAATATTATGCTCATTCAAATTGGAAATTGGTACTTTGGACAAGGTATGCCCGCATTGTCGTGCACTTCAATTAAAAAATTATCCAGTCTGGATGTGTTGCTATGAGGAAAAGTGCAACTAACGGAAATAGAAGTAACACCACCTGAACCATTGAATGGATTACATATCGGTACAGATCCAAATTCTGGCATGGCACAACGACATTTGCCGGATCAGCTAGTATCCCTATAAAAATAAATAAGAACAAAGGCTATAAGTTATTAACAGTGGTAAGTTTTGTTAAGAGGCACGGCGCGGTGATAGTTTTGTGCCTTTGACAGTTGATTTACAACATAAGAAGCGGTTGTTGTTGCAGATATTGATTTCGGGCTCGCACAACAATTTTTTGTGGACAACAAACAAAACCAAAAACCTAAATAGATCGAAGCAAAACCAATAGAAAGTAAAGCATATGAGCAAAATTGAAATGGTAGGGTCCAAAGGTCGCCTTGAAAAAAAGACGACTATTAGTTATTTGAAAAAGGGTCTCAGCTCGCACCGGTAAAACGCTAGCAAAGACGTAACGGACACATTTCGTAGAGCTAAGGCTTAAGTTTGCTATGGGCTTAAGGTGTAAATGCACTATTACCAGCTGATACCTTAACATAAATAAAGAGCAGCAGTCAATAAGTTAAAACATATTTTTGTGCGTATATATTTTCTTTTAATATGGCATTAGTTTAAGAATATTAACGATTTACCGCGCCAGTCAAAATGACTGGTTTTGCCTCAATAGCCTTAAATATTGACTTAGTGTGAATATTTTTTTCCGCAACTAACTTATTTTGATCTTGTGTCCACATAAAAAAATATTCTTTTTTTTTTGGTACTTACACCGGTGCCAGTCATTTTGACAGGTATGTTTTTCTATGGCATCAGTACGTCGTAAATGGGAAAAGATAAAACACGAAATTTTGCAACACCTCTGAGTGAACTTGTAGCAAGGAGACTACTCGAGCCTTATAACATAAAAAGTAGAACTGTAACCACCGAAAATTTAGCCAATGTTAAATTATTAGCCAAAAACACTACGTGGTAAACTCGAAACCTGTATTAAAACCGGTAAAAAAGGATTGACTACAATGGAGTACGGATGCGGGAGGGTTTACGCTGTCTCAAAAATTGTCTGATGCAGATTGGGATGCCACCAGCTATCTTCCTTACAAATTTGGTGAAGGGGAGCTGGGGGTGGTATTGGTGGGCATGGCATCCGAAATTCCTAATTCCTTCCTAATTTGGTAACTCTAGCACAAAGTTTGTAAAAGGTGTGGGAAGGGGGGCTGGGGCAGTGTGGGCGTGGTATCCAAATTTTTGATGCAGATCTTTGGGCTATCTAGTTATCTTCATATCAAATTTGGTGGCTTTAGCTCAAAAACTGTGGTAGATACACGCATTCCCGTTTTTAACGAAGCGTTGGGCGGCTCGCCAATGTGGAGATGAGTTGCGCATTGTCTTAAACCTCACGTGGCTTGCCAAAGGATAGCGACTAGAGTTGTGCATCGATGTTTTTGTTGTTATCGATGCCAAGCGATGCATCGATGTTTTGCAAAGCATCGGTGCAGTTTCATATCGCAATAAATTGTGTTTTTGTCGATAGTTGCCGATTTTTCAATGCGCCCGTTTTGCTCCAATACAGTGCGTTTATAGTATTTTGAGCAGTGTTTGCAATGTCAAAGTAAGTAAATTTTTTTAAATTGGTCGACGATATTATAGCTTCTGAACGTTAATTTTTTATCAAAAACCCTTCTTGCAGTTTTTAATATTGTTTCAATAAAATAAACAATTTTCACTTAACGCCCTTTAATAGATGCTTCTTGACAGGCCCGACCCCATGGAAAAGAGCGGAAGTTATCGTAATCCCCAAGCCCGAAGCCAACCTCGCCTCCTACCGTCCGATTAGTTTACTGACAATACTATTCAAAATATTGGGTGTTGCCAGTACTTGACGAGACTAGTTTGATCCCTGATCCCAGCTTCAGACGCTTACACTCCACACCAGAGCAATGCCACCGACTAGTAAGCACCGTCATTAACGCCTTCGACGATAAGAAATACTGCTCCGCCGTTCTACTGGATGTGAAACAGGCTTTCGACAGAATATGGCACACCGGGCTACTGCTTAAAATCAAAAACAGCTTGCCCCAGCCGGAATACGCCTTACTGCGTTCATACCTTGAAAGCAGAACAAGCCAGGCAGCGTACTTGGCCCGATCTTGTACACTCTCTACACAGCTGACCTACCAGTCATCTAGGATGAGTGCCTAATGGTTGCCACCTATGCCTTCCTGGCAACCTCTCGCTCCCCAATTGATGCCTCAGTAATAATAATATAATATTATAATATTATTTAATATAATAATAATATAATAGACGCCACTGAGCCGTGGCTGCGCAGATGGAACATAGAGCCCACACCCAAATATCTCGGTTTGACACTCGACAGGCGGCTTACTTGGCGTACCCACATCATAAAGAAAAGCAAGCAAGCTGAACAGAGATTGAGGCAATATCAATGACTGATAGGAAGACGCTCAAAGAAGAAAAGGCTCAAGGAACTGGTCTATAAAACCATCATTAAACCAATAGGGGCTTTCACACGCAACGTTGTTATTCGTTATTCGTTAAAGTTCTTCATGTATTTTTTTTTCGTAAATTTAACAAGTGCCGGCTTAACGAGTAACACTTTAACGAGCTGGCAACCGCGACAAATTACTCGTTATTCGGTGAAACATTAATCATCTGTTTTGGGCTTTGTGTTTTGTCAGTTGTGTTGCAAATAATTGATTGAAAGTAGGTATTAAATATGATATTAACGATTAGAAACTGACGTAAAAAACGGGTCTTCGCAAGCTTTAACAAATTTAACGAATAACAACGTTGCGTGTGAAAACCCCTAATATGAACCTACGAGATCCAATTTTGGGGTACCTAGTCTTCCCAACTGCAGTGCCATACAGCGCTTTCAAAACAAGGCGCTTAGAACGGTCTCGGGCGCCCAGCCATACCATGACAACGTGACCATTCACAATGAACTGGGTGTTCCGTGAGTCAAAGAGGTCATTAAGACAGCCAGCATAAGACACGTTGAAAAACTACATAATCACCCACTGCTGGACAACAGCTATACAACCAGGAGACTTAGAATAACCCACCCACTTGACCTTTCCTTGAAAAATTAGGCTTATAATTCCTCATACCCGTACAATATAAATTTTTTAATCGCCAAAATCTGTCCAAAAATTTAATAATTGTCCTATTAGACTGCTTTTAAATAAAACTATATAGACATAAAAAAAAATTGTACGCCCACGCTCATCTTGACTGGCGCACAGGAGCAGAGCAGACGGGCATTAACATATGTATATACAGATGGCTCAAAAATGAGGAAGGGAGTCGGCGCAGCAGTATACTGCCACCCGTGAGCCTGTCACACAAACTCCCGGACCACTGCAGCATATTTCAGGCGGAGATATACGCTATAAAGAAAGCAGCAGGAGTATACATGTTTTTGGAGTCAGGTGGCAATCAAAACACTGCCAATTATATAAGCTCTTAGAATGTCCTGGCGAGCAGGGAAACGCTAGATGCACTCAGCACCCTTAAAAAAACACGCATCTAAATTTTGGGTTCCAAGCCATCAGGGCTTCCAAGGCAACGAAATAGCAGACACTCTGGCTAAGCAAGGTGCAACGGGACTCAACAATGACACTGGGGACGTTCCGATCTCACTGCGAACGGTACACTTCTACATGGAAACAGAGGCACGAGATTCAGCAGCACTAAGGTGGACAAACTCCTCTGACTGCAAAATCTCTAAAATAATGTGCAAAACATACGACGACAAACTAACGCAATATATGCTCAAGTTAGCGGTCTATGTGAGACACTCCCTGGAGGGTCAGCCGGTCCAACCTAACCTAACCTTCTATAAAATTATTTATTTTACAATAACAACAAAGACGAGCTTTTGGAAGCATTTCTCCAAAATCCACGTGCAACATTTGTGGCATAACAATTAGGACTACGGGGAATAAAACGAACATGCAGGACGATCTTCGCAATGTTCATAAGATCAACAAAGAAATGGTCGAAGTGATACCCGATCAGCCTAATAATAAAACGATTGGGTTTTTTTTTTTTAAATTTGAAGGTTTAATAAAATCTGACAAATATTGGTTTATGGAAGCTTGCGCTGAACTTGCCTCAAAAAGCGGATGCACTCTTATAACATCAACCAGAAATGAGCCGACATACAGGTAAGAGGTATTTTAGCATAAAGGACCAGGTGTAAAAGGTATTTTAGCATAAAGGACAAGCCAACATGCCATTCTGAATCGAACGACTGCTTTAAATCCTAAAATCGTGATAATGACATGCTGTATCGCCCGATAAACCTGCTCTTGTGAAACGTGTTGTAGCCTACAAAGGCGTAATTTTAACAATATTTTGGAGAAAATGGACAGCTGACTTATCGATATGCTATGACGCGACTAATCTCTGCGGCTTGCCAAGTTTTGATATCAATGATATTAAAACATGAAAATGAAAAGCAGCACCAGGAATATTATTACCTTCTTTAAGCTCTGGCAACTTTGCGGCTCACGCATCCGGACCTTACCAGGAGCTATAAGTCAGATCATATTGTTCAAGGATTTCTACGGCAGTGTAAGGGTACAGCGCTTATATGTCTGACGTAGATATGTCCGGCAAGAGCTTAGTCTGGCTAAAAATAGCTTATGAGTCTGGCGGAGATATGCCTAGTCAAGAAATATTTTTAAGGAAATAAATATAAGCGGATGGCTATCTCAATTCAACAGTCAAGCAGCAATGATGGCACTTAGGAAAACTGAAATAAGGTATAAAGAAGTCTGTTAGGTTCGAACCAAGCTAGATCTACAGGGATCACAAAACAGGCTCACCCAGAAAATGGATGTTGAATCTTATTGATGGATCAGGAAAGGAAATGACGGACAAGCTACCTAGCTTTGGGGAAGTGGAGCTCATAAGACCTAAACCTTATGTAGTATAAGGTGAATCAGAATAGCAGAATAGAATCAGCAATCAAGAAACGCTGAGAGCCAAGTGCGGCAAACGACAGTTTTTGGAATACCAAAACTCAGGCAAATGTTTCTCGGGTACCTACAATCTAGAATAATTTAAACAAGCGATATCCGATGGAAAGAATTGACTTGAGATATTCACCGGTCTTTAGATAGGACAATGTGGACTAAAATACCAAAATAATAAGTTTATTCTTAAGTCATAACATAATGTGTCGCTTTATCTGTCAGAGGAATCAGTTTTCAAAGAACTACGTAATCCGGTTAAAGGACATAGACATCCTCAAGTCAGCAAAAATACTTGCAGCTGTGCAAAAGTTAGGTTTAGTAGAGGAGCTATAGGCTCACAAAGCGGAAATATGTCTTGTGAGATATGGTAGAAGTACAAGCTGAGCAAAGTACAGCGTGCCGCTGGACTGACAACAACAGGAGCCCTCAGAACGACCCCAACTGAGTCTCTTGACAATATACTAAATCTCCTACCAATAGACCAAATGGGCAAATTAGTAGCAGCTCTCTCTGCTCTACGCATGAGAGAAACCAAGCAGTTGTCCGAGCAGAAGTTCGGACACTCCAATATTCTAGTGGGTAACTTGCTTATCCCCTCAAACACGGACTATTGTTGTCCTCAGGAATTCCCCAAAACCCCTTTCCATACACTAGTCCCCCCAATGGAGGATTGGCGCTCAGGCACGCCAGGGCTGACGGACTCTGTAAAAATTTACACCGAGGGCTCTAAGCTACACGACCGGGTAGGGGGAGGCGGCTTTTGCGAAGCGCCATCTCTAAGCAAATCGTTCAGCCTTCCTGACCACTGCAGTGTGTTTCAAGCCGAAATCGATGCAATACAGGAGGCTCTCTCATGCATTTCCGAAAGTAAATGCTCTGCAGCAAAGATCTGCATATTTTCTGATAGCCAGGCGGCTATCAAATCCCTAAAGGCGATATCATCAAATTCGATATCTATTACAATCTGCCGCAGATCTCTACACGGGATGGCAGAGCAGCTCGAAAAATACCTCATTTGGGTGCCCAGACATAAAGGCATCGAGAGCAACTGTAAAGCAGACGAGCTGGCAAGGCATGGCACTACCATGCCCCTATTCGCAGATAAGGAGGGCTTGGGTATTCCCATGGCCAGCTGTAAGCTTAGAGTTCGATCGCACTTCGAACTCGAAGCTAACAAAAGATGGCAGCTTACCATCGCCACGGGCAGGATTGCTAGGCAAACCTGGCCAACGCGCTGCAAGAAGCGCTCTTCAGGCCTAATCCACCTAAGCAGATTAGGCTGTGCTTCCGTAATTAGAGCCATTACGGGACACTGGCTAGTGGGGACTCACGCAGCGAGACTTCTAGCCCCTTCTAACGATTTCTGCAGTGGATGTCGGGCGAGGAGGAGGAGGAAACGGTTTCCCATCTTTTCAGCGACTGTCCGGCACTCTGCAAAAATAGAAATCGCTATCTTGGTTCTTTATTCTTATCGGACCTCACTCAACTAGCGGATATTAACCCGAAAAATATCCTGTTCTTCATTCAAGCCTCGGGCTGGGACCTCGCCCTCGAAAGTGGTGTGTCTGGGTAGATGGTTTTTGGATAAAGTCCAAAACGCGGCACCACAACGGGCCAATACATGGCCTATGTGAGTTGGGAATTTTCGAACCTCTCACTACCGCTCTGACCTAACCTAACCTATGGTAGAAGTAGATGGGTTATTTCTGCTTAGAGAAATAACTGGGAAATTTCTTTGAGATATATCTTCACAGTCATTGAAAAAATGTCTTTGAGATATATCTTCAAAGTGATTGACTGGCAAATATATGAGATGCGTCGGACAGAAATATGCTTATAGGCCAGCGGAGTTCAAAAGCTTAGTCTTTTCAAGATTGATTAACAGGTTTAAAAAAAAAATCATGCAATAGTTGAAACTTGTGAAAATATAGATAGGTAGGTTGTTAGAACTTTTGATTTTAATCTTCCAGTCGAGTTATTCAGACTAGAGCGCTCTTACTAGTTGTTTCTCTTTAGATGTAACAAAACAGGTTTTATTTATGATATAGTTGTACATACATATGAATATTACTTATCGAATTAGGTACGAATGAGAGTGTGTGATAAGCAACACAAAGCATATAGGCTTATAGTTAGGTAGGTAAAGAGAGTGTACACTAGGCTTTACGCTACCTTGAACAATTGTCTTTCGCTTAAGACTAAGTAAATTTAACAAAAATAATAAATGAGTTATACTACAATAAAAAAAATAAAATAAAATAAAAAAAAGCACTTTTACACATATAATGTAAATCTTTTTAGATTTCTGTCGAATTTTGGGTATGTCATAATACTACAGTCTGCTACTCTCGGCGCCATTGAGACGTGGTTGAGTAGATTGTGACTTCTCGTAGCCGTTACTGGACATTTGAAGATGCTGCGGCAGCTGAGCTGGGCGACCATTTGATGGTATCATCTCATCCACACTGAACACTGAGTTGTCATGTCCATGCATGGGACGTGCATTTAAAACTGCATCCGGATGTGTCTTCTGTGCCTCCTGCTCCGAAATATTCGGCTTGGCCTTGCCTTCGAGCAGGAAACAGGTGATTAGGAACAGTATGGAACCTATGAAAAAAATATGAATTTTAGTATCGCTTTAATGTGTGCACATATCTATCTATTTCAAATGAACTAAGATTAAATAGAGCCCAAAGTGTTCTCAGTTTGGAAAAACTCATAGCGACTAGTGTTTGGAAAAGTGTGACTGTCCTAATAAATCTAAATCCTTCCTACTTGTCTGAGTGAATATATAAATGCACTGTGAGAGATCGCATTCTGGGATGCAAGACCGCTTGCTCATTAATACTGTTGAAGGAATTACTTTTTTTAAATTTCGAAAAGTTACAGAACACAGCTACACAAACAGATCATTCATAATTCTCAGCAAACTGTGGGATACGGGATCGACATTTAAAATTGATATTTTGTAATGGTTACAAACTAAAAACCAGCAAGATCCGGTCAGGTCACTTAACGCCTTCAAAAATCTGGTAATCTTCAAGGAAATTGCCGTTAGATCCTTAATAAAAAAAGACAGATTGGACCTTCACTCCAACCACCCCGCTAAATTCCATTTAGGCACCCCATCGCTCTACAAAGGCGACACTTGACTTTTAGAACATCTCTAGTGTAAATATCCCTTAATATAAAACAGAGTTGTAAAATAGAAACAAAGAAACATATTGATAATGAGGCTTGGGTAGTTAATACTTACTGATACCGTAGAAGCCCGCATAAAAGATCATGATGGAGCCACGATAACCGATGACTTTGGCTACGGGATCCACGAGGATGGGCAGATTGCCGCCAACGTTGTTCATGACAAAGAGGAAGACGCCAATGGTTGATGATCGGACGCGCAATGGTACAATTTCAACTACAATGGCAAAGACGATGCCAAACCACATTTCGGCAAAGAAGTAGCTCAGTCCAAGTGTAATCATGGCCCACAAGGGATCAAAATAGACTGACCCAAAAGCGGGCAGCGTGGCAATCAATTGACTAATCGCCAAGACAAAGGCACGCGAACGAATGCCCATTTTGGCGACAATCTTATCGGAAACAACACCTCCAACAACGACACCAACACTGCCAATACCAATGGTGACGGCAAAGAGCCACCACCCTAGATCCACATCCGGGAAATACGTATTATAATAGAGATCGGCATTGTAAGCAAAGGTCATGCCGCCGCTGTGACGTATGGAAGCGGCAATCATGAGCATTATCATTGCCGGACTCTTAACAACCTGCCACAGTGTGATGGGTTTTCCACTAGCCGATGTGCGATCACCGTCACCAATGGATTTGCGCTCCGGCTCCCGCATTGTGGTGCCAGTAAGACCCGCTACGAAGATAGCCAGCACTCCCGCACCCAAGTAGCACACACGCCAGCCCATATCAAAGAAATTGAGCTTGGTGATGTACCGACCTACGGGGAAAGCGATGCCGTAGCCGCCATAGATGCCCCAATTGAAGATGGCCATAACTAATGCACGCTTGTTTTCCGGAAAGATGTCCGACATAATGCCAGTGGCCAGGGGATTGCAGCCCGATTCGCCAGCGGCCATTAGCATACGGAGCAACACCAATTGCCAATAGGCCTTGACAGTGCCCTGAAGCACGATTGCAATGCCAAATATCACAGTGCACACGGTCAGCATCTTGACTCGATTATACTTGTCCGCAGCGAAGCCCATAAAAACGCCAGCAATTGTAAATACCAGAATGAAGGTGGGTCCGGCGAGAATCTGATAATCGATGCCCAAGCCATTGTAGTTCCACTCACAGTACCCAGTGCTATTCCTCTCCAGCGCATAGCAGCTAGTCTCGTTCTTTACTTCCGAACACTGGGTTGTCAGCTCGTGTCGCGTAAAGAGGCTACTGTTCTGCTGGCAGGCATGGTCACCATAGTCCAACTCAATAGCCGTCTGCTTGGAGGTAACGCCAATCAAATAGTGACCCAATTCGCCCAGGATGTAGCCAATGGTGAGGATAGCCAGCACATAAGCGCTATAGAAGCCGCTAAACTTCTCTAAGATCGGTATCATTATGCGACTCTCTTAACTGTTGGTAAAAGATAAAAAAAAAAAAAACACTCCAATGAATAAGGATTTAGTTTTGTTTTTAAAATATTGTTAAAAACTCGCCAAGACCCGTTCAAAGATAAGCTTTGGTTGACTTCTAAATGAAAACAAGCAACATGCCCATGCTCTCTGTAAGAGATATTATTTTTTTCCACTTGTGCTCCAGTACCCTGGTAATTATTACTAAAAGTAAGCATATGAATGGCATGATAAAAAACACACTTTACTTCCCTTTAGCTGTTTAGCTGTTTAGCAGAAGATGAAAGACAAACATGTAAATTCTTGGCACTTGCAGTTTGTATGTGATCGAAGATAAATGGTAATAACAATAATAGAAAATATGTGCATATCAATCAACTGACTGACAAGAGGCGTAAATTAAAGTGCTTAACTGCAGGGAGCAGGGAGAGATGAAACATGTCTTGAATTTACTCGTTTGTAATCAAAAACAAGTATGGAAAATTGGCAAAAATTATAATTATAAAGTTTTAACTTGATAATGTCAAACAATAATCTACAGAACGACGGCTTATTAATGAGCCTTGTCATTTGTAACATCGCACAAAGCTTAACAATTAACTTAGCCAAAATGCTGGAAGTGCTAACAAATTGATCGTGACTTGATTCTCAATGTTCTTGTGTGAAGTGAAAGTGTAGGCGTTTCAGCGAGAACGTTTCTAACAACGTGACGTGTGACCTAAATTCAATACCCTAAGGATATTGAAACAAGCAAGCTTGGTTAAAAGCTTTTCAGATAAGTATTAGTTAAAACTTAATAGCATCGAGCTTTATTATAAAACTTTTGATTCAAGCTTACTGAATGGAATAAAATATGAACCAAAGATATAAAAGCATGTTTGTAGATCAAAAGCTTGATTTTTAAATTTTGCGATAAGAAAAGATATGCATACAAAGCTTAAAGCTCTTACTTGCTTAACAAAAAAAAATAATAATAATAGTAATTAAATTTAGCAAAATATTAGGATCAAGGAATCTTCTTTAAAAACTCCTGGCTCTATATTTCGACTTAGATATCTAACAATAAGTTCATATTTAATAAACAGAGCTATTTACATGCTTATACATGTTGAGAACTCTTTGTTTGCGTAACCGTTTTGTGAAAGGCGTCTGTTACATTGGAGACACTTATTATTTATGAGTCGCTTTGTGAGCAGAACGGAAGCAAAAGTAGTTCCTTGTGTTGATAGTCATCGCCTGACTATTAAACTTACCGAAATAAAGGAAAAACATAGTGGCGCATAGTTAATTTTGGCTATGCCAAGACTATGATACCCTTCACACAGCCAAATCAATGCTCCCCCCTCCTATTAATGTTCTGTGCAGTTGTTGGTAATTTTTCGCTAATATTTTTACTCTTGAGCGTCATTTACTTGTTCGTGTGCGACAACAACAACAATTTGACATGTAGGTACTTGAAAGTGCACGACAGAGACAACAATTGATAGTACGATATGGTAAATTTGTATGGTGGCTATGTCGTAGAATGCTCCGATCGAAATGAAATTTCATAGTGAACAAACCCGACATGATCTAAGCAATCTGTGAAAGTTTCATCAAGATCGGTTCAGCAGTTTGCCCGGAAATCGTGTTGATATGGTAAATTTATATGGTGGCTATATCGTAGAATGCTCCGATCGGGATGAAATTTCATAGTGAACAAACCCGACATGATCTAAGCAATCTGTGAAAGTTTCACCAAGATCGGTTCAGCCGTTTGGCCAGAAATCGTGTTGAAACAGACAGACGGACGAACAGACGGAAATCAATTCCTGAGCTCGTTCTGATCATTTTGATATATAGTTTATGGGGTCTCCCATCATTCCTTTAAGGCGTTAAAGATTCATGACAAAGTCAATATACCCTGTGAAGGGTATAATTTAAATAAAGATATAACAATAATATAATAATAATAATATTGATGTATTTATTAGCTTGAAATGAATAAAAAGTTTTAATCCTTATAAGTTTATCCTTTAGTTTATGAATAAGTCTGTTCCTTGAAGCAGGAAATTTACCTCCCACATACAATCGCTTCGTGCGAACAGTGTTTTCAACTAATTATGGAGATAAAATTATGTAAGATGTAGTAGGTACATAAATTTAAATCTGGCTTATAGCATATTTGGCAGAATTGAGTACAGGGTACAAGAAAAAACATTTTACCTGCGCACAATTTGAAGTTCAATGTCAAGACAATCTCAATCAATTTAAGAAACTCATGTTTATCTGTTTGCCTACGTTGCTGTCTAGATCAATTATGTCAAAAATTCCATTAAGCCAAATTCACTCGCACAATAAATATTCCCACAAAGCCAATACGCCCAGTTGTAGGCGAGGAGCGCAAAGAAGTTATTTTTAATTCTCTGTTCTTTAAGATTTGTTTTTCGTTTAATCAATCAAGTTTCTAGCTAATTTACTTGCCATGTTGTGTTGGTTTTTTTTTTTGGCATCTAGCACCTTTTGTATCTGTGTGTGCACAAAAAGTATATTTTACATTCAGCTACGGCTGATTGACAGCTGCCAAGGTCGTAAAGGGTACAGAACACAGCTATGAACTGTTCCAAGGCTGATGCTAAGCTATAGTTAGAAGTAGCCCCCATAAATGATTTTTAGCAATGCTTTTTTATCTTTCGGATATGCGACCAAAAACAAAGCGGCAGCTACAGCAATAGAGCCAAGAATGCGGATGCTGGCAAAGCAATATGACCAAAGAACACTAAAGAACGATTGACCAGCTTATTGAAGTCTAGCCTAAATAAATGCGCGACAACTTTTCTGTTTAAAATTAAAATATATCAAAAACCTTATTAACTTACAACACTTTTAACAGCGTTATTAAAAGCTAAGAGTTTCTAGCCACTCGACCGATAATAAACCTTCCGCTTTGCTGACTTGGCATTGCCATCTTCATTCAATATTCGTGCTCATAACACTTTATAACAAAAGGTCATAATCGTTAAGACATAACAAAAAATCAAATTGCTGTTCACAATAAACTCATAAATACGCAAAGCTCTTTCAAATTGGGCAAGCCATCGCATAAAGTAAAACGATTTTAAGCCAAAAATGTAATCAGTTGACACGACTAAGTTGAAGTTTAGTTGCTCTTACAATATCTTCTGGCGTTCAAGAAAAATATCTAACAATTCATCTTCCTTCATGGATGAAGAGCTCCATATTTTTCGAACATAAACAAATAATGGTTAACAGCTGCTAAAGTAAATGAAGTTGAGTAAAAGTAAAATAATCTTACTCTTTGGTCAACTTACAAAGCTCTATTTGAGAAATGAAATCAATGTATCTTAATGCGCTGTTGGTACAAACCGTAAATCGAAACATTTGCCGTTTATCATTTGCATAATAACAAATCCTTCAACAACCTATAATACCCAATGCAAACAAATCAAATCAGATATGGAGTGCTACATTGAGTGTGGTTGTTACACGCACACGTTTATTTCTAGTTTCAATGTCAAGGTGTAAAAGCCATACGGATCTGACCAAACAAAATCAACCCAAAAAACAACCCATAAAAAAAAAACACACACACATAATTAATGCACGGCGCATGCGTGACTCGCCCAGTCTGGCTGATAACTTTGCCATTGCAACACGTTTGAACAACGATTATCGTGTAAATTGTAACGAGTGTTGCTTTCTTTGCCAAGGTCATCTGCGCATTACGTGTGGAGTTATTCATGCATTGGAAAGGGAAAGGAGTTGTTGGTGTTGTTGGTATTGGAATGCACTGAGGCGTTTAATGCTGAAACAATTCTCTCAAATGAAATCGTTAGTTTAATGTCTTTTTAATTTTCTTAGAAACATGCAAACAATCGAACAATTGGCGTTACTTAAAGTGCAACCGCAAATATTGAAGTCTATTATTTGCATTTAATTATCGCTTCATTGCAAATAATAATGCTATTTTTTGCCTTAAGTTGGCAGTTTTTAATTTGCTTTTTTATTATTGTTATTTACTAGGCAATTGTATATTTTGAATTACTGTCTATAAGCCAAACGAATAGTGCTTTAACTTTTTTAAATGGGCCAATTTTCGTAAAGGCCTTACGCCTAGAAATAAGTTAAGACAACGCTTGTCTTTTGTTATTGTTTCTTCTAGTATAACCAGGCTTGAACAACGACTATATGAAAGGAAAAAAACTTTACCATCCTAACGAGATTTTAAGTAATCTATATTTGAAAACGCTTTTCATGCAAGAACTTTAAGTTTAAACTGTCAACTGATTGGGTATCTCCGGTCGACATTCTCCACGATTGCCACCCATATACGGCGATTGGTCGGCAAGTTGCAACTGACACACATGCAATGCCACATGCAACAGAGCAATGAGCTCATGCTAAGTCATGCGCAAACATTAAGGCTAGCTAATAAACATAAATATCTGCGTTCGTGACAAGATTGGTCCAAGTACACTGGTAGAAAACACTTGGAGACTGAGACCGCAAACGGTCAATTACAATCTAAATTTGCTTCAAGTCATGTGTGTAATTTGAATAAGCTCAACCTCAGAGATTAAACCCGACTACAAGCTTAAAGCACTCGCATAACATGAATTTGGGATATTAAGGAGAAACAGAACAAAAACAGTCTAAAAGCATTTGAACTTATATAGCAACACTGTTGTTATTGTCCTAATTCTCTCAGGTTCAGAAAGTACTCATTCAAAAGCATATTGATACCAGGAGGTTATCAAAAGTACATATGCTGATTAACTTTGATAGTGGCGATCGAAGGGAGAAATGACTTTAAGTGCATCAAGTATCAAACAAAAATGTTGTTGATTGCATTACTTCTCTTAACGATCGATAAAAAAGTTTCCTTTGCCGGCAACATAGGCTGGAAAAATTAATGTCTCTCAATCCCATTAGCCGAAGACATAGCCATTCTTGATGCAATAAAACTAATAAAAAAAAATAAAAGGAAACTTCGTCATTTGTTCCGACTCTGTCGCACCTATAAAATCCATCCGCATTATTGTTTATATTGCTTATTGCTCTTAGAACCCTCCTTACCAAAACTGCACCTAAAATCTAACTTTAACACATCAAAAATAGACAAATTCCTCACGAAAAGACCAGCTCAAAAACTAAAACACAACGTAGAACTCTTCAACAGATGGTACACATTATTAAACACAAAACTTACACAAACAACCCCTTACCTAAAAATATAAACAACAAAAAAGTATAACACCGAGCGACCAAATAAAAATACTAAGACTTAGACTAGGTGACCTAAGATTTACACAACAAACCCCTCAACAACCGTAACAACATCCTTCCATGCCCAAGCTGTCATACGCCAATAGACGTCCGCATTAAACATATCCTTACCAAATTATCAACTTAGAAACCAAATCCTCCAAAACATGTGCCCCACATCGACAATTTCAAACCCAACCCCAGAAAACATTTCCAAAATAATTGAAATCCTGAAAACACTCATTTTTATTTTATATCAATTTAAACAACTTAATATTATATATGGTTTCGCATACAAACTTTTACCATACAGAACGATTGTCACTCCAAGCATGCCATTTAGTTTTGCTTATTAAAAGTTCTTCATATTTTCTTATTAACTAACTTGGCTAAAAATGCGGTTTAACATTGATTGTCGACAGGTCGGTCCACTAAGTACTATATCTATCCCCTTATTAATTCCTCTCTTGAAAGTGACCGGTAATAAAAACGTGTCTCTCCACCTCTTTCTCTCTCTTTCTGTCTATCTCTATCTCTCTATCTCTCTCTCTATCTATCTTTATCTCTCTTCCTCTCCCTCTCTCTCTCTCTCTCTCTCTCTCTCTCTCTCTCTCTCTCTCTCTCTCTCTCTCTCTCTCCTTCTGTCTCTCTTTAGTATTGTAACCGCAGCCAAGGTTAACCGGCGGCTGCTTTGGCTACTTAGCCATTGTCTTGGTGTGCGGTATGGTGAATGGGCTTGTAGATGGGGAGGTGGGTTTTTTTTTTTTATCGCTGTTGGGGCGTGTTGTCTGACGTTCAAAGCTAGCAATGCGACACCGTTGTTGTACATGTAAATGCGAAATGCAAAGCAATGCAACGATGAAAACAAGAATCACACACACTTGCAATTGTAAATTGAATTGAAAGGCTGTACAAGCAGCATTTTACATTTCGTTGCTTTTGCTTAACACCAGATGGCGCTATTATGCCCTCGTCTTGATCAGCTGCGCATAAATCTTTACTTAATGCAGTGCGACAGACCAAAACGATGAGCAGCAGGTGTACACAAAAGCGATAAGCTACAGCTACACAACAACAAACACATTTATCAATTAGCAGCCACTTAATAAGTGACTAAGTCCCCAAATGGCTAATTAACTATCTTGCGTGCAGCTTCGATCGCCTTGATTACCAACTACATAGTACTTCTTTATAAATGAAATAGATATAGACTGAAAATTGCAATTTATGGTTACGCCCACAACCCGCAAAACAGAATCAGAATCAGAATTACAGAACAACCAGCACACACATCTGGCCGGCGATCTTGACTTGATTTCGACCCGGTCTGGACATGATTGTATGTGGTCAGTGTCTGTTGGTGACGTGCCTATCACCTGTGCTGTTGTCGTTTAATTTAAAACCGGAAAACACAACAAAAACAAATGTGTCATGGTCGCTTTGCAATAAGCTGCATCCGTACCTCAATTATAAATCGTACAAGCACTTGATCATTGTAATAAGTATTTGAATATTTCATTAACATTTAAGAGGAATAACATTATGTTAATACCCGTCTGGAAGTTTAATTTTACGTGTTTAAATATGTTAATATTTTTTATGCATATTATATCATAATAAAAATGTCCCTTCGTGCAAGTTATTACCTAAGACTTGAAATTTAAAATAAGTAACTTTATGAATTGTATTATTATTTTAATTACAACTTGCTTTAGTTATCATTACTTATTTAACATTTTATTAATATACACTGGAATGTTTCCTTACACCCTAGAGAGACTTTGGTCGCATAGTTATTAAATCAAAGTCAAAAACTGCATTGAACAACTGTTTTGCATATACATATATACATATATACATATATTAATTGCAACTTTGTTGCTAAACTAAAGGAAACAGCTGCTATTTTGTGTACAGTATTCGAACCGGTCTTGACTTTACAGTCAATAGTATGTAAAATAGAACCAGTCCCTTGCCATCTTTGACTAGTATTACATTTTAGTTGATATTGTAAATTAAAAAAAAAAAAAAAAAATTACCTTCAAGAAAGATTCAAAATTAGCATAAAAAAAAACTACATTGTTGTTGATTGTTTGGTCTTAGAAATCCTAGATTGATGATAAATAATAGAGAATTAAGCACTCCTTGTTTCGGATTTTAACAGGTGTCAACGATCGTTAGGGAAATATCGTGCACACGTGGCAACTCTAATATGCTAAATATAATGGCAACATATGCAAGTTTTTTGTTTTATTTCAAATTCAAATACTTATCTGGTGCATCATCTTATCGGGCGTTAAATTGTTAAAGTGATCAACATTTGCATAAATTTATAGTTAAGATCTAAATCAACTGAATCACATCTGAATCAGAAATCCCAGCCGCCATGCAAGGAGGGCAATAAAAAACACACCAGCTAACAGCAACGATATAATAATAATAATAATAATAATAATCAGATTAGCAAATGTGCCAGTCATGCTAGTGATCATTGCAAACCTATCTCTATATTTGCTTAGTTCTACTCAATCGCATCTCAAGTCGATCGAGTTGAGTGGATGAAGTTTGTTGAATCTAAATCTCTGTACAACCCGAATTATGGGGTAATTACGACGTCTGCTCATGTCCGACAAATGCAAATCAAACAAAAAGCACAATGTACAACCCAATGAACAAAATAAAAATATCTAAGTTCCAATAAATATGTTTGGTTTGCCGAGCATTTTATACTAGAACAGCGAGTGTGAATTAAAACAATATTCTACATTATTGAAAGTGTAAAAAAAAGTACCAACATAATCTAGGATCTACCCATAACTGTATTAAGTATATTCAAGCTGAGAATATTGAGCTTGTTTTCTTTCGTTCGAACATGGAAATTGTTATGGCAATCCGAATGAGCTGCTCAAGCTCAAGTACTTGTCTATTTTTAAAAGCACAGCCTTTGGAAAAATATCATTTGTTCTTAAAACAAAAACATCGCGAATGATGATATATTTAACTCAGTGCCGAAATAGCTCAGTTGGGAGAGCGTTAGACTGAAAATCTAAATGTCCCCGGTTCAATCCCGGGTTTCGGCATTCAATACGATATTTTGCCTCACCTAAAAAGCGTTTGTTCTATCTTTATCCGTAGCTAAGCAACAAACTTAGCAAGATGAAATGGAAAAGTTTCGCCTACCGCCCACTGCAAGTAAGTATAAAACACATTAAGCAATACATATAGATAAAAAGACACTCGTCTAACAACTTTTGGAAAAAGAGACATTAATTATATTTAATTATAAAATAATTGCTTAAAGCATTTGAAGTTAAGACCCTATAGAGAGACTGTATAGAATTGAACAGCTGCGAACCGGTCAATAAATAATCGATAAGTGCCATAGAAACAGTCTCTGGTAGTTAAATAGCAAATCCATGCATATATAGACAAAACGAGCTATAATTGCTGAACTATCGTAATTATGAGTGGACTGCGTTAGCAATAATTATAACACCTGTGCTGTATTGGACTGTGTAATAATAATATTGTCAATTATGCGTCTAATGATCTAATGTGCTGACTGTTAAGCCACAAGTAAAAGTAAGAGGTTCTGAAATTCCTCTTCAAATGACGATTACTACAAATATGAATATTGAATGTCAGTCACATGGTCTTTAATGTATGACAAATCCTGAAATTTTAGCATTTAGAACTAAGGAATTCTGTTTACTGTCTCTTTTTGTTAGTTAAATACTTGGTCAAGTTAATTAGTAAGCTTGACATAATTAGAGCGAATGCTTTCCTCATAGTTAATCGATTAATGAGCTTAGAATGTATGAAGAACTTTACAATATAATTTAACAACTGACGTAACTATAACGATTTAACACAAATAATTGGAAATCACAATCTTTATATTCCCTTCAAATTTATTTCAAATACAATCGATTGATTTATTGATCAAAGGTTCCACTCAAGAAATCCGATTTTTCCATTCATGTATATTATAAAATTAGCAATATAATTTTAATTATGAATCGAATGCTAATCCAATGCAGTCACACTTATGCAATGCATAATCAATTACATCGAAATGTTGTTGCCAGTTTCGTGTCAAAAACTATTCGAGAAATATTTTCCACTTAGACTTACAAACATATACACATTGTTGCCACTTTAGTAAGTCACAAACGCCACATTCGGCTCTGTTTGTGTGTGTGTGGGAGAGCATCGAAATTTACCTTTTCTCTTTATATGTATGTATGTATGTATTTATTTTATCCAAATGTCTGTTTTACTGATGCCTTCCATGTTCTTGCGATAAATTAATTTATATAACATGCTTTTTGACAAATTGCTTTACAGTTTATCATTAAATTTAACTTTGTTTCTTTTATAACTCATTTCAAAGGCACGTTTTGGTATTTAAGATTTTTCATGTGTTGTAGAAATATTCTTATTCCTTTTATATCTATAAACATATTCAATTTTTACATTTTCGTATTCTCCGTTTTCGTATTTTCTGCAAGTGTAAGACTTTGCCTATCAGATGCTTTCTTCCTTCCTCAGCTTCCGCTGATAAGGCTTTTGTTATATTAGAACTTGAAATTTGTCAACTTTTTGTTTTGGTTGAGGAGCTCTTCCCATTGATAGCTTTCGACATCTGAAGATTGTCATCGGTTATTAGTAATTTGTGTACAAATTTTGTTGACTTTGACATTGCTTTTGTTCACATATTGAACAGCAAATACCACAAATCAAGTAAGGTTCATTGAGTGCTTTTGCAACCAGAGCCGGGGTTTTTTTTTTATTTTGACATTTTGGACTTTGAAATTTGTCATTGGCATTTTGAATAGTCGAAAATCCATATAACGAATCCCAAGGGGAGAAAATTTTAAATAAAGAATGGGTTGGTATAGAAAACTTGGCTATACGGTAGTTCCTTTTATGGAAGTTCAGTAATTAATTTAACTTAAAAATGTATTATTCAAAGCAAATTAATTAATTTCTTGCCTGCATTACCTGTATTTTTATCACTTATGGGAATATATCTGATGCTTAGAGATCTTTTTATTGCGATTGTAAATTTAGTTATAGTATAATGTTTTCTAAGTGATGCACTTCAAAATCTTTTGTTTATTTTTTTAGATTTAACGGTACATTAACGAAGCTTTCGTTGTGAGTTTACCTAACCCACATTCAAATTTGTTAATTTGTACTTGCTGTTGACTTGTCTAAGCTTAAACTTGGCGATCTTTGATCTTCTTCAATAGTAAGTATAGTAAGTATATATAATTTATTTGAAATCTTACACTTTGTATCGCTGGATCACACAGAAATAACGACTTCGTTGTCGTCGTCGTTAGCGTTGTTGTTGGCACTGACACACAAAACTTAAGCGATTTTCCAAAATATTATTATGTGTATAATTTGAAAAAAAAAAAACAAATCAACTATTTTCTTAATCAATTAAATAATTGATATTGAAAACTACACGAACGAACACGCACGCGGCGCTTTATTAAACAATACTTAATAATAACCCGTTGCGTTTAATAATTGCGATATATGTGTATAGTATGAAGATGTTCCAATGCGCTTTCCAATTGATGTCCAATGTCAAATCAACTGGCGCGAAGATAACGAAGCGATCTTTACACACAAAGAACAAGAACAACAACGACAAAAAAAAATTGTTTTGTTGTGCTTGTTGTAATAAACACAACACGCTTAAGTAAACGGAAATTTGTTCAAAGTACGACCGATTATTTGTCTCTTGCTGCCTGCTGCCTTGTTTTGGCCACGTCTAATTGGCTGCGTTTTACAAGCAGAACTAAAACGCGGCTTCGTTTAGCATCGGTTTTAAAAAGGAAAATTGCGCCCAAGCCCAAGCGTCGACGCAGACTTTAACGTCGACGTCGGCGTTGCTGCTAACAACACAAATTTGCAAGCCGAAGACGAAACGAACAGTGAAACGCGCAGCGGAGAGCGCGCGCCGAAGTGTGAAAATAAGATAGAGAGAGCGAGAATAAGAGACCGGAGTTGTGCGCGCGGAGATTGCTCTTTTTGTGCGCGCCTGTTGCTGTTGTAGTATGCCCATTAATTAAATGATGAGAAGCGAAATATACCAAAAATAGTCGCAAACAAAGGATTCGCCGTGCCTCCAAATACCAACGGGCGGCGATTTCGTCTGAGACAGCGAAGGCGAAGCCGACGGCAATAAGGTTGGTGGCAAATGCAGAGGTGGTCATTGAATTTAAAACCGAACCCAAAAGCTCACTCAGCAGCTGCAAGTGATCCTCGCACCTGTGTTAGGATCAATAACAAATTATCATTGCCTAACAGATCAACGTAGAGATAAATAAAACAATACGCAAATATTAACAAAATAATTTTCAGTTTAATGACTGTGTTTTTTACTTTCTTCAATGTTTGCCCAATTTGTTATTGTTAAACGCGATTAACATATTTCATAACACGCGGCTTAAAAACAACAAATTGCTAATTTAAATATATACGCAAATATAGTAGAGAGGGAAAGAAAACCAGTTCAGATTGTCAAGATTGTGTAAAAACCACGCAACATTGTCGTCACCTGCTCGAAGTTCCCCCTAGCTAGCAATGATTTGCTTTTGATCAACAACTTAAGCTGAATCATCATCATTCTCAGAATCAGTGTCTGCTTTTTTCTTATTTTCAGTTTGAGATTTCCGTGTAGTTCAAGACTATGTGATGCCTCTCCCAAGGCTTGTACTGCTGCCCAGTTAGTTCTTCGCTCGACTTTCGCAGAAGTCGTTAACAATAACAATCGGCAAAAACTTATGATTAAGTGCCGAACATACAATACCCTGTAAATGTTACTCTGAACTATATCAAACTACGAACATATTCGTTGAATAAAAATATTTGATCAAGACATCTAAAAACACATCTACTAAAATACTTATTTAATTTCATGCGTTCTTATCGCTAAGGTATAAATAGGTATGTATGCAAGGTGTTTGTTTCTGGTTCCCTGATAAGTACACCTGTGATTGCTGAGCTTGTTGCTTATCAAGCGCCGAAATAGCTCAGTTGGGAGAGCGTTAGACTGAAGATCTAAATGTCCCCGGTTCAATCCCGGGTTTCGGCAAGTTTTTCTTTTTTCCATATAGCTATATCGAATATATACATAATCTGATGTACCCTCTTGAACGAAGAGTAGCGACTTATGTCAACAATAAATGGTAATACCCACTACAAGCGCATTTTGTAAAACATAGTTCCAGTTCACGTCTCGTTCCTTTTAGTTCTCTTGCTAAGTTTTTATTCGTTTTCTTTTTTTGTTGGGGGAATTTTTCAGCTGCTGCAGTTGACGAGATGCAGTTCCTTTTGGGAAGGTTTGAGGTAGGATTGAAGAGTTGGTAGAAGGAGTGCCATGCGTGATTTAAATTGCTGCTGATTGTATAGCATCAAAGCCCAAAGCCCTGACTGACTCATAAGAACTCTTAAAGACTTAAGAAACTGGTTTCTATACTCTGTTCTCTGAGAAAGGAAGAGTTGACTGCTATCAGTTCATATTGTTCAGTATATGTTCGAAAGGACTATCCGATCGAACACACAATGTCATTGACAAAAGTAAACAAAATAAATAACTGATTGGATCGTAAAGCATACGATTTAACATACAAATATATTAATTCCTTTTACTTTAAACTTTTTCATAACAGTATAAACATCTAACTTCCAAAATCTTAATGATACCTTTTCAAAAGCCTTAAAACAGTGGTGGGCACACACAAATATTGTCACAGTTTTCACACGCATACAGGCACAATTTGCGTGCGCTGCAGCGAAAAAACGAAGTGTGATCAGTACAGTGCACGCTGCAAGTTAACGGTTACTCATTGTGCTTATTATTTATTAATAAATAATGCCATCTTGAAAAATATTTAACATTTCGAAAAACAATGTTATTGCAAATCAAGCATTTTGCTCTGCAATCTTTATTTTCTATGAAAAAAAATTCATTCTCCCATTCGGGCATAAACATTTTGGAGCGCACTGTAAAAAATTAGTTTTCTTGCTAATGCGCTGCGTGGTGCCTGCCTGTCAATAGTTTGCCTTCAACTAAAAGTAGAATGTTAAGCCTAATGCATGCTTCGGCACGACAACCGACGACGAACGAACAATCGTGTTCTAAAAATAGATTTCAATGCTTAAGGCCTGTTTACTCTCGACATAACTTAACATAACATAACGTAAGAGGCAGCTCACTTAACTTAAGGAATGTATGCGTTTACTCTCAACATAACTTAGCTTAAGAAATCAGTTTGCAGTGCTGTACAATTGTGTTAGCAGTGTTGTTAAATACAATAAAATATATTGACCGCTCGTTGGGGCATTTTGAATACAACGTTGCTACCAAGTTCTTTGGCAGTTGCAGTCCAAACTGCTCTTATTTTAATGTTATTTTTAAACTCTTTTTACTTTTTGTCATAAATCAAACTATGGTTTTTTACTGAATTTATTAACTTCTGCTCATCCATTTTGAATAAGTTGTTTAATTGTAGTTGACCAACGTTTTGCAAGACTGATTTCGAACAGCTGTTCGCGTAGCGTACGTGTGATTTCGTGCAGTCGGCAGCGAAAAACCTAACTCACACGAGGCAGCGCGCGGCTGCGCGCTGCCAGCGCGCTGCCTCGTGTGAGTTAGAAATATTTTCGACGTCGACGTCTGCCCACCACTGCCTTAAAGTGTTAAGACTATTGCCTAATGCTTACAGTCTTAGGGTGAATAAGCTCCAATGGCGGAGTATGCCTCAGTCGGCTGTAACAATAGTTTTCTTACTCGATAAAGATAAGTTAAAGACTATAATAGGTTTGTGCAATGTCCGTCATAGTGTCTGTCCGTCCTATTTGTTCGACACCCTTCAAGCTAGAGACTTGAAACTTTGCAAATGTATTTTTCTATGGCCGAGACAGATAAAGTGTCAAGATTAGGGCTCTACGATAACTGGGGGCTGGAAAATCGATAATTTCGATAACTCAAAATCGGTAAATACACCTTTTTCGCACATCCTTACAGCTAGAACTACCAAATTTGGTGAAAAGATATCTCCTAGCAACCCCCAAAAAACTGCATCAAACATTTTCCCCTTTCCCCACCTCTTACAAACTTTGAGTTAGAGTCACCGA
The DNA here is from genome assembly GCA_030179655.1 of Scaptomyza flava. NCBI lineage: Eukaryota > Metazoa > Arthropoda > Insecta > Diptera > Drosophilidae > Scaptomyza > Scaptomyza flava. The sequence continues at coordinate 24,551,292 of JARNME010000314.1, forward strand.
ATTCGGTACGAAGATAGCAATTTATATCCCACATAGATCTGCATCAAAAAATTGGACGCCACGCCCGCCCATACCGCCAACAGAGCCCATTCCCCACCTTTTACAAACTTTGAGCTAGAGTCACAAAATTTGGAAGGAAAATAGCTGGTGGCATCCCCATCTGCATTGGAGAATCATTAAGACAGCGTACACCCCTGCCACATCCGTACCCCTTTGCAATCAAGCCTGTTTTTACCGATTTTAATACTGGTAACGAGTATACCGCAGTCGGTTGCGTCCGACTGAAACGTTTCCACCTGTTGCATTTCAAGTTGCACTACGTGACGTCAACAATGGCCAATGCCTTTGATGAGAGGGTGGGGGGTGTGAATTCATTACACTTTTGTGTATTGTAGTGTTGTGGGCGCAGTGGGTGGTTTTTGGGTGGCATCGTCGCTTTTATTGTAGGTTTTGCATGAGCGATTTTCAAGGCGATTTGTACGACGCGGTGCGCGTCCGGAACCTTGATTTCATCTATAACAACCTAACCTAACCAAAACAAACATACATGGACTCAAAGGAAGTAAACCCTACAATTAAGAGCTGAGTTGATAGAGTGCTAAAAATCCTGGACTTGCTCACAATATCATACAGTATTCGATGTCTGGTATTTGGACGTATGTACTTTGTTTGCAAGCTCTACCTTAAACAATCGTTTGTGCGGGGGATGGGGCAAAAGTTTTCCACAAAAGTCAATTGCAATTTTGAACTCATTTGGTTACTTTAAACACCTGCAGTTAATAGCATGAATCATGAATATATATAGGATATAAACGCATATGCATGCGTACACATAACATTCGCCTGCCCAATATTGAAATGGTCTCAGATGTGAATCCCAAAAATACACGATAATATATTCAACAATCTGCCATCAGCTTAAGAGCCCTAATTTTGTTTCCTTGTCGATGGTCGAAAACATTTCCAATCAAGTCAACAAGATGAAGACAGGTCCTCCAACCGGTTTCGCCTGCTCTCCCGCGAAGAAACCGTCACTAAAGTATCGCCCTCCGACCTGTCTGTCCAAATTATTCCTTGGTCAATTAGGAAGAACTTTTAACTGACAAAACCCCAGAACGACATGTTAATAAATGACTAACTTTAAGGCTGTCAGCGACTCTCCTTTCCTCCACAAAAAACAATTTGAGACACAGTTCATCAAACGCAATTTTTTTATTTGTCTGACCTGCGTCATTGAACTTGCACATTAGTTCGCCATAAAAACATGTGTACGTACATACATCCACACATCTATTCATATAAATTCAACCGAATAAACAAGCCGTTTAACGCAATCATTTTAAGTCGCCGAAATAGCTCAGTTGGGAGAGCGTTAGACTGAAGATCTAAGTGTCCCCGGTTCAATCCCGGGTTTCGGCAGTTTACTTCAAACTTAAGTATTATTTTATTTTATAAAATTGTGTTGTTTGTTAATTTAATTTCGTCTCAATTATTTAGTATTTTAGTGCATTGTTCTAAATATGTGAAATTGTTCTAAGTTTTATTAAGTGTATACGGTTACGTAAAGAGTTAACAGTTTCTGTTAAATCAAGCACATAGTTGACTAAAAGTGTAAGCAGCTTAAGCTTTTAACATGATCAATCCGATCAACAGCTTTAAAGCCACATATCGCTCGTGCTAAGCTCCAAGCTTATAACTAACAAGCAATGCAGCTGTAAAGTAAATAAAAAACTACATTTGATTTTATTTCGATTTCTTAGTTTTATTTTTACATAAAAAAAAAAAACACTTTAATTTTTGTCGTTGTACGTTTTGACACACCAATATTACAAATTAAATGTTTCACTTTTTTTTTTGTTATTTTGGCGCAATCCTAAGGCTACAATTTAATGCATGTAAGTGGCATGCATGTGGCATGTGTTTTATTGCTTATCGTTGCACCGTCTGATGTTGCACCTAATGCACTTCGACAACGACTACTACAGTGGCTACCAACTAAGACGACACAAGCACTAGAACTAAATGTATTGCTTAACTAACAAGCAGTTCAGTAAGCGAGCGTGTGAGCGAGCGAGATTGCTCTATATATAAATATAAATTGTAAACTTATATTATAAATTTTAAAACTATATAAAATGTATTTGCTAGTATGTAAGCATCATGTGTATATTTGTTTGTATGTATGTGTGTATGTGTATGTACATAAACTTAATGTTAATGTTGAGTTTTTGTAAATTTAAAATGTATTTGTAATTAAATATTTTAAAGGTTCAATTTTATGCTGCAGCTGCTGCTGCTGAGTATTGGCTTAAAAAATAATTGTTGTAAAATGTATTTCGCTTAAAAAGAAAATATATATGTTTATGTACTAAAAGTTAATGCATGATATAGGAAAAAATTAGAAAATCTTGTTGTGATACTTAACATCTTTACAATATATATTTATATATACAAGACACAAAATTAACACAATTGTTGCGTCTCTTGTTCTTCATTAATCTTTTTGCTTTTGGGCACTTACAATGTAAACTATTCGCTACAATATGTATGTAAATCAACAAGATATCAACAGCCATTAAACATGGCTAACATAATGTTACGTATGTTTTTGTATGTAAGGTTTTGTTTTTATATATGCATATGTGTAAAAAAAAATATAATGGCGACCCCCTCTCTTACAACGATTGTTAGTTTTTTTTCTTTTCAATTTACTTTACTTCTGCTAGCGCTTGATTGTTGTTGTTGTTATTGGTGCTGTTGCTGCACAATTTGGCAATTGCTGGCTTCAGAACGATAAACTTCGGATTTGAGACAAGTGTTGCAGTTGCAGCGACGGCGGCTGCTGTTGCTGCTACTACTGACTTTTTGGCTGGCGTTATGGTCACCGTACTTGGTGCAATGGCATTCATAGCTGCCATTTGATTGCTTGCCGCCAGCGATGAAGCCGGTAAAATTGTTGTTACTCCATTCTCGTGTTGAATTGTATTCGCATTATTAAATATTGCACGCATTTTATTGCCATTAATTCTTTGAGATCCTGTTGTTGTTGCCGCTGCTGCTGGTCCGACAACTGTTGCTGCCACATTAATTTTAAGCGCCGATGGCTGCGTGCGCGGAACAAACCGCGCGGTAAACTCATTGCCCGTTAACACCAAATTCTGCGACTGTCCAAAAATAGGCAAACCACTGGCCAGTATTAAACGTTGCACACCGCCTGCACCACGCTGCTTTTTGTCCAGCTGCAGTTCATCCTGCTGTAAAACAAAACAAATTTTTATAAACATCACAGTTTCAAAGAACAGAACGGCTTGAGTGTCATTGTAAACAAATTTCGAAAGCTTTAGCCCGTCAGGCACATGCATATGCATTAGAGTGAGACAACAGTAGTAGCTCCTAAAATTTGTGCCACTTAATTGCTATCTCGACTTACCGATGGAGGACTAACGGACTTGCGCTCCAGCACATGCTCATCGAAGCCCGAGTCTGACGAGTTGTCATTGAATTTGGTGGCCACCGAAGAGGTAGTGGAGCAATTGGACGATGAAGATAGTGATGAGGGCGAGGCAGCGCCAATAGCTGTTGTTAGAATGCTCGGATGCAGGACAGAAGATGTAACAGCTGCTGCTGTTGCTGGCTTGAGAACAGAAAAGCTGCTGTTGACTGTGGAATGTTGTTGTACAGTGATTGTTGTTGTTGCTGCTGGTGTTGGCAATGAGTTCGGCATGGTCTCAGTCTTATTCAATGGAATTGGACTTATTCTATGTATTTCGCCCTGTGGAAATGACTCCGACTGTCGCTTAAAATACAAATGATGTTTTTTCAGAGCCGGTGTGCTGATGCTCTGACTAAGCTTTGGCTTTGCTTCAAGTTCTGACTGCACCTGCGCTACAGATCGCTGTTCGTGTTGTTGCTGCTGCTGCAGTTGTTGTTGTTGGTGAACCCTGCGCCTGCGATGCTTTTCGCACGGCTTGTAAAGCTCTGGATCAATGATATAACACGCGCTTCCCAGGCTGAGACTTTGGAATACAATGCCACAGCAAACTTCCCGTCGTAGCAGATCTTGCTCTTCAAAAAACGGCACATTGTCTACGGCACGTCGATGCTTCCGTGGTTCCAAAATGCGCCGACGCTTGCTGCCCGTCACTTTCAAGCGTTGTTCGACACTTCCACTCTTTTTGCCCGCGGACGCCAGCTGCGCAGCTGCAGCGGTACGTTTACGCGTCTGGTATGGCGTGATGACAGAACATAAAGCCAATTGCTGCTGTGTTTTTTGTTGTTGTTGTTGCTGCTGGTGCTGCTCATCGTCGTAGCTCTCGTTGGAATCACTCAGTTGAGGTGAGCTTTCGTGGCTACTGCCACTACGCTGTTGCTGCTGCTGAATGACGGCTGTAGACGGCGCTGCAACCGCAGTTATTTTTCCCTTACGATTTTTTTTGAAAATTTTCGCAAACTTCTCGGGTATAAAGGAGCCGCTTCCGGTGCCACTGCCGCCTCCAGATTTTGCCTCGCATTCGCTCTCACGCTTCTTTTGTTTTGCCAGCGATTTTGTGCCTGGTCCGGCGCGCGCATCGACGACCTGTGCAATATAAAAAGAAAAAAATGGGTGAGTAAAATATGTTAAGGCTTTAACGACGATTGTCACGCAACAATATTAAATGATTCATTTATTTAACTACAAATCTTTTTTGGTTATCAATAAAATGAACATTAACGGACAATGGCAAAATATTTTTGTTGCGCTTGTTTCGCTGCTCAACTTACATGTCCCCAATGGCGCTTGCTACCAACGGGCAGACGCTTGAACCGTTTGACCAGTAGAACGCAGGCATTGCAAATTTCACCGTTGCGTGGCTCCTGCAGATTAAAGCACAGCATCGACTCCTTTTCGTATTTGCGCGAAGCCGTAAACCGCGAGCTGCTCGACTTTGCGCGGCAAATACAGCATCCATCCGCTGATCGATAAACGCGTGGCTTATGGAAGTTAAACATGGCGATTCTTTATGTATTGTATTTTTTTTTTTCTTGATTTGTGTAATGACAGCGAGAGATTAAAGAAAACTGGCAACTGTATTTGGTGAGTGCTTCTACATCAACTTTTTTTTGAGAATATTTGTGCTGTTTCTTGAGCTTTAATTTCAGATGTGTGATAATTATATTATTATAGTTTTTGTTCATTGGCGTTGTTTCTTTTCATTATTAATATTTTATTATTTGCTATTTGTGAATAGCCCATATTGTTATTATACTGATCTCGGGCATAATCCATCGTCTTCGGTTCGATGATTTGCGAGGCATATGTTTTTTTTGGTCGCTGCAAGATGGAAAGAGAGCAAAAAACCATTAGAAAATACTTTCAAATTAGAAACGACAATAACAGCAAACATACATATGAGTTTTGGCAGTGTTTCTAAACGTTGTTTCTATTCTGCAAGTGGCAACGCTGTGCTTGACAACACTTTTTCTTAATCAATTATACGTGAAATGCATACATATTTTCATTTAATGCATGTTCATGTAGACATATTAAGTTATTGATAAAAATGAGGGTATGCTCTTTCAATATTATTTTCAAAAATAATCAAAATGCAACAGCTGGCAACAATTAATATACAAACAAACAATTGTAGTCGTGTTGCCGTACTTTTTTTTTTTTTTGTAATACCAGAGAGTCAAAGCAAGCACTTTATTTCGTATCTTATCAATGTTAAAAAAAACAAGTGGAAACGTTGCAGTCGGACGCAACCGACTGCGGTATACTCGATACCAGTATTAAAAATTTTGATGCCCATCCATGTGGGATGTCAATTGCTATCTTCATACCAAATTTGGTGACTCTAGCTCGAAGTTTGTATAAAGTGGGGAAAGGGGGGCTGGGGGCGGTATGGGTGGAATATCATCCAAATTTTTGCTGCAGATCCTTGTGGAATGTCAAATGCTACCTTCATACCAAATTTGTTGACTCTAGCTCAAAGTTGTATAAGGTGGGGAAAGGGGGGCTTGGGGCTGGGGGCGGTATGGTTGGGCGTGGCATCCAAATTTTTGCTGCAGATCCTTGTGGAATGTCAAATGCTACCTTCATACCAAATTTGGTGACTCTAGCTCAAAGTTTGTATAAGGTGGGGAAAGGGGGGCGGAATGGATGGGCTAGGCTCCAAAACTTTGATGCAGATTGTTGGGGGTCGTTGCCAGCTATCTTCCTACCAAATTTGGTGGCTCTAGCTCCACTACTCTGGAATATACACGCTTCCCGTTTTTGACGAAGCGTTGGGGTGGATGGGGGTGGCTAGGGCGGTATTGGTGGGCGTGGCATCCAAACTTTTGATGCAGTTTTTGGGGGGTCATCATCATCTATCTTGCACCAAATTTGGTGACTCTAGCTAAAAAACTGTGGGAGATATAGGCTTTTCTGATTTCTAAATGCGGGGGGCTGGGGGCGGGATGGGTGGGCGTGGCTCCAAAACTTTGATGCAGTTCTTTTGGGGTCGTTACCAGCTATCTTCCTACCAAATTTGGTGGCTCTAGCTCCACTACTCTGGAAGATACACGCATTCCCGTTTTTTACGAAGCGTTGGGGCATCTGGGGGCGGCTAGGGCGGTATTGGTGGGCGTGGCATCCAAACTTTTGGTGCAGTTTTTGGGGGGTCATCATCAGCTAAATTGGCACCAAATTTGGTGGCTCTAGCTCAAAAACTGTGGGAGATATGGGCTTTTTTGACTTTAAAATGCGGGGGTCTGGGGCGGAATGGGGGGGCGTGGCTCCAAAATTTTTGATTCAGTTTTTTGGGGGTTGCTAGTAGCTATCTTCTTACCAAATTTGGTAGTTCAAGCTGTAAGGGTGTGTGAAATATGCGGATTTATCGTTTTTGAGTTATCGAATTTATCGATTTGCCAGCCCCCCAGTTATCGTAGAACCGCAATCTTGACACTTTAATATACTATCCCATAGATAAAGAGAATTGGAAAGTTTCAAGTCTCTAGCTTGAAGGGTGTGGAAAAAACTTGCACACATACGGACGGACAGACGGACAGACACCATGACGGACATTGCACAAAACCAATATACTCTTTACCTTCGGTATCGAGTATAAAAATGGTGCATTTCATATGTATTTATATGTAAGTACATACATACTTTAACTCACAACGAATACTAATTAATTTGTAAAAAGATAATAGCACAAAAACCATACAGACAATACGTATGCATATTTTTGTTTTGTGTATTTAAAATGATTTGAGCAAAACAATAAACACAACGTAGTGCAAAAGAAAATACGCGAAAGAGCACACAAGGCAATGCATATGTACATGTACATTGCAATGGCGAGCGCTCGTTGCACTCTCAGTGTCAATCAGCAACAACAATGAAACACAAAATCACCCCAACGCAAGTGACGTGACTTTCTGGCAGCGCTGCTCGCTTTGCTCCCAGGTGTGTTGTCTTTTCTGTTGTTGCTGTTATTGTGCATGTATTACGATGCTTGTGTTTTTATATGCAGTTGATTTTATTTTTGGGGACACTGATTTTTTCGAACGTTGCCTTTCAAGTTTAAAGTGCATATAGAGTCGTCCCCTTTGCTTGTCTTGTACTTGAGTTTGTATTGCCGGCCTGTAATGCATACTTGCGTACGTATCGCGATCGCTGTGGTTTTTTGTTCATGTGTTCGTGTTGGCTAACGTTGCAAAGGTAAACGTTTGAAAAATAAGTTCAATTGTTGTGTGGAGGAGTGGAGCCTGCGAGCAAAAGAGAGCGCAAGACTTGACCAGTCAAGCATGTGAATGTGCGTAAGGTTGTATGTAGATTAGTGTTAGTTTTGGTGAAAATACGCCTACTGCGTAAACTGGTTTAGAATTTTAGATATTTTTCATTTAGTGCCGGACGCCGACTTGTTTATTTGTATATGTTGCTGCTGCAGCTGCCCACGCCACGCGCGCATTACTCAAACATATCAAAGCATGTATGTATGTATATGCAAATATGTACGTACGCACTGTGTTTTTCAAAAGTCGTGTTTTGAACCTTGGCAAAATTTTCTGTTCAGTCGCGCTGTATTTCAATACAATTCTTTTCAGCCATATTTGGGTATATAATGAAGTTTTAATGGATCTTTTAACTGTCTTCGACAAAACAACTTGTTTAGTAAATCACTTAATTTTTGGTTTTTTATATGATTATTTAATCAGTCACTGTTAATTTAATTGATTTATTTCTATAATTTATGCAAAGTGCGAACTGAATATAAAGTGGTAGAGCTGAATAACAAAACGCGACTGCACGCAAGAAACACAAAGGCAAACTGACAAAAAAATAAAACAGAAAACCGCTGTCGACGCCGACGACGCTTTTCATCCGTCACTTTTGTACACATTCGCTTCGTTGTATGTGTTTGTATCTGTGTCTCTGCATGTGCCGACTCGTTTGCCGAGTGCATCGCAAAATGTACGAAAACGAAGTAGCGCCGAAGAATATGTAGCACAAAGCAAATGCAGTAATAACACAACATTGTGAAGCGGCAGCAGCAGCTGAGCGCAAACCCAAAACCCTGCTCTTTGCGCTTGTGTACGTGAGAATGCGCGCAGCAAAAGCAAAAGAGAAAAAAATTCCGGTTGTGAAAAAAAAAAACATACACACGCATTCGCTCAGATACAAAGATACAGTGCGAGCTCGTGAGAGCGACAATTTAAATAACATTTCTGTCAGCACAACGGCGTTGCCACACTATACAGAACAACAGACGCAAAACATATTTTTAATTATGTACTTACATCCGCCGATTCATTTGTTGTCTGTAGTTTGTTATTGTTTGCTTCGTGGCAAATGAGAATTCATAAATAGCATACACAACAAGTTGTCAACAACCGACTGATAAAAGCAAAATGTGTGCAAGCAAACACTAATGAGCGTCTCTGCTAGTTTATATTGCCGTATATGTTTTTCATACGACAAATGTGTAGATACATTTGAATCAATCCCAAAAAGCGCCATTCATAAAACATACAATAGCTAATGCAACATGACGAATACGCTTGTGTTTGTTTATTTTAAGAACACCGCAATTCAGCTTGTCCAATATCAACTAAATACGTGACAATCAAGACGTAACATAGAAACGCTACTAACACACATACGCACTGGTTTATATACACAAATATGTGAGTGTGTACTTTATTAAAAGTGGCAACGCCATGAAGTAGCCAGCTGCTAGTAAAGTGCTTTACAACACTGACATCCGCTCAGCGTTGCTACAAATTGGTGTTTTAGTTATGATCAGGCGAAAGCGTCTTAACGCAGCCAAGGAGCAGTACGAAAAAAATAAAACAGAATATTTTCTTGGTATGTGCCAGTGGCTACGCATGCAACAACAACGTCTCCAAAATACTAAAAATCTAGGTCATATGCACTCATTTTTTGTCTGCATCCCGACGCTGACATTTTTCTTTTTACAAGGAAAAATTATGTGCAGCAAGAGGCAGTCGCTCAGAACAACAGTAAATGGAAAAGCATTTCTAATTAAGGCTTTTTGGTACATACGAATGAACAGACACATTTTTATAACCCAGCATTTCCATTGTTGAGTACTTATGTTTGCTTCCTCTTATAAACCAATTAAGTTAGTTTGCAAAACCAAAAACTGTACCTTTGCTTTGGGTGTAGGGCAAACTAATGGCAGAGAAGGGGGTTTGGGGGGTGTCATATGTAGTTGTGGTCAAGCGCTGCAAATAATTGCGTTGGCGGGTGTGAAGAGATATTTTTATAAATAGAGATATGCGTCAAAGATCTTTATTTATTGTCACACTCACACATACAGAACATAAATAACGTTGACCTTGATTTTACTTCAGCACGCATGAAATCAACTTTCCTATGTGCATAAATACACACGCACACAAACCCATTCGCATTTTGCGTCTGACGGAAAGTGAAAAACAGGCCTGTCTTATTGGAATTCTCATAAGAATGTGAAAACAGCAATAACAAGGAGCAACTGTGATCAGCTATGAGTGAAACAGGTTGACGCCAAGTTTTTGACAGGAACAAATACGGTCAATTTTAATAACGGTAGTACAAAACTCACATAAGCAGTCGGCTCCATTAAGAGATACAGTGGGCCAAAAAAGTATTGGCACAAGAGCAAATTTCAAGTTCCGAACGCTATAACTTTTGATCCTGAAGGACGACAGTTATGTTATTTTATAGAACGATAAATTACTTATTTATATCACAAAACCATATTCAAATATTCATATTCCTTACTTATGCTTGTAACAGTGAAAAAAGGCACAAATTTACGCCAAAAAAGTATTGGCACAGACAGCATACTGGCCTTTGTTTATGCTATTGTAACGGTAAATTCCCGTTTTTTTTTTGCATCACACTTTGCGTTCAGCTTCTGCAATACGCACATTATATGTTTCGCTTCACTTTCGGCTTTAATTTCATCACAAACACGCAAAAATGGGCAGAGGATCAGAAATTTCTATTGAATCGCGAAAATTGATTATAAAACTTTATATTCAAAACAAAACTTATCGGGAAATTGGTGTATTAGTTGACAGGTAATCGTCAAGTGTTCGTAATATTATTAAACATTACGTCACCAGTGGAAAATTAGAGCCAGAGAGCCGAATTGGACGTCCAAAAAAATTTACTCAGCGTCAAGAGAGGGTTATAGTGGCTGCAGTGGCTCAAGATCCGATGACATCATCTGTAAAACTATGTCATAGGTTGCAGGAATCTTTTAAAGAAAACTTTTGCCCACAAACTGTGCGGAATACGCTCTATAAGGCTGGGTACAATGCTAGAGTACCACGTCGCAAGCCACTCATATCAAAGGCAAACAAACAGAAGAGGCTAGAATTTGCTAAGGCTCACGTAAACCAGCCGGATTCTTTTTGGAATACTGTCTTATTCAGTGACGAATCCAAGTTTAACATTTTTGGATCCGATGGTGCCCAAAAAGTGTGGCGTAAAGCTAATAAGGAGCTCGAAGAAAAAAATTTTATTAAAACTGTTAAGCATGGTGGTGGGAACGTTATGGTGTGGGGGTGTTGTGCAGCTTCTGGCGTTGGTCAATTGGCATTTATTGATGAAACAATGGATAAACACGTCTTTCTCAACATTTTAAAAAATAATTTGACACCCAGTGTTGAGAAATTGGGGCTGCATGGGACGAATTGGCTGTTCCAACAAGACAATGATCCCAAACATTCGTCATATTTAGTGCAGGAATGGCTGATATACCACTGCAAGCAGCTGAAAACACCACCACAATCACCGGACCTCAACCCTATCGAGCATATTTGGCATATTCTGGACAAAAAAATACGTTCTCAGCCCATAACGTCGAAGGAATCTCTTAAACAGGCGCTCGTTACCCAATGGGGTCTAATAACCAGCCAGGAGACCGCCAACTTAGTTGGAAGTATGAAACGACGTCTTCAAGCCGGGATCAAGGCCAATGGCGGCCCAACAAAATATTAATTTTTTGTTTATACCAATATTTTATGGATTATTAACGTTTTTTTATGAAGTGTGCCAATACTTTTTTGGCGTAATTTGTGCCTTTTTTCACTGTAACAAGCATAAGTAAGGACAAAATATGAATATTTTAATTTGGTTTTGTGATATAAATAGGTAATTTATCGTTCTATAAAATATCATTTTCCATTTGGCTGTCGTCCTTCAGGATCAAAAGTTATAGTGCTCGGAACTTGATATTTGCTCTTGTGCCAATACTTTTTTGGCCCACTGTATATGAAGTGCCAGCGTAATACTGAGAAAACACAACCACTAAAATAGAAAGTAAAAATCTTGAACAAAATTTACTTTGTTTTTGGCGTAACAAACATACACATATTAAATGTCTTGCTGTTATGTCCAGAGCAGAGCAGCAGAGCTCTGGGTGCACCAAAAATGTAAGTAGGTTGCGCGCTCTTTTATTCACCTGTGTGTACTCATTTTCGCAAGCAGTGATAGCGTCACAGAGAGAGACAGAGCGACAGCGGTTTGTTCGTTTCAACTCATTGTCTGTTAAGTAATAGACTCTGCTTATGCATGTATGCATGAAATAAGCGGCAACCACCATGCATATGTATGTGTATGTGTTTGCAGAGAAAGCGCGCGCAAACAATTCCACAAATTTATCAAAGAAAAAACAACAACTGTAACCAAGAAATGACAGCAGCAGAAATATTTTAATTTTGGCCGCTGTTTTGCCTTTTATATTCATATTTCCGCGAATTGTGCTTGTGAACGAGGTTAACTTGCCGCCCTGCCATTGAAAAAGTTCATTGTTGGTTTTGCGGTGCGTCAATTCGTTCGATAAGCAAAACGAATGTTAGCAACAAATTGGTAACAACATTATCTACGCATTTTGAACAGATACATGCACAAATACATACATATGTATGTTCTATATGTGTGTGCTTGTGTCTAACCTTCGCCTTTTTTAGCATTTTGAGATCGGTTTGTTTTCGAAATTATTTTTTAAATTTAATTTGTTAATTAAAAAAAAAAAACTATATATAGGAATATGAATTATGAAAAGAGACCGGACACGCACACGTTTAAATGCGTATATTTATGTACATTTGTATGTATACATTGGATGCGCATTATTTTTGCATATTTCTTACCCTTTTGATCTCACTACTCTTGACAACAATTGTTGTTGTCAATGATTTTATAGCTTCATTTGGTTGCTTTTTTGCACTTTACAGTTTCACTTTAAGCTTGTTTTCACATTTATTGGTTTAGCACAATACCGCTGCTGTCTTGGATACCGCAAAATTTCACACAATGCCATTATCGGTATCACGAGGGCTCTTATCGATAGTATTCGCGAAAGGTACATGATCATTGCACATGCGCGAGTTGGAACGCTGCATACAAATAGCAACGCCAGATAGACCAAAATTTCGTGTGATGAAAATGTGACGAATTAAATATGTATGTATAAATTTTTTTTTTTTTATATACTTTGGCATGATCATCTGAACCTAGAAATCTTTCTTATAGTGGGAAAATTAATTTGAAAGAAAAGATCGATAGGAACTTATCGATTGGTTAGTAATGGATATATTCGATATATTTCGTTTTTTATTTACATCTATAATTGCCGGCAAACAAAGCTGCGTGGGGGCAATTAGAACCGCGGATTTCCTTAATCAACTGACAGAAGGCGCGCATTAATGAGGCTCGTGAAGCCCGGTTGGGTGCACCATGATGGTAAGAACTACTTTCGCCCGATTATTGCAATGCTAACGTCTGTGTCTGTATGGAGCAGATAAACCAATCTTCTCGGTGGACGTGCATCAAGATTGCACGAAATTCGCGACTGGTGGACAGGGCAACGACTCCGGTCGCATTGTCATTTGGAATTTGAAACCGGTGCTGTCTGAAAAGGATGAGCATGATGCGTCGGTGCCAAAGATGCTCTGCCAAATGGATCAGCATCTGGCGTGCGTCAACTGTGTGCGATGGTCGCAAAATGGACAGCTGCTTGCCTCAGGCTCGGATGACAAGCTAATTATGATTTGGCGCAAAGCGCAGGGACCCAGCGGCGTTTTTGGTACCGGCGGCATCCAACAGAATCCCGAGTCCTACAAATGCATACACACACTACGCGGCCACGATGGAGATGTCCTAGACCTGGCCTGGTCACCCAATGATTATTTTCTAGCCAGCTGCAGCATAGACAATACGATTATTGTGTGGGACGCGCGTGCATTGCCCAATGTTCTGCGGACGCTAAAAGGGCATACGGGCCTAGTTAAGGGTGTCGCCTGGGATCCAGTGGGCCGTTTTCTAGCCTCCCAGTCCGATGATCGAAGCATTAAGATCTGGCACACAATCGATTGGTCGTGCAACGCAACGATAACGGAACCGTTCCAAGAATGCGGTGGCACCACACACATCTTAAGACTTTCCTGGTCACCCGATGGCCAGTATCTGGTCTCTGCGCATGCCATGAACGGGGGCGGTCCCACAGCGCAAATCATTGAGCGCGAAGGATGGAAGTGCGACAAGGATTTCGTTGGCCATCGTAAGGCGGTCACCTGCGTCCGATTCCACAGCTCAATACTAACCCGCGCCGTGACCGACGACAATAAACTCATGCAGTATTGTGTGATTGCTATGGGCTCAAGAGATCGATCGCTTTCCGTATGGCTAACAGCGCTTCAGCGACCTATGATCGTCATCCATGAGCTGTTCAATGACAGCATTCTGGACATGTCCTGGGGACCGCAACAGTGTCTGCTGATGGCCTGCAGTGGCGATGGCACAATTGCCTGCCTTCAATTTAGCGAAGAGGAGCTGGGCGCTCGCGTATCTGATACGGAGAGAAACACTTTATTCAAACGCAAATATGGCGGCTATCTCCAGCATCCGACGCATATACCCAAGAAACAAACGGCACGAACATTGCCCGAACTGAGCAGCTTTTCTCTGCCCAATGCCGCCATGGAGCGCCGGCTGCCCGTTCAGGTGACAGCACAGGCAGGCGCTGCATCACCAGCTCGCGTCAGCATAAGCAAACAGACGGAGACGCGAACTAAGGATGGCAAGCGACGCATTACGCCCATGTTCATACCACTCAATGAGCTAAATGAGCCCATCGACAGCAGTATTGGTGGCACCAGCATACCCAGCAGCACTATCAACAGGTGGGTCAATCAAATCAAATCGGTATCTAAATAAAGAATTCAAAAATTGTTTACTCTCATTTGTAGCAGCAACAATCACAGCAGCGGGATACCAACAGTTGGCAACAGCGTGGAACCAGAGCCGCTCTATTCTCGAGCCGATCAGGTGGGACGTCTTATGCTGCCACCAGCGGCAGCAGCAACTTCAGCAGTTTTACCAAGACGCAACTCAATGCAACTGCTGTGCGATTTGAACACCAATAGCAATACGCTTGGTCCAAAATTGCAGATAACCGCGAATAGTAAATGCGAATTTACAAAATCCGCTCAAGACTATCGCATTCATGTGCAAAATGGACATCTGAAGACAGGCTACGGCATGGTGGCCAAGGTGACAGCACAACTTAGCCGAGACCAACTGTGGGATATGTATGTTGGATCGCCGGTGATCAATGTGAATCTGTGTAGCAAATATGTGATGCTTTGTTCTCTGGATAGCAGCATGAGACTTCTGGCAATGCAAACAGGCTCGCCAGTCTTTCCCGCCATCTCATTGACAAGTGCGGCGTTGCATTGCACTTTCAGTAGCGATAATCAGATGGTTGGCGTGCTCACTGAGTGTGGACTGTTGCGCATTTGGAACATTGCCAAGCGACGCGTTCGTTTGTCCACCAACTGCATGGATTTGCTCAATAAGCATGGAATGGCACTGCAGTTTGCCATTACCGATCAGGGTATGCCACTAATTGGTTTTCCCAGTGGCAATTCATATTCGTATTCAACGCATCTGAAGTCATGGCTGGTCTTGGCCACTGGCGACGCTATCATGTTTAATGGCATACGCGGCTCTCTGCCACGCGATCTGGAGCATGTGAATCGTAAGTTTCCGCTGCTCAGCATGCAAGCCAGCACACAGAACTATCTCAGTCTGCGCGGTGCAGTCGAAATGTGAGTTGTTGCTTAGAATGCAATAATTATCAATACTTTCTCTATTATTAAACTTTTCGTTTTAATTTAGCGATCCGGAGAGTTGGCAGCAAACGGCCAAAGTGCTTTTTCTGGAGAATCAAATCAAGCTGTGCGAGGAGTTGGAAGCTTTTGAGGAGCTTAAGCATTGGCATGTAATGCTAACCTTTCAATTGGCCACCTACGGCACTGAGAAGCGTTTGCGTCTCTTTATGGATACGCTGCTCGACAATGAGGAACAACAAACGATACCGGTACAAATTCAACTGTTGTTTACTTAGAACGCTTATTCTCTATTTGATATCTCTCACAGATAAAATCCAAATTTGAACTGAGACAGTGCGTTTTGGATGCGCTGGAGCCGCACACTCAATGGGAGCATATATACAATGAATACTTATTAACATATGAGCTGGATGGGAATAATTATGTTGAGTCCACCACGCCGCCACAATCATCAGTTGTTTCTTATCCTCTTATTACCGCACCCGTTCCACGGACTCGAGCTGCGGCTGCCGCGGCGGCGGCTATTGAAGCTCTCCTTACGGCGGAACCATCGTCGCCGGCAGCGGTGCCGGCTTCTCCACCAACAAGCGTCGAACCTGTAACAGGTGAAACAGAATCATCATCATCATCCGCGCCACCGGCATCGCCAGAGACCGCAGCCAATGAAATCGAAACGGACAAGAACTGAGGGAGCAGGATAAAACGAATAGAAGGGGAAGAGTTCCTATCTTGCTTATCGTTTTTTTTTCCTTTTTTTTGTTTTTGCACCGTATGATATTGAATATATATTCCATACAGATAATGTTTAAGCTTAAAGTGTTTAATATTAATATTTAATTGTTTTAATTGTTTAAGCATATCTCGGCAATGTTATTTTTTTGATCGATATTAAAGAGCGTCTGCATACCAAAACTTCCGCAACGAATTGTGATTTTATTTTAGAGTAAATACAATGTGAAACTTGTGTTACGATTTCCACTTGAAACATCGCCAGGATAGTTTTTGAGTCTCAAGCACTTTTGAGGACCTGGCCGCCGACAAACGAAAAAATTGTTGTTGCTTGGGTACACATTAATACACATAGACACATAACACTTTATTGAAGAATATATAGTACGAAGTTAGACGGCATCAAAACTGTACGACATTATTATTCGTTGAAAGCGTTATATTTTTTGTCGTTTAATTGGAAAATTCTAAACACTTAAATGTTATATTTAACATCAAATAGTTATCGTAATATATGTGTGGCTTTTTAAATCTCAAGTGTGATACATTGTAGTTGAGCATGGGTTTTACTAGACTTCAGATTGAAATCTACATTTCTTAATAATAAATAATTTAGTTAGATATAAGTGTAGTTTTATTACATATAATGTAGATAGTTTGCGATTTGGTTCAATTTATGTATACTTACTTATGGTAAGCTTGAAAGTTTTTTATAGTTTTTAGTATATGTAAGTACATGTTTTGTATTGTGTATTTTTTCACGAATCCAAACGGATTAAGTATATTTTTGAGACATATTTAATGACACATGTTTGTTACATTATTAATGAAGTTATGCTTGTGTATTTAGACACCAGGACTATGATATAATCAAATAAAATTACTTTAATTTAAAGATTAATACTGTTAGGATCTACAAATATACAGTCAAACTTCCCTAAATGGAATGCTTCTAAAATGAGTAGAAAATTCACTTGAGGGAAATTCAACTGTAGTTCTTAATGCATTCCCATTATCCAACGGAGCCCCCTCCTGAGGAAACAATAGCTGTTGCAGCGGTAGCAGCAGGAGCAACAACAGCTGCAGCTACCGCCGATGCCTCCTGTTATTGGGGACTGTAATGGGGTCCCGGTGTGGGCACGCTCTTCAATGGAGATTCAAACTCCGCGGCCGGAGTTGATTCAATACTAGGCGTTATCTCTGGTGTTGAGGTAATCGCGCTGCCAATGCGCTCCTGCAGCGACTCGTACAATTTGTGAATGTGCTCGTTGTGAGCGGCAGTCGGCTGCATGGCCTTCATTAATGTGGCCAAACGGCCGGCAGGCAGCTTATTGTGGACATACCAAAGCAGCTTCATCATGTGGCGTGAGGTGACATTCTCGCGGGCTAGGCCAGCGAAAATGAACTCATCGAAGAGCGTGGTGCAAAAGTCTTCGGTGGCGAACTCATCGCTCATGGGTATAAGCAGAGCAATGAGCGAGTGCAAAAAGGGATCTTCATAGGCACGATCATCCTTGCAGACGGATAGAATGGCCAAGACGCGCAGCACACCAACGCGATCCTTGGTGCGTGCCGAATGCAACGTGTAATACATGGCCAGTATGCTGGCCACAGCACTTTCTTGTATATATGCCTCCACTGCATCGGGAGCTGGTCCGGAGTGCTCGATGGTGGTCAATGCGGATTCACGTTCATCGGGCGGCAGTTTGCCGTGCAGGCCCCGGCACTGATCATCGACCATGAGTGACATCAGTGCGGGCAGAAACTTGGTAACCACCTGGCAATCGAGCTTTGGCTCCTTGAAGTCCTGCGAGTCGATCATTACCCAAGCGCTTAGTCCCAGTGCCAGCATGCGCAGTAACAGTATTAATACTTGATTATCACGCGGCATGCTCTCGTTATTAATGAGATGATGCAGTATCTTGATGGCCGAGCTGGCCAAAAAGTTGATGGCATACGGATCGCATAGAGTCATTGAAAGATCACCCAGAACCTGCTCCTGGCCACGCTTGATGTTGTCCAGAAAGCCCTGAAGTTCGCGTGAGCGTTTAATATCAACATTCTTCTCCCGAATACAAGCGTCCAAGCACCATGTAAATTTATGGCACGGATCAATTGAGATAATCTCCTGGACCTCCAAATCATGCAGAGCCATCAGCAGCTCCGCGCGCAGCGTACAATAGTGTACATTACGGGTGCGCAAAAAGAGTGTGCGCAAAAATTGTAAGACCATGTCGTAGAGCTTCACGCTTGTGCCAATCATATTGGCCAGCTTCTGAACTACCTCGCCCTGACGTCGCACCTTTGGCGTTGGTTGGAAAAACAAATTATTGAGATTGGTGTGATCGAAGAGAATATGCTCCTTTTCGCGGATGTATTGCGACAACAACGGCGACACCTCATCGCCAAACAGCGATTGATTGTCGCGCCATATTTGGCGTTTCACCTCCGTGTCCGTATCAGCATAGAGCTCCCGATCCCTGACCAGAACACGCAAATATTTCTCTTCGATGTGCTGCGTGTTGCGCAAAATGGCCATTACGACGGGGCGCATCAATTTGACACGCACAACAGGAAAGCTCTTAGATAGCAGCTCTTTTAACTTCTTCTCGCGTTCACGTGGTTCCTTCTGGTTCAGCTCGTTTATGTGTGAAATTAGCTTTTCGCGCAGTTCCTCCATTAGAGAAGTGTGAAAATCAAGGCGACGCACCCCATGCAAATCCAACAGAGGCAGCATTGGACGCAGCGAGGGCAGTAGCACGCCATTCTCTAACTATAATGCTATTATTGAAGTGCATAACAGCGTACAATTTCACAACAAGAACAAACCTGAAAACTTTCGATGGCTTTGAGTGGATCAGTGCAGGACGTAAGCGCCTCGCGCAAATATGCCTGTCCTGGTATATTGACTTCTTCTAGGCCAGTCCCATTGATTTTAGTGGGTGTACTCATTTTCGGTCAACAATTTCGATTATAATTTTTTTTATTGTTTTTTATAACCGTCAAATTACTGCTAGACGCACAAGTCAGCAACTAAAAAAAAGTGAAGTCGATGCTATAGACAGCATTAGATGACACCAGAATCTATCGATACGATTATCGAAAAATTATGTCTTTAAAATTAAAAACTTTGCCGATTGCGCACAATTAAGTTAACTATCTATGAAACTATAAGCCATAAGGTAAACCAGAATGAAAAAATGTTGTATTATTTAAATGAATCTGTTTCGCGGTGGATATCGAATATTATTATTATTATTATCCTCTTTCGCGCTATCGCAAAAATAATGCTATCGATGACGCAAGTACAACAATCACTCTGGCAACGCAAAAATTAAGCGACCAGCATACACAAACACGGTATGGCAACACTATGGTGCAGACCAAAAATTTTTGTGTAAAATGTTTTCTGCGTAATTAAAGATGTTTAATCTTTGGCTTTTATATATTGTGAGGCAAAGGTGTGTGCATTAAATGAAAATTGTGTTCATTTTGGCTGGCCTAAAAACATACGCGTGCATAAATTCCTTTTCCATGGCAGTCCATTTGACAAATTGAGCAAGAACCCCGACACACACTGATACCAACTGCTGCTGTTGTCGAGGATTGATGATAATAATAATTGTAAATGCAAACAGTGTAAACAATAACACTCCAGTTGCCAATTATTAAACAAAAAATACAAAAGCAGCGTGCAGCAACAAGCTAACAATTACAAAAGTTGCAAACACACACACACAGTTTTATATATATATACATATATACATTTATATATATATATATAAATATATATATATATATATATATATATATATATATATATATATATATATATACACATATATATTTATATATATACACAATCGCTCACCCACCCACACATTTATACATATACACAAACGCAATGTCGGAACGTAAGCGTTATCACAAGGACAATGCGCCTACGGACGATATTATCACGCTAATCAATCTGGTGCGGCAAAATCCAGCGCTTTACAATTACAAGCTGCAGCCGAATCAAAGGCGACGTCCCGATATACTCAGCGGATGGCAGGAAGTGTCCCAACGAATGGGCAGTGAGTAGCACAAGAACAAATACTTTAAGTACAGTGGTCCATCGCTAAAGTGAAACTCAACTTGCGAATATGTAAATAATGTTATTTGTTTTTATTTTTTATTTTTCAAAAGTTTATAGAACTGTCCAAATCTTACGACATTTGGAAAAGATTAAAAAAACGGGTGTCTTGGGCATGCTGAAGATTATATTGCCATAGTTATCGAAGTCCATATGCTCACATTAAGGTTTCTATGTGTTTCTATGTCATAGTTATCTGATCCGTCCGATGCCATAAGTTTTAAGTTCTTGGAAAATTCCTTGCTTCAAGTGACCACTGTATATACACAATCATAAATATACGTAAACTGTATCATGTATACTAATCTGACAACTTTAACAGACAAATATAGCGTACAGGAGGTGCGACGTAAGTGGAAAAATTTGCGGGATACATACCATCAATATCGACGACGTACACCCAAATGCATTGAGGGTCGTTTGTCCAAATGGCGGTATGCAAAACAGCTTGATTTTCTCTCGAAGATTTATCAGCCAAAGTTGAAGGCGCATCGCAATGCGCTCGCCGCCATAATGCAGGCCAAGAAGCAGCCGGGTGATACTGGTGATGGTGATGATGATGCTGATGATGATGATGACGATGATGTGCATCATGATGATCACGATCACGATGACGATGTGGATAATGATCATGATGTTATCGATGATGATGGGCAATCGGATACAACGGCATTGTCCTCCTCACATCATGCCAGCTCACAAATAACGCTGGTTAGCGATGAGGCCGAAACATTCATATTGACCGCCTATGAGGAGAGCGTTGCTGATGATACGGTGCCCACACATCATCATCACCACCACTCACATCATCAGCAGCAAACGCAGCAGCACCATCATCATCATCATCAGACGCAGCATGATGGCAGCATTTCCAGCATTGAATTGACACGAATAACACCTGACGACGACGACGACGATGACGACCTCGATGATGATGTCGTTGATATTGTGAAGCATGAGTTGGACGAGGATGGTGCCACGGTTGCCGAAGTCGACTACGAGGAGGTCTGCCTGTACGAGGAAGCCGGTGGCGCTCACTGCGAAATGGGTGTCGATGGCAGCAGTGATGTGGCCGATACTAAGGGCTTCCACTATATCGATGCTGAAGAATTTTGCATAGAGGACATGGAACCAGAGCCTGAACCCGAAACAGAACCAGAGCCAATCACAGTGCCAGAGACGCGCACCACTGTCACTACAGTACCATTGCGGCATGTCCATGTCCATCCGCATGCGCAGCACTATGCCAGTGCCGGAACTGTATCAAGCGGCAGCACGGCCACCAATAGCGTCTTATCTGGCAGCAACAGCGTCCTCAGTACTGATGCCAAGCTTAAGAATCTCACGCTAGTGACCACAACCACAAACAGCAATGCCGCAGCAGTAGCGTCGCGTGCTCATGCGGATGCAGCAAGCGCAGCCATCACGCATCAGCCGCAACAGCAGCAAATAGCACTTGTTGATGTGACGGAGGCGACAAGCACCAGTGTCACAATTTCGAGCTCACCAGCCGCATCGTTAACTGGGTCAACAGTCAGCACAGCGTTGCCAGCGTCAACAGTTGCCTCAACACAGGCGCCATCAGCGGCAAATACAACATTGTGCAATAGTAATACCAACAACAACACATTTAATCCACCCACCCATATACTACAGATGCCGACACTGAGTGCGGCTGCATCCGCCGGCACCGCCTCCTCATCCATAAGCGTTGCATCGAGCAGCACGCTCAATAAGGACGATGAGCAGCAGCATGTGGCGCAGGCGCTGATTAAGCGAGATGAGCTTGATTTGTTCTTTGACTTTCTAAAGAAGAAAATACAATACTTTAGCAAGACACAGATCACGCACATCCAAATGGAATTCCTTAACTGTGTCAGCCGACAGGAGGTTGCCGAACAGGATGCCAAGGATTAGCTAACATTAATAACTTAGTTATATAACAGTCGGAAATTTTAAAAACAATGTTTAATCTTAAAAAACTTATTTGTTTTTTCCGACTGGCTTATATTTGTAGTACATAATTAATCGATGCATAAACATTATATATATGTATTTATATATATAATGAATCATGTTAATGTATGTCCGGTGACTGCTAGACAACAATTAACTTAATTTATCATATGAGCCTACTAGAATACGTACATACAGTGATTGCTCGCTAATTGGTACGTTTCTAAAATTACCCTTGCCAAAAACAACAACAACAACAAATCTTAAAACCCATTGCAATATTTTTTTTATATCAATTATTTACTGACAAATTTCTTAATGCTTTTTTGGTTTATTAAGAATTTGAAATTCAAAACATATTATGTAAATGAAAATAATCACTTTTTGATTTTTCAAAAACGCTTTTTTGTTAATTCTTAGTTGTTAATTGAGTGAATTGTTAAAAATTGTGAAAAAATGTTCTAATTTCCGAGCAACCAATTGTATATACATATATGGTAGATTATTTTTTTCGGATTTCATAGATTTTTAGAAATATCGTATAAGAAATAAATATATTCCCAAGCCCAATTTTAGCTGTTTACCATTACGCTTCTCGATCCATATCCCCATGCTGGTTACAAATTTTTTTCCCTATAGTGTTCAACTGTAGACTTAGACTCGCTTCACTTTAAATTCATAGAGCTGTGCGGTATACAAACAAATTTAATGCCTGTATGTCTACTATACGAAATATGCGTTTGGCTAACATTATGTGTAACGTATATAAGCCTAAACAGAAACATAAAGTTTTTAGATTGTATGGAATTCAAGTGTTTAATGAATATAATTGTAAAATAAACTAATCCATTCTCGAAACAACAACTCTCGATGTACACAAATTAACATTTCGATATTTATTAACCAGCAACAGGATATCATCAAAAGCGCTTAGAGCAGTATCTCTCTCTCTCTCTATCTCTTTTATTTTCCAACATTCATAACAAAACATAACGTTACTATTACGGTCTATAACAGTGTTACTAACAGTGCGCCTGCGTTTATTTTGTGATGTTTTCACAACAACATTGACAGAGAAACAACTGCATTAGTTATCATCTTGCATTTTTAATTATTAGCATTTAGCCTGGGAATGGCTATCTTCCTGATATAGGGAATAGTTGATAGCAATAGAGACGGTAACAACAAAAACAACAATGGCAGATTTGTAAAAATTTTAAAAACAAAACTTTAACGAAACAACTTAAGCTAAAGATTAGCACTGGCCAATAAATACACAAAGTACTCGTAAATATATATATCAATATTTATCTATTAAGCAACCGTAGATTGTCCGACTTTCTGAAACGACTACGTTCCAAAGCTTTTCAATTGAAATCACGCTGCTGGTGGCTGTCGTTGCTGTTGCGTTTCGGCATGGAGCTGTGCAATGTGCTCTGAGTTGAAGTAGATGACGGTTATGGTAATATCGTCCCGATACAGACGCACAACATCCTGTGGCAGCGTCAAATAATAAGAGATCTTCGAGTGCTCAATGCCATAATCTGTTGCGCCCAGCGCATGACGTATTAAATGCGTTGCCGCATTCTGATCAATTGGTTTGCGAGTGAGTCCAGCTCTGCAAAACAAATTTAAACAGAGTTTAACTGGTAAATGTTTTAAATATTCGAGCAATCACTAGCAATATATATATTTATTAATGCATACTTGCGCTCCGCTAGCTGCTCCGAGATTTGCTGTAATTTAACATCGCCGGGTGGCAGACGCATTGGCTCAAGTATTTTCTTTGAGTTAATATGCTCTCCCACAAGGCTGACAACCTCGCTGGGCGTTAGAAAGTCCCAGAGGCCATCGCTAGCAATGACTAGAAACTTATCGTTTACGCCCAGCTCATGCTGCTGTACATCGGGCTTGGCGGTCAGGTACGGCGGTGTATAGTAATTTGGCGGCAGCACTTGTTCTCCGAACATTGGCACTACCTTTTGCTGCAGTGTATCCAATGACCATTTGTAGCGGAAGTCGCCAAACGCACGCAACGGCATCAGCTGGCTTAGTAGACGACCATTGCGTATGACCGTTTCGCGTTCTTCGCGCGGATGTTCGTCAAGAATGCGATCGACCTCCTGCATGTTTTCTGCGTTGTGTTCAATGTTTAGCTTCTTTGGATGCCATTGATTCGTTTGCGGATCAAGGATGCCCAGGACGGCACCACAATCTCCAGTGCTGGCCACATGCAGCTGCAGTCCCTCCAAATGGACCAGGCAGGCAACGGCACCTGGCAATAATAAAAACAGAAACAAATTTAATTTAGAATAATGTTGCAGAATGAGTCATTAGCTTACCTGACAGCGCTACGCCCATGGTGCGCACATCGTTGGTAGCAAGTGCTTCCAGAGCCAAATCTTCGTCCAACTGCAGAAAGGCATGCTGCAGCTCACTAGCAACATCGCGTTGGGGCTCGGCGCACAGCTGTTTGACGTACCGCTGAAAGCTGTTCTCATAAATGGGTCGAATCTTGCTAACAAAGTCAACGTTGTCATTGTGACACTTGAGGAGGGATTGACTGCTGCAGCCCTGTTTCATCTGTTCCCTGAGCACTTGGCGTGGCAACGTGCCCGCCGAAATATAGCGCAAAAGACGCTTTGATACCACCTGGCCGCAAGCAGCCCCAGCATGTCCATCGAAAACACCGCAAATGAAGCCATTCCTGTAGAGCAGGCTTGCCTCGGTGCGTGAATCTTCGCAGGGGGAGTTGGAGCCTAGTTGATTTGTTTCATAACTATGTATAACGCCTTCTAGTGGAAAATTGTAAACAAACTCATTTTCCCTTAGCGCAATATTCACCTGCACAAACAAGAACAACAATTACAGTTTAATTGATCGATACTTGCAGGTCGATACTTACATCGTAAGGACTCAGTTGGGGCAATTGGGGTATCAGTCTGATCGCATTGAGACTGAATTCACGCACATTGTTACGCACGTAGCCGATGGCGTCGTTCAGCACAAACTTAAACATCTAAGTGTACACGGTAGTTTAGTGGCAACAACAAATTTTGGTGCTTATGTTCGATAACCTTATGGTTGGGCACAAGTTGGTCGGATGCCTTTGGTTTTTTTTTTTTTTTTTTTTGCCGGACGTATTGACGTTGCCCTCTGCTGTTAACAGTGAACGTCAATTGTAGAGCGCCGTCGGGCGTCTTTTGGTGGTAGTTAAAGCACAAATGTTGCTAGTTGTTGCTTTTAGTTTGTTATTATACATTGGTGCGGAGCAAAAGAAAACAATATAAAAATAAAGCCGAAATTAAACGTACTTGTGTCAAATGTGACAGTTAGCGATGTTAAATTAATAACTAAATGGGTTTCGATTAATATCGATGCCAGCTGTTTTTCTCAATTGGTTTTTACGACCACAGTTCTTTGAGTATAGAAAGTGATTTTTTTTTTTCTGAGTTTGCTAACAACACGTTTTAGTTATGTAATAGTATAAAATCAGCAAACGTTGATAAAAACATGGCAATAGAAAAACTCACTCAATATGCATCAACACTTACCAAATTAGCGCCTAATAAATATACGAAATCGTATGTATAATGTTGAAATGTTCTTGTGCATATGCTTATTTCAAATTCGTAACATAAGTAAAAGCAACGTTGCCACTTTTTGTATGAGTACCTGCGTGCGCAATGTAATCGTTTGTCAGCCCTGAAGCAATCCCACACACACACACACACACATGTCAATTAATGTGCGTTAGAAAAAAAAAAAAAAAACAAACAAACCAGAGCAGCTGAGTTAGTAAAGATTAATAAACAATAAGCTGCAGTTTACTTATATACTCGTGCTGGCCAAATTGCAAAAATATAATCATTAAGTTGTTGGCCACAATTGGGTGCGCATTTTAAAAAGCTTAGGCGCATTGTGCGCGTCTAAAAAAAGCAGAAGTGAATTTGCGTATTAAACGCAAAATAATAACAATCGAGGAAAAAGAGAGAGAAGGGAGCTGAACGGCAGCCTCGCTTTGCAGCTGTAAAAGTCGTAGTCGAATTGGAAAACAGTAACGGGAGCAAGAAGAGCAGCACGATGGTTGAGCCAATATTTGATTATCAATTTCGTTTAATTCTCATCGGCGACAGCACAGTAGGCAAAAGTTCGTTGCTCAAATTCTTCACAGATGGAAAATTTGCCGAGGTATGTGCTCTATGATGTGCTGCATGATGTGTGTCAAGTGCGAGCAGTAATAATAATTACATAATTAAGTCGCAAAAGCTAAGGCAACAAAATATTATCAAATAAAGACAAAGGCGAGCATCTCTCAGCCAATGCCCCCGTTTGCGTCTTTATGTCTGTGTCTGTGCGTCTGTTACTGATAATGCAAGCGCACTGATATGAAAAAAAAACAAACAAGTGTGGCAACCTTAAATAAATGAGCGCAGACTTTAAACTTGCATTTTATTGGCAAAATGTTTATTTTTTGTTTTTTATTATTATTTCTTGAGCATTCTAAGAGCCTGATGTCTTCATATATAAAAGCTAAATAACTAATTGTTTGTTGTTTAGCTTTCGGATCCGACAGTGGGCGTGGACTTTTTCGCCCGACTTATCGAAATGAAGGATGGCACACAAATTAAACTGCAGCTCTGGGATACGGCTGGCCAAGAGCGTTTCCGTTCAATTACAAAATCCTATTATCGTAATTCGGTTGGCGTCCTTCTCGTCTACGATATATCAAACCATGCCAGCTTTGAGCACATACCGCTCTGGATGATGGAGGCACAGCGTCACATTGAGCCGCATCGCCCAGTTTTTGCGCTAGTTGGCTGCAAGTTGGACCTGGTAAACGCGGGCGGGCATCGTGAGGTGTCTACTGAAGAGGCGCTAACATTTGCCAAACAGCATGGCTTGCATTTCGTTGAGACTTCCGCACGCACCGGCGCCAATGTTGAAGAGGCGTTTCGCATGGTCACACAGGAGGTCTATGGCCGCATTCGATCCGGCGAATATAAGGCCGAGGATGGATGGGATGGCATCAAGTCGGGCTTTGCGAGGCCCAATAGTCTCGACTTCAATCTGGTTGTTGCTGAGCCAGAGAAGTCGTCCTGCTGTTGATTTGGGTCATTATTGATGAGTGTCGATAATTTGTATGTTTTGTTTTGTTTTTTTTTTGACTTTTTTTTTACTTTACAACTGCAAAATTCTTTATAAATTCTATACACAATATATAGATATACTATGTATGTATATTTATTTTTTATTATGTTGATCTTTGTCCCTATTTACTCTTTGATGTGCATTAGCGGCCTTTTGTAATTTTTTTTTTTGTTGACTTGTTTTTAATAGCGCACCAAAAATCAAAAAAAAAAAAGACAAGTTTAAAGATAAAACAAGATTTTTTAGTTACGCTTTTAAGTTACTCGTAACTTATTATTTTAACATATGACTATTTGGTCAATAAGATGACTTATAGAGTTTTTACAATTTGTTAGTTTGCGACATACCTAAACCAAATCAAATCGAATCGATTAACAAAAGCCAAGCGTCACCCACAAAATATTTCTATAATTTAAAACGTTTCTCAGCTTTATACATACGTAGTAGAGATTTGTGCTCTTCTAATTAACTTATACAAGAAATACTTCTATATATATATAAACATATATATATTATATATACAAATATGAAACAAGGCTACATATACTTGAAATTGAAATATAAACGTTTTTATTGATTAAACAGTGACCGGCAAGTTACATTTATTGATAGCTTTTAAAAATTGGCGCTTTGTGCGAGCACGTCTGGCATCACGCTTGTTCTGACAGCTGGAATTTAGTGGCAGCTCAGCTGTTAATGCTGAGCATCGAGTACTCAATTATCTGCAGCTGCTCAACCAAGTGTGTGCACAAACTTTAATGCCCTATTGGATACACGGCATAAATAATAGAGAATAGTTAACACATACTACGTTTATGCTTGCAAAAAAGCATGAATTCAGATCATGCTTTTTTAAAAAAATACTAGCATAAACACAAAATCGTGATTTTTTCTACAGCATCATAAAGGCCATGCTAATGTAGCAAGTGTTTTGCTCATATCGATGCCGGCTCATTATCGATACACACTTGTTATCGACTTTGCTGTCAGAAACAGACTTTTTTTTATAGTGTGTCTAAAACACCGATACCTCACAAAGCGCGTGCCACTTTAAATTTCGACGGCAACACGAGAAAAAATTACACAAAAAACTTAACTGACAATATAAAAGTATGGGTAACGTGCTAGCGGCATCAAGCGGCGTCGAGGCGACGACGGCGCGCAGCAACAGTGTGGCGGCCAGCCTGGGTTTGCCGGAACCAACCGCAATGTCCACAGAGACCACTGGACCATCGGTTGCAACCGACTTGAGTGATGCGGCTAAGGATAACACATTGGAGAATCCCGGCACTGTTGAGGAGTTGCACAAAAAATGCAAAGGTATGCAATGTCATTCAGCAATTCATGCGCAAAGCCCAAAAGTACAACTGATGACATAACCTACAAGCATGTGAGGGGGTCGGTCGGTTCTATTTTGTGTGTACGTGTGTGTGTGTGTGTGTGTGTGGGTTGCGCTGCGTGCGTGCGTATGTGCGCGTATGTGTGTGTGTCTTTCTATAATTTACTTTTGATTATGTATTATCAGTTGTACAATATGTAATTTATGTGTACATATGTGCCAATATAAATTGATTTGCACATTTTCTCTATCTTATTTATGCAGATGTTCAGGCCATCACCTTTGAGGGCGCAAAGATAATGCTAAACAAAGGACTGAGCAATCATTTTCAGGTATCGCATACAATCAATATGAGCACCACAGTGCCGAGTGGCTATCGTTTTGGTGCCACCTATGTGGGCACCAAGCAATACAGCCCCACTGAGGCATTCCCCGTGCTCCTCGGTGATATTGATCCATCGGGAAATCTAAATGCTAATGTTATACATCAGTTCTCATCGCGTTTGCGTTGCAAATTTGCCTCCCAGGTGAGTGTATAGTAAAAGTTCTATACAGTAAGAAACTAAACATCTTCCCCTCTTTATAATAAAGATCCAGGACTCCAAAATGGTGGCCACACAACTGAGCACAGATTATCGAGGCAATGATTTTACTGCGTCGATCACACTAGGCAATCCCAACATATTCACCAATTCCGGCGTCGTTGTGGGCCAGTATTTGCAATCGGTCACACAGCGCATGTCCCTTGGCGCCGAGGTGGCCTATCAGTATGGCCCCAATGTGCCTGGACGCCAAATTGCGATTGTGTCCGCATTGGGACGCTATTCCGCTGGAGATTCGATTTGGTCGGGTACATTGGGACCGAGTGGATTGCATTTGTGCTACTATCAAAAAGCCAGTGAGCAGCTCCAAATTGGCGTTGAGGTGGAAACAAGTTTGCGCATGCAAGAATCCGTTGCTACCATTGGCTATCAGATTGATTTGCCCAAAGCAGATTTAGTGTTTAGAGGTTAGCAACATAATTTCTTTTTTCTAAATTGATTTATAACTGTGTTTTGTACCCCCATTCAGGCTCCATTGATTCAAATTGGCACATTTCGGGTGTACTGGAGAAGCGGCTGCAGCCGCTGCCCTTCACATTTGCGTTGAGTGGACGCATGAATCATTTAAAGAATAACTTTAAGCTTGGCTGTGGACTGATAATTGGTTAAGCTCAATTAATCCACACCATGGGACAAAAAACTAAAAAGAAAAAAAAAGAACAACGGCAACAACAACAACCGCAGCAGCAAGAGCATAAACAACAACAAAGCAACAACCAACAAAAACTAAAAACAAAACTAAAGAAAAACAGAAACAAGCCTCAGACTAGTAGAAAAAACAACAAACAAATCATCCATCATCTACACGCAGACACACACACACACACACACACACATAAACAACTGCAGCAAGCTTATAAGTCATTTATGTTCAATTTGTTTTTATATTTTTTATTTCGGTAACCAATTTTTGATAATTTGACTGTCAATTTACAAATTGCAAACGTGAATACTTGTGAAAAATCTAAATTCCAAAAAAAAAACCACACTCGATAAGAACAGGAATGAGCGGCAAGCAGGCAATAATTTTACACAAATCAGCAAGTTAAATTATATTTAACTAAAAAACGGAAACACGGGAAGTAGTTGAAGAAGTTGAGGCAAAAGAAAGTCGTGTTGTTGTTATACATATGTAAGCAATACACGACGAGAGCTGTGTTTGGTATTAGTATACAATAATATTAAAAACAAAATAATAATAATAATAAACTTAAAAAAAACCCATGAAATGTTTTTGTTCAAGTCACAACCTGAAAGCCGCCTTATCCAAAATGCTGTAAACTATACAATGATAAAGTTATACTGCCACGCCCATTGCTCCTGAGAACTCCATAAAATCAAGAAATGCCAGTCAACTTAAAATTTTGTACGCATTTACCGTTAAACAACACTAACAGTGCAGAAAGAAGGACAACAACTAATATGAATGAGTTTCAAAAGAAAAAAAAGTACAAAAAAACACTTTATGTTTATTATTCATATATAAATGACATACTAGTTTCTAGTAAGATCAAAATTTGTTAAAATCTAAAAAGTTTTTTGATTTTGTTTCATTTGGCGTTGCCGTTGTAGCAGCCAAATTGCTGTGGCGGATAAAAATCCAACAAAAAACTTGACCTTAATGAGATAAAAAAAAAATAAATAAATAAAGTAGAAAAAAATGTTTAAAAAAAGCAAAATATGTTAAATATGGAAATGGTTAAATTTATTTGTAATTTATCGGCTATAAAATGAAAAGAACAAAACAAATAGTTTTTAGTTAATATAACATTAAATTATTCTTGGTTTTGTTAATCTTTCTATCTCTCTCTGTCGCTTGGGAAAAGGCGCAATGTAAGGCAGGTGCTGCTCAAACTGTGCTGTTATAAAAAGCAATTAAATTGACAGCGGCATTTATTATTTGATATTGCGCTCACTTTTTTGCTATGCTTCTCTAACTGTAATCGTATTCGCAAAGAGGATTTGCTGGATAGCTTGCGTTTTGAGAGGAGCGATATTGCGACGGGCTACCAACGAGCATAGAATTGTCAGTTTCAATCTCTTTAGTATTTAAGCTCGTTGGTGCTACTCTAACTGCAGTGCTGCCCATTATACAGCACTCAAACTGTAATACAGTCTTTAGGCAATCAGAAGTTCAGTGCTACTCAAACCTTACCATGAGCTGTGCATTCAAATACATACATACAGTACGACCTCGGTTAACGCAACCTATTAAAATTTGGCCAGTTGCGAAAACTGAGGTGCAATTTTCTGGTGGCCACGAGACCTTTTTAAATAAAAGATGCCTTCGCTTACCTTTAAAATTAAATTTTATCGAATAAGACTTTGTTTAAAGCAAGAATTTCATATTGTTTTACCTTTTTTTTTTTTAAAATTGAGATATTGGGGTCTGTACTTTTAATTTTAATTACGCTCTCTTTGTTTTAGAAACGCGTACAATGATTTCTCCATATTATCATTTTCGCAAGCATGTAAAAAAAAAACAAAATGAGAACGAAAGAAAAGTGGTAAAAACGAACTAAAACATACTTTTCCTTAGGAAGTTGAGTTAACAGAGTCAACAATGTTAAGAATTCGGGTGTTGCAATAATCGAGGAGTTGCGTGTAAAGAGGGTTGCGTTAACCGAGGTCGTACTGTACTTATTCATGTTTTTTATGAATGCATGTTTTAATCTATGTATGTACACATGTGCAAACATGCTTCTATAAAAACATCGTTTCAAGCAATATTACATAAATGTTTCTATGCATATTTTTGCCAGTACATGTCGCACATAGCGTTTGGCAACTAAAAAATATGTGTATTTAATAATAAACATACATACACATACATATGTATGTATATAGAAAGAAAATGCTATGGTCGTTGCTGGCATCCTTCATGCTGGCCGCTGAGCTTTATCAGAAACAATTTTTGCTCTACTCAAAAAGCAAACAATAACAACAAGCAGCAATAGCAACAAACTTTGTTCAATCAGCTAGAGAAAAACGCTGTCATCGTAGTCGGCCCCGACAAATATTATTTAGATAAGAAAACGTAGCTCGCACACATAAAGGAACAAGTACACCCCTGCAGTACGCGGTCCCGGTGCTAGACTAGCGATATGCCTAGAACTCAGTGATGAGTACTGGTGCACACTCGCACCACCAGCAATGTATTTACCTAACGAATTTAACTAGAGAATGTCCGCAGAGCGTACCGAGCGGTACGGCGGTGCATTACCACTAGCTAACGATATCCCTGGGGCCAAAGGCTTAGGAAAATCGTTAGGACGCCCAAGCTAACTCTTTCGTTAGGCTTTCGCTCTAGGCCTTTCGCAGTAGGATCATCGCTAGCTATTTCCCTGGGGCCAAAGGCTTAGGAATATCGTTAGGCCGCCCAAACTAACTATTTCGCTAGTACAAGTTGCTTACATGTACGCCAGTACAAAATATAAACGAAGACACATTGGTAATTAAAATATAAACAAAATTAATTTATTTTTAAATTTTGAATAAAAAAAGTGCTACTTATGTTAAATGTTTTTAATGTTTTAAATTATTTGCTTAATTGAAGTAATTTATTTAGTATTTTAAGTTTTAAATTATAATTGTATAGTTCCTTAAAGTTAAGTTTAACTGTGTAAAATGTAAAACCTGATTGTGACCAAGTAGTGCATTAATTTAAAAGTGTATAGCTTGTAGCACTAGGAAAATTTAAATAAAATTACAAATTACAAAAATTACTTAGGCTTAAAATTATTTTTCTTAATTATTCTCTTTTTTTGGAGTTGCATCGCCTTACGCAGCTCCGGCTCCGGCGGCCCTACATCGCACTTAGAAATTGCGTCTGTAATGTAAAAAGAGATTTTAACTTTATTCTACGTTTATTTAAATAATATTCAATTATGTACTTACAATTATGGTACAGTAATTGATTTATTAATAATTTAATTGATTGGTTGTATAATTATGATGTGATGACCCGCACTCGCTCGATAACTTTTCACTAATGACTGCACCGAAAAATGCGCTCGCGACAATGCAAATTTAAAGACAAAAATTTACAAAATTCTGGCTATAACCAGTTAATTAACAGTTAACTTTGTCACACACGCTTTGTCTTGTTATGTACCTTTGTCGCTTTGATTGTTTTGTGTTTTTTGTTTTATTTGCTTAGCGACTCTATGCATTACTGGTCGCTAGGTAAATCGCTAGCTTGCAGTGATGCACCGTATGATTTTATTTTGTGTTTTTCGTTTTATTTGCCTAGCGACTCTATGCATTACTAGTGCCTAACGATTTAGCTAGCGACTAGTGATGCATCGTAGGGCTGGTTAGTTTTGTTTTTCGTCTTATTTTCCTAACGCCCTCTGCATTACTCGAAGCTAACGATTTAGCTAGCTACTAGTGATGCATCACAGGACTAGAATTTGGTATGCCTTGACACCAGCCGTACCGCAGGGACGTTATAGAGTGCATACACATACATATACACGTGGAAGAGCAAAAGTAAGCGATGCCCACCAGTGCAATGCAGTGTTGCTAAAATTCCAAAAAAAAGAAGCTAAATAAAGCTTGTAGCCATACAATATGTAAATCAGCTAAAAAACGGCTGCAACATTAGAACATGACAGCACTGATGCACACATCTATATACATATGTATGTACGAATTGCCATTTGTGCTTTGGTGTTTGCAGTTTGCTTTAGACCCCCCCCACCAAACCCACCACCCAATCATATTTTTTTATCTCGACTACCATGCGCCTGTCTGTCAATGGAGTTTTTTTTCTTTGCACATTGATGCTGTGTTATTTTATTTTTTTTTTACCGTTTACGTTTTGGGGCCAAATGCAATTTGAAGTTTTCGAAAAACTGGCCGCCCACTTTCATATTGCAACTTAAGAGTGCTGAGTCAAAAGCTGTCTGGGGGGAGTGTGAAAGCTACCGCTGCGTAGAGCTGCTTTTAAATTCAATTGGACGGTCGCTCATGTCCACAGAAGAGATAAGACAAAGGCAAGAAAACTCATTAACATATAAAGAAGAAGACGATGCTTAGATCTTAGCGAGTGCTACTTGTAATGCGACTAATTACAAAATGGCGTTTGTGGCAGCAGCAGCAGAAGCAGAAGCAGCTTAAGTGCCCGCTCAACTGTGCTGCGATAGCTTTAAAATCATTTCCTAAAGCGTTGCCAGATAGCTCATTACTACGTGACACCCGCTCTTTCTCAATTTATCTCTATATTTGATTTGACCACTTAACTTAATGGATGCTATATAATGCAATACTGGCAAACGGTTATGCTGGGGACTGTTAAGCTGCCGTTAAGCGGTCAAATATGGCGTTGGAGTGAGCTAAGGCGCTTTTAGCTAATTAGCGTAAAGTCGTATAAATCACAAATCAATAATAGAATGTTTAAACAACAACATCATTCTTAACACAAGCGCTGCTTTGAAGATAATAATCGGCGTAACAACAACAAAAACAACAACAACAAGGTAAACAGGTGCAACTTTTAAAATGTCAAAGCGTTTTAAATACATAATATGTCTGTATTGTACGATTGTGTGGCAACGCCAATAACTTTCGGGGTTTTTTTCAACGAGCATTAACCATTAAAGGATCGCAACAAAGCAACATTTGAACTTATATTACTAATTACCTTTTGTTTTTAATAAGTTAATATGTTTTGATTATATGTGAATGTTGATTCCACATAAAATTTAGATCTATGGTATGTATCGATCAGACATGAATTTCCATAAGGAGATAGATATGCTTTCGGATGAATTCCCCCTACTGGCACATCGAAGGAACAAAATGAACGGTGAACACATGTTCGATTAAAAGTTTCAAGTTCACCTTTGTTTACATCTCGCGAAGAGGTCCGTCACATGAAACCACACATCATAAAATGGTACACTGATGGATCTCAAACTACTCAAGATCTGGTCTTGGAGTAGTAGGTAAGCATACCATGAGCCCTTAGATAACCAGGCCAGCATATTTCAATCTGAAGTATGTGCAATAGGGAGGTGTGTGGACTTCAGTTCCCCGCATCTATCGGAATAGAGACATAGCTACATTATCCGACAGTCAAGCAGCATTAATGGCACTCAACGAGGTCAAAAGTAGTTCGCAGGGTGCGATCACACATAAGTCTAGCCCTTAGATGGGTCGCGGGTCATGTTGATATAGCATGAAACGAAGAGCTAACAAGCAAGGAAAATTGGGGGCAGAGACACTCTCTGTAGGAGCCGAGCCAATGCACGATACGGTAACAAAGGAACGAAGAGAGACTTTTGCGGAAAACGAGCTGGGCAAGGAGATCAGGAATCTGGCTAGCCGAATGTCTCTTGGGTAGCTACAACCTCAAAAGATTTAAGCAAGTACTATCTATGGATAAAAATAGACTCTAGATATTCACCGGATTCTTGAGAGTACCCTGTAGACAAAGAGATCACCTAGCTAAGTTGGGAATAGCTGGTAGCAACATGTTGTCCAATTAGGGATTTAGAAAACCTTCTTAGGTAATCTTGCATTCATCCCCAAACCATAATATTTATCTATCAGACGTAGAGCAAACATAATTTTCCTACTTTTAATAAATATGTCAATAAAAATAAATTTACAGTCGAACTTCGATGTAACGAATTTCAAGGGGACAAGAAAGAACTTCGTTCGTTTGAAAACTTGTGTTTTTGAGTCGAGTTTTCCTTAAAATAATCAGTATTTTTGTTTGTGTGTGGTTTTTGCACTTCTTTTTGTCGGTAATTTTTATTAACTGAAGCAATTTCATTTTTATTTTTCCTCTTCTCAAAGATGAAAAGTACGTTACTTGCTGATAATTGGCTGTTATGTCGGCTGTTCATAGTTGACAGTAAATAAATAACTATGCACTAATTCGCTTAGAAACAGATCGACACTATTTTTTTTAAGTGTACATGCACAAAATTCTTTTTTATAATATTGTGGCCGAGCTTTCTCAACAATATAATCAAAATTAAAACGGAAGTAGTCGAATGTCGCCTTGGTTCTTTAAAAAATTTTAATGTCGCCGGCAGTCCAAATTTTTTCATTATAAGAAACATAGGGAAATTCGTTGCATGGAGAGCAAAACACTCTGAAAATTGAACCAAAGTGTAGGGTTCTTGACATTAATTCTGTGTATAGAAATGTTCGTTTTATGGAAGTTCGTCTATATTTCCAGACAAGCAGTCAGTGCTAAGCATGTTTGTGCATAACAGAACCGTTAAAGGTTAAATAACATTAATTGTGTAAGTAGCTAATTGGCTGGCGTGCTTAAGCCGTTTCGATTTACCATTGCTGTAGTACTTGTGCTCATTTGCAGTGCTTTACGCTCGGCGCTGATTGGCCAATTAAAACAGAGCGCTTAATACAAATTACAAAATTAACACGCTTAAAGCTTCAAACAGCACACAAAGCTCCTGCACCCCACTCCCCGCACTGCACAATTTCTCACTGTCTCTTACTTTTATCCCTCTATCTATCCAACTGACAACCGACAACAACAACGACCAACAGCTATGCAATCGTGTTTGGCAGAAAGGGCGTAAGTTTCTCTCCCTCTATGTGCGTGTGTGTGTGTGTGTGAATTCGCGCTGCTGTTGTATGCTTGGCATATTTACGCCAACTTTAGTTATTTGAATTACGTGACTTCAGCAACAGTTCTATGACTGAGTTAAACAGCAACGAGACTGACACACACACACACGCACACACACATGCGAACGGGCACCCACACATACGCCTAGAGCTGCCCTGCAGTCACGTTGACTATGCCAAACATAGTGATTAGACTAGCCCACATGGGCTACTACTAGCCCACGCCTATGCCATTTCAATGTATTTCTCCTATTCCATTTAACACGGGGATGTCATTGGAGTGGACGTATCGGCCGCCTCTGCAGCCACGTGGACTAGTCCATAAAACAGGCCATCAGGACTAGTCAAAAAACAGACCAAATGGACTAGTATTTGGTATCTGGGGTAAAAAGATGCCAACGAAGCCAATCATATAAACGTTAAATTAGCTGTTGTTATAAATATTACTTAAATGTAATTTAATTTTAAATTATGCAAGTGTTAGAAGAAATAGAATACAAATAAACTTACCGATTGTGAAATATGATGGTCTACGACGGGATTCGAACATGGAACTCTCGTTCACTTAGCAGATGCCTTAGCCATTGCGCTGTTGCCAAACATATTTCATAAGCAGTAAGCTATATTGTAAATTGAAAAATGTATAAATTCGTTTTCACTCGTTCGTTTTTTTGCCGCTGCAACGAACATCAACGAGGCGCAAAATTGTGTTCGTTTTTCATGATTCGTAATTTTACGTTTTTGTTCCGCATCCACGTCTACATCCACTTTGACGCATCCATGAACTGGGCCACGTGGAATAGGCAGTTTACACACAAATGCTCAATGATAATTTTAAAAAGTGTTTTCCCCCGCTGCATCTACACAGACTGGTTCAGTGTTAGCCTACGTGGGAAAGTCGTTGGCTAGGCTTGAACAACAATAACAACAAAAACTGGCCCGACCAATTAAATTTTCTGCACCCGCTTGGACTAGTCATTGACTTGTCCATTATAGCTAGTCAATGGACTATTTTATATATGCAACTAGCCCATACAAAAACCGTAGGGTGGCTTAAACTTTGTGTGCAATTTTTTAAGAACACACACACAAATACGCTCACATGCGCACGTAGCTGTATGCGTATTACTTACGTACATACTCGTATACTTATAAATACTTACTTACTATCTGTCTGGTGATTACACATGCACGTAAAAAAAATATTGAAGCAGAGACAGCAGCAGTAGCAGCAGCCGCAGCGGCAAACGCAGAACCAATGCAAAAGGCAATGGCGAAGCAAATGCAGCCAAGGCACGAAGCCAGCGAAATACTCCCCGCTACCACATATGCAGTTCCCCATACCACTGGATGAAAAGCTTTAAACAAGACTACACGCCGAAGACAATATACGCTAGCATATTTATATGCAATTGTCAAATAACAGCATCATCGTTTTAGTGCTTATGAAACACTTTAAAATGGATGTAGTTTGCACACATACATACATGAATCAAATCATGATTTGCAATTTTCTACAATATATTTCTGTAAGCATAAATAACGACAAATGACTTTCAAAGAGTATTCAGATGTATCGTTGACTCTCTCTCTCCCCTGCTCATTGCTCAGATCTTGTTATCTGTCATCCTGTTTCTTTAACAATCGCTCTCTCTGTTTTTTTCTTCTTTCTGTTAATTAACGAACGAGCGCGATCAGTGATTTAAAATTATCTGTATAGCAGTAAGCTTTTGCAAGTGTATAAAAATTTTGTGGTGTGTTAAAAGGTGGCAGACTTTTACTCTGTTGTTGTTGTTTTAGCTTTTTTTGGCTTCCAGTTTTTAGCCTTAAGCCAAATAAGTGTTTTAGCAGACGTTGCAAACGCTGGCGTCAAGTTGCTACGACAGCTGCAGGAAACTCTAACTCACTTACACACACACAGACACGTACGAACACACACCTTGTGTGAATGTGTGTCGTTGATGGCGTTGGACACGTGTCGTGACACGAAAGCCTACGTTAAAACTAAATATTTGATAATATTGAAAATACATTAAAAAAAATATCACAAATTAAATATAAAAACTTCATCTAAAATAACAGCCGTTAAATTTTAACCATAGCAAATTAAAAAACTTTGTGATTTTTTGTGTTCCATTTATATAAAATCCAATAAATACAAATGTAAAAAAAAACAACAATCTCTTGTCTGTTCCCATCTTCTTCTTGACGCCCGCACGATTTCTTCATCTCCTATTTGGGGTCTGTGCTGGAATTGTTGAAAGTTAGCAATGGATTTTTAACGGAAGTTGCACATGTGCGCACGTGTTTCTACCAATGCCCAAATTCTCTGGCAATCTTCCTCTTCCTCCATCATTCACGCCCTCTCTCGCCCACTCTCTCTCTCTCTCGACGCGCTATCAGTTCGCTTCTTGGTTCAACTCAATTCATGCCACACACGTTGTAATTAAGGGCTGTACATGGGGCGTGGCACATCATCATTCAAGCGCAGCAGATTAGGCCAACCGATTGCCTTAGCCTCACACCCCCAATATCCCCCATAACCCCCCCTTTACACCAACCACAAGTGCCACGCCTCGCTTTTGGCTGCGTGTGCGCGTCTACTTAACAAAAATTTATCGTCTTGGCTGCCGCTGACATATTTACCACTTTAGCACTTTGGATCCTCCATCCGACCGACCGACCGACCGACCAACCCATCGCAAGAAGCAAGCACCCAGAATGTGGCAAGTTGCAATTATGGCAGCCGAAAACGTCTTGTCCTGCGTGTAATTTAATGGAAAAAAATTGGGAATGCCGCTCCAAGGAATCCTGCACTTGAACACTGTAGCTGAGCTAGCGACGGCTGCATGCGTTTTTAGCTTTTGCCCAAAAAATAAAACCATAAAATAAACACCAAAAATTAATGCATTATAATTGTTAGCTTCAGATTGCGACGCACTATTGCCCATTTGTCAACTGCAGAGGTAGAACGGAGAAATGGAAGGGAGGTTGCGCCACCTTCCTCAGTATGTGGCATAAGCCTTGCTGCTGTTTGTGTCACGCATCGTTGCCGAGGCGTATAATGCGACAAGCCGAATGACAATGATGAGAGCAGAGCGAGCAGGAGCAACAACAACAACAAGAATTTCAACTAATGAATACAGTTGTGTCTTGATACTGTGAACTAATTATTGTTGGGCGCGTTCACAAAATCCAGATTGTGTACTGTGTCAATGTTAAGACTTTTATACCCATAATAATGTTATTGTTTGTCTCGCATATATATATTATTATATATTATATATATATATATATATATATATATATTTACTATATTGTATGTTCACTGTATCAAGCGCTGTATTAAACGAAGTGACTTGGTTTTTACTTTTGATTTTAGAATGTGTGTCCCAATTAGGGACTTTAATTGTTCATTGGGTAAATAATGTTTATATTTCGGCCATGATGAAGAGACTGTCAAACCTAACCGAAACGCCACCAGATGACAATAGGCTGAACTGAGCTAAGCAAAACAAACACAAACACAAACAACAACACCATAAACCCTAAGCTCTGAAATCTTGAAAGCTGAAGTTTATAAATCAAAGTAAACTATAAATGTTGGCAGCAGAAACAAGTATATGTATGTATGTGTATGTGCTAATGTATGTGACTTAATGCCAGAATCAACTGAATTTTCAAGTGCTAAAGAGCTATCTATTAGTTTACTGAGAGCTTAATCAGAGCATAACTGGCTCCAGAGTCCCATTATAAGGAAAGAAAACTAATTAAATAAGCTACATTCCATCTGAGCTAAATTTAGAAAAACAAATGGTGAACATCCAGCTACCCTCTAAGTATACGAATAAGTCGAATAGATAAAACATGGAGAATAGATAAGGAAAGTGCGAAAGTATAACAACAAAATGAGATAGATTAATAAATAATAATGTTATTTAAGATTAGATTATATTAAAGTCAAGAAAAATATATATATCCAAAGAGAAATATAGTAACAGAGTTAGTGATAGAGATAAAGTAAGCAGTTGCTTTAGATACAGACAAAAGATTGAAGCATTAAAAAAAAAAAATTCAAAATACATTTATAGGTATTTTACTTTATACCCCATAGCAAAAATTAACAGGGAAAAGCTTAAAACGTTTTTGCAGAGAAAGAGAGAGAAAGAGCGAACGAGAGAGAGAGAGAGAGAGAGAGAGAGAGAGAGAGAGAGGGAGGGAGTGAAAACTGTAGTGAAATAATTCGAAAATGAAGCTGTTCAGTGCTGCTGCTTCATAAATAAATGTTTATTGTCTTTGCCATTGATTCATCGATTCACTGAAATCGACTGTTGCCCAGTTGGATGGTCATCTATCCAGCCATCCATCTATTCACTCTCC
The DNA here is from genome assembly GCA_030179655.1 of Scaptomyza flava. Classification (NCBI taxonomy): domain Eukaryota; kingdom Metazoa; phylum Arthropoda; class Insecta; order Diptera; family Drosophilidae; genus Scaptomyza; species Scaptomyza flava. Next base: position 24,592,810 of record JARNME010000314.1, read on the forward strand.
TCATTCCCTCTCAACCTCCATCCAGCTACACTCTCTTTCTCTCCCTCTCTCTCTCTCTCTCTCTCTCTCTCTTGTCTACCACGAATGCCTTTTGTTCGAAGACTTGGCGCAGTATGATGGAAAATTAAGATTCAATTGTCTGCATTTCAAAGTTGTCAATGTTCATTACCAGCGGAACACAAACGTATCAAATGTGAACGGAATCCAAATGCGACTCTTGGCGACTGTGTAAGAGAGCTAGTGTGCGTCTATGTGTGTGTGTGTGTGTGTGTGTGCGTGTTGATGAAGATAATTTTAGTACTGACTGTCGTAGCTAAAGCAGTGTGACCGTCGCTTAAACAGTAAACTAGAGTTGAGCTCGTGTTGTCCTTTTTTTTATTTCTGTTTATTCTGTTAATTAATGCATGAATCCCAGTTAACAAAATATATGTATACGATTAATTTATGCGTTAATGTACAAAATATCACAAAACAATAACTTTACAATAAACATTTTTCTAAAATCGTTCGTAAGTAAAATACATTTTTAGATAAATTTATAAATAAATTGTCTTTTTTAAAATAGGATTGTAACAGCTTAGGTTTCGTTTGTGAAAAATATATATTTTAACTCAGCTTTGACAAGCAATGCTTTCATCGGTTTGCACATTTTTGTATCATTCATTGAAAAGAATTTTGAATAAACCTACTTAAATCATTTGAACAATAAGAAGGAATTTTCCATTGCATAATTATTAATCATATATCAAAAAACAACTCGAATTACTGAACTAAATTTGTATATGTATTGGAAAGATTTGTAGATCGTGTTACAAAATAAATGAGATACGCAAACATCTCTAGTTTTCGGATTGTGGTGTAACGATATAACGAGGTTGGCGAATGCTCATCAGGCGTTAGGATTTGAAGCGCCTTCCATGGCCAGAAGTTCTTGTTGTTGTTGTTGTTATTGCATTCAGTGACTGTGCGCTTAATGGACTTCGTATGTCATTTTCAAATTGCAATAGACTTTGAACGGGTCGTCTGAGGGCAAGAAAAAATGTCACCCACAGACGACAGGACAACGCACACACACACACACACACACACACACACACACACACACACACACACACACACACACACACACACATACACAAAGATAAAAATGTCAACAGCATGCGTGTGTACGAGTATATGTCTATCTCTGTCTGTGTTTGTGTGTGTGTGTGTGTGTCTGTGTGTGTGTGCTTCAAACAGCGCTAAATGACCGCAAAGTGTTTTCATTATTTGTGGCTGCCAACAATTTATATCGTTCATTTAGGAATTTCTCTTTACACACTCTAACCATCTCACACACACACACATACACTCTCTCTCTCTCTCTCTCTCTCTCTCTCTCCCTCTTTTCACAACAATACAACAAAAAAAAAAGCAAAAAAAAAAGAAAGAAGGAAAAAAAAAAACTGCAAATACTGTGAACACTGCGGACTCTGAATCCTTGGACATGCGAGACATTTGGGTCGTGTGCTGTGGCCATCATTGTGACCATGGCAGTGTCGGCGCGTCCAGCTTTCAGATCCAACTCCAACTTCTTCTCTTCCTTTCATGCTTGTGGTGCATGTGCATGGCTTCATTATCGCCTGGGCCGAGTCCACGATATTATCATCCTCATGATGATGGTCATCAGGATTTGCTGGAGCGCTGCTTGCTGTACCCACAAAAATGTCAGCTTAACTTTTACTAAGGGCGATTGGTTCTGTTATAGATGGAAAGTCCATAAACCGTTTTACAAGTGACGCAAAAGTGAATTATTTAGCGTTATAAACAGAAGTTTGTTTTTTCATTCACGATTATTATTTTCAATATTTATTTATTTTATTTAAATACCTGATCTTTTAACCATATGTTTTTTGTTTGTGAAACAACAGTGAGCGCCAGCTTTTAGCCTTTGTTTAGATAAACAATAAAACACGCATAGAAAAATAGTCAACAGTCATGAACGAAATGAAGAAAACTTAAATGACTGACAGTGAAGTGAAAACTATTGAAACCAAATTAACAGCAATTTAGTTAGTTGGTCCGTCAATGAATTGGCATTTTGTGCTGCCTGTACAGTGGAGTGTTAGGAGTTTGCTGGGAATGAGAGTGGTGAGTGGACAGTGTTTTGTGTGCAGTTTATAAATGTCGATGATGATGCGATGGACTGGATGAAATCGGAGCGGTTTGAGGGCTTGCCGATAATGTGGCACTGAAGGGCTGTTTACTAGCTGGCTGCTAGTAGTAGCTTTTTTGTGGGTGCGCGTGTGTAGGAGATTGTTGAAGAGGAGGAAGAGGAGGAATGCAGAGAAACGGAGTGAAAAACGCAGTCTGTGTCTGCTATGCAGTTAATGCTCAAGTCGAGTGTGTGTGGGTGTGTGCAAAGACAAAAACAAAAACAAATATAAACATTAGAGCACGCCAAGACTTTTTAGTAATTTTGAAAGAAACGTCAATGGGTCAAGATAAATCGATTAACATATAGAACATACTTATCTATGTACATATTGAATGACTTATTCAATTCAATCGAACTACTCACATATTACCTTCAACTTCAATAAATATCACCTTTGTTGTGTCGAATAGCTTTAAATAAATTTTAAGTAATATGCTGAAACAGGTTTAATGCAAAATTGTTAGCAGCTTTTCCTGAGATGCTAAATATTGTACGTTTTTATTTTTATCAGTGTACCAATGTAATGGTAAGTGTGTGGGTGTGTGCCCTTGTGCGTCAATGCAAAGAATTTTAGTTGATAACGGTAAATGCAGTCGCAGAGTACGCAAGCTTTGTCCTATCTATTGTTGTTGTTGTCATTGATGATGGTGTCGCTATCGTTGTCCTTGTTGCTGTTGTTGTTTTTGCTGTTGCTGTTGCAACACTTTGGGTAACTAGCGGCAACGTGGCAGCCCTGGCAACAGCGCAATAGTGTGTTTGGCTTTGAATCGCAAGTGTCAATTTAGGAAAATGTTTATTTTATGCGACACTTGGGTGTTGCGACTTTATGCCTGCTAGCCACCCACTACGCCCCCCTCCCCCCCACCCTCTCTCTGTCACTCTGTTGCGGCGAGAGAGAGCAAGTGTCGAATGGTGGGCGTGACAGTTAGCAACTTACACATACATATACTATATAGTAGTTCTTAATGTGAGCTCCGTCGATGATAAGACGCCTCAATTGAATTGTCAGCAATTTCAATTGCAATTTTATTAAGTTGGCTTTAGTTTTTCTGTAGGTATTTCAAAACTCTAGCCCCCTCCCTGATCCCAACAACTGTTGAGTCATAAATTTGCAGCCAAAATCAGGGGAAACTCTGGAAACTCTTGCAACTCGTAAGTCGCAACTGCAAGTCGCAAGTTTATTCCACTCAATTGAATTGCAATTTTTGTGTGTGTCTGCCTTTTTTTTTGTATGCTTTGCCCGCTGATGAATGGTGTTAGCCAAAAAAATTTGCAGCAATGCATTAAAGGACTGTGCTTGCGTTCTGCCAGCGTTGCCAGACAGTCAGTCGTCTGAGTCTTCGTTAAATGCACTTAAGTAAAATCCCAAAGTTGTGACTTGGTTGTGCGCTTAGCACAACTGCATTGCAAATGTATTAAAAAAATCTTGTCTTTTAAAATAATCATAAAAACATTAAAAACTGTATCTAAAAGGTGTAGTATTTGTTTGACATTGAAAATTTGTTTGATACAACCATAAAGTACAATGAATCATAAATGTTATCAATTAGACGTTGTCACGCCTCTTGCCTATTTTTACTATTTCCTTCAAAATTAAGAGAATTTTCAATGTTCTAAATAGACACTTAAAAAAAAAACGGATGGCAATTTTCATGATGATAAGAACGTAAAGCTTAGGATATTTGATTGGTTTTTTATCTTAAAAATTATTATAATTTTTTTTTGTTCTATACAAAACATATTTTTTTTAGCTCATATGCTTACAAAAGTGAACTCAGTGTGGATCTACTTTGAGTATTTTCGGTTAAGGCTCATCGACACATTACACATTTTACTAAGCTGAAAAGTATGCTATGGTATATGTTGCTAGGCTCATTAAGCAAGCAGCAAAAGGAAAAGAAGAAGGAAAAAACCACATAAAGCCGTTTATGCGTACAGCACTCCCTACCTAAAGCAAACTTCTATAGATGAGCGCAGATATATTACAAATGAGCCAAGGGGCAATTTATTATGGCACGAAGCGGATGCAAGTAGCAGGAATAAAGATGATGACAATGTGATGAGAGGGAGTTTATCGAGGGGAGCAGGAAGAGTTAGTTGATGGTTGGGAGCTGAAGTCTCACAATAATTGCCAACAGCCAGCAATGCTTCATTAGTATCGATTATGCGTTTAATGACCTGCCCAGCCAGGCAAAAGGGAGGTAGCGGAGGGCATTGATAATGATTGTCGCCATAAATGTCGCAAGTGTCGACGAGTGGTGCAGACATTTATTGAATAACTTTATTGATTTATATAACACAAAATTTCCAGCAATGCATACAATAATTTTCAAGGCACACAAAACAAAAAAAATGGGTAGAAAACTGCTGGCAGATAATATTAGAGATAGAGACTATATATAGATGATGTCCTCCTAACTACAATGCTAAACCTAGTGCATGTGAATGTGCATTTCAGTGTGTGTATGTGTTGGTTTGGGTGTGGGTGTAAGCAATTTGCAAAGTTTTTTGGCCATCGTGGCAATAAAACAAATGATATTCTATAGAAGAAACTTTTTAACAGTTCAGGTTTTTGTACTTTGAAGGCACCATAATCAAACTTTAGACATTTGCACCAACTGCCAATGTGCACAGACATAGACACAGACACAGACAAAGCAAACAAAACCCGACCAGACGACAGATAACAGGCACAAACGCACACACATAAACATACACACACACACACTGATAATACTTGTGCGACAGCATAACTAAGACATCTAATAGCTCAATCAGCTTAAAAGTATCGCTTTGTCTTGAGTGATCGCTTATCGAAATCACTTTGCTTAAATGAACTATTTGCCAAACTTAAGTTGTGAGAGAGAATCAAAACGCAAGTAGCTGAAAAACTTACAACTTTGCTTGCCACTTTAGCACCTAAAATGGAATTATCTAAAAAAAAAAATATTATATTAACACTAAAATTAAGTTAAAAAAAGAATATGAAGCTTTCAGCGGACTAAGTTTCGCTCCAACTATAACACAGGCCAGAAGCCAGAAAACACTTTCCTCGAATATCGAAGTCGGCTAGATCGGACATCTATATAAAATCTGTGGTCATATAGGATTTACAATGACATCACAAAGCTATTAATGCATTGTTATCAAAATAAAGCTTGCATACGAAACTTCAGCTCAATCGGTAACTGGTTTGAAATTCAGTTACATAATGTTGCAAGTTGAATAACAGCTTTTAGCTTTAAACTTTTCCTTTCTTAGTACACACTTTAAGCATAAAAGTAAACTGCTGTGCACAGTTTTAACAAAAATATATGAATGATAAAATATATCTTAAGGTGCAATTAAGATCCTTTTGTGTCTGAGAAAAATAATCTTATTTATTTAAGACTTATTCTCATTTTTCATGGCTGTTCACTAATTAAGCGTTGACATTTGCAGTTTTTTTTTAATGTTTTGCTGAAAAACTAGTTTTATTTTCAGACTTTTGATGAGTTTATAAGAATATAATTTTGCAAAATACAATTATAAATTAAAATGTTAAATAAGAAAAAGTACAAATATAAAATTTTTGTTTTTGCGTTTATTGAATTGAAGTTGACTTTAAAATAGTTTTTTTGCTGATGGCAAATAGGGTAATAACCACCATATCCTGACAAGACTGTATATAATCTATAATTGATACAAATTGATTTAAGTGAAGAATTGCTTATTTATTAATAGTAAACTGTTTACTTTGAACTTGTTAAAAAATTAAATTTTAACTAATAGAAACTCAAAGCATAAATTGAAAGAAAAAACCTGAAATTGCGGAGAGCATGCGAACCACTGTAAACCATTGCGAATATAGAAATTACACACTGCTGCATTTTGTATTTTGTTCGTTTAGCTGGTCAAATGGTTTTTCATAAATTTTTGAAGTGCTTTTTCATTTGAAAGGAACTTTTTGGCCCACAGCCAAAGCCAAAGCCAAAGCTAAAGCCAAGACCAAAAAAAAAAAAAAAAAACCACAGAGACACGCACAAGCGCACATACACATACAATTCCAAGCTAACTGTTGTGTGTGTGTTTGTGTGTGTTAACTTTTGGGGCTGCTAAACTTTGCGTAGTATCGGTGGCAGCAGCAACTTGCAATTTGAAGTGGCTCAAAGTGACTGCTCGAGTGGCGTTTAGAAATTTGTTCACAAGTCGTCGTTGTCGACATCCGCATCCACATCCACATCTACACAGAGAAAAAAAATGAAACGTAAAACCAAACATTTTAATTTTAGATTCAGATTTTAAATTTTTTTTCTTAATTTCAATACGAAAATTTTTGATTTTAAAATTAATCGTATTGAAACACCAAATTTAAAACGATTCGTATTAAAATCAATGCGGAAAAACGTTGATTTGAATAATTAGTTCTTAAACCTAAAATGAAAATTTTAAATTTAAGAATGTGCGCTTTTAAAATCTATATCTAAAACAACCACATTTAAATCGATAGTTTCAATTTTGGAAATCATTACGAATCGGTTTAGAATTAAAGTGCAAACTTTTATAAATCGTAATTTACTATTTTAAATTTGAAGAAATCAGAAAATTAATAAAATGCAACATTTAAATTTTAGATGTTAAATTGAAAAATATTGTTTTAAGGCTTTTTAATTTTTGAAGCAAAGTGCTCCATTATTACTACTCGAACTTCGAATGAAAAATTTTAAATCTAATAATTGGCCCTATTAAAAAACATATTTAAAACGAGCACATTTAATTTGATAATTAAAATTTTAGAAATCAGTACGAATCGCTTTAAAATTACGCTTAACAGAGAGAGAGAGAGAGAGAGAGAGAGAGAGAGAGAGAGAGAGAGAGAGAGAGAGAGAGAGAGAGAGAGAGAGAGACGCTCTTATGTGTACTATGTATTAAAATTAACTGTCTGTAAGACATAGTCGGCAACAGCGCAATGGGTATGGCATACGCGTGGTAATCGTAAGGTTCGAATCGCGGCATAGGTAATTGGCTTTTCGTGATCGGTAAGTTTTAAAAAATTAATTTAAAATTATACAAATGATATACTAAGTATGTAAACATAAAATTTCTCACGCATATACATTGAAGGAATCCAATAACTATTAACAAAGAGCTATCACGCAATGCTGCTACTGGTGGTGTGTATCCGTGCGCCCCAAGCAAAAAGTTTAATAGAAATTTATAGAATCTTAAGGTATACATTTGTTCATGAATTATAACCACCAATATGGTGTTCTAAACACTGATATCGGGATGTAACATTATTATTTCGATTCAAAAATTATTTTAGTTAATTTAAGGTTTCTAATGCTTAACTTTAAAATTTCATTGTGAAAACTAAAATTCAAGCACTTTAAATATAAAATAAAAATTTTTAAACCGAAAATTTTAATTTTAAAATTTTATTTTAAAATTCCACCCTTAGAATTTAAAATTATAGGTGTAGACCGAAAATCGTTCCGAAAAATTTTAGAATCTAAGTGTAAATTATGCGATTTAAAATTTTTTTTTCTGTGTGTACATTCACAATCACATCAACATCTTCTTGCTCGTTGAATGGGCGCATCCTTGCAACGTTATGATGGCAGCTTGGTCCTGGCTTGGTCTTGGCTTGGTTGCAACTAGTTGCAATTTGTTTGCAAAAGTTTTAACACCATTTACTCGGTTTCATATGAAGACAATTAAGCGAGCGATTAAATTTATATTATCAGCGGATTGCGTTTTACATTCCTTCCCACAGCCCACCACCCGACCACAAAAAAAAAAAATATTTCTGGCATTGTAAACATTGCATAACACAAGTCCAATTTGGAATATGACAGAGCAGAAAAAGCATTGAGAAAGAGAGAGAGAGAGAGAGAGAGAAGTAGAGAGTGAAGAGTGGAATGTGTGAAACGCTTTCATACTTTCATGCTTTCATATTCATATTCGCATTTAAACTTGCATTATTTTTTCAAGGCCCCGTTCCGAGCTCATTAAATACGCATTAAAGTTTAATTATAAACATTTTGCGCTTGCACTTGGCAGCCGAATTGGTCGAAATGGCCGCAACGACAGCAGCGCGAAAAGCGCAACAAAAGTCAAAGTAATTTGCCCAGCACAATACTCTACATGCAATTTTCGAGGCTATATTGATACCACCAACGGTTATTCGATCAATAATCATAATCGTAAGCACGCAAAATCATGTACATATATTATAAAATGATGCTCACAATCGGGATCTTAGTAAATGAAGTAACTTAAATACATACATACGAGTATACAGGAACAAAATTGTAAGATAAAATCTATTTTATTATCCAAGAAAGATCGGCGTTATTAACACTTGTTTAAGGCCTCTACGCAGATGCTAGTACACACAGAAAAAAAAATTTTAAATCGCATAATTTACACTTAGATTCTAAAATTTTTCGGAACCATTTTCGGTCTACACCTATAATTTTAAATTCTAAAAGTGGAATTTTAAAATAAAATTTTAAAATTAAAATTTTCGGTTTAAAAATTTTTATTTTATATTTAAAGTGCTTAAATTTTAGTTTTCACAATGAAAACTTTTTGATTCAAAATGTTTTCATTTTAAAGTTAAGCATTAGAAACCTTAAACTAACTAAAATAATTTTTGAATCGAAATAATGTAACATCCCGATATCAGTACTTCAAACCACATTGGCGGCTATAGTTCATTAACAAATGTATACTATTAGATTCTATAAATTAATATTAAACTTTTTCCTTGGGGCGCACGAAATACACACCACCAGTAGCAGCATTGCGTGATAGCTCTTTGTTAATAGTTATTAGACTCCTTCAATGTGCGTGAGAAATTTTATGTTTACATATTTAGTATAAATCATTTGTATAATTATAATTATTTTTTTTAAACTTACCGATCACGAAAAGCCAATTACCTATGCCGCGATTCGAACCAGAGACCTTACGATTACCACGCGTATGCCATACCCATTGCGCTGTTGCCGACTATGTCTTACAGACAGTTAATTTTAATACATAGTACACATAAGAGCGCCTCTCTCTCTCTCTCTCTCTCTCTCTCAGTTAAGCGTAATTTTAAAGCGATTCGTACTGATTTCTAAAATTTTAATTATCAAATTAAATGTGCTCGTTTTAAATATGTTTTTTAATAGGGCAAATTATTAGATTTAAAATTTTTCATTCGAAGTTCGAGTAGTAATAATGGAGCACTTTGCTTCAAAAATGAAAAAGCCTTAAAACAATATTTTTCAATTTAAAATCTAAAATTTAAATTTTGCATTTTATAATTTTTCTGATTTCTTCAAATTTAAAATAGTCAATTACGATTTATAAAAGTTTGCACTTTAATTCTAAACCGATTCGTACTGATTTCTAAAATTGAAACTATCGATTTAAATGTGGTTGTTTTAGATATAGATTTTAAAAGCGCACATTCTTAAATTTAAAATTTTCATTTTAGGTTTAAGAACTAATTATTCAAATCAACGTTTTTCCGCATCGATTTTAATACGAATCGTTTTAAATTTGGCGTTTCAATACGATTAATTTTAGAATCAAAAATTTTCGTATTGAAATTAAGAAAAAAAATTTAAAATCTGAGTCTAAAATTAAAATGTTTGGTTTTACGTTCCATTTTTTTCTCTGTGTACATCGCCCGTACCGTAGAAACTTTATATAAAAAAAAACAGTCTCGTACAGCGCCCGTACCGTATTACGAAACTCTGGTATGCAGCTCTGTTAGTTACAAGCAGTAGCTTAGTGTTGAACAATGAAAATGTTAAATAAAAGCTGTGCTGTTGTTACTGATGGAATCAATGTTCAGCAATTGTTTACGGGCCTTAAAAGTGAAACAAGATGTCGGCAAACAAAAGTAGATTCGAAAATTTTAATAGGGATTCGGAGAAAATTGCTTTAGTAAAGGCTATGGAACGTCGGCCAGTCTTGTGGGGCATTACGAGCAAGTTTGCACGTAATCGTTAAATGCGCGAGGGAGAATATTTGAAATTGTCGGGCAAGAGCTGGCATATACATTTTTCGAAAAATTTTAACAAAGTTGGCCTTATTCAGGTTAAAATAGAGCCATACTTATTGTTTTGGCAGAAAATGCTGCGCAAGAAGAATTGAATAAAAATATATTAATTAATTAATAAGATAAAATTTAAATAACATATAAACAGGATTGTACTGCCACTGATCTATTATAGGGTATGGATCATTAAGGTGAATTTGCTTTGAGTCTTTTGAGTGGTTTCAGTTATGTTTAGCATAATTTTTGGTAATCTCAGCTCTGCGCATCAAATATGGGTTCACTAAAATGCTTCTTGGTTTTGCAGCCTGCCTTTTTTTTTTAACAACCGCCAGCAGCAGGGCGATAGCTGTACCAATAAGTATATAGTTATTGGTTGTACTCAATCACAAAAGTAGCGCGCTTTAGAAGTGAATCATTATTTTGAATTTAAGTGCACAAAACACAGTTGCACTTGCGATTAATTTAGAGAAAGTTATCAACCAACCGCCACAATATGTGCATTTTTTAGCACTGCTCGTTAAGGTCCGTAAAACTCATGTATACGGTACGGGAGATGCACGGGGCTCATGCGTACAGGCCTTTAAATAGAATCAATATCCCAAAGAAAGGTTCCCTTGCACGAAAAGCAAAACCAACAATTTTTGTGAGGACAAGTTCTCGCAACATTTTGACCTAAAGGTGTAAAAAGCATGGTTTGGACATGTTTTATGGGGATAAAAGTCTTTTCGGTTTTGTTTTATTGCTACTCATGTTAAAATAAACCGTATGAGATATGATATTAAAACGATGGGTATCCAAAGTTAAAATTTACAGCTTACATTTGGCTCCATCTAGGACACACAATATGCCAATGTGGAACAAATATCACAACCGAAAATATTCTTACCGATCGCCTTAAATTTTACATTGTCAGAGCATTTCGCGGCACATACCCCATCGAAACCCTGTTTACATCAACAACCCAAAACATTATATTCATAAAGTTTTGTAAATGATCAGTTTAAACTATATCTAGTCCAGCACTCTAAGCACCCTTAATGTATTCAATTTAATATTATATATATTTAACTCTCTAAAAAATTTAATGCAATTTTCAACATAAATCATATTTCTGAATAATTTGTAATAATAAAACCTCCTTATCTCTTTTCTGATTGTAGCGCATTTTATAGCTTAAATTGCCGCATTTTGCATGTGCCTTGATCTCTCTCCTGTTCCACACCAAACTCCTCTCTCAATTGCCCTCCCTGGGCCAGAACTCTCGCCCTTTCTCTGTCTCTTTCGCTCTCTTTCTGATTCTCGCTGTGTGTGTTTGTATGTGTTGTCTCTGTGCGTTCTTTGCAATGCTGAAATGACTTTTATAAATCCCATGAATATTTTTTGGGGGGCCTCGAAACATAATTTTTAACGCAACATTTTCACTGCCCAAGCAGAAAGGAGGTAAAGGAGAGTGAGAGAGAGACAGAGGGCAGAGAGCGTGGTGCTCAAGCACTTTGCAACATTTTTGGTTGGGGCCACTTTGCACATTACACAATTCGCACATTTGCACTGTGGGTGCAGCTAATTTTGAGAGAGGCTGACCTTTAAAGATGTTGAAGCCGCCTCTTTCCAACAAAAAATGAATCCCAAAAACTTGGACTTGACTGGGAAAAACAAAGTGCTAATAAGCCTGGCAATTGGCTTTAAAGTGGAGCCTGCGGATGGGGGAGGACTCGTGTGTTAGTTTGTCTGTGTGTGGGAAATGCCTTTTCCTTGGCTGAGTTTTGTGGACAATGTGATGCTTATCGGCATTAAATGGGCCTGCCGTCCGAAGTCAAAGTGTCGCACCAACTGGAGATACAAAGCGACACGCACACAAAGACTCTCGCATTCAATATCGTTTTACTTATCGTTTGGCCATAAAAATTGCCAGCGCAGAAAATTGTTTAGTCCTTTTGGCAAGTCTGGCACTTTGAGAGATTGGCCAAGGGATTGAAATCCTGCTAAGCATTGGGTTAGGGTTAGGGTTAGAAACAGGAATGGAAATAGGGAAAGCAATAGAAATTGGGTTAGGAATTGCTATTGAAATTGTTCTAGCTTTCTTAGATTTGGCAATCGAGTTGAGCGCGTGTCTCATTTGATAACTTCTCAAAGCACGAACTCAAAACACGACTAAAGATGTTAGTTTTGGGTACGATTGGATAAGACGGCTGTCGAAACAAAGGCCACAGCTATCAGGTGGCGTTACTAAACGAGGACTCTACAAACTATCCTGAAACTGGGTGAATAACCAAAGTATGAAGGGACTTTTGTTAGTAAAATTAACAGTCCTAATTGACCAAGTACTCAAACCGAGAGTCAGTTAGAATGGGGCATCTCAGGATGCTCTTTACTGTTTGCTCAGTAAACTTTTAGGGATATTTTTTATTCAATCGTTCATTGTACAACTTTTTTTTTTTTTGCCTATGCGTACAATATTCACTACACGAACTCATCTCTGGTTGAGATAGAAGGGAGTTTCTCTGTGGTTCTCCCAAAAGAGGGTGGTTTCGGGAGGGGGGATTCCTGTGGGCTTCGAGGCTTCTAAGGCTTAAACACTGACACAGTCACTGCAACTCCTAGCTAAATCGCGGTCTCGCTGCTTTAGGCCAAAACACACAATTTTTTGTTGGCTTGTCTACTTTTATGGTCAACTGGGCGAACTGTTTTCGATTTATTTGCACCCCAAAAAAGCTAAATAAAAAGAATCTGCACAAGTCGATTATAATTTCTGTTCGATAATGATGATGGTGATGATGATGTTCATTTTTCGTAATTTTAGTTTATTGCAAATAGCTTAACACATCAAACGCGGAGCTACTAGAACAGAGAGTCATTGGCACTGACACTGGCGCTGCCAGTTGGTACAGTTCGTTGCAAAGCATGCGAGGGTAAGAGGGCGGGGAAGGTAGGGAAGGAGGTAAGGAACATGCAAATGTTTCGCTTGACAAAATAATTTCACAGGCCAACAGTAAGAAAGTTAGTTTGTGGTTGTCACTGGCAGCGGTTGCTGGCAATTAAAAACTTGGAAAATTTTGTTGCCGTTTTTTTTTTTTTTTTTGCTTTGCTTTTTGTATATAATTATTATATTTCGCCTTGACAATAGATTTGATTTGAAAACCCCTCCACCGAAAAACTAGAAGAAGGAAGTTGGTGAGGTGATTCAATCAGCGGCTCCATCGTTGTCGTCGTTTCCGTAATTCGCATGCAAATTGCAAAACTTAAATTAAATGTCACCGCACGAGCTGTAAAGATAAAAAACAGATGAAATAACACTGGCAAGCAACGAGCACCCACCTATGGACAGCAGATACCCTGTAAAAGTTCTTTGTATTGCATTATCGATTGATGTTAAAGGGAGTTCTCTGCTGTGATGGGTTCAAAAAATCGAATTTTTTATTTTTAATAGACCTAGATTATAATCATAGTTTTGATCTTAAAGATAAAGACACCGACGGCTATTTTAATTTTGGGTAAGAAAATCAAAATAAATGTTCGTTTTATTAAACTATTCAGAGCGCTATAATATGTTTGCATTCTTTTCAGAAACAAACATAAATAAGTGACGTAGATATCCAAAGCATTAAAATTAAAAACTCCTGCATGTGCTTGAAGAAATTATGACTCGGTTTGTTTTTTTCTATTCCACCATCGGACATTTAACTTTTCAAAAACACACTACTCCGTAGAATAATTTATTATTTTAACTTATCATCTTTCCTTCCCTTTAGACTTTTTTATGCAATAAAAAAGTCGACTTCAAGCTAAAAGCCTTGGTAACGCTTTACAATATTTTTTTAATTAAGTTATTGCAATTATTAAATGAAATGCATTGAGAATCCCTTTTCGAGAGTGATCAAAGTTTCCAAGATTTATTTTCGTTGTTCTAAACTTAAATAACGGGGTATAAAGTGCGCTAGGAGAATACAACCCTGCGCGGTGGTTGGCGTTTGGCATGAGTAAGCTTTTGAGCGTCAACAGCGTTGCCCAATAAAATAAATAATTGGTCAAAGGCGTCGAACCTTTTGCTGGTGTGGCCGTGACAGGGAATGAAATGGAATCGGATGGAATGGTGTGCGCGGTTTGCTTGGCATGGAATGGGAATGGGAATGTTAAGCTGGCGGTCAACCAATTAAATGGATGCACTTGGTTATTAAATGATTTATGTTAAGCACCTGACTTAGGTGCCAGTAGGTAACGTGAACTGCCTGAACTGCTGCAAACAGAACTGAAAGCTCTCTTGGACTCTCTCTTTGCCTCACCGCTCGCCACTCAATTTGTAATTTGTAATTTGTGCTAATGAGTGCGTTAATTTAACGCCTGATTAACGCAACGGCCGAAGCGGAGATACCTGTGGCCAGTTTATAGCGTTTGGTTTTGGCTTTTAGCTTCTGGCCTTCTGGCTTATGGCCAAATAGTTATTCGTCAAAGAGAGAGAGAGAGAGAGAGAGAGAGAGAGAGAGAGAGAGAGAGAAACGGTGAGCAGCTTAACACAAGCTACTTGACTTAATTTATTATCCTGGCACTCCTCTCTCCGTCCGTCTCGCTCTATCCATATGTATCATAATAAATGATTATATGTGCATTTTGTGGCTTAATTATGATTAATTGTTATTTCGGCCCTGTTTGTACTTCGATGTGTTCTACTCAATGAACTGCGCATAAATCGTGTGAAAATAAACAATTTCAACGTCTCAGTGAATCCCGAGAGGACGGGAAATGATGATGATGAAATGTTGAGATTACGCAACAACAAATTCAGGTGTTTAAGAAAATTATCAAAAACATATTGTGTCGTTTTGGGAATGGGAAACACAAGTGGAAACAATTTAATGATAGTATGAAATTTTTACAGTAATCAACTTGACTGTAAGTGAAACGATTAAAAAAAAGTTGAATGACATAAACCGCCTGGCGAACAACACCGCACTTCTGAAAGCAAACGGAGTAACGCATCTGGGCGTACACCTTGACAGAAGACTTACATTGCGAAACATTGAAGCTACGAGAACACACATTTCAAACTGAAAGTCAAAAGCCTCCATTGTCTTTGCACAAACTTCCCTTAGTCTGGGCTACTGCATCGTCGATAGTGTCCAGAGAGCCCAGTCGAAGATCTTGGGAACAATCACCGGGGTACCGTGGTATGTTTCAAACGAAAACATTCAGATCGACCTTTCTTTCAGTCAAGGAGGTAATGTTAAGTAACAAAAAGTAAAATACTTTACTTTTTCTCATCGCACTCTAATCATCTCGCGAGAGGTCTTACAAGGCTAGGTAGCGGATCCCGTCTTCGTCGTAACGACTTACCAACCAAACGATGAATTTTATAGACAGTCCAAAAATGAATTGTAAGCTAAGATATATTAATAAGATTTGCATACTTATTGTTAGTTTTCTAATCACAAGAAAAGATTCAATAAATAAGACCAGCAAACTGAAAAAAAAATTAAGAACTTTCCGACATGATACCATACTATCATTTGAACCAAATATAAAATTGGCAAAGGTAATATCGTTATTAGGGATATCTTAAATCTTGAAGAGACTTTCCAAAGAGCCGATAAGCTTAACATTCACACACACACACTCACTTAAGGAGAGAAAGAGAGTTAGTTTTTATTGTTGTTTGCTCTTGAAATAGTAAATGGGATATTAGAGTGCACTCAAACGTAGTATACATTAGTGGGCACTTCATAATTACATTGATAACACCGTTAACAACAACAATGAAAACAACAACAACAACAAGAAAAGGTACCCGAGAAGATAGGGGAAAGTAGTGGAGCAGCAGAAAGGCAAAAAAGAAACTTTTACTAGTTACTTTTACAGTTATTATTGAAAGCTGCAAGAACTTTGGCTTATTTCATTACGCCAAACTTTTCATTACGAGCGAGAAAAGAACAAACACACACACACACACACACACACACACACACACACACACACACATGAATTGGGGCACATTACTCATACTCAACGTGTGCAATACCCACTTCGAGGCTACCCACACTTTGTGGCTCTTATCAATGTAAAAGTTTTCTTATTTTATTTTATTTTATTCTATGTTTTTTTTTGTTTGGACAGGACGCAGAAACAAAGTATCCAAAAACTTGAGCCAAGTGTGACTGTATGTGTGTTTGAGTACTCATATCATATGGCTTATGATGGGGTGGGTTAACAGGGGCTGACAGAGGCGTATTGTATTAAAGCCATTTGAAACGTCAAACAAATTGAATTGAGGCTTGAGTTTGGTAATAGCGCTGATAATTGGCCGCCCAAACAAAACTCGCAGCCAAAAACTGTCACTTGCTGAAAGACAAAAAGTGCGAGTGAGAGAGTCGGAGTGGGAAAGAGTAATGAAAGCGAGCGTGCAAACCTAATATAGGGGTAGGCAGGCAGGCAAAGCAATTGAATTGCGTTTGGCGTGTGAGCTTTTATGGTTTTTTATTACATTTATGTGTGCGTTGTCCTTGTGCATGTGAGTGTGTATGTGTGTGTGTGTGTGTGTGGAATATATGG
Organism: Scaptomyza flava; assembly: GCA_030179655.1. Lineage (NCBI taxonomy): Eukaryota > Metazoa > Arthropoda > Insecta > Diptera > Drosophilidae > Scaptomyza > Scaptomyza flava. Next base: position 24,609,588 of record JARNME010000314.1, read on the forward strand.
AATGGGACATAAATGACACGCTGAGTGGTTTGCGGTCTACGATTTCTTTGGGAAGGAAGGGTCGAACATATATACATATATATGTATATCAAAATTGATTTGTTTTATTAATGCATAAAAGACATGGCACAAAGTGTCTTATCTTAAACTCTCCGAGCACTCAATATACAAAAAGAATCGGGGTCGCGACATATCTCCGACGACATATCTCCGCCGTTTCACAAACGACATATCTCCGAGCGGAGATGTGTCGCTACAAAACGTCATATCTCCGCCAAGAAAAAAACGTCATATCTTCGAGCGCAGATATGACGTTTTGTAATGACATATCTCCGCGCAGCAATTTTGAGCAAATTATGTCGATACACCAACGAAAAATACAAATAACTACTAAGTTAAGGACGCAGGCAAAAATTTTTTTTCGAAAAAATCGCGCGTTTTGAGACGACATATCTCCGAGCGGAGATATGACGCTAAGAAACGTCATATCTCCGCTCGGAGATATGACGTTTTTTTCTTGGCGGAGATATGTCGTTTTGTAGCGACATATCTCCGCTCGGAGATATGACGTTTTGAAACGACATATCTCCGCCGTTTCACAAACGACATATCTCCGCTCGGAGATATGACATTTTGGGACGACATATCTCCGAGCGGAGATATGACGCTAAGAAACGTCATATCTCCGCTCGGAGATATGACGTTTTTTTCTTGGCGGAGATATGTCGTTTCTTAGCGTCATATATCCGAGCGGAGATATGTCGTCTCAAAACGTTATATCTCCGCCGCAAAAAACACGACATATCTCCGCCAGCAAAATGTACTGGGCGGAGATATGTCGTCGGAGATATGACGCTATGCCAAAGAATCTCTCTATCTCTTTTTGTCTGCATACATACATAGCTGGCCCGTGCGCTTTGTAGTTTATTAATTGCCATCTTATTGCGGCTGTGCACGCAAACAGTTATTTTAGTTGTAGTTTTTTTGCCCTTTTTGTTTCCCACTTTTAATTGAAATAGTGACCAGCACGCACACAGCTCTATTTGTACGTGTGTGTGTGTGTGTAAAATGCAAATTAATTTGTGCCACAAAATTTTAGTAAATAGAAAAATGAATGCAGCAAAAATAAATATATTTAGATAGAGAGTAGAGAGAGGGAGAGTGAGGGAGAGAAGAACAGCGTGAGAGCGAGAGAGCGAACAAACATTTTCACACTATAACCAAATTAAAAGTTCTCCAAACTAAAAAACAATTTGTTAAGCCAAAACTTGCCCCAGTCAAGAGAACGAACTGAGTGAGAGAGCGAAAGGCAGAGAGAGAGAAAGAGAGAGAGACAGAGAGAGAGTAGGAGAGTAAGGGGAAAGAATGAAGGGGGTAGGAGCTTGTAGGAGAAAAGCACATCCTCGCACACGCTTTGCATCGCCTGTACACCCTGTAATTATAGTAATACTGGCTAAAGGGACAAAAGGCAGAAAAGCCTTTTAAAGGATATTAATCGATATGTTATCGATGCACTTCCTCCACCTAATATTTGGTTGTATGCCAATACTAAATCCAGCCAATTATTAAATATATATAAACAAGAAAAACTAAAACTGACAAATCGAAAATAGTATATAGACTTCTGGCTTTTTTGATAAACTTGACTTATTATCGACTAATAAATTAAAAAATACTTTGCAATACAATTTCTTGATTCAAGTTCTTTGATAGTATTTGTTAGTGGTCGATTCGTCATTGGTATGTTATCGACAAACTATCGACATCGATACGCTGCATTTAAAAATTTAAAATTACACTCAATTAATTATTTCAATCTAAATCTTCTGTAAATGGCTGGACAGACCGAACAAGTGCATGCTGAACCCAATAAATTGTATCATGATCATTTTACCATAATTTAATAACACTTAGGCCTGAATTATCCAAGGTTACATAAATCTTTTTCAAAACGGAATACTTTGAATAGCATATGGGTTTTTCTCTTAATAATATAAAAGTTTTACTTCGGCTGTTAACTGGATTGGTTCTTAAAATATTTGTACTTATCGATAACTATCGGAAATTTGACACAATATATACTATTCACTAAGCATCTTCTTGTTATGCACTGTTAATTTGTTCGAAGTGATATCAAATAATGTTTCCAGCGCATCTTAAAGTCGATTATGCGATATGAATAAAACATTTTCAACCGTTATTTTTTCACCATTTGATTTTTAGATGTTTGCATTTTGCCCTGCAGCCGAATTTTGAACTCGTTGCTTGTTGCTCGCTGTTTTCTGTTTTTTTTTGTTTTGCAATTCCCTTTTTTTCGTATGTTTGCACTCGATTCTTCTTGCTGCTCGTTGCTTATCTAATCAGAACAGTTGGCGCCTCGCTTCAAAAGCTCTGCGGGCGAAATGTTATTTTTTTATATTTTATGCTTGTGCTCTTGATAATATATAATTTTTGTACACATTTTATGCATAGACTAAATCGAATCAGAAGCGTCAATTCAATTTTCATATGCCACGCAGCGCTCATAGGCGTCAAAGCCAAAATGCGGGAAAAGCGCCAAAACGGGATAGCTAAAAAGAACCGCAAGGCACAGTGCAGCTAGACAAAAGAGAGAAAAAAATAATAATAATAAAAAATAAAAAAAACGGATTCGTTTACGTTTGAAAGTTTGCATTTTGGTGTGGTAAATTGATTGAATCAAGTGTTGAAATATCAAACATCATTTTATTTATTTGGCTTAATTTTTGATTGTACAAATTTAAAAAAAAAAGACTTTTACTTTAACTACACATAGTAACTTAATGTTTTTTATTTCGATTTAAATCGGTCGATAATGTTTCAATGCTTGAAGAGTACTTAGCTTCGAGTGTTATCGTTAGCTAACGACAACATATCGATAGCTAATCGACCTCCAAAAACTACTTACATACTTTCAACACAAAGGAAGCCTCCCTTAATCAACTCAAAGTACAACTGCAGCTGCCTTGCCGTCAATATATGTAAATATACAATTTGGAGAGGGTTTTTGTGTCTTGAAAGGGATGGGACGAAATTGTGCTAAAGGAGGTTCGTGCCCATATATGCTGAGCATAAAACAAAATGAAAGGCAGATGCTGACAGGTTAATGTCAAATCTCGCATCCAAAACCCAAAAACCCAACAAAATGAGAGATAACAAATTGAACAAAAAACAAAAAAAAAAAAAAAAGAGAGGAGAAGAGCAGAGGAGCTTAAAGGAGCAAGCAAGTAAGAGGGCGTGAAGTGAAGTGAAGTCATCCTGTACTTGAAGTTTACCGACAAAGTTTAAAATATTATGTTGAAAAAGTTATAGAATAAAGCTGTTTTGTAACGATTTTTAATAGGTATCTTAAAGTTTATGTGAATGCTCTTTATTAAAATATTTTGATTATTTTTTAGTGCAAATATTCATGTTTTGTTGTTGTAGTTACTTAAGTTCTTTAAGTCTTTTTTGAAGTTGTAGTTGATAAGCTCGTACAGTGTTAGTTCTTTAAGTGAATTCACTTTCTTAATGTTAGTGTAACTTACAATGTTGGACAAAAGTATTTTACTAAAAATACTTTACACCCTTTTTTTTTTTATTTAACAAAACATTTTTTTTACTTCCTTAAAATTTCTATGCGATAGGGTTTTATTTGTTTTTATTTAATTTTTACAATTTTATTATTTGGATATCATTTTTTAGGTTTCTAAGTTGATATAACCGGCTAAGATTGTAATTGCTACAACATTTGCAGCAGTTAATGCTAGAGTATATGTACATTTATCATAAAAATAAAATAAATAAAACTGTGAAACATTAACAAAGCGGCAAAGTTGATAGTCCTCGTCGCCATCGTCATCGTTGTCACTGTCATTGGGCGGGGTGGCAACTCTGAAGCTGTCAACTGACAGTTATGAGAAAAAGTAAAGCTGACGAAGACATCAAGCCAGGCAAAGCAAAGCAAGGCAAGGCAAGTCAAGGCATGAGGCAAGGCAGTCAGCCAAACGGGGCTCACAAATTTGTTTAGTCTTAGACAGGCGGAGCGAAACTCCCCTTTCCCTCCTGCCCATTCTCTTGCCAGCACCACCAGTGCCGCATGCCATTGTGGTAATGATGGCTTTAAGGACGCCCGCTGCGACAATGTGTTTTTTTTTTGTTTTTTCTATTTTTATTCATTTTTATTATTTTTTTTTATTTTGGCGAATCCTTGCGCGAGGACGCTCTGTTAACAGAGCGTGTTCTCAGTTTGCTTTTGCTTAACTGGTTGTCATTTGGGGTGGGGCAAAGGGGCGGGGGGATTGCGGCGAGGGAGGGCTGGGTGTCAACCGCTAAAAGGGCGTTAAGTGTTTTATTTACACTCAAAATATTATTTATATACTATGTACATACATATATATGATGTGTGTGTTGGTGTGGATTTGTATTGTGACGCTTTGGCTGAAGAGATTTAAATTTTAAGCACTTTTCCGCGTTTTGTTTATTTTGTCTTTGAGTCGCTTTTAGGATTGCACAGCTTTAGCAGGGTTTGCGGCGTCTGAGGCGTTTGGGGGGGGGGGGGGGGGGTGGGGGGTTCGTTGATTACTTTTCTCATTTTGTAAATGGACTTGATGACATTTTACGGGTAATTTGCACACACACACATCGATACATAGTGTTTTCAAAATTGTTAAGCTGCTCCCCTGCACCTCTTTTCAGCCCCTACGCTACCCTCTCACCATCTGCAGCATACTTTCCGTTTTGCGGTTTAAGTTGATATAACCAATTATTTTGTCAAATCCCTGCAAAAAGAAAAAAGAACAAGCAAGCTTAGTTACAACGACTTTCGCTTTGTAGACAAAAATGTGTTAAGCATTAATTTAGGCGTTACATTTAGCTGAAAGAATGCCATCCAGAACCGTGCGCTTCTCTTATCACTAAGCGTCTGCTTAAGGGGCTGCTGCTGTAATCGCATTGCAAGTAAATTAAAATATTTTAATGAGTACAATTTATAACGCGCCAGCGGCCTACGAATCATTGCCGCAGCTCTTTTTCGCTCTTTCTCTCTCTCTCTCCTTTCTCTGCTCAACACTTTTGTACGTTTTTGGCATTGTCTTTGTCTTTGGTGGCAACTTGTTGCGACAACATTTAATTATTGGCGACAGGATAATCAAGTAAAGTTCTTGCCAAGAATTTCAATTTTATTTAATGGTTTTACACATTTTGAACACCAGCCTCCAAACAGTGTGATAAGCGGGTGGATATTGAGGGGCAAGTAAAGGGGGTGATGGCTTAGCCTCGAGTGTCATGTTAACGGCATTAAATGTACGATGAGACAATAACAAAAACCGAAAGCGACAACAAAAGGGTTATGCGTTAAACGGGTTTTTGGGGCAGCGTCTTCTGCTTCTTCTTCTGTGGCAGGCACAAACACACACGCATACATACACACCGGCTTTCCCCTTGTCATTCAACAATTAGTAATGAAAGCAAACAGCAACAACAACAAAAACAAACAACAACAACAATGACAACAATTAACATAAACATAATGCCCGCAAAGACGATTATTTGGGTCTCATGGATTTGAATGGGCTGAGAATAGCTGGCTATTACAAGGGTTGCGGAGAGGGGGGCGGGGGGGGGGGGGAGGGGGGCATATCGGGAAAGAAAAGAGGTGTGACAAGGCGCAGTTATTGGGCTCTTGTTGTATGTGCAAAGCGATGGGTTGGTGGGAGCTGTTAAAGCTGTTAAGCAATATGATTTTTAAGAATATCAGAAATTAAATAATAATAAGACAATCGAAATATAATTTATAATATTTCACCAAGTGTAAGTATATAGTTTATGCTATAAACTATATAGAAAATACAACATACATAAAATAGCTGTTGCTGAACATTGTTCATTTCTTTTTTTGCTAAGTTTGTTCGCATTGTTTAGTAGAGTGAGTCAATTTGTATGGATTAAAACAAAGAAACCAATAAAAAATCGAAACGACGAATTCTACAAATGTTTGCCCAAGAAACTATGGACTTAAAATCAAAATCGAGCTTTCCGATAAAAAAAAAAAAAAAACAAAAAAGAAGTAAGAAGGCTCTAGTCGGGAGAGCCCGACTAGAAGATACCTTGAACCCAGTTGTAATAAATATATATTAATATTATGAAAGACTTTGTTGGTATACTGACTTAACTTAAATCGATAAAATTCGATATCTCCGGTGTTTCTCAACCGATTTGGACGAAAAATTCTATTGTTACCCATTATACCAACCCCCCTTTTTACATTTTTCAAATTCGATATTTTGTTGTAATCGATTGCATGTGTATATCGGAAACCAGAATAGTTATCGATAATTTGAAGCAAACCTGTTCTGTTTATGGTAAAGGAGAACTTATATTCAAAATCTGAAGTCTCCAGCTCTTGTAGTCTCTGAGATCGACGCGTTAATACAGACGGACAGACGGACGGACAGACGGACATGGCTATATCGTCTCGACTGTTGATGCTGATCACGAATAAAAACTAATGTGAGTCCGATTACACGGGAGATGTGTAAATATTTGGAAATAAATTATTTTTTATAGTTGCAAATACCTATGCTTTTGCTATTTTTTTACAATTGAAAATTAAAGGTAAGGAATACTAATTTTTGTGTGTTTAATAATTGCTTATAGTATGTACTGTCTTAATTGCAAATGGTTAGAATGGGCTTTTGGTAACTTTAATGCAGTTGTTGCCGCTGTGGTTCATGTTATTGTTCCTGTTGTTGTTGTTGCTATTCTAGATGTAGAACCTGACAGTACGGGTTGGCTTGAGTTGAAGAATAATAATACATATGTTATTTAAATGCTATGATATGAATTATATTTATTTTTTATTTTTATTTCTTGATGGGCAGCATTGACTGCCAAAACCATAAGTATGGCACCAATGGAGCCTGAATAAGGTAAATTTTAACAATATTTTCCGAAAAATGTATAAACCGGCTCTTGCCCAACATTTTGTCGCAGTGTTTATGACCGTAATGAAGTGCTCAACATTGATTCTTACCGTAATAACATTTTAACATTTCCATTGTTCCGTAAATAGCAGAACTGCGTATGGGGCTATGTAATAAATGTACGGCAGGTGTACAATTTTTGATGCTCAAACATCTATAGGCTCAGGGGGTAAAAATCTTGTTCAATACATACAAAGACTCTTACTTTAGAGTAAGATCAAATAGGTGTATTTGTCATTGTATTAGTGCTGTCGTAAAAAAACGAAGTCTTGCTCCTCGTAAGCTAACGAACATAAAACTATGTATGTACATGTCAGTGCAGCCTTTTTCTTAAGCGCTAGGTCAGACTGTTTGTTTGTTTGTTTTGAAAACGCGAATGGGGAAAAAACTTTCATATATTACACAGGAACTGGTTTAAACGTGATTTAAATGCAGTTCTGTTCTAGGAGTCAAACCATGAGTTTTAAGGTATTGCTTTTGAAAATCAGGGCAGTTTTGTCGAAGTTATGGAAGTCGAAAGATTTCACCAATGCCCAAGTCGGTTTTTTGGCATAAAATTTTAGCATTCATTTTGTCTAAAAATCAAGTTGACAATCTGCAAAAAACTGAATTTGAAGTTTAAGTCCAGGTTGAAACAGCTGATTTTAAATTAGATGAACATAAGCTAAATTGTTTCGTTCAAGTAAAAGATTATTTATATAATAATGCTAGCAAACATGTCAAGTTAAGTTCGGGAAACTGAGCCTTGAAACGGTCGAGCCACGCAGCTCTGGTGTTTATATGAGCATTGTTAAGAAAATTTTGAAAGCATAAGTACTTGCAAGTTGCAAATATACAAAATTATTGATTTCAAGATGCTTACACATCTCCCGTGCCATCGGGCCTTTACTTTAGAAAGTTTAGCGTAATACTGAACATCTACGAAAATTTCATTAAGATTGGTTAAGAAATTCGGAAAATATCGGTAGTTAAACTTACCTTTGGTACGCAGCTTTTCAGCATAATGGCACACTGGTTGTTAATGCTACAAGTTTCTAGCCGCGATACTTCGAATATACCTTTCTTAAATTTTTTATTTTTTTTGTAGTAGTAGTAGTGGCAGCAGTGCATCATTTAACATAGGCGAAAACAATCGATAAATTATCGATACCTTTAGAGTTTAGTAACGCTTCGACACTTGTTAGACACTTTGAGTACTTACTGTTTTGCTATAAGAAATACTTATCAACACGACAAAACACAATTGTTTTGTTGTAAAGGCTCTTAGGACACTTGCATCTGTGGCAGCATGCGCTGATAAGTATGCAAAGTAGTGGCATTTAATGTTTGTGGTGCACATGTATCCAACACAAACCCACACACACATACTTGCGGATAATGAAAGAAGTCGCTTAAGGGCATTAGACAACAACAAACTACTCACACAAACAAACATGAACAGACACACTTACAAATAGGTCAGTTGCTTGCTTTGCTGCCCTTTGTTTGTCACACACACAAACACACACACACTCAGTGAGACAGACCGCAGCGCATAGCGATGTTAGCGTTTGCATCGCATTTGGCTCTGGGAATGTAATTAGTTGGCTCGAGGTGCTTTAATTAAAATGTATATCCTTATTGTCCTGCCCACATTATAGCCAAAGAAGAAGTGCTGTGTAGTACAGGAGATTGGTGTGGCGGGAGGGGAGTGGGGTGGGTGGTAGAAGGTGGCTTGGCATCGTAATTGTTCCGTGTAACAATTAATTATGTCAAATGGGCCACCACAGCAGCAACAGCAGTCAGAGGGAAGCGTCTTCACGTCCAATCACGAGTCGACGGCCACTTTCCATTCAACTGTACATGTATACGTATACGAATATGCATGTGAGTGTTAGTGTGTAGAATATATATATAGAAATCAAACTCAATGGCCAACAAGCTGCATGAAAAATACAATAAGGCAGCAGCTGCCACGATTGAAACGAATTGAATTCGTATTCAAATCTACTGCTGCAACATTCAGCGCTAAAGGGGCTAGAGAAGGGTTTGCGGGGGGTGCGTCCATTCGCTGTGGGCTTGTCAATCAATTTGCATATCGATGACCTAAACATAAAACGCCAACAAAACAGTTCCAATAGCTCAAACATCACCAAACAGTCTACCCCACCTACTCCACACCTCCTTCCCATTTGGACCTAGTGTTGTGTTGCGTTTTCAATAAATAAATTTAATAACAGTAAAATTGCTTGCGGCTTACTTCACGTTGCTGCGCAAGTATGAATGCAATATGATAATGATGAAAATGTTGTTTTGTTTTTATACTCGATACCGAAGGTAAAGAGTGTATTGGTTTTGTGCAATGTCCGTCATGGTGTCTGTCCGTCTGTCCGTCCGTATGGTTGCATTTTGGAGCCACGCCCCCCCATTCCGCCCCCAGCCCCACGGCATTTTGAAGTCAAAAACGCGTATATCTCCCACAGTTTTTGAGCTATAGCCACCAAATTTGGTGCCAAGATAGGTGATGAGGACCCCCCAAAAACTGCATCAAAAGTTTGGATGCCACGCCCACCAATACTGCCCTAGCCACCCCCATCCGCTCCAACGCTTCGTCAAAAACGGGAATGCGTGTATCTTCCAGAGTTGTGGAGCTAGAGCCAGCGAATTTGGTAGGAAGATAGCTGGTAACGACCCCCAAAAAACTGCATCAAAGTTTTGGAGCCACGCCCACCCATTACGCCCCCAGCCCCCCACATTTTGAAATCAGAAATGGCTATATCTCCCACAGTTTTTGAGCTAGAGCCACCAAATTTGGTGCCAAGATAAGTGATAATGACCCCCTAAAAACTGCATCAAAAGTTGGATGCCACGCCCACCAATACTGCCCTAGCCGCCCCCATCCACCCCAACGCTTCGTCAAAAACGGGAATACGTGTATCTTCCAGAGTTGTGGAGCTAGAGCCTCCAAATTTGGTGGGAAGATAGCTGGTAACGACCCCCAAAAATCTGCATCAAAGTTTTGGAGCCACGCCCACCCATTTCGCCCCCCTTTCCCCACTTTTTACAATTTTCGAGCTAGAGTCACCAAATTTGGTATGAAAATAGCAATTGACAATCCTCACAGATCTGCATCAAAACTTTGGATGCCACGCCCAGCCATACTGCCCCCAGCCCCCCTTTCCCCACTCTTTACAAACTTCGAGCTAGAGTCACCAAATTTGGTATGAAGATAGCAATTGACATTTCACAAAGATCTGCAGTAAAAATTTGGATGCCACACCCACCCATACCGATCCCAGCCCCCCTTTCAACAGCTCTTACAAACTTTCAGCAAGAGTCACCAAATTTGGAAGGAAGATAGTTGGTGGCATCCCCATCTGCATCGGATAATATTTAAGGCAGCGTACACTCCTGCCTCATCCGTACCCCTTTGCAATTAGGCCTCTTTTTACCTGTTTTAATACTGGTATCGAGTATGCCGCAGTCGGTTGCGTCCGACTGCAACGTTTCCACTTGTTATACTCGATACCGAAGGTAAAGAGTATATTGGGTTGGTGCAATGTCCGTCATGGTGTCCGTCCGTCTGTCCGTCTGTATGTTCGCAACTTTTTTCCACACCCTTCAAGCTAGAGACTTGAAACTTTCCAATTCTCTTTATCTATGGGATAGTAAATTAAAGTGTCAAGATGGGGGTTCTACGATAACTGGGGGGCTGGCAAATCGATAAATTCGATAACTCAAAACCGATAAATCCTCATATTTCGCACATCCTTACAGCTAGAACTACCAAATTTGGTGGGCAGATAGCTACTAGCGACCCCCAAAAAACTGCATCAAAATTTTGGAGCCACGCCCCCCCATTCCGCCCCCAGCCCCCCGCAATTTAAAGTAAAAAAAGCGTATATCTCCCACAGAGCCACCAAATTTTGTGCCAAGATAGGTGATGATGACCCCCCAAAAACTGCATCAAAAGTTTGGATGCCACGCCCACCGATACTGCTCTAGCCGCCCCCATCCACCCCAACGCTTCGTCAAAAACGGGAATGCGTGTATCTATCAGAGTTGTGGAGCTAGAGCCTCCAAATTTGGTAGAAAGCTAGCTGGTAACGACCCCCAAAAAACTGCATCAAAGTTTTGCAGCCACGCCCACCCATTCCGCCCCCAGCCCCCCCGCATTTTGAAATCAGAAATGGCTATATCTCCCACAGTTTTTGAGCTAGAGCCACCAAATTTGGTGCCAAGATAGGTGATGATGACCCCCCAAAAACTGCATCAAAAGTTTGGATGCCACGCCCACCAATACCACCCTAGCCGCCCCCATCCACCCCAACGCTTCGTCAAAAACGGGAATGCGTGTATCTTCCAGAGTTGTGGAGCTAGAGCCACCAAATTTGGCAGGAAGATAGCTTGCAATGACCCCCGAAAAACTGCATCAAAGTTTTGGAGCCACGCGCACCCCTTCCACCCCCTTTCCCCACCTTTTACAAACTTTGAGCTAGAGTCACCAAATTTTGTATGAAGATAGCAATTGACATCCCACATGGATCGGCAGCAAAAATTTGAATGCCACGCCCACCCATACCGCTCCAAGCCCCATAGCCCCCCTTTCACCACCTTTTACATGCTTCGAGCTAGAGTCACCAAATTTGGTATGAAGGTAGCATTTGACATTCCACATGGATCTGCAGCAAAAATTTGGATGCCACGCCCAACCATACCGCCCCCAGCCCCATAGCCCCCTCTCCCCCCTTATACAAACTTTGAGCTAGAGTCACCAAATTTGGTATGAAGGTAGCATTTGACATTCCACAAGGATCTGCAGCAAAAATTTGAATGCCACGCCCAACCATACCGCCCCCAGCCCCCCTTTCCCCACTTTATACAAACTTTGAGCTAGAGTCACCAAATTTGTTATGAAGATAGCAATTGACATTCCACAAAGATCTGCATCAAAAATTTGGATGCAATTCCACCCATACCGCCCCCAGCCCCCCTTTCCCCACTTTATACAAACTTTGAGCTAGAGTCACCAAATTTGGTATGAAGGTAGCATTTGACATTCCACAAGGATCTGCAGCAAAAATTTGAATGCCACGCCCAACCATACCGCCCCCAGCCCCTCTTTCCCCACTTTTACAAACTTTGAGCTAGAGTCACCAAATTTGTTATGAAGATAGCAATTGACATTCCACAAAGATCTGCATCAAAAATTTGGATGCAATTCCACCCATACCGCCCCCAGCCCCCCTTTCCCCACTTTATACAAACTTCGAGCTAGAGTCACCAAATTTGGTATGAAGAAAGCAATTAACATCCCACATGGATGGGCATCAAAATTTTTAATACTGGTATCGAGTATACCGCAGTCGGTTTCGTCCGACTGCAACGTTTCCACTTGTATTAGATTAAATTTTTGTAAATTTTAAATCCTATTTACACATTCTTGATAAAAGATTTAAGATCGGCAGTCTTCAGTCTTCAGGTTCGGATGCTTTATTAAATATTTATTTGTTTATTTAATTGTTTTTAAATTATTTTCAATTTTTTTAATACCATTAAGGATAACTTGATAAAGTTAAGGATAGCATTTGAATTCTGTAACACATACAAAAAAAAACCTGTTAACATTTTTGAATCGTTTAAATGATTTTTTTAAGTTTTTTTTTCGCAAAACAAACAAAACCAAACTTGGCCAGCAGCCCGTAGCCATCGACTTTGGCAGCAAAAAGCCGACTGTCGGCATTTGTGCGGATGTAGCGGTGTTTTATGTGAATCGAGACACAAACGAAGAGAACATACTTGCTTGTTCAAGGAATTTATACTCTTATACTCTTACCGAATACTGGGAACAACGGGTGTCACAAATTGCAAGTTCGCCCTTAAATCCACATAATACAAATCACATTTTCTAACCTTATAAGTAATTTTATATAATTAGTATAACTTTATTTTGGCCTATTTATTTGCTTAAAAATGTAACAATGAATGCACTCGTCAAAATATTTATGCTGATCAGTTTCTGATTTCAGACTTTAGTTGTAACTTAGGAAGTCAAGAATTTCGGGGCTATTTTCAAATACATAAGACTCTTTGTTTTAGTTTAAGTATTTTGAAGTCATTTTGAACTCATTTAAAATCATAAATAGATTTCAAGAAGCGCAAACAATTTACTAATCCGAAGCTTTTCGTACCTAACTAATCCGAAGCTTTTCGTACCTAACATCAGTTCTTATATACATTCAACATATTTTATTTTTATACTCGTTACCGAAGGAAAAGTGTATATTGGTTTTGTGCAATGTCCTTCATGGTGTCTGTCCGTCTATCCTTCTGTATTCACGCAACTTTTATCGACACCCGGAAGGCCAGACTCTTGAAACTTTGCTAATATCGTGTTCTATGGCCGGGACAGATAAAGTGTCAAGATTGAGGTTCTAGGTTACTGGGGGCTGGGATAACGATAAGATCGATAGAATCACATATTTCCCACATCTTTAAAAACAGGAATGGGTGTATCTTTCTAAGTTTTTGAGTTAAGAGCTTCTTGATTCTGCATCAAAACTCTGGCTGCCACTACCACCTATACCACCCCTAGCCCCCACCTTTTAGAAACTTGTATACGTTTGTCTATCAAAAAATTTGGTAGAACGAGAACCAAAAAGATCTGTAGCAAAGATTTGGATGCCACGTCCTCAAACTATCCCCAAGTATCGAGTACACCGCAGTCGGTTGCGTCCGACCACAACGTTTCCACTTGATTTTATTTTTATACCCTTGACCCATAAAATGGGTAAATAAGGGTATAATGGTTTTGTGCAAAAGTATGTAACAGGCACAAGGAAGCATCCCTGACCCCATACACTGGAGATGTCGAATTTTATCGATTGAAGCTAAGTCAGTATACCAAAGTCAATTATAAATTTAACTTATTTATTGCAACTGGGTTCAGGGTATCTTCTAGTCGGGCTCTCCCGACTAGAGCCTTCTTACTTGCTATTTCTGTTTTTATTTATAAGACCGTGGTTTCTATTTGAAAACACTATTCCCTATCTTGAATCCCAAACTGTAAAGTTCCCTCAAACCGAGTTCTGCAGGTTTTTCGACACCAGTTCGAAAAGAATCGATGTGACTATAGCTTTCAACTTACATTTGTTTTACCGGGATGTTTATATAAAAGCTTGTAAAATCAGTTAAGCTTTAAAAAAGCTGAATTTCGTTTTGATCCATCATATTATAGTATGCCCTATACGACGCATAATGTAAGTAGTTTTTATTGGATTTTCACCCGTTAAATACAAATTAAAATTTTCAAAAACGGTCGAATGAACCGGCCCAAAATGCATCAGAAAAACTTTTCACTTGCCCAGTTCCAAAAGTTAAACCGATATTAAAAAATTGTGCTGCTATTCAGTTGCTCATGTTGGTTGGACTCTGTCTCCTGCTTTTCTTAACTTTCCGTCGCTTTGAATGTTAAAATAGTGGCTGTGAATTGAACGAAAGCCTGAAAGCATATATTATTTATTTTTAGAAACGAAATCTCCCGGGATTCAAATAGTAAACATAAAACATTATTCTTGTGTTCAGAACTCTCGGTAATAAATAATATTAAGATACTTGTTCATCACATATATAAGTAATGCAGTTCAAATGCCACAAGCTAAATGTGATTTTTAAAGTTTGAAATTTTCCGACTCATAACAAATATGTTCATACACATTTGATACCCCATTAAGAACGTTTTGGACTTTGTTGATCTTGAGTTGAAATTTTCATGTGTGTTTTTCATATTCGTTTTGGTTGCGAAACATTTTTAATTTTATGTATGTATGTGATGTACAAGAAAATATTTTTGTTTTATAAGATTTCAGTTGTTTTTGTCGGCATTTATTTTTTTTAAATAATAATTTTTTTGTTAGCAGTTTTGGCTTGGCTTTGGGTACGTTTGGCGCTTTATTTGCGTTACGTGACCCAGCGCCATTGAGCGTAAAATTTCTTGCGACATGAACATGAAACTTTGTTCCACACACATATAAACCACCTCCCCCATTCGTGTCACCACCATGCAACAGTATAACGTATGTGTCTTTCTGTCTGTTTCGTCGCTGCTTTCGACTGTTTTTGTTTGGGAGCTGTCCAAGTGCAGCTCCGACTGCTTGCTTTCTTGCTTGCTTGCTGTTTGGCTGTGCTTACTTGTGCCATGTGTCCCAGCAATAGGTCCTGGCTCCATGGCTCCTGGCTTCCTCCCTGACGTCGCGTCGTTGTCTTTGTTGTCGTGCGAGAGCTTGTTAAGTTCATTAAGGTTGAATAATAACAACAGTAACTACATTTTAAAGGAGTTGTCAGTGCCTTGTGCGACGTAACGTTACGTTACGTCCTCCTTCTCTACCATTTTCCTCCTGCCATAATCATGTGCTTGTCATGCCTTTTGGCTTATATGTGTTCGAGTGTGTGTGTGTATGTGTGCGTGCAGGTGCTAGACGAGGTCTCTTCATCTTGCTCATGTTACTTGACTTTGACTGTGTATGTGTGTGTGTCAACTACTCTTTTCGGGCTAAGTCCATGTTGTTCACTGCTCTTATTACAACTTGTTTTACTTATGCGCTGCGCTTGTTTGCCAAACAACAACAACAACAAGCCACAAGGCCTTTTGTTTTGTGGCAAATACCCCCAACTTTAAGTTGCATTTGCATTGAAGTCACACAGACAAACTCCAGAAACTCGTTTAGCCTCCCACACAGACACACACTTACGGAGTCAGTACACATTTGGGGCTAATCCCTGACTACTCCAAGTAGCTATCCGCTCTGCCCCTTCTTAACTCTGCTCCTTTAGCTGCTTCCGCTTGTACGCTGCGGGCGCCTCACAAACATCTTTAGAGTCCGTAGCCTTAAACACACACACACACACACATACAACATGTGCACACCAGGAAAAAGATATATAGGGCGTTCACATATATGTGTATAAAAATCGAAGCGCACACAGAAAATAAAAAACCAGCAGCGAAAATAATCAAGTTTCCGACAAACATCAACATGACGCCCAGATAAAAACCTTCAGGATGCGCCAACGCCAGCGCTGACGTCGACATCGACGCTGGCGTCGCTGCCACTGCAGACAAGATAAGACACATAAAAAAAAAAGCCATAGTTGTTGCCAAAGAGCAGCCTCTGGTCCATTTCTTGAACAGTGTGCGGTTGATTTTAGTTACCCTGTTAACAGATTATAGCCTCCATTGGGTATTGTTAGTGCATTTCGAAACCCACAGTGGGATTCGCAATGGTAGGAACAGTTGACCTATATTATAATTGCTTTTATTTTAATTCAATCTTATCAATATCAATTTACTAAAGTAAATAAATAAAATAATTATAATTTTAATGAATAAATATTAAATTAATTAATAAATAATTAATTAATTATTAATTAAATAATTCATAAGTAAGCAAACCAATACATTCTTGCTTGAACAAGCCAGAAGAGCCGTGCCAACAATTGATCAAGTAAGTTTTGTTGTAACTAAATTAAGGTAAGTTTTAACTTAATTTGATTTAAGTACGTTCAGTACATCTTTCTTAAACAAAACTGTATTTAACTAAATTTAATAAAAACTTTTTTTCTAGACAAATTCCCCATTGCAAGCCCCAACTTTTTGAAATATTTTTGGTGTCTTACGAACATGGGTCTAATTGTGTCTGAATTAAGCCTTAAGTTAAAACCATTTTCTAGACGTTTTTTTAATTAGATTTTTCTCAAGATCCTGACGTGATCGTGTTCAGCGCACATGTGCAATAAAAAGCTAATTTAATTCGAAAAGTTTTATTTGATCCCGGAAACTTCACCAAAATGTAATTTATTCCACTGCCAAGTCTAAATAATTATTACGCACATTTTGCAATTACTTATAGAGTATGTAAAAGTCTGAGCTGCCTGCCGACTGCCTTATTCTTTTTCTTTTATAGTTGATTTTATATTTTGGCGGTTTTTTTTTGGCACTAGATTGGCTGCTGCTTTGCCCTGCTTTCAATTTGCAGGTCCCACCGCTTGGCGTGCTTCAAGTTTTGTGTTTGCTTTGAAAAGTATATTGGATTGGCTGCCTACACAACGACTTCAATACCCATCATCTACACTCTCCTCCAACTCTTTAATCCACCATACGTCGTCTGCATTTGTTTGCAGTTGCGCTTCAGGCTGACGATTTGGGCCTGCATTGCTTTATTTTTATTTTTTTAATTTTTCAAGCTGGCAATACAAGCGACCAAAACAATCAGAGCCACAATAATAGTATATAAGAAACAGAGATAGCGACTTAAAGAGCAAGAGAGATAATTGTAACTTTTTAGTTACTTTGACAAAAGTTATTGCTTTCAACATGGTGATATTTGCTTAAACTTTATTTTTTCCGTGTCGTTATATCGTATATATGTTTTAATAATTGTGCCGCACGTAAAAAATATCTACACATATTGTTTAAAAATAAATTTGACTTACATAAAATCATATTTTTTGACAGAATTTAAAAAAATCTTAATTAAAAGAAAACTACTGTGATAATTTTAGCTAACGGATTGCCCATTTGTCAGTCAGTCAGGAAAAACATTGTTTTTGATTATAAATTAAAAAAAAAAAACTGTAATGTAATTTATATAATGCGACGTAATGAAAGAGTTCGTATATTCTTTATTCGTATTCTTTATTAGTGAGGAAAGCAGCAGTGGTGCCGCTTCCAACGATCAGTTGAATCTCCCCTTAAGCATTTTACTTAGGTTCTAAGTAAGCCTAAGTCTCATTGCTGCGCTGCCCACAGTTGGACAGCAGAGAGAGAGACGGTTATGTATATTCTATATATTACATATGTATGTATATTATATATGTATTTATGCTCTCTTAAGCTGGAACGCTAGGGCATATGCATGCACTTGAGTTCGTTCATGTGGTCGGCGCGTGTAACAGAATGCTGACACTTGCACATTCTGTGAGCGCGCCGATCGACTCATATTTCGGCCACGGGTTTAAGACCGGGACTCTGTTTATGTAAACACTGCAACAAAGTGTTACAGTGTGTTCACTTTAAGTACTCTTGGTACAGTAGATATTCAATATGTATGCATACTACAACTCCCTCCTTTTGAAAAATGACGTAATATTATGAAGTTATTTTATAAGATTTTACTTAAAAGATTAATTTTTAATTGACAAATGAATATTTTATTCAATAGATTTTTTTTTTTTTCCCCCTTTTTTTTTTATTTTTTTTTTTTTTTTATATATATATGAAATTACAAATAATATTCAAATTTAAAGAAGTATTTTTGTTTTAGCATGGCCATACTAAATACAATTATGAAATAAACATCTTTAACCTATCCTTATGTACTGTTTGTATTTTGTTTTTATTATTTGTTATTATAAATTAATTTCTATCTCCTATTTCCGTTACTTTATACGGACCAGTATATTTATACTCTAACTTATGACCTGTTTCATTTCTTAATAAGACTTTAACCTACTGATATATCTATGTTGTTTATTTTCTGATCATATAATTTCTTATTATTTTTCTTATTTTCTTCTAACATTATTCTAGCTCTTTTATATGCTACTTCTAATCTATATTTACTTTCCTTAGCATAGTCATCTATATTGTATATGGTTTCTATATTATCTATACTATTAAATTGTTTTGGTAAATTATTTGTTTTACCAAATACTAATTCATATGGACAGTAATTATGTGCCATAAACATTTTCTGATTTTGGTAGTGGACCAATAGTGTCCACTATCACTCTGTCGAAAGCATTTATTGGCGTATCAGTTATTATTAATGGTGTCTTATTGTGCTTGGTTATTTAAGCTTTTTGGCATTTTTGACATTTTCGTATGTACTCAGTAATATCTCGAGTCATACCTTTCCAAAAATAATGTCTTTTGACCTTGGCCAAGGTTTTTGCAATGCCGCTATGACCTCCTTGTATTGGATCGTCATGGCATTTAGACAGTATAGCTTCTTTCTCTTTTTGTTTTTCTATAAGGGTCACCGGGTTGAGTAGCGCTACTCTTAATATATTCAATATTTTATTGCCCATTTGTTTAAAATTATCTATTGAAACACGTTCAAAGATATTTTCCCACGGTGCCATTTTGAGTTGGCTGATTTTGTTTATACCGGCTTGCATTTCAAGCCTTTGGAAAAATTGACCTAAGTCTAGGATTCCATTGGTATATAAATCGCTAACATCGTATCTTGCAGTAATTTTTCTACCATGTTTAAATAAACATAGCGTATCTTTTACATGCAAGGTCACTACTTTACGTACTTCGTCATTGTTTATGACTTCATATACGTTGGGCTTAGAAGCTTTCTCTATAGATTGCGTAGGCAATTATATTTCTTTTTTATCCGCGCGGATTTTCTGTCTTATATCTAGTAGTGACTTTTATTATAATTCCTGTAATGTTTTGTAGATCTTTAATGGTTATTCTTGATAACGCGTCAGCTACATAATTGTCTTTTCCCTTTAAATATTCGACTGTGAAATCATACTCTTCTAGTTCTAGCCTCATACGTGTCAGTTTGGAATTCGGATTGATCATTGAAAATAGATATATTAATGGTCTGTGATCTGTTTTGATTGTAAAATGTTTTCCATAAATATATGGTCGAAAATGTAATATTGCCCAATAAATTGCAGCTAATTCCTGCTCAGTTGTACTCTTATTACTTTCTCCCTTAGTGAAAGCTCTTGATGCGTATGCAATTGGAAGTTGGAGTTCGTTATGGTTTTGAGTTAAAACCGCTCCACACGCTTGCTTACTTGCATCAGTAATTATACAAAATTCTTTGCTAAAATCAGGATATTGTAGCAAAGTAGGTTCCATGAGTTTTGTTTATAAATATTGGAATGCGTTTTGGCATTCATCTGTCCATTCAAAAGGAACATTCTTTTTACATAATCTTGTTATGTGCCGTGAATATTCGGCGAAATTTTTAATGAAACGTCTATAATAATTGCAAAATGCTATGAAACGTCTGTCCGCATTGTGCGGCGTAGGGTAATTCATAATGACATCATATTTTTTGTCATCGGGAAGTATTCCTTTATTAGTGCATTTATGACCGAGAAAAGTCACTTCATGCATAAAAAATGAGCATTTTTCTGGATGTAGTTTTAGATTGTATTTCCTACATTTCTCAAAAACGTCTGTTAAGTTTTTAAGCATATGTTTTTCGGAACAACCTATAACTATTAAGTCATCCATGTAAAGGAATGCTTGTGAAGGTTCTAATCCAGAGAATGCTATAGTCATCATTCTCTGAAATGAATTGGGCGCTATTTTTAGTCCGAAGGGTAATCGCGTGAAGCGATACGAGCCATTGCTCGTTGAAAATGACGTTATATCTCTTGAACTTTTTTCGAGTTCAATTTGATGAAATCCTGACATTAAGTCAAGACATGAAAAATATTTTGCTCGTCCAAGTTGATCCAAAATATCATCAATTCTTGGGAGTGGAAATTTGTCGGAGAGTAATTTTTTATTAATTTGACGATAGTCAATCACTAATCGCCATTTCTTTTGTTCTGAACAAGGGACAAGTAATAATGGGCTATTATATTCAGATACAGATGGTTCGACAATCCCGTCGGTGATCAATTTCCCAACTTGTTTCTGTATTTCGTCTACTTGACTGTGTGGGCTTATATAATTTTTTATATACACTGGTTCATCATCTTTTAATCTCAGTTTTTGTTTGTAAAATCAATCCGAATATATCATTATATTGGGTGCATAAGCTTGAAAGCTGTGATTTGAATTGTGGAGGAAAGTTTTTTTTTAGTTGAGATAATACAGAGTTTTCTCTATTGTCTTGATTAGTTTTGACTACTTCGTAGTTCGAAAGTGATTCATACGCTAAATTATTTGTACTGACTACTTGATCTTTATTTGTTGTATTGAGTAGTCTTATAAAAGCGTTTTTAGATGTTGCTATGGTACTTGCTATGTAAATACAATGCTGAATTTCTTGATTTGGAATTAATACACTGTCTTCTTTTGAATTTAGATCGATTTTTCTAATAACTTGGGATCTTGCTGGCAGAAGTATTGAGTTGTTGCCAGAACTGTATGTTATTGGAACATAAATTGGAAATTTTAAGTTATTAGGTCTAATTATAAGCCAATCCTCAGATGGCTTGAAGTCTAATTGACAGTTGTATTTTTTAATAAAATCGATTCCTAATATGTCATCACAAGGAATAGCGAATTGTAGATCCACGATATGAAAATCGTGTTGGATTATGTACTTAGTGGTCTGTATCTCAAAAGAAGTTAACCCCTTGGATTTGGTTACTTCTTGACTTATTCATTTTATGTCTATAATATAATTGCCTTCTATGTCATGAAAGACACCAGAATTTTCTTTAACTATTGAAATGTCTGCACCTGTGTATACTAAAAAGACAAGTTTATTTCCTGTAGCCACATGGTTGAATGATACAAATATGTTCTGACTGAGATTAATGGTATGAACCCTTGCATTTTCTACTGTTGAGCATTTAAAGGGATTTGCGAGTTTTCCGATGTATTATTGGTTACTCTGACATTGCTTGGGTTATTATAGTTGTTGCCTCGATTCGAGTTGACACGGCCTCTTGAGTTTCCCCTATATTGGCCTCGTCCATTATTGTTATTATAATTATTGTTGTTATAATTATTGTTGTTGTAATTATTGTAGCGACTGCGAAAATTACCTCTATAATTTCCGCGTCCGCGGTTTCCGCCGCGCTGTTGATTATTTTTGAAATATAGGACAGTGTTTGGCTGTCCGGTTGCCTCTGTGCAACAATTTACAAATTTTGATACGGCCTCATTCATAGTATTGAAGGTACCAGCTTGCATGATAAGTTTTACCTTATCGATTGTGCAATTTTTAGTCATTGCTTTGACTGCATTCTGAGTAGAATAACTTTTGGCTAACTCTAGGGGTAAGCCGTCTGTTATATATGCACCTTCTAACATTTTTGTCATCTGCTCAACCTCTAGTATGTACTGGTTGGCAGTTTTATTGCGTTGCTGTATGTTCATCAGTTTTGCTGACAATACTTCTACAGTTTCGCCTTTGACATTGCTTTTTAATCTGGAAATGATTTCAGTTATTGTTGTTTCATTCCCGACTAAATTTCTGGCGACACCTTTTAGCCTTGATTTTATTATCGAAACTGCTAATTGTTCGTGTTCGCCTGTTATTAACTCCAATATTTGTAATGCATCAAGAAAACTTTGTAAGTTTTCAGCTTTACCATCAAAAACTGGTATAAGCTTAGTTGCTGTATTAATAAAATCAATATTAGTTTGTGCCATTGTGATATTGTTGCCTGGTTTATTCTTTATTATGCTTGAAGAAGTATCAGAATCTGTAAAATTATCCAGATCTGACATAAAAACAGCTGGGACAGTAAGATTATTTAAATCCTGTTCTTCTATTTTAAGGTTTGTCTCAAGCTCTTCTGACTCTATTTGCTCAGTGTCAGTTTGTTCTGTTGATTCCGGTTCATTACCAGTTTCAATTGTTATAGAAGAGTTAAGTATGGTTGGTACTGATATATCTACATTGAGCTTTAGTTTAATGGATATTAAATTAGATCGTAGTCGGATCAAAAATTTTGATACTTGGGACCAATGATCTTGATTTAATTTTTCTCTCTGGCCATGTATTAGTATACGTGCTTCATTAAAGCAATTTACTAGTATTTCTACATGTTTCTTAATAGTATTTCTTTGAATTGGCCTGTTTTGTGTAAGTGACTTATATGATTTATCAAAGTTAATTTTTATGTTATTTATTTCTTTATATAATTCATTCCATTCCATTATTTTATGGATATAAACTCTTTCTTTAAGATAAGGGTAAACTGAACTCTATCATATGTTTCTCTAATTGTTTTTAGTTTAGCCATACTTTAGTTAATATATTTTGTTTTATTTGTAATTCATTGTATTTAAATTGTTTTATTTTCTTAAAGTTACAAACTTACATATTGTGTTATTTGTTTTCAATGTTGATTGCGCTTTTTTTTTTTTTTAAATGTTGTCCAGCTCATTTGCCTGGCTCATATATTTCTTTTTTAAACATTTGTTATGTAATTTATATATAAGTTATAAAAACAATTTGCGCACATTATAACAACAATTATTATTAATAATATGTGTATTAATTCTAAGTCATTACTATTTGACTCTACTTTATTAATTACATTGGCTGTAGAATCTACGGATTTAACGTCTACTATGTCCATTTTATCGAAATTTTTAATTATTTCGTCAAATTTACTTATTTTATTTGTGTCTATGACATATACTTTTAGTTAACTTAAAAATTTTTTTTTTTTTTTTAACATTATTTCCTGCCTACTTTTCGTACGACTTTACAGGCCGTACTGGTTCATTGGGCGAAGGTGTTTCCGCTCAATATTACAAAAGTGTTATAAAATTTTGCTTAATTTGTATAATATAAAATATAGTATAAATATATGTTGTTATCGTTGCTGGCGGTTGCTGTTTTCTATTGCTGCTTCAGTGGCTGATGTCGTTGTTGCTGCTGCTGATGTCCGGGGCCTATGAGCTCAGGCGGTGCCGGTGCTGGTCATCGCACAGGCTGTGTTTCTATTTTCCGCCGGTGTTTGCACTCTACAATGTTTACAAGTGCCGATGCAGTACGGGCTCCAGATTCCCTCGCAGTCCTTTGGGCACTCCTTTGTCCTCTTTGGTATTTGTTTTCTGTATTATTCTTTTTGTTCTTCGCCGTTTGAGTCTTCTTAGTTGCTGCTGATGTTGTTGTTGTTGTCCAGCATAGTTGTGTTGCACTTCCACCGTTGTTGCTGCTATTTGTGCACTTCCACTGTTGTTGCTTCTATTTGTGCAGGTTCACTTGCACTTCCACGGTCGCCATGTAATGTAATTTATATAATGCCACGTAATGAAAGAGTTCGTATATTCTTTATTCGTATTCTTTATTAGTGAGGGAAGCAGCAGTGGTGCCGCTTCCAACTATCAGTTGAATCTCCCCTTAAGCATTTTACTTAGGTTCTAAGTAAGCCTAAGTCTCATTGCTGCGCTGCCCACAGTTGGACAGCAGAGAGAGAGAGACGGTTATGTATATTCTATATATTACATATGTATGTATGTATATTATATATGTATTTATGCTCTCTTAAGCTGGAACGCTAGGGCATATGCATGCACTTGAGTTCGTTCAAGTGGTCGGCGCGTGTAACAGAATGCTGACACTTGCACATTCTGTGAGCGCGCCGATCGACTCATATTTCGGCCACGGGTTTAAGACCGGGACTCTGTTTATGTAAACACTGCAACAAAGTGTTACAGTGTGTTCACTTTAAGTACTCTTGGTACAGTAGATATTCAATATGCATGCATACTACAAAACATTGAAATTATTTTTTTCTATATCAGATTCATATGTATTCCAAGCTTATTAACAGTAGGTTTTCCACAAAAATTTTAAAGGTTTAACTGAAATGTAACTTAATGGTTTCTATTTTATTAAAATCTTTTTTATGAGGAATCTTTTCAGCAATTCGCTAAAATTTTATATCGAAAATTTAACATACTCGTATAATGATAATTGAACATCATTGAACTCTTACATACACTATGTACATAGTTTGCTAAAATATTTGCTTACCGTTTTAACTTTGTTAACCCATTGAATCCTTTCTCTGCCGTTATCTTTCTCACTCTCTCTCTCTCTCTCTCTCTCTCTCTTTGGCGGAGGGCAAAAGGGCCAGCAAATATTTTTGTTTGAGACAGTTGATGGAAATAGTTAAAAGTGTTGCCTTTATCTCAGCTCCCAACTTTGGCCGCAAGCAAAGCCACGTCGAATGTTAAACAAAATTATAACTGGATTCGTATAAAAGGTTAGTTGCTTATTTACACACACACACACAAAAACACACACACACACACACACACACACACACACACACATACACACACACACACACACACACACACAAACACACACACACACACACACACACACACACACACACACACACACACACACACACACACACAAAAAAACAAACACTCACACAATTTGTGCTGAAGTTAACATTTTTATAATTCCATTAAGCGGCTGCTCGTGTGTGTGCTCTCTCATGTGTGTGTGTGCGTAACACGAAGCTGCCCATGCCGCAACTGACAACAACAAGGAGCACGCAGCAAGTACTTGTTAAGAGGGGGGGGGGGGGGGGGGTGAGACAAGAAACGTAGGTGGCGCCGCTGGTAACCAAACGGTTCCGCAAAAGTTGTGGGCCAACCAACTTTTTGGATTCATAAATCATTTCACTCTCTCTCCCTTTTTTTCTCTCTCTCTCTCTCTCTTTCTCTTTCTAGTCCCAAACCAATTCCCCTCTCACTCTTTACACTTCCCGCCTTGGCCAGCAAATGCAGCATACTTGCGTGGCAGTTTTTAAAGGTGGAAAAATACTTTTCGCTGAATTTGTAGAAAATTTCTGAACGCTGCCAGGTGGAATGCCTAAAGGGGTTGACTTTTTTGGGGGTGTTGGAGGTTTCATATGACACACGACTGTTTGTAAGTGTGTGTGTGTATGTTTGGGGGCACTAAGAAAGTTGCAACTTGTTGCGAACGCTTTGGGTTACACATTTGCTGCCGCGCATGTATGTCCGTTCTGCCCGCATATCCTTGTCATTTTTAATTTATGCACAGAAATGAAGCTGATCCTTTCCCGACTTCACCCACAACTTGAACTTTGGCCAGAACTTAGCTGACTTGCTGCCTTTCTGCCAGCCAGCCCACACTTAAGCCCAGAAGCAAAAGCAGCAACAGCAGCAGATAGTTGACTTATGGCCATATCATATCGTTGGCCCCCTTCTTCTTCATCTCCTTTATAGCCCCTTCTTGGTCTTCACATTACTTTAACCGGATTCGCCTTTTGTTTTCCTGCTGCTGCTTCAGCTGCTGCTGCTCGAGCATGTGGCATACAATTTAATTGGGATTTCCAGCCTTATCAGCATACGTTCCTCAGATTAACATATAAGTGGATTTTATTGTAAATACATATTTAAAGATACTTCTGTATATAAAAGGTGAGTAAAGTTATTGTCCTTTGTCTTATATGTATCATATCAATTTGGTTTTAAGTTATTGTTGGGTATAAGATTCCCATTTAAAACAAGTTAGAAAATTCTTTTCTAGAGAGTCAAGCTTATTAATACCCGGTGCTAGGCGAATGCCGCTGATCACTCAGACTATATTTTCGGCGATTTGAGGAATGCGAATTGACACCGAAACCCGCGTGGCGATTCTCTGGGCTAATCTATATGAGTTCGTAAAATAAACGCGCGCGCACCTACGTACTGGCTACACAGCCGCATACACTTCTTTTATTATTATTATTTATTATTTACAATAAAAAGTATGTGCTCAGGAGTTAAATTCACTTTATTCATTTATATTTCGTTCTTCTGCCCGCTCGACCCTTATGTTAACTTATGCTATGCTTATTATGTTGCCCTTTTACCAACCTATATCTATGTTAAATGCTAAGTATGTTACATTGATATCATATTCTGTTTATAAATTCATAAATTTATGTATACGTATATGTATTGGTAACTATTGTTACTGTGGAGGAGGCCTGCAATGGGCCTACTTCACCACCCTTCCCCGGGACCGTGACCCTATCGTCGCGGTGTTGGGTCACTGCATAAAAGTTTGAACCTACAAATGCCGTGATCCTGTCCCGTTGTCCTCTATTGCATATCTTTCGTAATTGCTTCAGAATTTCGTCTACGGCGGCCAACAGGACTCCGGTATGTTTGGCGGATGCCAAGCCTTCTTCCCATCCTACTATCCCTTTGAAAGGTTTCTCCTGGCTTTCTCCCCCGACGTTTCCCTCTTCGGCCTTTATTCCAGGGCTGCTTTTTCCTGTTCTGGATTCTTGTCTTTTGGTTCTTCGGTGGACTTTTGGGGCAGGGTCGGCTCTTCCACGTATGGCCCCGGTGTTCGTGCCCGCGGCGCTCTATTGTGTATCGTCGTCAGTTCCATGATGTGTATGATGATGTGTCTATCGACGCCTCCTTGTGTACATATTTCGTGACTTGTAAATTGGGCTCTCCGGACTGCTCTGTACTCGCGCCGGCTTCCACACGGACCTCTGCAGGGTGACCATGGGTGCCTTCTTCGTCCTTCCGCATAATGACTACTTTTGACTCCTCATCAATGCTGACCGTCACCTTGTCGTCCGTTTTCTGTTGATAAAAATTTGGTACGAATTATTATAATGCTTTTATGTTATATGTAACTAATGTTTGGTGGAAAGGGATGTTTGTTAGTGTTTGGTTTTTTTTTCTGAAAGAGGGAAAACATTAAAAACAAAAAAGAAATACCGCGATGAAAACTCGTTTGCTGGTTCCATCCTTAGCTGTTAAGGCCGGGCAACGGCTCTCTCTCGGTATCTTTCTCGCTAGAAAAGCTTTAACTCTTAAAAATACCTGTGTTGTAGGCTCCAAATCAGCGTCGCCCTCCTTGATGAGTGATGCTGCGTTTTGGTCTGCCGCTCGCCTGGCTAGCGTGGTGCGGGTAGTCCCCAGGGCATTCCCTCGCAGCGTGCCCTCTGTACCACGTGTCTCGTGGTGCTTTTCTCTTGCATGCTCCGCGTCGGTTTTTTCCCTCTCTTCAGTCGGCGCCTCGGTGCTCTGTAGGATTAAAGTCATCTCCCCGCACTGCATAGTCGTACCCGTTTTGCATAGAAAGTCCATTCTCAGAATTAAACTGTCTAACATGGATGGCATCACGAGCATGTCCATCGCTATTTCTTTACTAACTAGCTCCACCTTTGTCCGCAACAACTTGTTTGTGCCTACTGACGAGCCGTCCGCTAAGCACGTGCTCGTGGTCGCTACAAATACTTCCCCTTTCGTCTCAATCTTTCTGAAAAACTCCTTACTAACGAAGCTTCAAGTAGCCCCGATGCCGACCGTCACCTCCACCATTCGGTCCCCGACCTTCACCGTGGCTGCTATGCGATTCTTTTCGACCTTGAGTGGGTAGTCTAGCTCCTGGACTGATTCGCGCCGGCGCCCATTCGATCCCGCTCCGGATGACGCGGCGGCCCGTTTCCCGCTCTCTTTCTACAACACGCTCTGCCACTTACGCACTGCTTGCCACACTGCCTGCATAACCACACTTTGGGATTCTGGCATTCCCTAACAACGTGTCCCCGTTGCGAACAGTTGTAACATACGCGACCAATTTCGCGCGACCTACTCTGCTCATGTCCCATCATGCCGTTTGAGATCACTTCTCGCCCGCTAATTGGAGAATTATTTGGCCCGTTCCGCGCCACTGGCACCTGAGCTGGCGGGCTCCGAAACGGATAAATCTGTCTTGCGGGCGCGTCTACGCCTCCGATCCAGTTTGGGTATCCAACGCTCTGACCCGGAATATTTTCAAACTCTGCGGCTAGCTGGGTCAGTTGAACCAACGTCGTGACATCTTTTCTACGGATGTACAGTCGGTAATCCCACGCTAAATTCTCGTAAACCCTATTTAACTCTTGTTCGGGTGTATAACCGGCATGACGCATGAGTCTCTTCAGGCTGAACAGGTATTCTTTATACCCCTCCCCAAAACGTTGCCGGCGGGCCCTAATTTGGTCTTCCAGTCTGTCGAAGTATTGTGGGGGTAAAAAAAATCAAGAAATTCTTTTTTAAATGTACCCCAGGTCGCCTCACTAAGTTCACACGTTGAGAACCAACCCGCCGCCATGTCGGTCAAAGCCTCACTCATTGCCCTGGGCATGCGATCTAATTCTATCTCATAAGTTCTCGCACGTTGCTCCAGTGCCTCTATGAACACGAGCGGGTCCGTGTAACCGTCGAATTTGATTCCCCACTTTCTAATCTGCTCAGGGACGACCATGTAATGCCTATCATTGTCACCTCCTGGGTAACCGGCACCCCCATCTGGTATGTAGCCCATCTGCTCCACCTGGGTACTATTCACAGTCAGAATTACAGGTGGCAATACGTGAAATTCTGATAACGTTTCATTCTGCCCCCTCACTGGCAAATTCTGCGTGTGGCTGAGTGGTGGAAATGACCCCCCCCCCCCCCGGCGACCTCGATGACGTCAGTAGGTCAGACTCGGATTTCTGACGCTGTCGTGAATCTAAGGTGAGAACGTTAGACGGAGCGGGCGATTCAGGAACTTTAGCGAATTGCGACTCCCATTCGGCCAACCGCGTCCAAATTTCGGTGCGATGGCCCCCTTCGCTTATGAAATTACATTCCCGTTTCCGCAGATCGTCTACCTTTCCTATTCGATCCAGGCCGAGTTCATGCGCAACGCGTTTCTTTTCCTCCTTCCGGCAGTGGTAGCCTCTTGGTATGCCCATGCCTGGGTTGCCATGATCCTCCGGGGACGCTGCGTTGGGCTCGCTCATTGTTGGCTTAAGTTTTGATACTTTTTTTTATTATTTATTTTATTTATTTTATTAATTTCTTTTTAATTTTGATAAGAAGAAAAATTCTACTTTAAAGAACTTTTATTTTTTGTAAATTTTATTTAAACTTTGATAAATATCAGAAGAAATCTCCTTTATATAAATTTCCCCCAAACACAAATTATTAAATATTATTTGAATCTTTACTGCATCAAAATTTAATTCTCTTTTTTTGTTAAATTTTTAATTGAATTTTTTATTTAAATTGCATTCAATTTAAGTTTTATTTTATTTAAAAAATATTTGTTAGTTTAAATATAAATCTTTTTAGTTAAATTTTTATTTTATTAAAAATTTCTTTAATTTAAAACTTGTATGTTAATATTACACTTTAATTTAATTTTTATTTTATCGAATCTCAGTTTAATTTACTTTTGTTTTTAATTTTCACTACCGATTTTCACTTGTACTTGTCCCACTGTTTTATGTTCACTTGTGCCAATTTCACTTTGAATTATTTGGCGCGTGCTGTACCTTTTCGACATTCGATGCGCACTCTGCTCCGTTATTTGATCGGCTCATCCGCATCACCGTCACTTTCGCTGCACCGCGACAACTGCACCGCGACAACTGCACAAAAAAAAAAAAAAAAAACGAAGCCGATCCCGTTTTGATTGCTTTTCTGTTTTACATACGCTCGATAAAACAGGGTATCGTCGGGTATACACGGTTCCACGAACTCCACACACGTTTTTAATGCTTTTGGGCTTTTATTTTTTTTTTAAATCGCATTACACCTCTTTTAAATTTGGCCGGGGTATAAAATTCTGTCCGGCCAAGGCTCACCATCACAAGAAAATATTTATAATCAGCGACGCTTTTGTGAAGTGAAGCCAAATGTCGCGAGTCGCGTGTTTCTGAGGTCGCGTTTCCGAACTGGCTGGGCGATCAGGGGGCTACCCTCAGCACAAATGCCTCTGATCACTCAGAATATGTTTTCGGCGATTTGAGGAACGCGACTTGACATCGAAAACCGCGTGGCGATTCTTTGAGCGAATCTATATGAGTTCGTAAAATAAACGCGCGCGCACCTACGTACTGGCTACACAGCCGCATACACTCTTTTAACTGAATACATGCACTTTTCCTTTTCTAGAATCTCGTCGTCTTGTCGTTTGTCGCGTTGCGCTGTCTCCTTTTGTATTTTTCACCACTTTTCCGTAGACTTTTCTCGCCGCGTTTAATCTCTTTGACTCCCGGTCACCGACTGCCCTGCCGGTCTCGCGCTCAGCCTGAGCGCGCCTTTTCTTCTTGGTGTGGGTCGCGACATTTGGATCGTGGGTCGAGAGCGCGCACCCGACCCTCGCTCTTCTGGCCGCTCGGCCCTTATGTTATCTATGCTACGCTTAATATGTTGCTCTTTTGAGGCCTGCACTATAGGTAATTTGACCATTTTTGTGGCACTAATTAATAACTCAAGAACGAAGCAAGATAATTTGATTTGGTTTTTTGCTTTGAGTTTTGATAACCAAAGGAAAATATTTGTTCAAAATGGGCGTGTCACCGCCCCTTTTACAAAAGATAGGCTATGCATGAAATGGGTCAACTATATCGTATAGCTCCCATAGTAACAATTGGTAAAAATGTGATTTCTCGTATGAAAACATTTTTGTTTTTGAAGATATTTGGCTTAAACTTTCTGAAAATTAGTTTATTTACGTTTCTTACATTTTGGGTAAAAGTTATAAACATCGGCCCACTTTATCATATAGCTCCCATAGAACCGCTTAGTAAAAAATTGATGACATATCTTTTTTTTCGTTTTTATATTTATCAACATCTTAGTTTTGGTTGTGGAAGAACACTTTTTTGGCACTTTCGCCATGAAACAGTTACAAATTGCAACCTCTTTTTGGCCTTTTCCACTCACTTCAGTCCATTTTGCAAACAACGTCGCATTATCAAATTTTAGGTTATGATATGTAAATTGAAATATCTCTGGTTGTGGTTAAAAGTGGAAATTAAGACTACTCTCATTTTAAAGGTAATGAAACACTCTAAAACACTGTTTTTATTTTAAGGTGGGACTAGGTGGGACTCACTTTGCTAGTCCATTCAAAGTTCAGTTTTCGTTTTAAAATTTTTCATTGTAGGCAGCTTACAATAAAGACAAGTACGGGGACAAGACAGGTACAATCTACATTCTAATTTCGCAAACACAAAGTACAAACCACCCACCATCGAAAGCCATTTGGTTGTTTTAAATTTTTAAGTGTTAATTTACTTTTATTTATTATGTTCTTTGTTGTGTAATTTTTGTTAAGTTAGCTGCGCGCGCTCTTCTGTTAAAACAGCTGAGTTTAACAGCTTGTAACTTAACAGTGGAGGCCACTGTTAAAATTTGTGGTATGCAACATTAAAGCTATATCATTTTACTATGTAAAGCCACCAACAAAATGTTAATTGAACGACTTGCAAAAAATGGGTTTTGGCCTCAAAACTGGTCAAATTACCCATAGTGCGCCTGTACGCATGAGCCCCGTACAGCTCCCGTACAGTATACATGAGTTTTACGGCTGTAACGACAAGTGTTGAAAAATGCACATATTTTGGCGGTAGGCTAATAACTTTTTCTTAATAAATCGGAAATGTAACTGTGTTTTGTATACTTAAATTCAAAATACTGATTCACGACCAACGCGCGCTACTTTTGTGTTTGAGTACAACTAACGCCCTGCTGCTGGCGGTTGTGAAAAAAGCAGGCTGCAAAACCAAAAAGCATTTTAGTGAACCCATATTTGATGGGCAGAGCTTAGATTACTAAAGATTATGCTAAACATAGCCGAAAGCACTTAATAGACTCAAAGCAAATTCACCTTACAGATCTATACCTTGTAATAGATCAGTGGCAGTACAATCCTGTTTATATGTTATTAGTATGTTATTAGTATGTTTTTATACTCGATACCGAAGGTAAAGAGTATATTGGGTTTGTGCAATGTCCGTCATGGTGTCCGTCCGTCCGTCAGTATGTTCGCAACTTTTTTCCACACCCTTCAAGCTAGAGACTTGAAACTTTCCAATTCTCTTTATCTATGGGATAGTAAATTAAAGTGGCAAGATGGGGGTTCTACGATAACCGGGGGGCTGGCAAATCGATAAATTCGATAACTCAAAACCGATAAATCCACATATTTCGCACATCCTTTCAGCTAGAACTACCAAATTTGGAGGGAAGATAGCTAATAGCAACCCCAAAAAAACTGCATCAAAAATTTTGGAGCCACGCCCACCCATTCCGCCCCCAGCCCCCCCGCAATTTAAAGTCAAAAAAGCATATAGCTCCCACAGTTTTTGAGCTAGAGCCACCAAATTTGGTGCCAAGATAGGTGATGAGGACCCCCCAAAAACTGCATCAAAAGTTTGGATGCCACGCCCACCAATACTGCCCTAGCCGCCCCCATCCGCCCCAACCATTCGTCAAAAACGGGAATGCGTGTATCTTCCAGAGTTGTGGAGCTAGAGCCACCAAATTTGGCAGGAAGATAGCTTGCAACGACCCCCAAAAAACTGCATCGAAGTTTTGGAGCCACGCGCACCCCTTCCACCCCCTTTCCACACCTTTTACAATCTTTGAGCTAGAGTCAATAAATTTGGATGGAAGGTAGCAATTGACATTCCACATAGATCTGCAGCAAAACTTTGGATGCCACGCCCACCTATACCGCCCCCCAGCCCCCCTTTCCCCACTTGACATTCCACAAAGATCTGCATGAAAACTTTGGATGCCACGCCCAGCCATACTGCCCCCAGCCCCCCTTTCAACAGCTCTTACTAACTTTCAGCTAGAGTCACCAAATTTGGTAGGAAGATAGTTGGTGGCATCCCCATCTGCATCGGAGAATCTTTAAGGCAGCGTACACCCCTGCCCCATCCGTACCCTTTTGCAATCAGGCCTCTTTTTACATGTTTTAATACTGGTATCGAGTATGCCGCAGTCGGTTGCGTCCGACTGCAACGTTTCCACTTGTTTTTCAATACTTCTTGCGCAGCATTGACTTCCAAAACAATAAGTATGGCTCTATTGGAGCCTGAATTAGGTCAACTTTGTTAATATTATCAGAAAAATGTATAAGCCGGCTCTTGACCGACATGTTGTTGTTTTTTTAACGACTGTAAATAGCTGCTGAAAGCTATTTACTGCCCGTAGCATTTTAACATAACATTTTAACATGTTCATTGTTCAACACTGCCGTACCAGCAGTAGCTAACGGAACTGCAGACGTACGTACTGTACTGAAGCTGTACGGGACCATTTTTTTATACCCTTAACTCATAAAATGGGTAAATAAGGGTATAATGGTTTTGTGCAAAAGTATGTAACAGGCAGAAGGAAGCATCTCCGACCCTATGAAGTATATATATTCTTGATCAGCATCAACAGCCGAGACGATATAGCCATGTCCGTCTGTCCGTCTGTCCGTCTGTATGAACGCGTGGATCTCAGAGACTACAAGAGCTAGAGACTTCTGATTTTGTATTTAAGTTCTCCTATACCATGAGCAGAACAAATTTGCTTCAAATTATCGATAGCTATTATGGTTTCCGATGCACACATAATATCGATAACAAAAAATATCGAATTTGGAAAATCTAAAAAAGAGGGTTGAAGTAATGGGTAATGATAGAACTTTTCTGAAAATTTCGTCCAAATCAGTTGAGAAACACCGGAGATATTGAAGTTAATCGATGGAAGCTAAGCCAGTATACAAAAGTCTTATATAAATTAAATATATTTATTGCAACTGGGTTCAGGGTATCTTCTAGTGGGGCTCTCCCGACTAGAGCCTTCTTACTTGTTATATGAAGTTTTTGCTGTACGGGAGCTGTACAGGCGTCTGCGTACAGGCCTTTACCACGCTATATCTATGTTAAATGCTTACTATGTTACAGTGATATTATAGTCTGTTTATTAAATTTCGACACACAAGCTGTGAGTGAATGACAGATTGGAAACCATTATAAATCCACAATAACAAATCTCACTCCTCTATCGGAGCAGCGGTCACTGTTGTTATAAGGTTTTTTTTTGCCACAAACGCATCAAAAAAAAAAAAAACAAGTGGAAACGTTGCAGTCGGACGCAACCGACTGCGGCATACTCGATACCAGTATTAAAACAGGTAATAAGAGGCCTGATTGCAAAGGGGTACGGATGGGGCAGGGGTGTACGCTGCCTTAAAGATTCTCCAATGCAGATAGGGATGCCACCAACTATGTTCCTTCCAAATTTGGTGACTCTAGCTGAAAGTTTGTAAGAGCTGTTGAAAGGGGGGCTGGGGGTGGTATGGGTGGGTGTGGCATCCAAATTTTTACTGCAGATCTATGTGAAATGTCAATTGCTATCTTCATACCAAATTTGGTGACTTTAGCTCGAAGTTTGTAAAGAGTGGGGAAAGGGGGGCTGGGGGCAGTATGGCTGGGCGTGGCATCCAAATTTTTGATGCAGATCTTTGTGGAATATCAATTGCTATCTTCATACCAAATTTGGTGACTCTAGCTCGAAGTTTGTAAAGAGTGGGGAAAGGGGGGCTGGGGGTGGTATGGGTGGGCGTGGCATCCAAAGTTTTCATGCAGATCTGTGAGGAATGTCAATTGCTATCTTCATACCAAATTTGGCGACTCTAGCTCGAAGTTTGTAAAAAGTGGGGAAAGGGGGGCTGGGGGCGGTATAGGTGGGCGTGGCATCCAAAGTTTTGCTGCAGATCTATGTGGAATGTCAATTGCTATCTTCATACCAAATTTTGTAACTCTAGCTCGAAGTTTGTAAAAAGTGGGGAAAGGGGGGCTGGGAGCGGTATGGGTAGGCGTGGCATCCCCATTTTGGATGCAGATCTTTGTGAAATGTCAATTGCTATTTTCGTACTTAATTTGGTGATTCTAGCTCGAAAATTGTAAAACGTGGGGAAAGGGGGGCGAAATGGGTGGGCGTGGCTCCAAAACTCTGATGCAGATTTTTGGGGGTCGTTACCAGCTATCTTCCCACCAAATTTGGAGGCTCTAGCTCCACAACTCTGGAAGATACACGCATTCCCGTTTTTGACGAAGCGTTGGGGTGGATGGGGGCGGCTAGGGAAGTATTGGTGGGCGTGGCATCCAAACTTTTGATGCAGTTTTTAGGGGGTCATTATCACTTATCTTGGCACCAAATTTGGTGGCTCTAGCTCAAAAACTGTGGGAGATATAGCCATTTCTGATTTCAAAATGTGGGGGCTGGGGGCGTAATGGGTGGGCGTGGCTCCAAAACTTTGATGCAGTTTTTTGGGGGTCGTTACCAGCTATCTTCCTACCAAATTCGCTGGCTCTAGCTCCACAACTCTGGAAGATACACGCATTCCCGTTTTTGACGAAGCGTTGGAGCGGATGGGGGTGGCTAGGGCAGTATTGGTGGGCGTGGCATCCAAACTTTTGATGCAGTTTTTGGGGGGTCCTCATCACCTATCTTGGCACCAAATTTGGTGGCTATAGCTCAAAAACTGTGGGAGATATAGCCATTTTGATTTCAAAATGTGGGGGGCTGGGGGCGTAATGGGTGGGCGTGGCTCCAAAATTTTTGATGCAGTTTTTTGGGGGTTGCTAGTAGCTATCTTCTTACCAAATTTGGTAGTTCTAGCTGTAAGGATGTGCGAAATATGTGGATTTAGCGGTTTTGAGTTATCGAATTTATCGATTTGCCAGCCCCCCAGTTATCGTAGAACCCCCATCTTGACACTTTAGTTTACTATCCCATAGATAAAGAGAATTGGAAAGTTTCAAGTCTCTAGCTTGAAGGGTGTGGAAAAAACTTGCAACCATACGGACGGACAGACGGACAAAAGGACAGACGGACAGACACCATGACGGACATTGCACAAAACCAATATGCTCTTTACCTTCGGTATCGAGTATAAAAACTCAAATGCAAATCCAACTGCGATACGGCAATGTAATATAACATTGCGTTTCTCCCTAAGGGCCAATCTACTTTTGATACCCTGTAATTACAAAATAATGCTATTGCCACTGACAAACCAGTCTCAAGACTGTTAGCTTTCTTAGGGTATTTAAGTATTTAATGTTTTAGATCACGGTGTGCATAGATGCCATTAACATAACGCTAGCATAGCCACTTCAACATACATAACTATACAAGGATAAGATACAGGGTATGTATTGTTGCGTGTGATCTATTCAAAGCTCGCTGCTGCTGCAGTTGCAGTGGCATCTTGGTCAGTGAGATGGGAAGTCATTGAAAAAAATACGCACAGAGGGAGAGAAAGAAAGAGAGAGAGAGAAAGAGAGAGAGAGAGAGAGAGAGAGAGAGAGAGAGAGAGAGGGAGAGAGAGATAAAGAGAGAGGTTAAGAGAGACAAAGTTAAGCAGTGTGAGAGAGAGAAAGTTAATTTTTTTTTTATTTATCTTTGCGCTTTGGGATTGGCTCGAGCTTTTGACTGCGGCACTTGTAGCGGGTGCCTGCCTGGTATTTCCCTTTCCCACCCTCCCTTTCTTACTGTGTACCATGTTAGGGCACACCTTCCCCATCTCTTACCCGCTGCTCCCTGTTGAGTCGGAGCGCGCATAAAAATTAAAAATTTCATTAAATGCACGAAAAATGCTTGAAGTGGAAAAATGTAATATCCTTTGGGCACAAAGGATATGCGCATATAAATGCAAATGCGGCGCCTGCCCTAAGACGATATGTTTGCAGCAATGTAGCCGACCATCGATGCAGTGGCGTTGGAAGAAGGGGAAGAGGGAGGCGTGGGTGAATTGCGACATCCATGAATGCACAACATGCCCAACGAGCACTATATGTTTACGTGTGTGTCTGTGTGTTTGTGGTTGCGTAATTAATGTGCACATTTGATAAACAAAAGGCGGCCAAAAATTGCAGACAGAGCGACGTTTATTTTGTTTACACGCACCAAGTTAAACGAGACAAAAAATATACAATTTCAATTTGGACTGCCAACAACTCAATGCTCTTTAAACCTTACTGTTTAAACTATATTTAAACATATAAAAGGCTATAGTTGGACAGAAAGTTGATGCATAATTCTTGACTTACCTTTGATATTCGACATCTCCAGTGTTTCTCATCATTATTATTATTTTTTATTTTTTGAATGCAATTTCAAATTTTTAATTTAAAATTTTTTTGTTAAAGCTTAGTACGCAGGAACTAGAAATATTTCTAGTTGTGTCAAACTCCATATAAAAAACAAGTAAGAAGGCTCTAGTCGGGAGAGCCCGACTAGAAGATACCCTGAACCCAGTTGCAATAAATAAATAAAATTTATGTAAGACTTTGGTATACTGACTTAGCTTCAATCGATTAAGTTCAATATCTCCGGTGTTTCTCAACCGATTTGGACGAAATTTTCAGAAAAGTTCTGTCATTACCCATTACTTCAACCCTCTTTTTTAGATTTTCCAAATTCGATATTTTTTGTTATCGATATTATGTGTATATCGGAAACCATAATAGCTATCGATAATTTGAAGCAAATTTGTTCTGCTCATGGTATAGGAGAACTTATATCCAAAATCTGAAGTCTCTAGCTCTTGTAGTCTCTGAGATCCACGCGTTCATACAGACGGACAGACGGACAGACAGACGGACAGACGGACATGGCTATATCGCCTCGGCTGTTGATGCTGATCAAGAATATATATACTTTATAGGGTCGGAGATGCTTCCTTCTGCCTGTTACATACTTTTGCACAAAACCATTATACCCTTATTTACCCATTTTATGGGTAAAGGGTATAAAAATGGCAGAACCCATCAGCGCAGCGGATATTGGGCAACGGCCAAGGGTTAAGGGTATAAAAAGCAATGATACACACATGAAGTTACATATGTGCACCTTCCAAAAAGACCCCCAAAATCGTCATATGTTTTTTCCGCTAAGTATGCAAAGGTGGCTAGATGACTATAGCTTGTTTTATTGTTGATGCTACCATTCGAGAAAGAAAGAGACTAGTCAGCAAACATGCTTCAAAATCATAATGAAAATGTACATACCTAGGCGCCTGTGTGGTCTGTGTACCAGGCAACTTTGAGGGATAGCATAACATCTCCGTTTGGAAGGCGTTTAAAAACCCACAGCTGGGAATTTCATCTAACGAAAACAATTTTGCCTCGATATACGCTCGCGTGGTTAAGCAGTTATTCGGCAATTCACAGTAGCTTTTCGGAAACTTAAAATCGATTGGGCAGGCATCACCCTCTAGATATAAAGTAAAATATTTTTATATGCATTTAAAGTTTTGTATTCTGAAAGAATAATTCGTACTTAAAATGCAGCCTAGCGGTATCAGAGGTTGAGTAGTTTCGGAGTGTCATACACTGAGTACGAAACACTCACTATAAGTAACTGTTTTTATACTCGTTACCGAAGGTCAGGATTATATTGGTTTTGTGCAATGTCCGTCATGGTGTCTGTCCGTCGCGTCGGTCCGTCCGTATGTGTGCAAGTTTTCTCTTTATCTATTGGATAGTAAATGAAAGTGTCGAGATTGGGGTTCTACGATAACTGGGGGGCTGGCAAATCGATAAAAAACCGATAAATCCACATATTTCGCACATCTTTTCAGTTAGAACTACCAAATTTGGTAAGCAGATAGCTACTAACAACACCCGAAAAACTGTATCAAAAATTTGGATTCCCCGCCACCCATACCGCCCCCAGCCACCCTTTCCCCTAATTTTACAAGCTTTGAGCGTCACCAAATTTTGTATGAAGATGCCAATTGACATCCCACGAAGCTTTGCATCGAAAATTTGGATGCCACACCCACCCATCCCGACCCAGCCCCCCATTCCCCACTGTTTTCAAATTTTAAGCCAGAGTCACCAATGTTGGTATGAAGATAGCAATTGACATTCCACATAGATCTGCAGCAAAAATTTGGAGGCCACACCTACCCAATCCGCGCCAGCCCCCCTTTCACCATATTTTACAGCTGGTGGCATCCCCATCTGCATCGGATAATATTTAAGGCAGCGTACACTCCTGCCTCATCCGTACCCCTTTGCAATTACGCCTCTTTTTACCGGTTTGAATACTGGTAACGAGTATACCGCATTCGGTTGCGTTCGACTGCAACGTTTCCACTCGTTATTTTTTGGAATTATTTATGTTAGTCATTCTTAATCTTGATTCGCTACTTATGAGTTCTTGTGAACTTGAAAAATTAAATGAGTATTTTGATTATTAATCCGAAACTTGTTTATTTGATACAAGTATGACAAATACTCGATTGTTTAACTTACCAAAAATTCTATGCTCTTTAGAATGCGCTGAGTACCTAAGTAGTTTTCAATGCATCTATTATAAATGTTTAACGAGCTTTTACTCGCATTTTTATTGAACACAAATAAAAAACAGGGGCGAAAACGTTGCAGTCTGACCTAACCGACTGTCGAATACGCTAATCAGTATTCAAAAGATAGGAAAGAGAACGGGGAAGTAAGGTGTGGGCGCTGCGATAGTTCGATGCACATCTTTAGAGGACACAGTCAGTTATCGATTTCCCAGTCCCCTCGTAGGCGTAGAAGCCCAATTTTGACACTATATCTGTCCCGGCCAAAGACAAAACTATTTTCAAAGTTTCAAGTCTCAAGAATTATGGGTGTCATAAAAAGTTGCGTTCGTAAAGAAAAACGGACGGCCAGACGGGCAGACACCATGAAGGACATTGAGCAAACCCATTATTTTCTTTACTTCGGTATCAAGTATCAAAATATATATTCACATCAAGTCAACTTTTTACAGCTTAAATACAAAATTTATGCAAAAAATTTCCAAAAAGCCGCTGATGGAATTTGAGCTGACATACAATTAAGTTCAAAGAACTTAAATTATTTTCTTGGTATACCAAGAGGTATACAAAACGTACCTCTCATGCGCTTCTTTGGCCTTCCATTGGCTGCTTGAATCTTAAACAGCCCCGTTAATGCCAATCCGATACACAATGTGGTGATAAGGGTCAGAATCGGCTTTTGCTTTCTCTCTTTATGATTTGCCTCCTTCATCTTTATTCTACTGTTAATCATCAATATTAATAATACAATACTCTATATTTTCGCTCTTTGCTTATGTTTATTTCTCTCACACATTTAAATATTCTAATGTCTTTGCTCATAGTCAAAGTATCTGGGTTTTTTATATTCCCCGAAATCCTTGATCACAAGTTTTCCGGTATCTCTCGTTTACGCTTTCTTAATCTGTTAATATTTAAACTCGTCAAAAGTCCATACATTGCAAAACAAAAATAAATAAATAACACTTACAAAGCCATACAGTGGCAATTACCGCTTTTATTTATTGTTTTAAATGTACACATTCGACATACATATGTTTGTACGTACTATCAACAAGAATGTTAAACAAGTGGAAACGTTGCAGTCGGACGCAACCGACTGCGGTATACTCGATATCTTCATACCAAATTTGGTGACTCTAGCTCGAAGTTTGTATAAAGTGGGGAAAGGGGGGCTGGGGGCGGTATGGGTGGAATTGCATCCAAATATTTGATGCAGATCTTTGTGGAATGTCAATTGCTATCTTCATAACAAATTTGGTGACTCTAGCTCGAAGCTAATAAAAGTGGGGAAAGGGGGGCTGGGGCGGAATGGGTGGGCGTGGCAGCCAAAGTTTTGATGCAGATCTTTGTGGGATGTCAATTGCTATCTTCATAACAAATTTGGTGACTCTAGCTCGAAGCTTATAAAAGTGGGGAAAGGGGGGCTGGGGCGGTATAGGTGGGCGTGGCATCCAAAGTTTTGCTGCAGATCTATGTGGAATGTCAATTGCTATCTTCATACCAAATTTTGTGACTCTAGCTCGAAGCTTGTAAAAGTGGGGAAAAAGCGGCTGGGGCGGAATGGATGGGCGTGGCAGCCAAATTTTTGATGCAGTTTTTTGGGGGTCATCATCACCTATCTTGGCACCAAATTTGGTGGCTCTAGCTCAAAAACTGTAAAAGATATAGGCTTTTTTGACTTAAAAATGCGCTGGGGCTGGGGGCGGAATGGGTGGGCGTGGCTCCAAAACTTTGAAGCAGATTGTTGGGGGTCGTTGTCAGCTATCTTCCTACCAAATTTGGTGACTCTAGCTCGAAGCATGTAAAAGGTGGTGAAAGGGGGGCTATGGGGCTTGGGGGCGGTATGGGTGGGCGTGGCATTCAAATTTTTGCTGCCGATCCATGTGGGATGTCAATTGCTATCTTCATACCAAATTTGGTGACTCTAGCTCGAAGTTTGTTTAATATGGGGAAAGGGGGGCTGGGGGCGTTATGGTTGGGCGTGGCATCAAAATTTTTGCTGCAGATCTTTGTGAAA
Organism: Scaptomyza flava; assembly: GCA_030179655.1. NCBI lineage: Eukaryota > Metazoa > Arthropoda > Insecta > Diptera > Drosophilidae > Scaptomyza > Scaptomyza flava. The sequence continues at coordinate 24,651,422 of JARNME010000314.1, forward strand.
TGTCAATTGCTATTTTCATACCAAATTTGGTGACTCTAGCTCAAAGTTTGTATAAGGTGGGGAAAGGGGGGCGGAATGGTTGGGCAAAGCTCCAAAACTTTGATGCAATTCTTTTGGGGTTGTTGCCAGCTATCTTCCTACCAAATTTGGTGACTCTAGCTAAAAAACTGTGGGAGATATAGGCTTTTTTGATTTCAAAATGCGGGGGGGCTGGGGGCGGAATGGGTAGGCGGGGCTCCAAAATTTTTGATGCAGTTTTTTGGGGGTTGCTAGTAGCTATCTTCTCACCAAATTTGGTAGTTCTAGCTGTCAGGACGTGCGAAATATGTGGATTTATCGGTTTTGAGTAAAGGTTTTGCAAAGTTTCAAGTCTCTAGCTTGAAGGGTGTGGAAAAAAGTTGCGTTCATACAGACGGACAGACGGACAGACACCATGACGGACATTGCACAAACCCAATATACTCTTTACCTTCGGTATCGAGTATAAAAAGAAGAGTCGTCAAACGCCGATATTCTATGCTGCAGTTGGAACTTGAAAGCCTAGGTAGTACACAGTAGGTATCAGACTCTCAGAGAGCGCATTTGTAGACTTTTTTCGCTGGCTCGTGTTTGTGAGCGAATTGCACGTCATTCTTACAGTGATACGACTAGTTCTATCGTAGTACAGTCAGTCAGCTTTATTATGTGTATGTGCCCGTAACCAGCGATTTGTAGCTCGCAGACCCTTGTTTTTGGGCTTAATGCCTTTTACTTCATGCTCATGAGTGTGTTAATTAATTAATCCATTAATCCATTAGTCAATACACCTTTGGCTATTTTACCCGACAGCACATAGATCTTATTATCGGAAATGTACCTAAGCAAGTACCGGTCCGCCTCTCTATTCCAATTATTTGGCAGCAGCTCGGTCACGATCTCAAAACTCGACCCGTGAGGCTTAGGTTCTTTTTCAACGCAACAACAACAGTTTTGTCTTTGGAGCATAAAGTGGGTAAGAACTATAAGGACATCCGCCTTCTTAGCGATCGCTTTCCGTACCTTTTTGTATAGCGAATCCCAGCCGTAAAAGTACTCTTCATAACTGATCATATCCATATTGATCCAATTTTTAATATTATTACAGAAAACACAAGTACAGCACACAGACTACAAATGAAATGAAAAATATTAAAAAAAAGCCTAGATACACAACTTCCCATATATATCTGATGTCAAAAAAATGTGTTATTTTTGTGTTGGAAAGTCAACAAAACAGTGCTCACAAATGCATGGCAATCGTCAAGTTAACCTAAAAACAATTTAAAGGAAAATGCAATTTCATATATTTTTATAAAATTCTTCTTAATGTAGCTACGGGGCTGTAGCCCCTGATGAAATCATTGGCAGCGTCATTAACGATGTTCGTATAATACAGTGGATTTTTATTCACAACACACTCTTTCGTTGTGGGCGTCGCAATGCCTGCCACACAGATGCTACCATCGATTCGTTTCACATGCAGCACACTGCTGCTGGCCGTCAAGCAATTTTGGCAACCTTCGTTATCGCTGGTTTGCAAATCATCTCAAATGGGTGCCACGCACAAATGCAATCCAAGTTCGCCAAGATCTTCCACTTGTCGGTCATTCTGTACTTTGGTGCAATCGTCATGCTTGACAACCTCCTTCAGGAACAAATGGCAGTTGATTCCTGTTCAAAAGAGAGTTTTCATTCGTTGCAATAATAGTATAACGATGATAACCTACCATCATTTTTCTGAGAATAACCAACGACATGTAGCTTAGGATTTCCCTCCAGATCGGATTCAGTGCAAAGCGTAGCCGTACTCACATTTGACATTAGCGGCTTACCCATATCGAGGGGATCTTCGGTTCAAACAGCGCTAGATCACTGTGCCAGTGTTTAATTTGCAGTGGCTAGATTTTTGAACAGTTAGAAACTAATATATACAATTTGTTCCGAACACTTAGTTAACGGTACCTTGATCTCAGTCTCCAATTCATAATCAAAATCTTCCTCCACATCGTTTACTCCAACTAGAACTTTACTGGGCTTACCCCTAAGTTTGCTTCCCGCGCATAAGCTGGTCGCCAGAACTTGGGTTGACGACAGGATAATTGCCGTACAGCGTACAAAATCGTCATATGTTTTTTCCGCTAAGTATGCAAAGGTTGCTAGATGACTATAGCTTGTTTTATTGTTGATGCTACCATTCGAGAAAGAAAGAGACTAGTCAGCAAACATGCTTCAAAATCATAATGAAAATGTACATACCTAGGCGCCTGTGTGGTCTGTGTACCAGGCAACTTTGAGGGATAGCATAACATCTCCGTTTGGAAGGCGTTTAAAAACCCACAGCTGGGAATTTCATCTAACGAAAACAATTTTGCCTCGATATACGCTCGCGTGGTTAAGCAGTTATTCGGCAATTCACAGTAGCTTTTCGGAAACTTAAAATCGATTGGGCAGGCATCACCCTCTAGATATAAAGTAAAATATTTTTATATGCATTAAAAGTTTTGTATTCTGAAAGAATAATTCGTACTTAAAATGCAGCCTAGCGGTATCAGAGGTTGAGTAGTTTCGGAGTGTCATACACTGAGTACGAAACACTCACTATAAGTAACTGTTTTTATACTCGTTACCGAAGGTCAGGATTATATTGGTTTTGTGCAATGTCCGTCATGGTGTCTGTCCGTCGCGTCGGTCCGTCCGTATGTGTGCAAGTTTTCTCTTTATCTATTGGATAGTAAATGAAAGTGTCGAGATTGGGGTTCTACGATAACTGGGGGGCTGGCAAATCGATAAAAAACCGATAAATCCACATATTTCGCACATCTTTTCAGTTAGAACTACCAAATTTGGTAAGCAGATAGCTACTAACAACACCCGAAAAACTGTATCAAAATTTGGATTCCCCGCCACCCATACCGCCCCCAGCCACCCTTTCCCCTAATTTTACAAGCTTTGAGCGTCACCAAATTTTGTATGAAGATGCCAATTGACATCCCACGAAGCTTTGCATCGAAAATTTGGATGCCACACCCACCCATCCCGACCCAGCCCCCCATTCCCCACTGTTTTCAAATTTAAGCCAGAGTCACCAATGTTGGTATGAAGATAGCAATTGACATTCCACATAGATCTGCAGCAAAAATTTGGAGGCCACACCTACCCAATCCGCGCCAGCCCCCCTTTCACCATATTTTACAGCTGGTGGCATCCCCATCTGCATCGGATAATATTTAAGGCAGCGTACACTCCTGCCTCATCCGTACCCCTTTGCAATTACGCCTCTTTTTACCGGTTTGAATACTGGTAACGAGTGTACCGCATTCGGTTGCGTTCGACTGCAACGTTTCCACTCGTTATTTTTTGGAATTATTTATGTTAGTCATTCTTAATCTTGATTCGCTACTTATGAGTTCTTGTGAACTTGAAAAATTAAATGAGTATTTTGATTATTAATCCGAAACTTGTTTATTTGATACAAGTATGACAAAAACTCGATTGTTTAACTTACCAAAAATTCTATGCTCTTTTGAATGCGCTGAGTACCTAAGTAGTTTTCAATGCATCTATTATAAATGTTTAACGAGCTTTTACTCGCATTTTCATTGTACACAAATAAAAAACAGGGGCGAAAACGTTGCAGTCTGACCTAACCGACTGTCGAATACGCTAATCAGTATTCAAAAGATAGGAAAGAGAACGGGGAAGTAAGGTGTGGGCGCTGCGAAAGTTCGATGCACATCTTTAGAGGACACAGTCAGTTATCGATTTCCCAGTCCCCTCGTAGGCGTAGAAGCCCAATTTTGACACTATATCTGTCCCGGCCAAAGACAAAACTATTTTCAAAGTTTCAAGTCTCAAGAATTATGGGTGTCATAAAAAGTTGCGTTCGTAAAGAAAAACGGACGGCCAGACGGGCAGACACCATGAAGGACATTGAGCAAACCCATTATTTTCTTTACTTCGGTATCAAGTATCAAAATATATATTCACATCAAGTCAACTTTTTACAGCTTAAATACAAAATTTATACAAAAAATTTCCAAAAAGCCGCTGATGGAATTTGAGCTGACATACAATTAAGTTCAAAGAACTTAAATTATTTTCTTGGTATACCAAGAGGTATACAAAACGTACCTTTCATGCGCTTCTTTGGCCTTCCATTGGCTGCTTGAATCTTAAACAGCCCCGTTAATGCCAATCCGATACACAATGTGGTGATAAGGGTCAGAATCGGCTTTTGCTTTCTCTCTTTATGATTTGCCTCCTTCATCTTTATTTATTCATTTATTTAATCATCAATATTAATAATACAATACTCTATATTTTCGCTCTTTGCTTATGTTTATTTCTCTCACACATTTAAATATTCTAATGTCTTTGCTCATAGTCAAAGTATCTGGGTTTTTTATATTCCCCGAAATCCTTGATCACAAGTTTCCCGGTATCTCTCGTTTACGCTTTCTTAATCTGTTAATATTTTAACTCGTCAAAAGTCCATACATTGCAAAACAAAAATAAATAAATAACACTTACAAAGCCATACAGTGGCAATTACCGCTTTTATTTATTGTTTTAACTGTACACATTCGACATACATACACAGAGAAAAAAAATCCGTTCTCGCTAGTGCAAAATCAAGAACATCCGTTTATGAAACCCAGCCATGCACGGATTTTCTTGATATAAGAACGATTTTCTTAAATTAAGAACGGATTTTTTAAGAACTCAAATCTTGATTCAAGAACAAAATGTTCTCGAAATTGTTCTTAATATGATAACATTGGTTCTTAATTTAAGAACAATTGGTGCTTGAATTTGAAATAGCATTAGTTGTTGTTTTTATAAAATAAATTTAATTTATTATATTATAATATTGTTTTATAACGTATTGTGGCTATGGGGGGGAGATGTTTTAAATATTGTACTGCATAAAAGCTATTTTGTTAATGGTTAATAATTATTAATTGGTTTAATATGCTGGAGAAATATTTTATATAAATTAAATTCATTTGTATACTCTTACCGATAAGGAAACTTCAATGCCTTTGCCGAGAATCAAACCTGAGACCTCTCGATTACCACGCGGATGCCTTAGCCATTGCGCTGTTGCCGAACTAATTTCGTTCGCAGTTAAGTTTAATTTTAACCAATGAAACTTCGGCTCAGCTTCGGGTGGTAAAAGCGTTCATATTGTATGAACAGTTTTCTTAATTTGGTAAAAATAGAACCAATGTTCTTATAATGGACCAATATAAACATACGGTTCTTAAATCAAAAACGTATGTTCATAATTTAAGAACGAAATCAAAATTAAGAACATGTTTTAAGAACGCCGTTCGTATTTTAATACCAAAAAAATAAGAACGAAAAGTCTGAAAAATTAAGAACATTTGTTCTTAATTATACTCGATACCGAAGGTAAAGAGTATATTGGTTTTGTGCAATGTCCGTCATGGTGTCTGTTCGTCTGTCCGTCCGTATGTGTGCAAGTTTTTTCCACACCCTTCAAGCTAGAGACTTGAAACTTTCCAATTCTCTTTATCTATGGGATAGTATATTAAAGTGTCAAGATTGGGGTTCTACGATAACTGGGGGGCTGGCAAATCGATAAATTCGATAACTCAAAAACGATAAATCCGCATATTTCACACACCCTTACAGCTAGAACTACCAAATTTGGTAAGAAGATAGCTACTAGCAATCCCCAAAAAACTGCATCAAAAATTTTGGAGCCACGCCCCCTCATTCCGCCCCCAGACCCCCCGCATTTTAAAGTCAAAAAAGCCTATATCTCCCACAGTTTTTGAGCTAGAGCCACCAAATTTGGTGCCAATTTAGCTGATGATGACCCCCCAAAAACTGCACCAAAAATTTGGATGCCACGCCCAACCATACCGCCCCCAGCCCCCCTTTCCCCACTTTTACAAACTTTGAGCTAGAGTCGCCAAATTTTGTATGAAGATAGCAATTGACATTCCTCACAGATCTGCATCAAAACTTTGGATGCCACGCCCACCCATACCACCCCCAGCCCCCCTTTCCCCACTCTTTACAAACTTCGAGCTAGAGTCACCAAATTTGGTATGAAGGTAGCATTTGACATTCCACAAGGATCTGCAGCAAAAATTTGGATGCCACGCCCAACCATACCGCCCCCAGCCCCCCTTTCCACACTTTTACAAACTTTGAGCTAAAGTCACCAAATTTGGTATGAAGGTAGCAATTGACATTCCACAAAGATCTGCATCAAAAATTTGGATGATATTCCACCCATACCGCCCCCAGCCCCCTTTCACCACTTTATACAAACTTCGAGCTAGAGTCACCAAATGTGGTATGAAGATAGCAATTGACATCCCACATGGATGGGCATCAAAATTTTTAATACTGGTATCGAGTATACCGCAGTCGGTTGCGTCCGACTGCAACGTTTCCACTTGTTTTTCTCTGTGTATGTATGTACGTACTATCAACAAGAATGTTAAAAAAGAAGAGTCGTCAAAGGCCGATATTCTATGCTGCAGTTGGAACTTGAAAGCCTAGGTAGTACACAGTAGGTATCAGACTCTCAGAGAGCGCATTTGTAGACTTTTTTCGCTGGCTCGTGTTTGTGAGCGAATTGCACGTCATTCTTACAGTGATACGACTAGTTCTATCGTAGTACAGTCAGTCAGCTTTATTATGTGTATGTGCCCGTAACCAGCGATTTGTAGCTCGCAGACCCTTGTTTTTGGGCTGAATGCCTGTTACTTCATGCTCATGAGTGTGTTAATTAATTAATCCATTAATCCATTAGTCAATACACCTTTGGCTATTTTACCCGACAGCACATAGATCTTACTATCGGAAATGTACCTAAGCAAGTACCGGTCCGCCTCTCTATTCCAATTATTTGGCAGCAGCTCGGTCACGATCTCAAAACTCGACCCGTGAGGCTTAGGTTCTTTTTCAACGCAACAACAACAGTTTTGTCTTTGGAGCATAAAGTGGGTAAGAACTATAAGGACATCCGCCTTCTTAGCGATCGCTTTCCGTACCTTTCTGTATAGCGAATCCCAGCCGTAAAAGTACTCTTCATAACTGATCATATCCATATTGATCCAATTTTTAATATTATTACAGAAAACACAAGTACAGCACACAGACTACAAATGAAATGAAAAATATTAAAAAAAAGCCTAGATACACAACTTCCCATATATATCTGATGTCAAAAAAATGTGTTATTTTTGAAGTGTTGGAAAGTCAACAAAACAGTGCTCACAAATGCATGGCAATCGTCAAGTTAACCTAAAAACAATTTAAAGGAAAATGCAATTTATATATTTTTATAAAATTCTTCTTAATGTAGCTACGGGGCTGTAGCCCCTGATGAAATCATTGGCAGCGTCATTAACGATGTTCGTATAATACAGTGGATTTTTATTCACAACACACTCTTTCGTTGTGGGCGTCGCAATGCCTGCCACACAGATGCTACCATCGATTCGTTCCACATGCAGCACAATGCTGCTGGCCGTCAAGCAATTTTGGCAACCTTCGTTATCGCTGGTTTGCAAATCATCTCAAATGGGTGCCACGCACAAATGCAATCCAAGTTCGCCAAGATCTTCCACTTGTCGGTCATTCTGTACTTTGGTGCAATCGTCATGCTTGACAACCTCCTTCAGGAACAAATGGCAGTTGATTCCTGTTCAGAAGAGAGTTTCCAGTTCGTAGCAATAATAGTATAACGATGATAACCTACCATAATTTTTCTGAGAATAACCAACGACATGTAGCTTAGGATTTCCCTCCAGATCGGATTCAGTGCAAAGCGTAGCCGTACTCACATTTGACACTAGCGGCTTACCCATATCGAGGGGACTCTTCGGTTCAAACAGCGCTAGATCACTGTGCCAGTGTTTAATTTGCAGTGGCTAGATTTTTGAACAGTTAGAAACTAATATATACAATTTGTTCCGAACACTTAGTTAACGGTACCTTGATCTCAGTCTCCAATTCATAATCAAAATCTTCCTCCACATCGTTTACTCCAACTAGAACTTTACTGGGCTTACCCCTAAGTTTGCTTCCCGCGCATAAGCTGGTCGCCAGAACTTGGGTTGACGACAGGATAATTGCCGTACAGCGGTAAACAAAATCGTCCTATGTTTTTTCCGCTAAGTATGCAAAGGTGGCTAGATGACTATAGCTTGTTTTATTGTTGATGCTACCATTCGAGAAAGAAAGAGACTAGTCAGCAAACATGCTTCAAAATCATAATGAAAATGTACATACCTAGGCGCCTGTGTGGTCTGTGTACCAGGCAACTTTGAGGGATAGCATAACATCTCCGTTTGGAAGGCGTTTAAAAACCCACAGCTGGGAATTTCATCTAACGAAAACAATTTTGCCTCGATATACGCTCGCGTGGTTAAGCAGTTATTCGGCAATTTACAGTAGCTTTTCGGAAACTTAAAATCGATTGGGCAGGCATCACCCTCTAGATATAAAGTAAAATATTTTTATATGCATTAAAAGTTTTGTATTCTGAAAGAATAATTCGTACTTAAAATGCAGCCTAGCGGTATCAGAGGTTGAGTAGTTTCGGAGTGTCATACACTGAGTACGAAACACTCACTATAAGTAACTGTTTTTATACTCGTTACCGAAGGTCAAGATTATATTGGTTTTGTGCAATGTCCGTCATGGTGTCTGTCCGTCGCGTCGGTCCGTCCGTATGTGTGCAAGTTTTCTCTTTATCTATGGGATAGTAAATGAAAGTGTCGAGATTGGGGTTCTACGATAACTGGGGGGCTGGCAAATCGATAAAAAACCGATAAATCCACATATTTCGCACATCTTTTCAGTTAGAACTACCAAATTTGGTAAGCAGATAGCTACTAACAACACCCGAAATACTGCATCAAAAATTTGGATGCCCCGCCACCCATACCGCCCCCAGCCACCCTTTCCCCTAATTTTACAAGCTTTGAGCGTCACCAAATTTTGTATGAAGATGCCAATTGACATCCCACGAAGCTCTGCATCGTAAATTTGGATGCCACACCCACCCATCCCGACCCAGCCCCCCATTCCCCACTGTTTTCAAACTTTAAGCCAGAGTCACCAATGTTGGTATGAAGATTGCAATTGACATTCCACATAGATCTGCAGCAAAAATTTGGAGGCCACACCTACCCAATCCGCGCCAGCCCCCCTTTCACCATATTTTACAGCTGGTGGCATCCCCATCTGCATCGGATAATATTTAAGGCAGCGTACACTCCTGCCTCATCCGTACCCCTGTGCAATTAGGCCTCTTTTTACCGGTTTGAATACTGGTAACGAGTGTACCGCATTCGGTTGCGTTCGACTGCAACGTTTCCACTCGTTATTTTTTGGAATTATTTATGTTTGTCATTCTTAATCTTGATTCGCTACTTATGAGTTCTTGTGAACTTGAAAAATTAAATGAGTATTTTGATTATTAATCCGAAACTTGTTTATTTGATACAAGTATGACAAAAACTCGATTGTTTAACTTACCAAAAATTCTATGCTCTTTTGAATGCGCTGAGTACCTAAGTAGTTTTCAATGCATCTATTATAAATGTTTAACGAGCTTTTACTCGCATTTTCATTGTACACAAATAAAAAACAGGGGCGAAAACGTTGCAGTCTGACCTAACCGACTGTCGAATACGCTAATCAGTATTCAAAAGATAGGAAAGAGAACGGGAAAGTAAGGTGTGGGCGCTGCGATAGTTCGATGCACATCTTTAGAGGTTATAGTCAGTTATCTATTTCCCAGTCCCCTCGTAGGCGTAGAAGCCCAATTTTGACACTATATCTGTCCCGGCCAAAGACAAAACTATTTTCAAAGTTTCAAGTCTCAAGAATTATGGGTGTCATAAAAAGTTGCGTTCGTAAAGACAAACGGACGGCCCGACACCATGAAGGACATTGAGCAAACCCATTATTTTCTTTACTTCGGTATCAAGTATCAAAATATATATTCACATCAAGTCAACTTTTTACAGCTTAAGCTTAGTACGCAGGAACTAGAATTATTTCTGATAGAAATTTACACATTATTTCTAATGTGTATCCTAAGACCCTGTGTGCCCCTTAAAAATACCGGAAAAATCCCAAAAACGCAAAAAAAAAAAACAAGTAAGAAGGCTCTAGTCGGGAGAGCCCGACTAGAAGATACCCTGAACCCAGTTGCAATAAATATATTTAATTTATATAAGACTTTGGTATACTGGCTTAGCTTCCATCGATTAAGTTCAATATCTCCGGTGTTTCTCAACCGATTTGGACAAAATTTTCAGAAAAGTTCTATCATTATCCATTACTTCAACCCTCATTTTTAGATTTTCCAAATTCGATATTTTATTGTTATCGATATTATGTGTACATCGGAAACCAGAATAGTTATCGATAATTTGAAGCAAATTTGTTCTGCTCATGGTATAGGAGAACTTAAATACAAAATCAGAAGTCTCTAGCTCTTGTAGTCTCTGAGATCCACGCGTTCATACAGACGGACAGACGGACAGACAGACGGACAGACGGACATGGCTATATCGTCTCGGCTGTTGATGCTGATCAAGAATATATATACTTTATAGGGTCGGAGATGCTTCCTTCTGCCTGTTACATACTTTTGCACAAAACCATTATACCCTTATTTACCCATTTTATGGGTTAAGGGTCTAAAAATGGCAAAACAAAAAGGTAAAAGAGTAATACACTTGTGCCTAGAAATAATGTGCTGCTCAAGGCATACTTATATAAGTATGCCTTGGTGCTGCTCATTTTTTCTAGCAGAAATTCAGCTGTTCAATGCCATCCACACGATCCACTTCAATGTAATCGTTGTGGCAGCTCTCAATATTTTTTGAGTATACATTTTTAGCTGCTGCATATACTCATTAGAAATGTCTCTGGAAATTATGTCCAGAAATTATTTCTTGCGTTTTTTTTTATATGGAGTTTGACACAACTATAAATATTTCTAGTTCCTGCGTACTAAGCTTTAACAATAAGAGTAGTAGGGGATTGCCGGTTCTGGAACAGGAAGTAGCTGTCACTTTAATTACCCCCAATCACAATTTATGACCCCATTAAATTTTATGACCCTTTTATCGCCCCCTTGATATTTGACCCCTTGATTTTTGACCCCCTTCCATATCATAATTTATGACCCTTTTTTTCCCATGATCGGGTCCCTCCTTTGATTAGCCTAATGTGGAGAACAAAGGATTAACCAGCAGCATCTGTGAGAAGCAGTGATCAAAGGATTTGGAGTCAAGTGCGCGCCTGTTAAACCTGCGTTGCATTATACACCTGCAAGCAAGCCACAATCATAGATGGCATTCTTAAGGACAACATCAACAAGATTCTTGAGAAGCAGTGATCAGAGGAACAGATTTGGCTATTTACCTAACTAGTGTTAGAGTCAATTGTGCGCCTCTTTGACGTGCGTGGCATTGTAAACCTGTTTATGGTCATGAGGTGCAGTGTGCACAGGAAGAAAGGATAGATAAGAGAGAGTCAAGTGCGCGCCTGTTTAACGTGCGCTGCATTGTTAACCTGAAAGCAAGCAATAAAGAATGAATGTTTATGATCATGAGTAGCAGTGTGCAAAGGAAGGAAGGATAGAAAATAGAGAAATGCGAACGCTTGTTCGATGTACGTTGCATTATTATGGTCAACAGCAACAACAACAAGAACATACAGATTCGTGGAGTTCTGTGAACAAGGGATGCAAATTTTCCTACGCAGCAGCAGCAGCAACAGCGCCAGGATCAATACGTTGATCTTTATGACTGTGTGAATGAGAGGATCAGTTTTAACTATTTAACCAATTAGTGTTAGAGTCAAGTGTGCTCCTGTTTTAAATACATTGCTCTGCACACGTAAATTGTTATTGTCAACAGCAACAACAACATCCTTCGTGGGGGGTTATGTGTGCAAGGATGGGAATTGTCTTTCGCAGCAGCAGCAGCGGCAAGATCAACACATTGTTTTTAAACAAGAGTATTGATACTTATACATTTAGATTATAAAGAGTTAGAGGGAGAAGGTTTAAGAGGGGGAGTGTTAGAGGGAGAAGGTGTAAGAGGGGGAAAGGATAGAGGGGGAAAGTGTTAAAAGGGAGAAGGTGTTATAGGTATCACCGTCCGTGAGGTTCAGTGAGCAAAGTACATTGCCTATGAAACTATTAAATGCTAGAGTCAAGTGTGCACAGGTTACTTAGCTACAAGTTAGTAGATAAGAGAGAGAGAGAGAGAGAGTCAACTGTGAGCAGGTTTCTTAGCTACGAATAAGTAGATAAGAGAGAGTCGAGAGGGTACCTGTTTGACGTGCGTTGTCTTGCACACCTGCAGGCAAAACATTAACAATGAATGTTTATGATTGTGTAAACCAGTGATCAAAGAATAAAAGGATTGAGACAAGATTGTGCTTTTTTGAAGTACGCTAGTCAAAGGGCAGTACATTCGTAGGCCGCATTGTTATGATCAAAAGCAACACCATCAGCAACAACAACTACAACCTTCGTGGGGGCGTTATGTGTGCAATTTTTTTTTTTTTTTTTTTTTTTTTTTTAATGTATTGGACCAAAAACACAGTTAGTTTTTATTACAACACAGTGATCTTCATTAGTAAATTCGGCAAGCCTGGTTGACTTCAGGCGTAGTTGTAGGTCTTGTGGATTAGGTTGACTTCCTTTGGATCGTCACCAGGCTATTGTATTAGGTTTCCAAATGACCTGCGCTTAAGTCTTCTAACGACTCTTCTCCCCGCAAGCTCTCTAGCCAGCCGGCTTCGGTGCCGCTGCAAACGTGCGTTGTATCTGATGGAATAAGCTCCAACTTGGCTGTCTATGGTAGTCAATCTGAGGTCATTGTGCAAGGTTGAATTTCGTACGTACCAGGCAGCACCAGTTATTCGATGCAAAGCCAAATTCTGGAGTGTCTGGATACGTCGTCGACTTGTCCGACACGCAATGCCCCAAATCTGTATACCATATCTCCAAGTCGGAGCAACCAAAGTGTTGTACACTGCCCGTTTGCAGCGCAGCGGCAAGGCGCTATTGGCGTTTATCATCCAATTAACTTTTGACAGCTTGCACCGACATTGCTTAAGGAGCCCATCAAAGTGAGAGCGAAAACAGAGCCTTTTGTCCAATGTGATCCCCAGGTATCGAGCATGATTTTCAGGCTGCAAGGGACTCCCATCAAGCCAGACTGCCGGTGCTTCTCCACGTCTCAGTGTAAAGTTGACAGCTTGGCTCTTCGAGGCGTTGAGCTTGATGTTCCACCTGCGAGCCCAGCTCTCAAGGATGTGGATATACTCCTGGGCTCCGTCAGCAGCCTCGTACTCGCAAGAGGCAGAGTGGAATACTGCCACGTCGTCAGCAAATGTGGCAATGAGAAAATTACCTGGTGAGGCGAGGTCTTCAAGATCATCAGCAGTGGGTATGTCCGCCGTGTACAGGTTGTATAGAAAAGGGCCCAGTACGCTGCCTTGCGGAACGCCCGCCTTCATTTCCCGCGTGGTAGAGATCGCAGCCCTCACCTTGACTTCAAACCTGCGTTCCGTTAGGTATGAACGCATTAGCATGAAATAGGGAGCTGGGAGGCGCGTTTTTATTTTTTGAAGCAGACCTCTAATCCAGACGCGGTCGAACGCCTGCTGGACATCCACAAAGATACCATAGCAATAGCTCTTGTCATCGAATGCCTTAAGTATGTGGTTAACCACTCTGTGAACCTGTTCAATTGCACCATGCCCTCTCCTGAACCCAATTGGTGGTCAGGAAGAATGTTCATATTATCCATAAGCCTAACAAGCCGTGCAGCAATAAGCCTCTCCCAAACCTTAGACAGAGATGGCAAGAGGCTGATCGGTCGATATGACTCAGGGTCATCCTCCGGCTTACCCGACTTATGAATCATGTGGATCCTTGCTAACTTCCACTGGGCAGGAAAGTGCTGGGTTCTTAGTATAGCGTTGAAAATCAACGTTATAAAGAGAAGCGCTCGAATTGGCAGGGCCCTCAGGGTGGTGTGGCAAATACCGTCATGGCCAGGAGCCTTAGAACTAGGAAGGATATTAATAGCTTCCTTGACCTCCTCCACTCTGATGGGGTTGATGGGCAAAGACATCTGCAGAGGAGTCTCCAGTGCTTGGGCGGTCTCATTAAGGCTATTCTGATCAGCTAGGTCAAGCGGCGTAAAGCGTTCTTCAAGGTGACTTGCAAACGTCTCAGCTTGCTCGTCGTCAGTTTGGCAGTGCCCGTTTCCAGGACAGCGAAGCGGTACAGTTCTCCAAGGTTGGCGCTTTAGGCTACGTGTGGCACGCCACAGAGAGTAACCAGCATCACATGTGTAATCCATACTCTCTAACCTTCTAGTAAAAGTTTCACTTTTAAGCCTGCGTAGTGCCTCCTTAAGCTCCCTCTCAGATCTTCGCCATACTGCCTTGTCCTGAGGGCTATGCGTTGTCTGGTATCTGTGTCTGTTTTGCCTCTTGATTCTGAGCAAGTTTGCTATATCCGCTGGGAGTCTGTTTCCAGAATTATCCTGACGTCTTACCATAGGGGGCGGGGTGGTTTCAGCTGCAGCCGACCGGATCTTGGCGATTAGCAAATCAATGGAATTTTCAACATCCAATCCAGTGTTGATGGTAGTGTTAAGCTCGATACTTTCGCCAATCCGTCTCTGAAACTCCTCAATGTTGGTACGTGCGTTGATGAGCCTTGGTGGTCCACTGACCATTCTTGCACTGCTATCCAAAGTAACTATCAGGGCAAGGTGGTCACTAGGGAGGTCCCAATCATCAGATATGGAAAGAATCTGGTCTGGAATCCCCTGGTATATGGCAAAGTCAATGCAGGAAGGAGTACCTCTTGCTCCATAAGGGTACCTTGTTGGTGATCCCGTTGCAAGGATCTTTGCTTGTCTACGAGACAGGCTCCCAGCAAGCTGTATGCCTCGTGCATTGCTGCTTCGTCCACCCCACAGCCAATGATGAGCGTTCCAATCTCCACCCACCAAGTACTTGTTACCAGCCGAGTTAAGAATATTTTTAAAATCATTAATCAATATCCTCTCATTTGGCCTGCAATAGATAGCTCCAAAAACCACATCTCCAGCATCTGTCGAAACTCTAACCGTTGAATACTGGTAAGCCCGATTAACTAAAGTCAACTGAGGGAAATGTATCAGATTGCTCCGAACGAGTACAGCGCAGCCCCCTGCAGCTGTACGATTATCAACCCAATGTACTGGGTACACCTCGAAGCCAAATATATGTGTGCAATGATGGGAATTTTCTTTCGCAGCGGCAGCAGCAGCAAGATCAACACACTGTTTTTAAACAAGAGTATTGATACTTGTACATTTAGATTATAAAGAGTTAGAGGGAAAAGGTGTAAGAGGAGGAGTGTTAGAGGGAGAAGGTGTAAGACAGGGAAAGGATAGAGGGGGAAAGTGTAAGAGGGAGAAGGTGCTAGAGTAGGAAAGAGTTAGAGGGGGATAGTGTTAGAAGGATACTGTGTGCAAGAAAGTGTTAGAGGGAGGAAGACTTAGAGACAAGTTTGTGCATGCTTGATTGTGCTTTTTTGAAGTACGCTGGTCAAAGGGCAGTACATTCGTAGGCCGCATTGTTATGATCAAAAGCAACACCAACAGCAACAACAACTACATCCTTCGTGGGCTCTTTGAACAAGGGATGGAACTTATCTTACGCAGCAGCAGCAGCAGCAATGTCAATACGTTGAGCCTTATGGTTGTGATAATGACAGGATCAGTTTTTGCTATTCAACCAATTAGTGTTAGAGTCAAGTATGCTACTGTTTTAAATACATTGCTCTGCACACGTAAATTGTTATTGTCAACAGCAACAACAACATCCTTCGTGGGGGGTTATGTGTGCAAGGATGGGAATTGTCTTTCGCAGCAGCAGCAGCAGCAAGATCAACACATTGTTTTTAAACAAGAGTATTGATACTTGTACATATAGATTATAAAGAGTTAGAGGGAGAAGGTGTGAGAGGGGGAGTGTTAGAGGGAGAAGGTGTAAGAGGGGGAAAGGATAGAGTGGGAAAGTGTTAGAGGGAGAAGGTTTTAGATACGAATAAGTAGATAAGAGAGATTCGAGAGGGCGGCTGTTTGACGTGCGTTGCCTTGCACACCTGCAGGCAAAACATAAACAATGAATGTTTGTGAAAACCTGTGATCAAAGAATAAAAGGATTGAGACAAGATTGTGCTTGTTTGAAGTACGCTAGTCAAAGGGCAGTACATTCGTAGGCCGCATTGTTATGATCAAAAGCAAAACCAACAACAACAAGAACAACAACATTCGTGAGTGTTATGTAAGCAAGGGATGGGAATTTTTTCGCAGCAGCAGCAACAAGATCAACACAAGAGTATTGAGACTTGCAGATTTAGTTTGAAATATTATAGGGGGAAGTTGTAAGAGGAGGAAAGTGTTAGAGGGAGAAAGAGAGAGTTAGTATTAGAGAGAGTAGGTGTTAGAGGGGGAAAGTGTTATAGGGGAAAGTGATCCTGCTTGTATTATTATATTAAAACACGCTCCGTTATGCGATTCTATACACGAGCGTCTATGAAATGCAGGTGGTATGTTTATTGATTGTCCCTCCTTCTAACGCACACCCAACTTATTCGCTACTTACGTTTCTAACCTTTATTTGCATATATCTGTTTTGATTATTGCACTGACTTCTGTTACTTTTATAGAGCTAATTAGTATAACTTTTTAATAAACCAATGAACATTTTTTAAGTTGGTGTACTTTGTTAAGAAACTATCAAATTATGTTTTTCTTATGGGTATGTTTTAATTTTATTTCATGTATATATATATTTTTTTATAGATTTTTGTAGTATGTTAAATTTAAGATTTATATTAAGCTTGTTCCGTTGAGGGATTTAGCAAACACAAACACCGAACATTAAGATTAATGACAAGCCGGTAGAACACACAAGTCATACTCCATGAGTTTGTTTCGGCTTTATAAAAAGCTTTTTTAAGTCAATATTATAAGCCTTAGTTCTAGTACTCACTTGAAAGCTTAACGAAGTTCGTGTAGCTGGTATAATAAATCATGTTTTAACAAACTAATTTTGATCTTAATATTTATACTTCATCGTTTATTGAGATTATTGTTATTATTATTTTTTTAATCCCCATATATTGGATTTCGTTCTACCTCAGTAATAATTTATTTTGCTTATACATTCTTTAAATTCCTTAAGGTAATCTTTTAGGCTTATCAAATAATCATTTCCTTAACTTTCCCTCTGCTCGCTTTAAGATTTTCATCAAATGACACTTTTCATATTTAAGATATCCGTCAAACTATTTCTTATACTCAACTAAAATTATTTCATCAAACTCACATATCAAATCAATTTCTAAAATAAAGAAAATGAAAACAGTAAGATGTTCTTAGCAGCTTGATTTTTTTTTATAAGCGGGTTTTCCCAACTCTTTCTCAGTATGCTACCTACGATAAAAATGTATAAAGAATGTGTTTTGTACTCATTTACTGACTTCAAAAATTCTTCTATTGACGTTGTATGATACCCTATCTTAATTTGTGTTATATTTAATCGTTTTCTTCAACTTAGTATTCTACAGATTTTAAAACATTTTATGTTATGTAGTTAGCTATTTTAACAGGGAAATCGATCGGACATTGATTTTTCGCTTAATAATTGATTGCTTTAATATATTTTAACTGTCAACCTATGTATATTTCTACTTTTTTAGTGATTATGTTAGATTTTTATATTTCCAAACTCATTGCTTGAACTTACAAAATTTCGTTACTAATTTCTTATAATTGATGGATGGTAATATTTTATTTTATTATTCTACCCATTTTTCTTGCATTTAATAAATAAGTGCATTGAACTAGCTTATCAGTTCGAGATATGAGTCTTACACTGTTTAGAAAAGTATGAATACGTTAAATGTTTTAATTTAAGGGTTAAGTATCTATTAGATGACATGTTATTAGGGCGTATTTATTCATATAATTATTATAATTATTTCTTAAGGAGACTTATTTTCTTTAGTGCTCAAAACTTATTGTCGCTAAAGGATTTATTTTTTCATGATCTGAGTTATTTATTTAATTCGTGAAACCATTGTATTGTGATTTATTATTCTTGAACCTTTGCATTAATATTGAATTTGGATGGCAAAATACGGTTGTGATGTACTAAAGCTCGAGATGACTTGAGAGTCGGTATTTTGCAAAACGGGCAGTAGAGTACTTAAAATTTTTAATTGTAGTGTGTTTTTAAAATAATGTACTTTAACTATCACCGGAATGGTTTATACCCACTAAATATTGATATTTTCGGTTTTTTCTTCCTTTGTATTAGTCGTTTTATACATCTAGCTCTTGATCCTGTTTTTTGATTTTAGTAGAGTGTTTGATTTTATTGCATACTGTTTGTGGAGGAGGCTCCAAATAATAAGATTTGGTTTAATAATTGTATAGTAAGATTTATTTTTCTTTTTTTATGTTGGTAAAGCAATAGTTGTATGTTAAACTAATAAAAAGAGCGCAAGCAAGTCATTTACAATAATTTTCACTAACTTAGGATTCATGGTCTTTAGACCGTTTAGACTTCAAGTAGTAAGCAGTTTTACTAGACTATATTCTATTATGATTCTTGTGGGTTATAATTCGTACATTGAAAGAGCGAGATAAAGCTGTTCTTGTTTAGGTCCACAATCTATTTTCTTGGTCCATTTTTCTTTACATATAATACGGCAGGGAGTAAGATTTAAAAGTAGTATGTCATTCCATTCTAATAATATTTGTATATTGTTTTTTATTATTTTGCTATTTAATTTTTATTTTATTCTTTTATGTTATTTGACTTTATATATTGCCTTTAAATTTAAGGGTTTTGCCTCTCAATTTTTGAACCGAGTCATAATATTTTTTTTCTGTGCTGCATAAACGAAAGCATGCTTGATCCCAGATATGTTTATTCTTAATCAATATGTAGATCAACACCGTAGGCTTTCAAGTACTATATGTCTGTCTCTATATTTTATCAGCTTTTAGGTGTTGAGATTAAATTTTGCTCAGAATCTAATCGCTGACTTAAACACATGAGTGTTACAACTTTCACACTTAAGGAGCATCAGATCTTTTCGTTTCAAAGTGTTTACTATTTGACACTTTTAAGAACAATTTGCTTGCCTGAGCTAGGTAGGTTATACAGTTAAAACAATTAGTGGAAAGACGGAACTGTCTTATAGAATTTCTTCAACATTATTAGTTGGTTCTTTCCGTTTCGCATTTTATCACGCACTTTGAGATTATTATATAACTTAATGGAATGTGCTCTATGTTCCTGATTGTTTGCTGATTATTGTTGTTAATTATTATTTTGTTTATTTATTTCTTTTGCATCTCATATAGTATTTTCCCTTATGTTTCTTTTTATTGCGCTCCACTTCTAAACTTACCCTAATAATTTTCGATGTTTCCTACAATTTATATTCAATCGTCCTTTATTTGACAAAAACTGGGCTGTTAAAAACGGAAGCCAATTAATCTATCAAACTGATGGAAGGGAATAGTTGTGTTTATTCTTCATTTAAAAATAAAAATAGGCTGTTATACGGGTACACAAAATATTTACTTATATTAAATTAAAAGTACTGTCACTGTTTACGACAGCCTGGCATCCTAAAGAGACTCAATCGCTCACCATCATCACTTGACACCCCACCCTCCCATACTACGAAGCGATCCTCACCTGGACCATCAATCGTACACACATAATTAACTTTTACCTATATAATGTACGGTTTGCATGTAGGCGCCTTATTTGAATAGTATTTCATTGTTCTACTCTGTACCGATTTTGGATCCCCTGATTTATATTATTTCCAGCTACTTTCCAAGGCTCACACCTTTAACTTTTAACACACCAGCCCACAAAACATATAATTTGGATATAAAAACATTAGACAACGACATCAAGCACCAAGAGCTATTAAAAAAATTTATAAAGTATTCGGAGGAAATTTGATCGAACAATGTAACACCCAAATATTTATTATGGTTTACATTAAATCGTGAAGTCATAATCGAGTCTACTACGTACTTCACATTTTTCCATGAGTTGTTCCCATCTAAAACCCCTATCAATTTATCCGTTTTTTCTTATTATTATTTTTTCAACCAAGTAAGTGCGTACCTGTTTTTTCAATTTTATCTCTCTAGAAAATGTCTGTAAGTTCGGTAGCCTCACAGTCATTCAATATGTTTGTTATAGGGATTTGTATTGTATTTCTATTATTGTACATTTTAAGTTTTCCGGTTGGTGAGTAGCTCTTCTCAATTAAGTATTATGTTTGCTTATACACACATAATCATTTATTTAGATTTTGTCTGACTAATAAAAATGTCTTCAAATCTTTTAAAAATTTAAGGATTTACTTTTATGTATGGAATTTTAGCTGTCCTATTATATCGCTGATTGTTCTAACTAAACAATTGATTGAACACTACCTCGATAATGTCTTTTAAACGTATCTTTGATTGAGTTTTCGATAATAACTTCTTATTAATTTTTTTAGATCGTACCCGAGTCACGTAAATATTGCAGGTACGTAAAAACTAGCACGCAAACAAGATTGAGGGCAGAGACACTCCTAAAAGGCTTTGAGCCGAAGTGTGACGTAGAAAAAGGTAAAATAAGGTAGGAGCTAACGAACAGCGAGAGTCTTTAGATGGAAGCGAGCTGAACGAAGACATCTGATCTCAGACAAGACAAATGTTTATCGGGAGAAAGAATCCTCCTTTCACATTATAGCAGTATGCGTAGCCTTAGCAAGGAACAAATTTTATTGTCTTAGAACAACATATCAACCGTATTAAAGGCTAAGAAACCCTCAACTCATCATAAATACTTGATCTCGTACAGTTTCCATGTCCGGTGGAAGAGTCATAGAACTAGAAGGGGGGCACAACAGACCTCTCAGTTACCAAATCATTCATCGACGATTAAGGTTTATACAGGCAGGAGACATATTATTCTATTATTGATTCCCCTTTATGTTTAATTTTTTTTTTATTAAAAAGTTGTTACTATTCTACTGACTTTTATTGATTTTTTATTAATTTTGTATTATCTTGTCGGAAATTTAATTTCCGTTTGTTTTTCTTCACAAAGTAGTTTACATCTGTCAGCAATGTCAATTCGTGATTTTTTTTTCTAAAAAATTTTTGAGATTCGAAGCTATTTTTTTAAAGCCAACAAAAGTACTGACGCAATACTGCTGCGTTTTGTACTATAACTTGAATTTAACATTTAAATGAAAGAACAAGTCCACAATCGTGGCGATTAAAAACCGGGACTTAAAAGTACGCTGCTGAACAAAGTAAAGTACTCCTTGCAAAGTGAGGCAGCGGTGGCCATCTGACTTTTCCAGGCAAATATTTTCCCTTCCAACTCCAATTCTAGAACTCATACAATAACCTTGAAAAGAGGTAAGCCCAAAATACATGGAACTGGTGGCAGTTTTGCTGTTAAAAACACGTTTTTTTTTTCGGTTTTAGAAACCGGTTGTTGTTTAACTGTTTAAAAAAGGGAGGAAGCTGCTATTTTTTACGGTTTGAAAAACCGGGTGCTGTTTTGCTGTTATTTTTAATGTTTTTCAGAAACAGCTTCTTGTTTTGCCGTTATTTTTGATGTTTTTAAGAAACAGCTTGTTATTTAGCTGTTTAAAACAGAGAGCGGTTATTTTACCGGAAAAAAAAAAAACCGGCTGCAGTTTAGCTGTTAAAAACAGGTTTATTTCGGTTTAAGAAACCGGTTGTTGTTTAACTGTTTAAAATAGAGAGCTGTTATTTTTTCTGGTTTTAAATACTGGGGCTGTAAAGCTGTTATTTTTGTGGTTTTCAAGAATCGGGTTGTTGTTTGACTGCTATTTTTCCGGTTTGAAAACAGTTGTGGGGAGGGGAGGTGTAAATTTTGCTGCTAAAAACACGGATTTTTCAGGTTTAAAAACAGGTTGATGTTTGACTGTTATATAAAAATAACAGCTAACAGCAAGCTGTTTTTAAAACAGGTTGTTGATAGATGTTAAACTGGTGGACTGTTATATCTGCATATTGCACATATAACAGCCCTCCGTTTAAACATATATAAACACCCTGTTTTTAAACCTGAATAATCCGTGTTTTTAGCAGCAAAATTTACACCCCCCCTCCCCACAACTGTTTTCAAACCGGAAAAATAGCAGTCAAACAACAACCCGATTCTTGAAAACCACAAAAATAACAGCTTTACAGCCCCAGTATTTAAAACCAGAAAAAATAACAGCTCTCTATTTTAAACAGTTAAACAACAACCGGTTTCTTAAACCGAAATAAACCTGTTTTTAACAGCTAAACTGCAGCCGGTGTTTTTTTTTCCGGTAAAATAACCGCTCTCTGTTTTAAACAGCTAAATAACAAGCTGTTTCTTAAAAACATCAAAAATAACAGCAAAACAAGAAGCTGTTTCTGAAAAACATGAAAAATAACAGAAAAACAGCACCCGGTTTTTCAAACCGTAAAAAATAGCAGCTTCCTCCCTTTTTTAAACAGTTAAACAACAACCGGTTTCTAAAACCGAAAAAAAAAACGTGTTTTTAACAGCAAAACTGCCACCAGTTCCATGTATTTTGGGCTTACCTCTTTTCAAGGTTATTGTATGAGTTCTAGAATTGGAGTTGGAAGGGAAAATATTTGCCTGGAAAAGTCAGATGGCCACCGCTGCCTCACTTTGCAAGGAGTACTTTACTTTGTTCAGCAGCGTACTTTTAAGTCCCGGTTTTTAATCGCCACGATTGTGGACTTGTTCTTTCATTTAAATGTTAAATTCAAGTTATAGTACAAAACGCAGCAGTATTGCGTCAGTACTTTTGTTGGCTTTAAAAAAATAGCTTCGAATCTCAAAAATTTTTTAGAAAAAAAAATCACGAATTGACATTGCTGACAGATGTAAACTACTTTGTGAAGAAAAACAAACGGAAATTAAATTTCCGACAAGATAATACAAAATTAATAAAAAATCAATAAAAGTCAGTAGAATAGTAACAACTTTTTAATAAAAAAAAAATTAAACATAAAGGGGAATCAATAATAGAATAATATGTCTCCTGCCTGTATAAACCTTAATCGTCGATGAATGATTTGGTAACTGAGAGGTCTGTTGTGCCCCCCTTCTAGTTCTATGACTCTTCCACCGGACATGGAAACTGTACGAGATCAAGTATTTATGATGAGTTGAGGGTTTCTTAGCCTTTAATACGGTTGATATGTTGTTCTAAGACAATAAAATTTGTTCCTTGCTAAGGCTACGCATACTGCTATAATGTGAAAGGAGGATTCTTCTCCCGATAAACATTTGTCTTGTCTGAGATCAGATGTCTTCGTTCAGCTCGCTTCCATCTAAAGACTCTCGCTGTTCGTTAGCTCCTACCTTATTTTACCTTTTTCTACGTCACACTTCGGCTCAAAGCCTTTTAGGAGTGTCTCTGCCCTCAATCTTGTTTGCGTGCT
The DNA here is from genome assembly GCA_030179655.1 of Scaptomyza flava. Lineage (NCBI taxonomy): Eukaryota > Metazoa > Arthropoda > Insecta > Diptera > Drosophilidae > Scaptomyza > Scaptomyza flava. The sequence continues at coordinate 24,675,043 of JARNME010000314.1, forward strand.
AGTTTTTACGTACCCTGCAATATTTACGTGACTCGGGTACGATCTAAAAAAATTAATAAGAAGTTATTATCGAAAACTCAATCAAAGATACGTTTAAAAGACATTATCGAGGTAGTGTTCAATCAATTGTTTAGTTAGAACAATCAGCGATATAATAGGACAGCTAAAATTCCATACATAAAAGTAAATCCTTAAATTTTAAAAGATTTGAAGACATTTTTATTAGTCAGACAAAAATCTAAATAAATGATTATGTGTGTATAAGCAAACATAATACTTAATTGAGAAGAGCTACTCACCAAACCGGAAAACTTAAAATGTACAATAATAGAAATACAATACAAAATCCCTATAACAAACATATTGAATGACTGTGAGGCTACCGAACTTACAGACATTTTCTAGAGAGATAAAATTGAAAAAACAGGTACGCACTTACTTGGTTGAAAAAATAATAATAAAAAACGGATAAATTGATAGGGGTTTTAGATGGGAACAACTCATGGAAAAATGTGAAGTACGTAGTAGACTCGATTATGACTTCACGATTTAATGTAAACCATAATAAATATTTTGGGTGTTACATTGTTCGATCAAATTTCCTCCGAATACTTTATAAATTTTTTTAATAGCTCTTGGTGCTTGATGTCGTTGTCTAATGTTTTTATATCCAAATTATATGTTTTGTGGGCTGGTGTGTTAAAAGTTAAAGGTGTGAGCCTTGGAAAGTAGCTGGAAATAATATAAATCAGGGGATCCAAAATCGGTACAGAGTAGAACAATGAAATACTATTCAAATAAGGCGCCTACATGCAAACCGTACATTATATAGGTAAAAGTTAATTATGTGTGTACGATTGATGGTCCAGGTGAGGATCGCTTCGTAGTATGGGAGGGTGGGGTGTCAAGTGATGATGGTGAGCGATTGAGTCTCTTTAGGATGCCAGGCTGTCGTAAACAGTGACAGTACTTTTAATTTAATATAAGTAAATATTTTTTGTACCCGTATAACAGCCTATTTTTATTTTTAAATGAAAAATAAACACAACTATTCCCTTCCATCAGTTTGATAGATTAATTGGCTTGCGTTTTTAACAGCCCAGTTTTTGTCAAATAAAGGGCGATTGAATATAAATTGTAGGAAACATCGAAAATTATTAAAGTAAGTTTAGAAGTGGAGCGCAATAAAAAAGAAACATAAGGGAAAAATACTATATGAGATGCAAAAGAATAAATAAACAAAATAATAATTAACAACAATAATCAGCAAACAATCAGGAACATAGAGCACATTCCATTAAGTTATATAATAATCTCAAAGTGCGTGATAAAATGCGAAACGGAAAGAACCAACTAATAATGTTGAAGAAATTCTATAAGACAGTTCCGTCTTTCCACTAATTGTTTTAACTGTATAACCTACCTAGCTCAGGCAAGCAAATTGTTCTTAAAGTGTCAAATAGTAAACACTTTGAAACGAAAAGATCTGATGCTCCTTAAGTGTGAAAGTTGTAACACTCATGTGTTTAAGTCAGCGATTAGATTCTGAGCAAAATTTAATCTCAACACCTAAAAGCTGATAAAATATAGAGACAGACATATAGTACTTGAAAGCCTACGGTGTTGATCTACATATTGATTAAGAATAAACATATCTGGGATCAAGCATGCTTTCGTTTATGCAGCACAGAAAAAAAATATTATGACTCGGTTCAAAAATTGAGAGGCAAAACCCTTAAATTTAAAGGCAATATATAAAGTCAAATAACATAAAAGAATAAAATAAAAATTAAATAGCAAAATAATAAAAAACAATATACAAATATTATTAGAATGGAATGACATACTACTTTTAAATCTTACTCCCTGCCGTATTATATGTAAAGAAAAATGGACCAAGAAAATAGATTGTGGACCTAAACAAGAACAGCTTTATCTCGCTCTTTCAATGTACGAATTATAACCCACAAGAATCATAATAGAATATAGTCTAGCAAAACTGCTTACTACTTACTACTTGAAGTCTAAACGGTCTTAAGACCATGAATCCTAAGTTAGTGAAAATTATTGTAAATGACTTGCTTGCGCTCTTTTTATTAGTTTAACATACAACTATTGCTTTACCAACATAAAAAAAGAAAATAAATCTTACTATACAATTATTAACCAAATCTTATTATTTGGAGCCTCCTCCACAAACAGTATGCAATAAAATCAAACACTCTACTAAAATCAAAAAACAGGATCAAGAGCTAGATGTATAAAACGACTAATACAAAGGAAGAAAAAACCGAAAATATCAATATTTAGTGGGTATAAACCATTCCAGTGATAGTTAAAGTACATTATTTTAAAAACACACTACAATTAAAAATTTTAAGTACTCTACCGCCCGTTTTGCAAAATACCGACTCTCAAGTCATCTCGAGCTTTAGTACATCACAACCGTATTTTGCCATCCAAATTCAATATTAATGCAAAGGTTCAAGAATAATAAATCACAATACAATGGTTTCACGAATTAAATAAATAACTCAGATCATGAAAAAATAAATCCTTTAGCGACAATAAGTTTTGAGCACTAAAGAAAATAAGTCTCCTTAAGAAATAATTATAATAATTATATGAATAAATACGCCCTAATAACATGTCATCTAATAGATACTTAACCCTTAAATTAAAACATTTAACGTATTCATACTTTTCGAAACAGTGTAAGACTCATATCTCGAACTGATAAGCTAGTTCAATGCACTTATTTATTAAATGCAAGAAAAATGGGTAGAATAATAAAATAAAATATTACCATCCATCAATTATAAGAAATTAGTAACGAAATTTTGTAAGTTCAAGCAATGAGTTTGGAAATATAAAAATCTAACATAATCACTAAAAAAGTAGAAATATAGTACATAGGTTGACAGTTAAAATATATTAAAGCAATCAATTATTAAGTGAAAAATCAATGTCCGATCGATTTCCCTGTTAAAATTAAGTTAACTTGTTAAGGACAATAATACAATCTATCTCGTTTTAAGCGTAAAGCCTAGTCAAAATAGCTAACTACATAACATAAAATGTTTAAAAATCTGTAGAATACTAAGTTGAAGAAAACGATTAAATATAACACAAATTAAGATAGGGTATCATACAACGTCAATAGAAGAATTTTTGAAGTCAGTAAATGAGTACAAAACACATTCTTTATACATTTTTATCGTAGGTAGCATACTGAGAAAGAGTTGGGAAAACCCGTTTATAAAAAAAAATCAAGCTGCTAAGAACATCTTACTGTTTTCATTTTCTTTATTTTAGAAATTGATTTGATATGTGAGTTTGATGAAATAATTTTAGTTGAGTATAAGAAATAGTTTGACGGATATCTTAAATATGAAAAGTGTCATTTGATGAAAATCTTAAAGCGAGCAGAGGGAAAGTTAAGGAAATGATTATTTGATAAGCCTAAAAGATTACCTTAAGGAATTTAAAGAATGTATAAGCAAAATAAATTATTACTGAGGTAGAACGAAATCCAATATATGGGGATTAAAAAATAATAATAACAATAATCTCAATAAACGATGAAGTATAAATATTAAGATCAAAATTAGTTTGTTAAAACATGATTTATTATACCAGCTACACGAACTTCGTTAAGCTTTCAAGTGAGTACTAGAACTAAGGCTTATAATATTGACTTAAAAAGCTTTTTATAAAGCCGAAACAAACTCATGGAGTATGACTTGTGTGTTCTACCGGCTTGTCATTAATCTTAATGTTCGGTGTTTGTGTTTGCTAAATCCCTCAACGGAACAAGCTTAATATAAATCTTAAATTTAACATACTACAAAAATCTATAAAAAAAATAAAAATATATATACATGAAATAAAATTAAAACATACCCATAAGAAAAACATAATTTGATAGTTTCTTAACAAAGTACACCAACTTAAAAAATGTTCATTGGTTTATTAAAAAGTTATACTAATTTTCTCTATAAAAGTCAGTGCAATAATCAAAACAGATATATGCAAATAAAGGTTAGAAACGTAAGTAGCGAATAAGTTGGGTGTGCGTTAGAAGGAGGGACAATCAATAAACATACCACCTGCATTTCATAGACTCTCGTGTATAGAATCGCATAACGGAGCGTGTTTTAATATAATAATACAAGCAGGATCACTTTCCCCTATAACACTTTCCCCCTCTAACACCTACTCTCTCTAATACTAACTCTCTTTTTCTCCCTCTAACACTTTCCTCCTCTTACAACTTCCCCCTATAATATTTCAAACTAAATCTGCAAGTCTCAATACTCTTGTGTTGATCTTGTTGCTGCTGCTACGAAAAAATTCCCATCCCTTGCTTACATAACACTCACGAATGTTGTTGTTCTTGTTGTTGTTGGTTTTGCTTTTGATCATAACAATGCGGCCTACGAATGTACTGCCCTTTGACTAGCGTACTTCAAACAAGCACAATCTTGTCTCAATCCTTTTATTCTTTGATCACAGGTTTTCACAAACATTCATTGTTTATGTTTTGCCTGCAGGTGTGCAAGGCAACGCACGTCAAACAGCCGCCCTCTCGAATCTCTCTTATCTACTTATTCGTATCTAAAACCTTCTCCCTCTAACACTTTCCCACTCTATCCTTTCCCCCTCTTACACCTTCTCCCTCTAACACTCCCCCTCTCACACCTTCTCCCTCTAACTCTTTATAATCTATATGTACAAGTATCAATACTCTTGTTTAAAAACAATGTGTTGATCTTGCTGCTGCTGCTGCTGCGAAAGACAATTCCCATCCTTGCACACATAACCCCCACGAAGGATGTTGTTGTTGCTGTTGACAATAACAATTTACGTGTGCAGAGCAATGTATTTAAAACAGTAGCATACTTGACTCTAACACTAATTGGTTGAATAGCAAAAACTGATCCTGTCATTATCACAACCATAAGGCTCAACGTATTGACATTGCTGCTGCTGCTGCTGCGTAAGATAAGTTCCATCCCTTGTTCAAAGAGCCCCACGAAGGATGTAGTTGTTGTTGCTGTTGGTGTTGCTTTTGATCATAACAATGCGGCCTACGAATGTACTGCCCTTTGACCAGCGTACTTCAAAAAAGCACAATCAAGCATGCACAAACTTGTCTCTAAGTCTTCCTCCCTCTAACACTTTCTTGCACACAGTATCCTTCTAACACTATCCCCCTCTAACTCTTTCCTACTCTAGCACCTTCTCCCTCTTACACTTTCCCCCTCTATCCTTTCCCTGTCTTACACCTTCTCCCTCTAACACTCCTCCTCTTACACCTTTTCCCTCTAACTCTTTATAATCTAAATGTACAAGTATCAATACTCTTGTTTAAAAACAGTGTGTTGATCTTGCTGCTGCTGCCGCTGCGAAAGAAAATTCCCATCATTGCACACATAACGCCCCCACGAAGGTTGTAGTTGTTGTTGCTGATGGTGTTGCTTTTGATCATAACAATGCGGCCTACGAATGTACTGCCCTTTGACTAGCGTACTTCAAAAAAGCACAATCTTGTCTCAATCCTTTTATTCTTTGATCACTGGTTTTCACAATCATAAACATTCATTGTTAATGTTTTGCCTGCAGGTGTGCAAGACAACGCACGTCAAACAGGTGCCCTCTCGACTCTCTCTTATCTACTTATTCGTAGCTAAGAAACCTGCTCACAGTTGACTCTCTCTCTCTCTCTCTCTTATCTACTAACTTGTAGCTAAGTAACCTGTGCACACTTGACTTTAGCATATAATAGTTTCATAGGCAATGTACTTTGCTCACTGAACCTCACGGACGGTGATACCTATAACACCTTCTCCCTTTTAACACTTTCCCCCTCTATCCTTTCCCCCTCTTACACCTTCTCCCTCTAACACTCCCCCTCTTAAACCTTCTCCCTCTAACTCTTTATAATCTAAATGTATAAGTATCAATACTCTTGTTTAAAAACAATGTGTTGATCTTGCTGCTGCTGCTGCTGCGAAAGACAATTCCCATCCTTGCACACATAACCCCCCACGAAGGATGTTGTTGTTGCTGTTGACAATAACAATTTACGTGTGCAGAGCAATGTATTTAAAACAGGCGCACACTTGACTCTAACACTAATTGGTTTATTATTATTATTATAATTGGGGTGAAGTGCACTGCGAGCTAAAAGATCTATTGTGCCCCCTTCTTGGCTTAAAGCTCTTCCATCAGACCCAGTCCTTGTACGAAGGCAAGTATATTTACTGGATCGATGGTCTTCAGGTCAGTGAGCTGAATGACATGTTTTCCTAGAAACCTGCTTCTCTTCCCCACTAAGGCTACACATTCTGCTATGATATGCAAGGAGGATTCCCTTTCCATATCGCAGAATCTGCATGTATCATTACTGGCGATTCCTAGCTTGGCTAGGTGACCCATTAGTCTGCAGTGTCCTGTCAAAAGACCGGTGATTATCCTGAGTCTATTCTTTCCCATGTTTATAATCTGCTTGAATCTTTTCAGATTGTAAGTTCCAAGAAGACACTTGGCTTGTCTGAGTCCTGGGGACTGCGCCCAGCTCATTTCGCGCAAGAGTTTCTCTTCACTCCTAAGTTCCTGCCGTATTGTGCTTCTTCCTACCCCACAGTACGGCTCGGGCCCTATGAGGGGTGTCGCTGCCCCCAGCCTTGCTTGCTTGTCTGCCTCTTCGTTCCCAGCTATGTTAACATGTCCTGGGACCCATCTTAGGGTTAGCCTATTATGTAGTCCCAGAGTGTTTAGCTTGGTTCGCACCTCGCGAACTACCTTCGACCTAATTTCGATCTTGCTGAGTGCCATAATGGCTGCTTGACTATCTGATAATATAGCTATATCCCTATTCCGATAGTTACGCTTCAGATTAAAGTCCACACACCTCCCTATTGCACATACCTCAGCCTGGAAGATGCTGGTGTGCTTACCTAGGGACTCATGGTATTTTAGCCGAGGGCCTACCACTCCAAGACCGGAGCCTTGGTTGGTAAGGGTGTGGGATTTCATTTGGTGGACCTCTTCAAGAGATGTCCACTCCCTTTTGCTGCTCAGGTGAACTTGAAATTTTTGCTCGAACATGTGTTCGGCTTTCATTTCGTCCCTAGGCTGTGCCAATAAGGGAAGCTCACCTGACAGCATATCTGCATCTAGTTGACTCAGAATATGCTCCTTGCCAACTCCCTCGACCGACATTCTTAATAATGCAGCTTTCTGCTGTAGCCTAATTGTGTGATGGAGTGGGGTCATCCCCAACAGAACCTCTAGCGCTGATGTGGGACAGGTCCTCATCGCTCCAGTGATTCCTACACAGGCCATTCTTTGCAATTTATGTAATTGCCTCTGCACAGTGATTTACTGTGCCTTGTCCCCCCATGCAATTGCTCCGTATGTGAGCATGGGCCTTACTACCATGAGGTATAGCCATCTCAAAATTTTTGGAGAGGTTCCCCATGATTTCCCCGCTATTCTACGACATGTGTAGAGTGCTCTGCAGCACTTTAGAATCGTATTCTGAATATGGGTCCCAAAGTTCAATTTACTGTCAAATGTGACCCCAAGGTATTTGACTTCCCTGCTTGTTACTATTCGACTCCCCGCGAGCCTAATATCTCTCATCCTCTGCAACTTATACCTCCTGGTGAACGGAACTATGACGGTTTTTGTAGGGTTTAGGTTGAGTCCAACCTCACTACACCAGTCATACGTGATCCTAAGTCCCAGTTGGATAATTTCACACAGAGTTTCCTCATACTTGCCCCGCGCTATTATCACAATGTCATCGGCATAGCCCTGGCATTGGATACCCCTGCTGGTAAGTCTACTTAACAATTCGTCTACTAAGATACTCCATAAGAGCGGTGATAAAACCCCCCCTTGTGGACAGCCTCTTGTGGTTGTCACTGTTACGGTACTATCTTGTATAGTTGCCGTAGCTTGTCTGGACCTGAGTAGCGATGAGATCCATCTGCTAGTTGTCATGTCCAGACCCCTTCTATTTAGGGCAGCCTTGACGGCATCGTGTGAGGTGTTGTCAAAGGCGCCCTCAATATCTAAAAATGCACATATTGCTACTTCTTTGTTTAAAACTGCGGAACGCAAAGTGCGGTGCAGTTTATAAAGTGCCGTATCCGTAGATCGGCCTGCTCTGTATGCATGCTGCGTAGCTTGCAGCGTACTCCGTGTCAACAGAGTACTCCTAATGTAGTTATCCACTAGCTTTTCCAACGTTTTCAACAAAAACGATGTTAAGCTAATGGGTCTGAAGGACTTTGGGTTGGTGATATCTGTCTTCCCTACTTTGGGGATGAAGACCACCCTAGCTCTACTCCAAGTGCTCGGTATATGACCGAGTGCTAGGCTACTGACTAGTATTTTCCTCAGGGTGGGTAGGAGTATGTCCAGCCCCTGCTGAAGGAATACTGGCGATATACTGTCCAGACCGGGAGATTGTGACTACTGACTTGGCTAGTGCCCAGTCTAGAGCAGTCGGTCTGTGTCTGTCTTCCGTTTCGAGTGTTTCGCATGGGCCACAGGGAATACTTCCTGGGAAGTGCGTCTCGAATAGAAGCTCTAGCTTGTCCATGTTACTGGTCGTAAAGGTGTTGTCCCTACGTTTCAGGGCTAGATTCGCCTCCGGTGCCCGTTTGGATAATGCTCTATGGAGCCGTGCACCTTCAGTCGTACTAGCTATGCTTTCGCAGAAGTCCCTATAGTTCCTACGTTTAGCCTTTCGGATTTCCCTGCTGTACAAGGTGAGGCTTTCCCGATAGTTATCCCATGATCCGTCACTCTTGGCTCTGTTGAAGAGATGACGGGTGGATGTTCGTAGTCTCTCTAGACTATCGTTCCACCATGGGGCATCTATTTCTCTGCGCGTTTTGCCTAGTGGGCAGCTTTCTTCAAATGCGTTACTGATGCATTTGCCTAAATTCCGTACAACTCTATTTAGCTCACCTGTGCGTTTGGCTATTCCAAAACTTTCGGAGGCTAGGTTAAGTTTTAGGGTTGACCTAAACTTTTCCCAGTTGGTTTTTCTGGGGTTGCGAGCTGTAACGTTACTTTCCGTATTAAACTGAAGCTTAAAAAGGATGATCTTATGATCAGACATAGATTCTTCTGAGGAGACATGCCATTCTCTGAGATGTGGCCGTAAAGACCGACTGGTCAGGGTGATGTCTAAAACTTCCTCTCTTATTCTAGTTACGAATGTCGGTGTTGACCCGACATTTAAAATTTCTAAATTATACTTGAATATAAAGTCAGTGAGGCACTCACCCCGTGTGTTGATGTCGCTGCTGCCCCATATTGTGTGGTGCGGGTTGGCATCGCAGCCGATTAACATTGGCAGCTTCTCTCTCCTGCAGTAATCCACCAGCTTATCCACTTCCGGTGGAGGGCATGCCTCATCACCCGCGAAGTAGGCGGATACCACTACTATAGGGGGGGCGCTTCCTTTGCCTTTAACGGCAATGGGCACGCAGTCCCTAGTAAGGAATTCTGAAAGAATAGTAAAGTTAATGCCTTTTCTTACCATGATACATGTCCTAGGTTTCGGATCTCTGTGGTCCCAGATTACCTTCGAATTAGCGGTGTACAGGCCGGCGGTCGACTTCTTAAGGCCACTAACGGGGATGGTCCCGTAGCGGAAAGAGACCTGGTGGCCCTTCTCCACAATGGCATCCTTGGAGGCTTCATCGATGCCGATCACCATCAGCGCACCTCCACCCTCCGTCCTTCTCGAAATTACCTTCCACGCCTCGGTCTCGATCATGTTCTGATTCCTCAGCAAAATCAGTATTGATTCGTTAGACCGATCAGCGCTCCTTGGACAGTAGATGGTGATGGTATGTGGCGAGGGGATATCCTCACCTACCCTACAGTCAAGGGGTACTCCCTTCCACGTCTGCAACCTCGACGTCATGGTCCTCAGCCAATCTGCTGAGCCCTCGTCAGAGCATTCGATCACCAGGTGTCCCACCCTGAAATGAATGCCCGCGAACGCAACCGGGGTGCCCCATCCCGAGAGAATAATCTCATCGAGGATGGCCTGGGGATATTCCACAGGTAACACGGCCACTTTGACCCTTTTTGCCATCGTCGCGTAGGACGGGCGAGCCGCAGTGGGCACTGGAGGAGAAGGTTTCCTCACAGCCGTAGGGACGGAAGCAGCAGCAGCAGCCTTCGACGTGCTTGGACGCTCCTCCTGACACACCCTTTTGGGGGTCTCAGTAGGTGGCGTCAAAGTGTCATTCAGGCGTTTGGGGGCTGGTCCCTTTGCCTGCTGCGCCGTCTCTCTGCCGGTGGTCGCCTTTTTCAGCGCCTCAGCAGGGGGTAGTCCCTGCTGCAGATACCTGAGGTACCACTTCACCTTTGATCCACATAGGCCCTTCCTATTTGGATCGTCTATACCCCTCGGCTCTCCGAGTTTCGGAAGGGTCTTCTTCGGCTGCTGACTCCCATGTGCCGCCTGACTGTGCCTCCTGACCGCATTAACCGCCGGCCGCGCCGGTTGGCGCATGCTTTCGGTTGCGGGGGCGGCGTCTCGACGGGGATGTCCCGTCGCGGCGCTGGTCGTCTGATGCCTCCTTTGCCTCTCCTTGGGGCGATGTGGGGTTGGTCCTACGCTGGAGGGCCGGTCTCCGTCAAGGAGGCGGTCCTCAAAGTGTCTCGCGACACTGGCGGCAGGGATATCCTGCTGTACTTTATTGTTGTTGTGCTTCATACTTGTTCCCACGAGTTGCGGAGAAATTATGGTCCGCCCGGGCAGAGATCCGCCATACTCGGGTAAGGCTGGATAGAACAGGCGGTCGCCATCTGCCTGAGCCCACCGTTAGAGACTGGGCTAGTTTTTAATCCGGGCCCCCAGCCAGGCTGACTCTCGGCACGGTCCGATTGACACCTTAGCCCAGCCCGGAGTGAGATGTGAGGGAAGGGATGTAGATGGGTATTTGTGGGGGAGTTGGGAGTGTGTGAGGCTATGATTGAAAGACGGCGACACAAGCGTCTTGTCAGTGCGATAAAACCTACCGCACCCGCTGTTTGTCCGGGACTGCTTATTCACGAGGATTTCTCGCTATTCGCAGCTGACCCCGAAGGGCCGTTCGCTATCCGCAACCCGCGACCCGCCTGGTGGCCTCAGCTTAGCCCCCTCCGAACCATCCCACAAGTTCATCAGACCAGGACACTAATTGGTTAAATAGTTAAAACTGATCCTCTCATTCACACAGTCATAAAGATCAACGTATTGATCCTGGCGCTGCTACTGCTGCTGCGTAGGAAAATTTGCATCCCTTGTTCACAGAACTCCACGAATCTGTATGTTCTTGTTGTTGTTGCTGTTGACCATAATAATGCAACGTACATCGAACAAGCGTTCGCATTTCTCTATTTTCTATCCTTCCTTCCTTTGCACACTGCTACTCATGACCATAAACATTCATTCTTTATTGCTTGCTTTCAGGTTAACAATGCAGCGCACGTTAAACAGGCGCGCACTTGACTCTCTCTTATCTATCCTTTCTTCCTGTGCACACTGCACCTCATGACCATAAACAGGTTTACAATGCCACGCACGTCAAAGAGGCGCACAATTGACTCTAACACTAGTTAGGTAAATAGCCAAATCTGTTCCTCTGATCACTGCTTCTCAAGAATCTTGTTGATGTTGTCCTTAAGAATGCCATCTATGATTGTGGCTTGCTTGCAGGTGTATAATGCAACGCAGGTTTAACAGGCGCGCACTTGACTCCAAATCCTTTGATCACTGCTTCTCACAGATGCTGCTGGTTAATCCTTTGTTCTCCACATTAGGCTAATCAAAGGAGGGACCCGATCATGGGAAAAAAAGGGTCATAAATTATGATATGGAAGGGGGTCAAAAATCAAGGGGTCAAAAATCAAGGGGGGCGATAAAAGGGCCATAAAATTTAATGGGGTCATAAATTGTGATTGGGGGTAATTAAAGTGACAGCTACTTCCTGTTCCAGAACCGGCAATCCCCTACTACTAATAAGTTAGTCCAAAAAACTATTTGTAACTCTTTTATTTTACAGATTATTAATTTTTTTTAATACAAATTTCTGGATGTAGAAAATAACTTTTTGCAATAAAGTGTATACAGGCTGTTAGTTATCGTTAAGAAAATCGTTTTATTTATCAAAATACATATTTTTATAGGTAACAAGCTGTCTCGATAGGCGTCGCTGTATATTTTTTGAATTGCCTACTGCCGTATTTAAAAATAATTCAACAATGAGATCATCAATGTGTAGCCCTACCTATGCATATATTGAGTGCATACCTCAAGGAGCCCAAAACCTTTCCAACGAATGCAATACCGTGAAAATCTGTTCGTGCGTTCTGGAGTTATAGCGTCAGGAAGGAAAACCCGAATTACTTTTATATATATAGATAATAGCAGAAAAATGTTATAACAGCAGAAAAATACGTACAGATAGTTAATACCTAGAAAATGATTGCTTTAACTAATAGAAATTAATTAAAGGAACGTCTTTTAGAGTTTTAAATTTGTAATATTTTTTTTGTGCATAATTGTCTTTCACGTTTTTCATTCAATTATTAACGTATTAGAGTCAAAATCCTATCTTCATATACGTATATCGTAATAAATGTCATTTATTTTTTGAACTTGCAAAATATTTCGAGTGTTGTTTTTCGCCAAAAGTTTTAGCTCATATTGCTCAGCTCACATTTTCCACATTTGTAATAAATTGTTTAATAAGATGCCAACTGAATTACAAACACACACACGAAAAAATAAAAATTCAATTCGAAGTCGTCGTCACAAGTCAAAAAAGTTGCAAAATTAAAAGTTTTTATGCTGCAACCTCCACACCCAAAAAAAAAAAATATGCGCACAAAATAAAGTCACCAAAAAGTTGTTTAATTCCTTTCTCTCTCTCTCTCTCTCTCTTTCTCTCTGTGTCACTCCTTCCCATCCTTAAGCAACGAATCCAAATGTATATGCACTCGAGTGTGTGTGGTAAAGTTGAGCTGGTAATTATGAGGCTTGTTAGGAAACAAGTTGCGAAACTCAAAAAAGCCAGAATTCAAAATCTTTTGTGTGTGTGTGCACTTACATACGAGTTTTGCCACACTGTGCAATATTGTCGCTATGGTATATGAATCGATCGCTATATATGTGTGTTCCAGTTATATGATTGATGTTGCGATTTCTGCATTCTATGTTAAGGCATATGGATTTCAGCACTGTGTTGAACCTGCTATTTTTTTTTTTACCATTTTCCTTATGTCAGGTAATAATGTTGGAGCGAGATAATGAAAGCTAAGCTTGACTTTTGTCTGTTATGAAGACATAATATCATATAAATTGTATTGTAGTCTGATCTCTAAGTGGATGAATATTGTAAATAGTTGTGGTAACACATAAAAACTCAACCCATAGATTAAAAATGTTATATTTTTATCTCATACCATCTTAAAACACGATTTAAAATTAGTTTTTAAATTTATTTCATGGCACTAAGCTAAGTGCATATGCATCTGTCAGTTGCTAGTGTGCTGCATGTAATTGAAGCTACTTGCATGATGGACAGTGCACTACCCATAGCAATCAGCTTTTGCAAGGCATGCAGCCCGCAAGCAAAAACCAAACCACATTTGACATAACTAATGCAAATGAAACGCATATGCGATATACACATATATAGTATATGTATGATTATATATTTTGCGAACATGTACAACAAGAGATGACTGAAAGGGAAATGAGAGAAAAATACGGCAACGAAGAGAAAGAGAGAGAGAGAGAGAAAGAAAGAAATCCCGAGAACTGGGTGCCCGACGGAGATGCGAACTAGCACCGATAAATATGCAATCGCGATTCGCAATGAGTAAAAGGGAGATAGGAATGCAGGGTGATAGAGAAAAAGAATGGAGGGGGTTTGCATTACTAATGCGACAAGTCAAAAACATTCATTGATACATGTATCTACGTTCAACACATAAATAAATGCCAGCAGCAGCAGCATAACAAATACAAATATTATTATTATATCTTCAATTTTTTATACCCTGAACCCATATAATGGGTAAAAAGGGTATAATAGTTTTGTGCAACAGGCAGAAGGAAGCATCTCCGACCCCATGCAGTGTATATATTCTTGATCAGCATCAACAGCCGAGACGATATAGCCATGTCCGTCTGTCCGTCCGTCTGTCCGTCTGTATTAACGCGTCGATCTCAGAGACTACAAGAGCTAGAGACTTCAGATTTAGAATATAAGTTCTACTATACCATAAGCAGAACAAGATTGTTTCAAATTATTAAGAGCTATTCTGGTGTCCGATATACACATGGAATCGATAAGAACAAATATCGAATTTGGAAAATGTAAAAATGGGGGTTGAAATAACGGGTAACGATAGAATTTTTCTGAAAATGTTGTCTAAATCGGTTGAGAAACACCGGAGATATCGAATTTGATCGATTAAAGTTAAGTAAGTATACCAAAGTCTTTTATAAATTTAATATAGTTATTACAACTGGGTTCAGGGTATCTTCTAGTCGGGCTCTCCCAACTAGAGCCTTCTTACTTGTTTTTATTTTATGCGTGATACTCTATAAATGCAGACAAACGGTATACCAAACTTACGCATATACTACAAGTTTATAGAGAATATGTAAGGACACGAAGCATATATGCTTATATATGAATGTTTTTATGTATGTTTCGAACCGATTTGACTTCCAAATTGTTTGCTAAAAACTTTCCAGAGCACTTTACTAAGCATCAACTGAAAAAAAACTCAACAAACTATACAGGTGTCTTGTTTTTAAAGCATTTTTGTATGACATGTAGTTTGTACGTTATTAAGTTTCTAATGGCAACAATTCCATATTACCTTATACACAATTTTATACTAATGGTATTATATATTTGCAGAAAATTTCTGTACAGCTTTATAAGCAATTGTACAGGGTATATATGAGTCATATATTTACGATTAATGCACTTATATGATTTTCCATCGTTTGGTTGATAAATTCGTAAAGATAAACAACGCACATTGCGGTTGATCCAACTTTGTAAGGGGGGCTTAGGGAGAAATGATTCGAGTATAGGGATGAAGGCGAGGAAGGGATAACTGAGGCAGGACAGGGAGTCTGTATTGCGGTATAAGGCCTGCAGCACAAACAAATTGGATTAGAAAATTGTCAGCGGAATTGTTGGCAACGATGGGCAACTTAGCTGGGGAAAAGAGAGCAGGAAGTCAACGAGAGGACGAACGATGTACTAAAGAATAAAGCGGGCTGGGCTGGAGGGAGCAGGGCTGTACAAAGCGTTGGAAATATTGAAGCTTGAACCCACAGATTAATGAATATACTAATGGTGAATCGGAAGAGAAAAATAAGAATACAAATTTGTTTCGTTAGTTCGGGTATGCCATATTTTATTAATAAACGCTGAAAATATTACATACTTTTGAAAATGAATCTGTATCTTTATATCTCTTATTGCACCACTGCAACATAGGCATTATTATCTTTCAGCTAAAAATCACAAATTGCCAGACGGATACGGAAAAGCATACAACAATTTCCCAGCTAAATAACAAATCGCAATACCAGCTAAGTCATTAATGCTTGATTTAATCAATGTAATGAGTATTGTTAAAATAGTTGAAAGAGTAAATAAACAACGTTCTTCAACAATTTCGATATCTTATAAAGCTTTTAATATTTTATTTGAAATGCCTCAAGAATAGTATTCATTTTGAAAAGCAATAAAGTTTATGCTTTGATATATTGGCTGCAATTACAGTATTGATTTTCATCAATTATTAAAATCAAATGTTTCTTTCAAATCTATTAAATCTAGTAGTCCGATGCTTTTTTAACTTTTTTTTTTAGCCATACTGCTCTACTAGCATTGTGAAAATATTATTCGTGCTTAAGATCTTGAGCCAAAACATTCAATTATAACTGGATTCATTAGAAATGATTTTTTTTTGTTCCAAAAATCAAAAATCTTAAAAAAATTAAAAGAAACTAAAACAAAAAAATAATAATAATGGAACAAAATAATAAGGCACCCATCATGGAAATTCTTAATAGCTTAGAAAACTTAAATGTGTAAGGTAGTTATAATATAATTTAAACTTAAACATTGCACCTTCATCGATACTACTAGAGTACATCCCTACCAAGTATCGATAAAGCTATAATATATATCGAATGTAAAACTATCGATCGATGCGCTTCGACTAACCGATACACTATAAGTAAGAGAGACTGGCGCTACGACACACACACACTGATCGAATATATCTATATAAAAAAGCTAAAATAATATATATAATAAAAGGGTAACAAACTACAATCAGTTACCATTTAAAATACAATAAAAATCCTGTTAACAAATGTAAGTTCTTTGAATATTCTAAGCCGAGTATTAACTCATAGTTTTCATTTTATTTTTATTTTTTTGCAGTTGAATGCCAGGGCAATGTGCGGCTCGGGTAAGTGCTAAAAATTAAAGAAGGAATAAGTCTATGATTATAAACGCTTGCTTTTAAGATGCTGCACCAAGTGCTTGCATTGTTTGTCATGGTCCTATTCAGGAGCAATGTCATGGTTGCCATATCCAATTTTCACCTGGTAAACCGTCCATGAAGGAATGTCCCCGCGTGTCTGGTGTTTGCGAGCATGTTTACCACTTGCATTGCATTACAGTTTGGCTCATGGATCGTGAAGTTTGTCTACTTGAAATTGGAGAAACGCAAATAAACTAATAAATTGGTTTATTTAACGATATGAACAAAAATGTTGAAGAACGAACATTATTCAAATTGACGCAACAACAATAACTCGTTTGTCTTTTACACACAATATCAAAAAGCTTATTAACTTAATGGTATAAGCTCTGTTTTTGTAAAAATATAAAGCCAAACCGCCTTCAAAGTTACTTATAATTTCATTTTGAGTTCCATTCAATTTCTTGTTCGAACAATCATTCTATCTTAACCACTTAATTTTCCATTGTCAGCTATAGGGTTATGGCTTTTAACGCTTAGCTATTCTATAATTATCGGGCTAATCTTTAATGTTGATGTGCTGATTTGAAATTAATGAAATGCTTCTATACTCATCCTCTCAACCCCTTCTTCAAATGCATGCAATTAATGGAATTAGGGTTTGAATTTTTATGTCTGTTTGCTGGGCTCGCTTGCTACTTGTTGGCATTCAGTTCGAGCTATTTGCTTGCCATATACGAATGTCACTACTCCTTTGGCTGCAGCTGCTGTTGCCGTTGCTGTTGTGGTCTTGGTCTGGAGTTTTGGGTGCACTGCAACCACCCGAGGAGTATCGTCCGTCAGAGCTATTGAGAGCTGCATTGCATGTTCTCGAGTATCATGTTACTCCGCGTTACAATGTGCTGGCAATCATGGAGCTGTCCCGCTCGGGCAATGAACAGCAACAAAATCGCAGGGCCATGACCTATTTGCTGCAAGAGCTTGGGGAGCAGGTGACGTTGCAGCTGTTGCAGGATACGCCAATTGAGCAGCCGCGAGACCACATACTCTTCCTGGTTGACTCTTCGCAGGCGTTTCGGGAGCTGCGTTTTCACTTTGCCAAATCACTGTTCGACAGGGAGTTCAATTTCCTCATACTGCTCACCTGGCGCGGGACCCAGGAACAAATGTTGTTTAAGGCATTGCATGATATTTTTAAGACGTGTGTGAGCTTTCATGTCCTAAATGCTGTTGTCCTGGTGCAGTCCGAATACGATGATGTTGTACTTTTTTACGGATTTCACCTTTACGCACCCGGCTGCAATGTCTCATTTACGCCGCATCTGGTCAATATTTATGATCATGGCCAGTTGTCGGAGCAACATGATCTCTTTGGCCGCCCGCTTAAGAGTTTCTATGGCTGTCCACTGAATGTGAGCTGGTATCCGCTTCCGCCGTTCGTCATGTTTGAAGGAGATCGCGAGGATCCGCAACAGCGACTGGAGAGCTGGCGTCTAACCGGCGTCGATGGTGAGCTGCTCAAGCTGTTGGCAAAGATCTTTAAGTTTCGACTCCAGCTGCTCGAACCGTGCGAAAAGAAAAAGTCGAACATTAGTTTCATTGACTGCTTTCAGCAGCTGGAAGCCAACCGCTCCTCAGTGGCCATTGGCGCCCTCAGTGCCTCTCACTTGCATCGGGAGCACTTTTCCACGACCTGTTCGTATCATCAGAGTGCTTTGGTATTTGTGGTGCGCATGGATCTCTTCATGGGCGCTGTTAACCAATTGGTGCAGCCATTCTGTAACTCTGTTTGGCTAGCATTGATTCTTAGCTGCCTTTTGGCTGTACTGCTGCAGTGGGTGTATCGCTGCAGCAGGCGCATGATGAGGAGTGTTCACTTTGATCTGACAGCAAGTGTCTTGAATGTGCACACAACGCTTCTTGGTAATCCATTGCACGCACTTGCACTTCCCCGAGCGACAGCGTTGCGTAGCTACTTGGGGGCTTGGTTGCTGCTTGCCCTGGTGCAACGTGTCGCCTACCAGGGCAAGCTGTACGATGTGTTCCGTCTGCCATTCTCTCCACCCGTGCCGGAGCGTATTGGGCAGCTGCTCGAAGGTGGCTATCGCTTTTTGGCCTCGGACTACGTTGACTATTTTCCGTCGCATCGTACTATCTTGCGAGAATCTAGTTTTATGCAGCGCTTCGAAGAGGTCGAGGCGGCCGAGGATGGGTCGAGGTTGACAACGAGTGCTCTGCTGGGAAATCTTGCGCATTACAATCATAGAACCTTTCGCCATAGCCGCTTAATCCATGTGCGGGAGCACATCTATCTGCATCAGCTGGTTATGTTTCTGCGTCGTCATTCCATTTTCAAGTTCGCCTTTGATCGCAAACTCAAGCA
Source organism: Scaptomyza flava (assembly GCA_030179655.1). Lineage (NCBI taxonomy): Eukaryota > Metazoa > Arthropoda > Insecta > Diptera > Drosophilidae > Scaptomyza > Scaptomyza flava. The sequence goes on from JARNME010000314.1 coordinate 24,693,977, forward strand.
GCTGCAATCTTCGGGCATTGTGGGTCACATCAATCGTCATTTTGAGCGCCACACGCATCATGCACCTTATGCCCAACTGACTCGCGGTCCAACACCGGTTCGTCTCGAAATGTTTTGCGGACTCTATAATATCTGTTGTTTATTGCTGCTCGCGGCGTTTCTAGTGTTTCTTCTTGAACTGCTTAGCCTGCGTGTCCTTTGGCTAAGGCGTTTTTTTGCTGCTTAAGTATTTGTTTCTTCTTTTTTTTTCTAGTTATTATGATTGAGCACTCAATAAAATTTAGATGCACCACAAATGTTAGTCGTTTTCTTTAAACAAATTAGGATATTCAAAAGATCTCTATTCTTTTTAGCAGTTAGTTAATGGTAAGTTCTCATGTTCAGCCCTTAGAATTGAAAAGTTTCCATCCACCTATCCTTTTTGTAACTGCCATGCGAACTATCGGGGCAAAGGGTCAAAACTTTCCACAGTCATACCTTTGTGGAAACTAATGTGATTTTCAAAAGCAATGCCTTATCGATTTTTGGTTTGGCTTAAGTTCAATACTTTGTTAAAATTGCGTACCATTATTCAAGGTCATGTAGGAATTCTACCCTAAGAAATTCATACTTTTTTTTATGGAAAACCAAAGGAGCATTATATTTAAGACCTTGATCTTTTTTTGTTGCCTCCTAAATCTGGGCTTATTGCTCAAGTTGCATGCCCGAGCCTCGAGCTAGGCAACAGTCCTCGTGATTCCTGTCAACTACTGAGCTATGTCAGTCAGAGGTGACCCTAACCGTTAAAAGCGTTCTGATGATAGGGTTGTGCACAAAATTCCGGAGCCTTACTTTCACATTTCCATTATGACACTGCCACGAGCATTTGCAGTTTGGGAAGGTGGAAGAGGGGTCCGGGTGTGTATAATGTGGCGGTCTCGTTAACAAACAAGAAGAATAACAACAACAAAAACTTTACAACAATAACGAACAGAGAGAGAGAGAGAGAGAGAAGACAGGAAGGAGGTTGAAGAACAAGAACAACAACACGGGTTGGACATAAAACGAACTCATTAGCCTACATAGCCGCATTTTCCGCCTACATATGTGGGGCATGTGGCATGTGGCACAAGGCACAAGGCACAAAGCACAAGTGGCACACACACATAGAAATGCGACCGAATACTGTTTACAGGCACTGTCTATAGGCACTGGGTGCATTCAGCTTGTTGCAATGTGCAACTGCTGAAGCTACTGCTGCCACTGCTTGCTACATATTTTGTTTGCTTAAATGCCGGAAGTGTTGCGGGTCAAAGCAGACGGAAAGCGGGCAGCCATACAGTCATCCAGCCATCCAGCCAGCCGTCCATTTCGCCAGTCAGAGAAGAGCCAGTGGAACGATGACGAGCAACTTGTAACAGGGGCCATTGTTCCCGCACCCGCCTTTAATGGTTGCAAGCAACAAATGTTGTCATCATGTTGCACACAATAGTCAGAAATGAGAACTTGGAGCTGGAAGCCAGCAAAGCGGGCGGCAAGTAAAATCCACACACACATACACACACTCATACTGATTGCTAGACATGTCTACCTCGACTCCAAATATGAAACAAAGTTGGCAACACAATCATCTATGTCCAAATCCTATTTACAGTTTGTAATAAAAGTTGATGCCACAACCTACACATATTCATAAATGTATGCATGCACGATTCAAACCGTTAAGAGTCCGAAGTGAACATTGCGTTTGAAGCACATGGTTAATGTAGTTAATAAATTATTATAAAGCTAATTTTATTTAGTTGTATTACAACATTTCATCATCTTAATTCAAATACAAATGTGATTTTTCAAAAGAACCTCAAATAAAACGTTGCAGTCGGCGGTTGCGTCCGACTACGGTATACTCGATAAATGTTTACCTTCGGTATCGAGCATGAAAAAATCAATTTTAAAACTCTGCATAAAAGCTTATTCAAATCTTACATTGTCAGAGGAATGTATAAATTGATAAAAGTATAGATTTAAATTCATATTAATCAAAAACAGGTTGCAAATATCTGTATCTATTTTTCTAACACTGTATAGAATAGGTAACGAGACGAAAATGCCAACAATAACTGATTTTGCATTCGAAATTCAGATCTCAACTTGGAAATTAATTATCATTAGTAATACGTTCTTGCTGGCTACTTTTAAATAACGCCCGTAAAGCAATCAGGCACCTATGAATAATGTGAGATATGGTCTTAATTTCGTTCAGTTTTCCATCCAAAAATCTGAGTCAATACGGATTTCTTAACAATTGCGATAAGCTTAATATCTTCATCTGCTTTTCAGTGGCTTTAAAATGGATTTTATGTTGACAAAACAGCTGGCTAAAATAAATGTTGTTTTCCTTTTTGATAATGAAATCATTGTTTTACCTTAACACCATTGTCAAAAATTAAAGTTTGACAAAAAAAAAAAAAAAAATCATAGTAGTTAATGGTTGTTAATGGCTGATATCAGTTGAAAAGGTTAATATGTTTTGATTTCGATAACATAAAAATAAAGCTGAAAGAGGCGCAGTTAATGCTTTAGCCCAAAAAAGAAAAAATCACATAAAATTAAAAGAAGGGAAGGGAGACTTGGACAGCATACTTGCAAAGCTAAAACATAGGCATTATGATCACACATTGAAAGTTCTGAAACACTTACACAAAGTTAGTTGAGTAAAACATAAATTCGATCGAGCTAACAATAATCCCACAACCATAATAATGCGTACTAAATATTGCATGTTCTATTGCGATAATTTTTGTGTTAATTTCAACTGAGTAATGGGAGCTGGCTCATCTACCTGTACTGCCACCCATGCACCCACCTTCTCATACACATGCACCCCCTAAATTAAGTGCTCCAGCGTATAAGATTCCCACCAATGGGCACACACTTCACAACACGATGGACGTTTAGTTGAGTGCGGCGTCAGAGCGTCTGATAAGCGCTGATAACAAAGGTAAACAAAGACTGGCACAACTCCCCCTACAATACGCCACTGCTCCCCGCTTTGCCCCGTTTATTGGTTTGGCGGGAAACTCTGCAATTCGTCGGCTTTCGAAAGGATCCAGGCGCATGCGCCAACCGAGCGATGGGACACCCGAGTAGTCCTTTAACTAAAAACACGTCGGATGGAAGCGTATAAGAGTTGCTCATATGAGAACAGGCCAAATAAACTGGGAAATTTAAGATGCTCGAACAGATGTAGGTTAACAATATGCCAAAATAAGCTGGCAGCTGATTGAATGATTTGGGTTCAAATCATTAAAAATTGCATGAAAAGTGAGCTGCGAAAATGTTTCAATTAAAATGGCCATGAAATTTAAATGCTCAACGAGTGAGATACCCAGTAAAATGGTTCATGTTTATATATTCACTTCTCTTTTTAAAAGTTCTGCTCGACTGAAAGTTGATCTTTGCTCATTGTATATCGTTGGCAAAAGTTTTAGCTCGAAATAGAAAACTCAATTTATTCACATGTTATTAATAACTAATTCTTAACACAAAAAAAGCTAACCATTATGTATTGAACAACCTCAAAACTTTTTTTTTACAAATCTAGATTAATGTACTATATTTTTATACATTGAGTGCTTGGTAGCACTTCCACTTCTTTAGCCTTCTCTGTCTAATTGCTGGGTATAACGAGCCAAATTTGCAATGTTACTAAGTTGTCTTTGGTTAAAGATTTGTGACTTGGCCTTGGCTCTTGGCTCTTCGATTATGCGACATTTTTTAAGGTAATCTCATAAATGATCTTTGGCAAGATTTTGGTTTAAAAGCAGCTGATTGAACTGCAGCAGTCAACAGTTCTTCAAAGGTTTCTCCATTCATAGCAAACGCTTCTTAAAATGCATTTTACCTTAAAGTTGGTTGTTTTCATCTGGCTTTTTACCAGCACAGTTATGGCAGCTCAACTGCCATCGAATGCGTATTTGCCACCAGCAGTAAAATAACCTCAGCTGGAGATACAGACTAAGGCTGAGATGGAGCTGGCTGCAAATGCAATTGCTGCACTTCACGAGCATCTGGCAACACTGTGGCAGCTAGCGCAGCAGCAGGAATATGCATTAGATTTGCCACTAGAAACTTACTAAACCATCAGCACTCCGCAACTCACGTAAAACAAGCATTAATTGGCTTCTTAACTTATATATATCCTGTAATTAAATCAACTCAATTCCGCTAAAAGACTTTCAAGATCAAAAAGAAAGCAAAACCATTCTACACTTTTATTAAATGTTCATGGAAAGTGTGGTTTGAAATGTTTTAAGCATTTTTACTTTAAATACATCCATGTAAATTGTTTTAAATGTTTTATCTAAAACTTTTATAGTAAAAATCTTAATATTATGTAAAATAAACAAGTTCAAAAGACACTAAAATTATCAACACTATTATTTATATTTAAATTTTTTTAATATTATTTTAAAACTATTCTTCTCAATTTCCAAAATGATACTGATATCTATTTGACATTTATATAATTACGGGGTATTTTAAAAAGTTATAGCTGCAATTGTGGCTATTGTGCATCATAAAAACGATGATAGAAGTCAACTCTTTGTTTTGGGCAGCAGAACCGCAACTTAATCCTTGTCCACAGGCCTCTTCCTGCTGCATACCCTACACTCTCTGCCTCTCTGCTTCATAACTTCCACAGACTGTTGCTGCAAGTCAAAACTTGTGTGTGTGTGTGTGTACGTGTTCGTTCGTGTGGGTGCGGTTTAATCAAGTTTCGCCACTTAAGTTTGAGCTCGGTGGAAACCCCTCAAAAGCCTCCTGACCGAACCGTTCAGAGAAACTGAAACTGAACCAAACCAAAAACTAAAAACCGTAACCTCACCCTTACCCTTTCTTTACCTCTGCCTCTGCCTGTTCCGTCTACCAACCTGCGTCTGCCACAAAAGTTTCGAGAGCTTTACATCGCTTAAGGGCCTTAAGAGGCAAATGCACAGGCAGAGGATTGGGGTATCCAGTACTTCTACTATAGTGAGATTCTAACCTGTTACGCATTTACCGGCTGCATATGCCAGTCCATTGTTTTATGGCCACTTCTCCACACTTCTTCAAGAGTACCCCTTCTAACCGGTACTCTCTTGGCTTCTACAGTTTTTTAGCCATTCGCACCACCAAAGTTGCCTGAACTTGTCTTTTCCTGACTTTGGTAGCATGCCAGCAACTTTAAAATCAATTAAAATGAGTGCCAGCATGATTGCGCAAAGTGATTGTATACCCCCATAAGTAATACATTCTAGCTATGCACACATTACTATGTGCCCCATTTTTTTTTTCAGCCATTTTAAGTACCACACGTGCATACATATATGGTATAAGCAAAGCAGATAGCTTGATAGCAAGTGTAAATATGATAAGAAGACTTATGTACTTATAATCATATTAAATGCTTAATTTGAATCAAAATCTGAGATCTTTAAGTTAACATTTATAAAAGAACTATTAAATTTAAAAGTGTGACCAAATCATATCCACAACATAAAAAGAAACTTAAGACTTTTTAACAAAGTATTGAAATTTGAAATCGAGTTGACTTAGAAAATTACAATGACATTATGTCAAATATATTTTACTAAAACCAGATTTGAGTCATTTAAGCCAAGCAGTCGAAACGTGAATTTTTTTTTTAGATTTTAAAAAATATACAAATATTTGTGCGTGTGTGTTTTAATGAAATCCTGCATTATTGGAAACAACAAACTTAAAACAAAACTCTACAACGCGACGTTAAATCGTTTGATTTGGGAACAAGTTTAAAAAAAGTTGACAAACCTTTAGGAAAAATAAAAAGTCTCTTTGTACTAAAAGGTAGGTAACAGCCCATAAATTTCTACCGATTAGACTTTTGCATCGAAAACAAGTCCTCAATAATTTCCATTCGTATTTAAGATCCAATTTTACTTTAATACTACTAAGTACTAGAAAAACAATTGAGAAATGTGCGATCGGACGTAACCGACTACGCGTGCTCTAGATACCAGTGTTCTTGTGGATCTTTAAAGGCGCTTATATGGTTAGCTTAGCTCTAAATTTATAAATAGAAGTGTGACTTATAAGAAGCTAACGCGCTGACAAAGTCAAAATGATCAGAATGTTAGTGCGTTAAGCTTGTTCAGGCAACTGAAATGGGTAGAAAGCTTATATAAAAGTGTATAACAATTATGTTCCTGAATGTTTGTATGTGTGAGAGTGTGTGAATCTGTATCTACCCTACGGTTTTTGTATGGGCTAGTTGCATATATAAAATAGTCCATTGACTAGCTATAATGGACAAGTCAAGGACTAGTCCAAGCGGGTGCAGAAAATTACATTGGTTGGGCCAGTGTTTGTTGTTATTGTTGTTCAAGCCTAGCCCACGACTTTCCCACGTAGACTAACACTGAACCAGTCTGTGTAGATGCAGCGGGGGAAAACACTTTTTTAAATTATCATTGAGCATTGTGTGGTGAACTGCTATTCCACGTGGCCCAGTTCATGGATGCGTCAAAGTGGATGCAGACGTGGATGCGGAACAAAAACGTAAATTTACGAATCATGAAAAACGAACACAATTTTGCGCCTCGTTGATGTTCGTTGCAGCGGCAAAAAAACGAACGAGTGAAAACGAATTTATACATTTTTCAATTTACAATATAGCTTACTGCTTATGAAATATGTTTGGCAACAGCGCAATGGCTAAGGCATCTGCTTAGTGAACGAGAGTTCCAGGTTCGAATCCCGTCGTAGACCATCATATTTCACAATCGGTAAGTTTATTTGTATTCTATTTCTTCTAACACTTGCATAATTTAAAATTAAATTACATTTAAGTAATATTTAAAACAACAGCTAATTTAACGTTTATATGATTGGCTTCGTTGGCATCTTTTTACCCCAGATACCAAATACTAGTCCATTTGGTCTGTTTTTTGACTAGTCTTGATGGCCTGTTTTATGGACTAGTCCACGTGGCTGCAGAGGCGGCCGATACGTCCACTCCAATGACATCCCCGTGTTAAATGGAATAGGAGAAATACATTGAAATGGCATAGGCGTGGGCTAGTAGTAGCCCATGTGGGCTAGTCTAATCACTATGTTTGGCATAGTCAACGTGACTGCAGGGTATTTACGTACACACATGTGTATGAATAACCGTCTGCAAAAAGGCCAAAGTCAATTGTCAATTGTATGGCTGCTGTTGTTGTTGTTTTTTTTTGTTGCTTGTTGGTTGTTAGCTTCATTATTTGCCAAGTAAAAGTAATGAGACTTTTGTTGCGTTGCACATGAGTGCGCCTGTTAAGCTTTATATTTGCACACACACACACACACACACATGTTATTCGTAGGAAAAAAGGTGCCCCTCGCAGCCCGCAATCCTCAAAATCCTTCCACTTTCCTGAAGCTGTTGCTGGCCTTTTGTGTGTAGGGCAAACAAAATCGCAAAGCGTTGACAGCTAGTGGGCTGCCAGGGGACGCACATGTTTGCAACAACAACTTAAGTTAAGAGTGATCGACTGCTAAATACCCTGCCAAAAACGATCTCATCTTTTTAAGTCCGTTCGTGCATCTGTGTTACGTTCCGATCTTGGAGACATTGAGACTTAAAGCTTAAGTCGAAAAACTAGAATTTTCTGCAAACAACAATTGCCACAAGAACCAACTGGTTCTAATTTGCTTGCGTCTTCCTGTACTTACGTTCATTATTTAAGTTTATCTCATTTCTGGACTTAGAGTATCTTCCAGTTAGCTCATTCTACTTGATTATACATATGTGTTACTCGTCTAGTTGATATTTTCTAAATATTATTTTATTGTATTTAATTTTAGTGCTGGCATATTTCAAGGAAGAAAATTTGGAACTGGTATTGAATAAGTTTGGCTAAGCACCATTAGTTATTGCTTAAGTTAAGTGGTAAGTAAGAGCCTATGATGATATACAAATCAAGTTAAGGGTTTTTGGTTAAGTTTAGTCTCATAATCACATATGAAAATAAGACAAAGTATTTTTTTTTATACATTTATATATCATTCTGTTACATAAACTTGCACAATTTCCTTATGCCCCGCTTAAAATTTGTAATGGGTGCAGAGTATAACAAAGGACAACAAAAACAAAAACAAAAACAACAATTGGGAGCAAACAAAGTAAAAGCATTTGGAAGTGCACGCCAAAGGCTGAATGCAGGCAGACAGAGGTAGCAGGCAAACAGGGCTAGCTAGGACAGTAAAGAAAGTGGGGGATAGGGGTAATATGGGGGTAATGGGGCTGAGCTACAGCTGGGCAGCTGGTGATAAGGACTTGAAGCTGGCATCTCTGGAACCGGGCAAAATGAGTCCTTTTTGGCTCTTGCATTACCGATAGAAAATAAATTAATTTTCATAATAATTAGCCGCATCGGTAGCTCCCCCGGCTTCCCATGTTTCTACTCCCCACTTAACCACTCTCCTCCAGAGCCACACACACTCTGCCGCATTGCCTGAAGCCCTAAAGAGAGCGGGGAGGTGAGGTGGCAACCCTTTCTCTGCGGAGCTGAGCGCCAATAATAATAACATTGTTAACACAACGTGCGCATGTAATAAAATCGTTTATTGAATTGGCCATAAATTTTCGAAGCTAGCAACAGCCGCAAAATAAAACTCAATGCCCCTTCCCTGCACGCACCGCTTCCTTTCTCCTTCCTAGCACAAAGTCAAAAATTGCAGCAGTCACTTGGGAAACGAGAAAACAGAAGGGCCACACGTAAACGGAAGCACGGATAAAGGGTAACTCGGGTTCGTTTGCTTGGACTCGGGCTTGGGCTTGGGATTGTGGGTGTGCGTGAGTGTGTGCGTTTTACACTTGGGCCTTTGTGTAAAAGTTTAGCGTACATTTGAAGCCACCGTGAAGTATTGCTATTTCTCTCTGAGTATCTCTCGCCCTTTTTGTCTTTGGCAGTTGAAGATGCTGTTAGCTTAGATGTAGCCTGAGGAGTAGCTTTAGCCTTAGCTCTGTATGTGTTAGGTAGAACAAAAACATGAAAATAACTTTGTTTTCCCATAATATAATCCGTTTAAGTTAAGATAATGCGGCGTTTAGCAATACGCTTTTGTGCCTTTTGCGAGAAACCGTTAATAAGCTGCGATCTATTTCTAAATGCATACTAGTAGCGAGTGATGAGTCGATTTGCGTTTGCTTTTGTACTTTATTCCAAAAGTTAAACTAGTAAGATAGTTTAAGTGGAGAGAGCTGGATTAGAACATTGAATAGTAGGTACCCAGAACTCGTGTTTTTAACAATTTTAAACCGTATACATCTTTGAGATAGCGTAATTTGGTACAAATTTGTGTAATACTCTGATTTCACTACGTTGCATACTTAATAATGCTGCGTCGGAACAATGCGGGTGCTTCTGTATTCACTTAAGCGAAATTATAAAGAAACAGCTGTTGTGATAAATGTTACTGACACATTTTATTTGATTTTTATTTCTTTTTTTTTGACATAATATTATAATATTACTAGCATACATCCTTGGGAGACGGGTTTTTGAAAATCGGAAAACCACATTAGTATTTCTTTGTTAATACGTACTTACAAACTGAGTTTCAAGTTAATCGGACTAAAAAAGTTGCATACAAAATTTATCGGGCATTTTTTCAAAATCTGAAAACTACTAGCGTATTTATTTGTAACAAAGTATTTACAAACCTGGTTTGAAGTCGATGGAATGAAAAATGATTTTCCATAACGAGTTTTCCGGACATTTTTCTTGTGAGCGGATTCCCCAAAATCGTAAAAAGCTATAGAACTATTTTCCATTCTTAACTCTCAAACCATTCTTAACTCCAGACAAACAGAAAACCTCTTAGGGGTGGAATGTTTAAAAACTCTTTCTAAGTACTCTAAGCACATAAGTAAACTTTTGTACAAATTATAAGTTTCTATCTATTTGGGCTCAACGTTGAATGCCAATGAATGAATCAGTCTGGACAAACCCTTTTACGGGTCTAGATAAGTAATTATTTGTTATTATCGCCAATGTTCCCTACATAATATCAAGAAAAAATCTCTGTTAAGCTGTTCGGTCAACGCAATTCGCACATGTTAACTGAAATGCGCTAATGGTAACGCAAATAATATCAGCATCACTCACGGAAGCAATGAATTGAACAGACAAATTCCGCCCAAAATTCCCCCTTTTGCAAACAGATTCATTAAAATCTGCTTCAGGTGGTATTATGTTCATACCAAAGTCGGATAATTTAGGATAACGCTTGCTATAATTTAGATAGTAGTTTATTCACCTTATTCGTGTTTTGTTCACGATCAAAATTGAACGAGCTTAACAACTGAACTAAAACATGGAATTGCTTTTCAGCAAAACTTGATCTACTGAGCCTATTTCACATACAGAACAGATCAAATGTAACAAGTTCAACTTATAAATTGGTGATCTTAAAGTATATACAATTAAATGCCCACGAGGTGGAGCTAAACCTAAGTTGCCAGCTGTGAATTTATCATAATTAACCATTTGATCGACATTTCTCAATGCTAAAAAGCATATAGAAATGAACAGCAAAAAAGGTACTACTTTAATTTGATAAAGAAGTCTTTGGGCCTTGGGATCTGAAGAGAATTGGCGCATTGCTCTGCGCTGCTCTGTCATCCGCTATTCGTTTGCGCTTGCATTTTAACAACCACACATAAATTGCATGTAGTGCCATTAAGAAGCATAAAAACATTCGCTTTGCCACTTCGCCAAGTGCACGCGCGGAATTGCTGGGAGCCTTCCCAAGAGTACGACCCTTCTGTTGCTGCCTTCCTTTTCTCCTTCTCATCTCGTCTGTGTCGGCACGATGGGCCACTTGGCTCTGAGCGAGCTGCTCCTGGGCGAGTGAAACACTCGAAATGTTTTCAATGCTGTTCAATAATTTGTGCAAGGACAACAGCGTCAATAAACGCGACTAGCTGACTAAGAGATAAGCCCCAAACAAAAAGAGTGCTTTAGCGCTAGCTAGCGATGAGCGCGGATCTAACAAATTTTACATGAGTGTCTTAGAATCATAATTGATTGCTTTTCAAATACAGAAGCACCCAAATTTCGTTGTCGTATATTATATTTAAATACCTTTTAGTTGATAATTATTAATATCAATATATAACAATTATCAAACCTAGATAATTAAGTAATATTTTTCTTGTGTTTGCATATATTTGTTTTTGCGTATCTTTTGTTTAATAAATTCTGTTTAGTCTGGCAACTCGTCGCAACGCTGCCCTCCGTTTTAGATTATTGAAGAACAACCAATTAAAAAGCTTAGTAGGAGCATTTGATAATGTCGAGTATAATCGTGTCACGACTGGCTTTCATCGTTGTTAGTGTTTGAAGGCGCATACTAAAAATGAAAAAAAGTGAAGTGTTGTGCAAACAGTTGCATTATATGTCAGAAGGACACTTAAGCGGTTAAAAGTTACTACTAAAACCAAAAAAAAAAAAAAAAGAAAGAGGGATTCTCCTGCATTGCTTTCAACATTTGAACTGTTTGCCAATTATGAAATGTTGTGTTGTGTGTTTGCTACATGTTTTAAGAATGCAACTGGAATTTTTGAAGCTCGAACAGGTTTAGTTAGAGCGTAAAAGACATTCCTTAGTCTTTCAGGCTTGAGCCGGCAAAGGTGATGAATGGGCCACAGCACCAACAACAATAATAATATGAATAATAGGGACAACAATGGACGTGCTCTGTGTCCATACGCTGGCTGCGCTTCTTTTGTGAGTGGAGCAATGTTCTGGCGCTAACTTTACTTTTAATATGTTAAACTGTGGACTCGACAGCGCACAAAAGTGCGGCATTCCATGTGGAATCCAGAATTCTTTCCTCCACCCAGCTCCTCCTCCCTAACACATGAAATGCTCATAGTCGGCGACGGGGACGCAGAGTGAAGCGTAGTTCATAAAATAGAATATATAAAAAAAAAACAGGAAAATAATAGAAGAAGCAAAGTGAATCGGGGTCCCGGACTCCATCCACATACATACATACATAGATAACACACACAAAGCAAGTGCACAAAACTGAAAAATGTAGCCAAGCACTTTTTGATTTATGGAGTCGGGGTAGGAGTGCAGGCCGGGTTAGCTCTCTTTTTCTCTATTTTTCTAGGTTGGCTAGGTGGAAAGAGGATGGTGGTCGGAAGTGTAGACAATTTGTTAGAATTTATACAAAAACGCAGGCCGCTTTAGGCTACGAATGATGGTTTATTTTTATTTTTAAATACTCTTAGCAAGAGTATGATAATTTTGTCAAAAGATATGTCTCCAAGCACAGATATGTTCTAGGTTTGCATAATATGTCTGTTTCGATTAGAACTAGTTTCTTCTAGCCTGAGTTCACTGCAAACACATTTCTCATTAATATCACATGTGACTACGATTTATCTAGTTTGTAAATCACATTTCCTGTAAATGTACATTCCAAAACACATTTTCGTTGCAGAACAGCATAACAAAGCTTAGCATTTGACTTCTTATCTATGTTGTGCTAACAATTTGATTGATACAATTATATTCTGTTTAATTGAAGTGGAATCAACCATTGAAATGTAATTGGTCAAGAACGTGTCATATTAAAAAATTCTTAAGGAAACTTTAAGTAAGGTTACACACATACCCCAGATTTTGTACGACAGCTGACTTATCTAGTCTTACCTTAATAGTATGAACTGGTAGACTCTATCCTGAAAGGGTATACTTTATTCAGCGTGCCCAAGGTAACTTTTCATGTTAGCCAGTAAAGGGCAGGGTAAGTCACTTCGGGCTTAGAAGGGAAGGGGTCATGTACCTTATAAAACATGAGTGGCATTTTATTTTAAAGTAGCTCAAACAAATGCCCAGGATTTTCTATAAAGTTAAAACTAATGATTTTCACTTAGCATAGCTCGAAAGAATAGGCAAAGAGGAAATTTAGGGGTTAGGTGGTGGTTAGCGAGAGATGTCAGGCTTGCTGTTGCTTCTTTGCTTCTTTCAGCCTTTTCAAGCAGACATGCCCAGCACAGATTTACATGACATTATGTCATTGTAGTTGTTGTAGTTGTTGTGTGCTTTTATGACGTCAATTATGTTTATGAATGTCTAAACAAAAACTTCTATAAAGCCTTCATCGTTTGTATTGTCCTCGTTGTGTGCACACACGTACACACACACACACACACGCACACACACACACACACACGCACAACCCACATTCACACACACACAGGCGACGATGATGACAGACACACATGTCTGGGCAGTGGGGTAAGTTGGGTGAGTTCGGTCGGTAGTATTCACAATTTTCGGGTAGTTTGAGTTTAAGTGAATTTATTACCATGAGCAAAATTTATTTAAGCAGTCAAATGCACGTGAAGTGCATCACAAGAAAGCTGTCACACAGTTTCAGGCTGACGTCAAAGGCGATACACAGAATACAGTGGTTATGCGCGGGAGAGCGGCGGAAGCGCGGGGCAAGTGCATATGAAGGAGGCTCAAGGGTTTCGTTCTTATATTTTTTGTTTTTGCTTGCGTCAGCTGGAAGCGGTAGGGTGGCTCATGAGTTGAAAATAAATAGAACAGCTGCATTGCGTACATCAATATGCAAATAGTCATGAGAGAGTCCAAATAGTTGGAGATGAGAAATAAAATTTGTATCTGAAACTAAGCAGGCAAGAAGAAAAGGTTTCCTGCGCCCACAAAAAAAAAAAACAACAAGTGGAAACTATGCAGTCGGATGCAATCGACTGCGGTATACTTGTTACCAGTACCGTTGTTGGTAAAAAGAGGCCTGATTGCAAAGGGGTAGGATGCGGCAGGGGTAAACGCTGCCTTTCAAGATTGTCTGATGCACCAGCTGCCTTCTTTCCAAATTTGGTGACTTTAGCTCAAAGTTTGTAAAAGGTGGTGGATGCGTGGCTGGGGGTGGTATGGGTGGAAGTGGCACCCAAATTTTTGAGGTAGATCTTTGTGAAATGTCAATTGCTATCTTCATACCAAATTTGGTTGTTCTAGCTCCACTACTCTGGCACTCTGACGAAGCGTTGAGGCAGATGGGGGCGGCTAGGGCAGTATTGGTGGGCGTGGCATCCTAACTTATGATGCAATTTTTGGGGGATCATTATCACCTATCTTGGCACCAAATTTGGCGGCTCTAGTCCAAAAACTGTGGAAGATATATGCTTTTTCTACTTATAAATGCGGGGGCTGGGGACGGAATGGGTGTGCGTGGCTCCAAAATTGCAGTTTTTTGAAAGTTGCTAGTAGCTATCTGCTTACCAAATTTGGTAGTTCTAGCTGTAAGGACGTGTGAAATATGTGGATTTATCGGTTTTGAGTTATCGAATTTATCGATTTGCCAGCCCCCAAGTTATCCTAGAACCCCCATCTTGACACTAGATAAAGAGAATTTTAAATTTTAAAGTTTCTAGCTTGAAGGGTGCGGAAAATAGTGGCGAAAATACAGACGGACAGACGGATGGACACCATGACGGACATTGCACAAACCCAATATACTCTTTAGCTTCGGTAACGAGCATAAAAAACTAAAATATCTTAGGTGCCCGTTCCAGACTTTGCAAATTAACTAAAAATTCAAATAAAAAAAGTTAAGCTCATGTTGGGAAAAATACCAATATGAATATGAATCATTAAGTTGTTTAAGGTGTCTGTGGCGCGATCTTTTGACTTTTGATACAGTCCCCAAACTGGGACCCTCGACTTTGTGTTTTCTCGCCTGAGCAGGGACTTCAGTCTCTGGCCTCAAGTGCCAACAGTCGCGAGTCGCCCTAATGTCAAATGTACAAACACATTGACATTGGCAGGGCACCATATAAAGCGCACTTGTGCCAATGACTGACATCTTCTGCAAAAACACATACACACACACACACCTAAGCATGTAGGTTTATAGAGAGAGCTAAAGGGAGATAGAGAGAGAACACACACGTTGCTCACTTGGGGGCAATGCAAATTCAACGCTGTTGTTGTTGCAGTAGCTCAACCAGTTGCCAGACGTAATTCCAACTGAAAAGCAATATACACACATACATCCTCTCACACACACACACACACACTCGCACACATCCGCAACAGACACAACACTTGCAGGACATGCATGCACAACATGGCAGATGGAGTGGCAACCGTTGACGAGGTCGACTTCAGCTCCTTCTCAACAGCTGCTGTAGATGTAGATGTAGCTGCTGCTGCTGCTGCTGCTTGAAATCAAATCAAATTCCCGACAAACATCAACAACAACAACAATAACACCAAATGCATGTCCGGAGCTAAGCTCTAAACTCTGTGCTGTATCCTGTCAATTTATAGTGGTAAGGCCATATATTTTCTTATTTTTTCGTTGTCAACTGTTTGCTATATATGACCTTGACATGCCCATTCTTCTAAGCATGCGCTGCCCCCTTGCTCTTTATATGAAGCTTAAGCAATTAGCGACTTACCGAATTTTGGCTCACAAATGCGCAAAGCTTGAGTGCAACAGCTTCAAGCAAAGCACTTGGAAGTCACTTCTTGCTGGCTCAGCCTCTATCTGTTTCTATGTGTGTGCTCCTATGTGTGTGGGCGTGTGTGTGTGCGTAATACGCTTTTCGCACGATTTGTTGTCGAGTGCTTACAATGCCCCTTCCTTCAACCCAACCCGACGACGCGTCCTTCTCCACGCTTCAAGTGGCCATGCCCCATTGAAGAAGACTTCAATTCAGTTCAGTTGAGTTCAGTTCGTAGCGCACCTACAATTTCCGCATGTCAACTGCACTTTGCATGAGTGCGTTCTAACCTTACTCTCCCTTCCTCCCGTCACCCAATGCCACACAGCCCAGCTACGACCACTTTCTGATCCATGCCCCAACTATATGCCCCTCACTTAAATATTCCCTCTCCCACTTTTTATTTGGTTTCCTTTTTTTTTTGTGTGTCATTTCCACTTGATTTACAAAACTCAACGCCGGCTGCCAGAGCAACAATAACAAAACCACATTTGACTGACTGAATCCTCTTCGCCGCCCCCCATTTTGTGTTGCTCTTCTCCCCATTCGCCCCTCTTCCTGTGGGCTGCTCCTCACTGTTGATTTATATGCACGTCGATTCGACGTAATTGAAGACGTGATCGAAATTCAAATTTTTGATTTTTAGACCCGTGACTGCGTTTACCCTCCATTTCTCTCTCCCACCACCAATCGCATAGCTGCCGCCCTTGTTTGTTACACATATTCACATTGGCAGCGTCGTCTGCGATAATGTGATTTTGGTTCACGCTCACCGCCCAAATCTCCCCCTATTTTGTGTCCTGTGCATTCTCCATGCTAATGTCGCGTTACATTTGCAGTTTCCCTCTTCACTACTACTATTTTTTATTTTTATTATGTAGTGCATTGAAATAATTTTCGTTTTTGGCAACAAGTGAGCCCCCTTCAACAAGACCTTTCCCTCTTATTCATCTCTCTACCACCTGTCGCATTGCATTACTCATCGAAACTCTAGCCAGGCATTTTATCAATGATCTAAACCGAAATCCAAACTCAAACCCCTCCCATTCGCATTCGCATTCCTATTTTCATTTCCCTTTCGCTTCGGCTTCTGACTCCCGCTCCTGTTACGCTTTAGACTGCGCATCCAGTGGCTTACCAACAACCAGCAAATCATTAAAAGCTTTGTCAATTTCACATTTTATCAGTTTAAGCATATACTCAATGTTAAACGGAGTCCATTAACTGTAGTATGTGGTCTGTTTGAGATTTCAAGGCAAAATAACTGTATCGATTTTTGAAATAAGTAATTCAAGTTTACAGCTTGTTTTTGCATGGAAATCTTTTGTCTAACTACCTAAGTTAATTACTGATTTTAAGCTGAGGACCTTAATGAAAATTAGGTTTGGCTTAAGTGCTGCCGCGAACCAATATGAACTTTTTACATATAAAGAAATGTTTCCAATGAAAGATTTTTCTTATTGTATATTATAGTCGTTATTGCTCTCTCTCTCTCTCTTTCTTTCTCACCTCTCTCTCCTTTGCTATGTGCTACACCTCCGCTAACTCCTACTGAATTGTATTGCCGTCATGGCATTCGATATCTTCCCAACTTGGTTGAATCACCCATGAAAACGGATTGTCGTCTGTATCCCATTTTCCCCTCTTTCCTCTTTCTTTCTATCTGACTATTTGACTGTCTGACTGTCTGTTCTGTCCAGCTGTCTCTCTATCCATCTGTCTGTGCGTTTTGCATATCGTTTGCTCATTTGACTTTGGTGCTGACTGAATGACTGCCTGATAGGCCGAAAGACCGACAGGACGACTGTCGGACGGACTCGCGAGACGTGACCTGCTGCCATGTCTAAAAGCTTTCAATAATAATGGCATAGCCTGAGCTGCTGCAGCCTCGGCATCTGCTGCTGCTTATTAACATTGCCCCGTTCTGGCTGCCTTTCGTATTTGTCTGTGACTGTGTGTCTTCTGTGCGTCTTGGGGATTATGTCTCGAGTCCCTCTTCGGCTCCTTCGGACTTCATCAAGCTCCCTCCGACTTGTCTTGTCTTGGCGTTAACTTCAACACCTGTCGCTTCCACCACTGGCCTATACACACAACGACCTATCACCCTCCCATCTCCCATCACCCCCCACCTGTCTGTCACATACAGAAACCAAGAAATTCCTTGCCTCCCAGCCCGCTTAAACCAAAAAACCTCCATTTAACCTGCCCCCTTGTCAGCCACCAGCCACCCGCTAGACACATGCTAATGGTAAATGGTTGTGTTGTCGACAGTCAGAGACAGAAGCACAACTTCATATGATGTCGTTGTCGTTGTTGTTGTTGTTACTGTTGTTATCGTTGGCTTTATGTGTCACACACATGCATTCACGCACACACACTCTCACTTACTGACTGCTGTATTGTGTTTTTGTCTTACGGTACGTTTGTGTTAATATTTACATAATTGTGGTTAAAAGTAGCTTTTAAGATGTTTTTAACTGGCAAATGGAGAAAAGCATTTTACACACACATTTCCTCCTCTCTGTTGCCCACTAAAAATGTTGCCTCTCCTTTTAAAAAAACCCCTTCTCTTCGAGCGCGCTCCGTCAAGTTTGCCATTTACCAGTTTTGCTTTTGTTTCTATTATGCGCTGTATTTAATGGCAACAACAACAACTGACAAATGTGTTTGATGGCATTTTATTGCCATCCTGTGCCCCCCTTCTTTAACACCACTTTCCTTTGCTGCTTTATTTTATGTTTTGACATTTTAATCAAGGGGCGAATGTGTTAAGAGGTTTATTGTACAATTTTTTTCTATGTGGTTGGGTGGGTGGTTAGTAAAGGTTGCTGGTCGGGCAGGGTGCATCAACAAGAATAGCAAAAATTTCTGGCATTTAGCTGGTTTTTGCCTATACTCACACACAGAAACACACACACACACAAACACACACACACACACACACACACACACATGCAGACATTCTATGCACACACTCGCAAAATTGCTGAAAAATATTTTTGGTGAACCTCAAAACATTTCATTTTGGCATTTTCTTTGTGTGTGTGTGTCTGTGTATTTGTTGTTGTCCGAATTTGTTGCAACAATTTTGTCGGCCCTTCCCCCAGCACATGGCAGCGTGTTTAGTTAGCTCTTGACGTTCGCCTTGTGCCACCAAAACGTTCATGTTGGTGTGTGTGTGTGTGGGGCTCTTTATGTTGCAATAAGAGCAACGCTTCTGATGCCGCAGCCACAAAACTTCAACTTTTACCAACTTGTTCCGTCCATTTGAGCTCCGACAAGACAACTGGATTCCTGAATAGATTGGGGAGGGAGAGCGAGGGTGAGTGCCTGGGTTTCAGTTTGGGTTCTGCTGGAAACCACACAAGGCAAAAATTGTGGCAAGCCATAAGCTCAAAGAGCACAAACGCTTCAATGATAACAACTAAACGCCAAGCAAATTCAAGTAAACAAATAAAGGAATACCGGGAGAGCATTTAAGACCTGTTTGAAAACCTCCAAGTTGTAAGCTAAGGTTTATATTTAAAACAAGTAAAATAGTGAATTAGTGAAACTTTTTCAGTCGGGCTGGTCGCTGCGTTCTATGATAATTTGATGGACACCTTGAGGAATGCGAACAGCTTTATTGCCACAAAAACTGTGATAGAAATGGGATTTTCAACTCAAAAGGCTGGTGGCATGGGTGGGCGTTGCATCCAAAATTTTGATTTTTGGGGGATGCCCCGAGCAGTATTTCTACCAAATTTAGGGACTCTAGCTTGAGAACTGTCAAGGGCACAAAGATTTCAATTTTCCAAGGCAGCTGGGAGCCGAAGCAGTCGCGCGTGTTTTTAAAGGATGTCACCACCTATCTTGGCACCGAATATTGGTGGCTCTAGCCATTTAGGCGATTCTTATTGTAAAATACGGGGCGCTTGGGGGTGGAATGGCTGGTTGTAGAACCAACATTTTTGATGGGGACGCTAATAGCTGTCACCAAATATGAAAGGCCAGACTCCAGTAGGCGTAATAGCCCAATCTTGACACTTTATCTCTCTTTACCATCGGTTTCAGAGAGAAAACAAATCTCTAGTGTAAAATCAAGAACATTCGTTGGTAATAGTCTGCCTGACTTTTTTAAAAGCAACGTTATTTTTTAAATTTCTTAGCACGTCTGTTCAAAATTCAAGAACAAAAACTATATCACATGCAATATTTTATGTAATATTTATTTCTTTCTATTTGTATTTGGTCAGTTGCATTGTGACAGCCAAGGTGTTCGGACGACAGCAAACTTCGCAGTCAGTCTTGTTTACAAAGTGCCACAATTCTACTATTTTTCAATCGCGAGTGCCAAACATCAACAACAACTGATTTAAATCTATTTAAAGCTGACAATCGCTGATAAGCAGCAGCAAGAACAGTTGCTTTGCTCTGACCGGCCAGCCAGTCAGGGCCGAGCCCCAAAAAGTGCTGCCTACTTATAGGCTGTGCATTAAAAAGAAACCATTGCATAAGCTAAGGCTGTGCGATAAAATTTCGTTTCTAGGAAAAGTACTGCATACCTCCAGGCGAGACCAGAAATCCCAAGGGAAACAAGCTGTTCCGCTGACGCTGTTGTTGCCTACGAAGGGCACTCAGTATGGAGCCGTCAACATCAGAAAGTGCCAAGGTGAGGTGGCAGTTGGCCCCCACAAAGTTCAAGATCATGGCTGTGGTCAAGCAGACCAAAGCCAAAAAAGCTGCTATGGCGAATGCTATGGACAACGGCTCGGACAGCTCTTCTGGAACGGAACCGGTGGAGGTCAGACGTAAAACCCCCATTCGCAAAGCCCACCCTAAGTCGAAAACGGACAACTCCAACCGGTTTGCAATGCTCACCGATGACAGCGACGACAGCGACGACAGCGACGACAAAGACGACGACATGCCCCCGGCATCCACTGTTCCCACTGCAAGTGAAGAGGCCGCCACAGCCGCACCAAGGACCATCAAACCTCCCCCCATTTTTATCCCGGATGTGGGTGACATAAAAGGGTTATTAACCGACGTGGAAATTGCAGTCGGCAATTTAAAATATGACTATAAGTCAGGGAGAGACGGAAGAGTGCGGATCACCCTAGACGACAAAGACGGCTACTCCAAACTCAAGCACTATTTAAATGGCAACGAAATCCGCTACCAAACGTTCCAGCCCAGGGACGAGCGCGCATACCGTATAGTGGTCAAAGGACTCCACCACTCCACTGACACCGACGAAATCAAAGACGCATTGGCTGCGCTAGGGCATACAGTTCGTGGCAACGAAATCAAAAATGCCATTAGCCGCAATACAAATACGCCAATGTCCATATTTTTCGTTAACCTGGAACCTGCCAGTAACAACAAGGATGCCTTTAACATCAAGCGTTTGGGTCGCTGCGTGGTCTCTGTCGAGCCACCTCACAAAACCAGGGAGGTCATTCAATGCTTCCGCTGTCAGGGATTTGGACACTCCCAGCGCTACTGCCGCCTTGCTCCTAAGTGCGTCAAGTGTGGAGGAGACCACAACTCAGTGGAATGTCTGAAGGCCAAGGACACCCCTGCCTGCTGCACCCACTGTAATGGGAACCATGCAGCGTCCTACAAAGGTTGCAAGGTCTATCAAACGGTCAGGGTACTGCACTTCCCAAAACCAAGGGTAATCACCCAGTCCAGAAGAGACACTGCACCAGCCACACTCGTGCCCGGCACTTCCTTTGCCAGCATTATGCGTAGACAGCAGCAGCCACAGCCACAGGACGAAAATGTCCCATCCACCTCCAGCCAAACATCGTCTAGAATGGACAAACTTGAGGCCATGATGGAGAAGCTTATGGACCAGTTTTCAGCAATGACCAGCCTCCTAACGTCACTGATCGCAAAACAATGCAAATAAGTCTCCATATAGTCCTATGGAATGCGAACGGCCTATGCAGCAGCAGGGCAGAGGTAGAACTCTACCTTAAAACAAACAAAGTGGACATACTTCTAGTTTCTGAGACCCATTTCTCCCAAAGATCACACTTTTCAATTTGAGGTTACGACGTGATAGCAGCCAATCACCCTAACGGCACTGCCAGAGGAGGAGCGGCCATCATCATAAAAAGCGGCATTAAAGTTATTGAGCTACCGGCTTTCCAGCAACAGTGGGCTCAGTGTGCAAAGGTTAGAGTATCGGGTCCGTGTGGAGACTTGACCATCGCTGCTGCGTACTGTCCACCTCGACACATTATTGAGCAAAGACAGTTCCAGGAGATGTTGGACAGCCTTGGCCTAAAATTTATAATAGGTGGCGACTTTAATGCCAAGCACATCTGGTGGGGATCCAGGCTCAATAACCGCAAAGGCAAAGCGCTGTACAACTGCATCATGGAGAAACACCTGGAATGCCATTCATCAGGTGAGCCGACGTACTGGCCCACTGACAGCAATAGGGTTCCAGATGTGCTCGACTTTGCCATATCAAAAGGCATAGCCAGGCACAAAATCACCAGCTCAAATGCCAATGATCTCTACTCCGATCACAGCGCTGTCACACTCTGGGTTAACTTACCAGCAGATACAAAGGCGAAAACTACCAGGCTGATCAAGCAAAACACCAATCTCGAGCGGTACCAAAGATGGCTGGAGCAAAAACTGGATCCTGAGGTTATCATCGAAAACGGCGACGACCTGGACAATGCCGTAGAGGAACTAAACATGGAAATCCACAACGCCGCCCGCTATGCCACCCCTGCTCAGAGACCGCGCAACACAGTGCCACACAGAGACAAGCATCTCTGGTCTCCTAATGTTGCTGCCACAGTTGCCGAGAAGAGGCGTCTACGACGAGTATGGCACATTTCTCGTAACCCGCGCGACAAGACGGCGTACAACAGAGCAGCCAAGGCCCTGAAGGAGCTGCTCCAGAGTCTGAGGAGAGAGTCCCTTGAGCAGTACCTGCTACAAGTGGAACCATGCCAACCCGACCACAACCTATGGCAAATCACTAAGGGGATCAAGAGACCCGCAAGGAGAGTGGAACCTGTGAAGGATGTATCCGGTTCCTGGTGCAGAACCGAAAAAGAAAGGGCCTTAGCATTCGCCGAACACCTCTACTGCTCTTTCTCCCCCTTCACAAGGTGCTCTCCAGAAGACGAGGAAGACACTATCCGTTCCCTAGATATACCCCTCCAAATTTCTCTTCCCATCCCGGAGATTGAATATGACGAACTCCTTGGCGAAATAAAGCAGCTCAAGTCCTCTAAATCGCCTGGATATGACGGTATCGACGTCCCAGCCATTAAAGCTCTACCGCCAAAGGGGACTTCCCTTCTCCTCAAAATCGCCAACAAATGCTTCCAGCTAGGACACTTTCCCACCCAGTGGAAATGCGCCGAGGTGATACTGATCCGAAAACCTGGGAAACCTGCAGCCAATCTCGCCTCCTATCGCCCGATTAGCCTATTGGCCTTACTCTCCAAAGTAGTTGAGAGACTACTTTTGCGTAGAGTTCGACCAATACTGGAAGAGGCCGGTTTGATTCCACATCACCAGTTTGGCTTCAGGGAGCTGCATGGCACTCCGGAACAATGCCATAGG
This sequence comes from Scaptomyza flava, assembly GCA_030179655.1. Taxonomy (NCBI): domain Eukaryota; kingdom Metazoa; phylum Arthropoda; class Insecta; order Diptera; family Drosophilidae; genus Scaptomyza; species Scaptomyza flava. The sequence continues at coordinate 24,717,093 of JARNME010000314.1, forward strand.
ATCGTTCACAAAATTCTGGAAGCTTTTGAGGAAAAGGAATACTGCTCGGCCGTCTTCCTTGATGTCAGGCAAGCTTTCGACAGGGTTTGGCATACAGGATTGCTATACAAGCTGAAGCTAGCGCTACCAGCCCCTCTCTATCTGCTGCTCAGATCTTACCTAACTGGTAGATCTTTCTACGTTAAATGCGGCGAGGAGAGCTCAGCAATAAGAGAAGTCAGAGCTGGAGTCCCACAGGGAAGTGTCCTGGGCCCGACGCTATACACAATGTATACAGCAGATATGCCAACCATCAGCGACCCTAGAATGCTCACTGCCACTTATGCCAATGAAAAGTCCCGAATCGTGGCGTCCAGCATAATCCAAACTCAGCTGGACCGCTTAAACACATGGCTAAGACGGTGGAATATTGTAGTCAACCCAGACAAATCCACACACACTACGTTTGCCCTGAGAAGAGGAGACTGCCCTACCGTCAGCCTGGACGGCGTTGCCATACCCAGCAGCGTTACTGCAAAGTACCTAGGCCTGGTATTGGACAGGCGCCTAACCTGGAGTAGTCACCTCACACAAAAACGTTCCCAGTTGAACGTGAGGTTTCGCAAGCATCTGTGTCTGCTAGATAGAAGGTCCTCCATCAATCTAAGGGTCAAACTCCTCATTTATAAAGCCATACTAAAACCTATGTAGACGTATCGAATAGCACTCTGGGGCACTGCAAAGAGAAACAACAGGGAAGAATCCAGTCTTCCAAAACAGGTCCTGCGCATATTTCTGAGGCGCACCCTACCACACAATGCAGAATTCACCAAGAACTAGAAGTCCCTCGCATAGCCAGGAGTGCTAGGCTCTCGAGGTATATCTGGACAGGCTGGACAACCATGTCACCCTCTGCCATAACCTGCTGGACAACAGTACAACGACTCGGCGACTGAGAGGCTACACCCACTGGATTTGCCACCATATAAATTCAAATCCTCCAACCCCCCCCCCCCCCCCCCCAAACCACCTTTTAACACCAACAACAACTCTCAAGTCAGGGCAAAAAACTCATTACACAGAAAAGTCAATGTTACGCAGTGCAATTCGCTGATATTCCCCATAGGGACTGATTGCAAATAAAGACTAAAAGTTAAAAAAAATAAAATAAAAAAAAAAAATTTGTATTTGGTAAACATACAAGTCCTAATACCCCTTTGTACAACTTTTTTTTCAGCTGTATCAAGTTACCTGTTCCAATTTATACGTTTTCAATAGTAGCCTGTCAAAGGAAATAACAGCTTCAAACAATCTACAGATCCGAAATAATCTTAAAGTTTAATTGTGTATCGAGCACCAAAGAAAAATTGAGAAAACGCAATGAATCTTCGTCAAATGATAGTCCTGCTGTTCTTCGTGCTTTTCTTCGGCAAAGGGATTTGCGGTAAGCGATCTATACTTAAAATGACACATACAAAACTAATTGTAATCTTAACTTAACAGTCATGTTCGAAGATAGCCTTGAAACTCGTAATATAGATGGTATGTGCTGAAATGGAATTGTAATTTTTATTTTGAGTTTTTATTTATATTTCCTTTTGCATTTCAGATTTACGTAATGAATTCTTCATTCGTGCTCTCGTCGAGCGGATGAAATACGATAACGACATGCCATATGGTAAGTGTGTGTAAGAAAGAGAAGGTGTTCAGAATTCAGTGTATCTTAACTATTTCGCAGTTGAAAAGAAGTACAAACGCAGTAACAACTATCCCGATATGGACTTAAAGCGCGAATTTGCTAGTGACCAGGCTAATCCCTACATATAATCAGTTCCCTATGAAATTAATCAGCCGACTTTTGCAGCTCATCCAAATTATGCCAATGCTTCTGTTTCGTTAATGTTCTTTTGAATGTTTTAATAAAATTAATCTTGTATGTTGTTTTTGGAACAATATTTTTTGAGTTTTTTTTTCTCAAGGAATACATTACTACATACTTGTATTTACCGTAATTTTATTTCATCCAGATCGTTCGTTCGTTTTGGTCTTTTGATCGAACCTTATAAACAATTTAATTGAACGAATTAAATGGTTCAGCAAATATTTAACTTCTATACAATTTTTCCAATTGAATTAAAATGTAAAACTTTACTTCCAAAGAAGCTTTCATTGAATTTAGGTTTTAGCTTGAACCGGTTCCGGGATGCCCAGCACAATTTATGTTACATGCACGATGAAACGTTTGGTGGATAGCGCCTTTTCTAATCTAGATCTAAAGTTAAGCATTATCCATTAATTTTGTTTTTGTGGAGGCTTGTTAAAGTTGAAATTGAAATACGCTTTGTTCAGTTACTTTTTTTTTTTTTTTTAATTTTAGTTTCGAGTCTTACATTATACAATCATTAAGGGGTCCAGTAACAGGGTAACTGCCAATCTTATCAGTGACACTTTTTCGCATGCTTGTTTATGCATTTCTACCACCCATTCCGCCTCCAGTCCCTCCCCCCGCACATTGAAATAGGAAACGCCTACATCTTCCAGAGTTTTCGAGCTAGACTCATGAAATCTAGTGCCATGAGTGTTGACGACGTCCCCCAAAAAACAATAAAAACTTTGGATGCCGCCCAAACCAGCTCCACCGACTAAAAACTGGTAAGCTTATATCTTTTGAGCTAGAGTCACCAAATTTAGTAGTAATATAGCTGGTGGCATTTCCGAAAGATCTGAATCAGACAATTTTTAAAGGCGGCGTATACCCCTGCCGCATGCTTACCGCTTTGCAGTCAGGTATCAAGTATACCGCAGTCGGTTGCCACTTGTTTTTTAAACTGTTATGTTGCATACTTTGAGGCGTTGCTAAGCTTTAATGCGCATCATACTGATCAGCATTTGGCGGCTAGCCGAAGGGCCCAGGAAGAAGTTGTGGGAGCTCAGTCAGTAATTTATGCCAATTACCAGCGATTAAAGAGTTGAACGCGTGCTGGATAGGATGAGAAGAAAAACACTAAACTTTTGCCAAAGCCGTAGACAGCAATGTGAGAAGGCAACGCAGAGCGCGAGTTGAGAGGGAGAGAAAGAGGCGGAGTAGGGAACATAGGGTATGGATTCAATGGGGCAAGCTGCTGGCGCGATAAATGCAATCAAATTTAATTTTGACAAATTGCCTTTGAATTACGCGACCTTCGACGCTTGGCGCCGACAATGCGGCGCCCAACACAGTTGAAAATTGTTGTTAAAATAATAAGTTATTATTGTGTGTGTGTGTGTGTGCGTTGTTGTTGGTGTGTTGACTTTATGTTTGTGTGTGTGAGAGAGAATACAATTGCCACAATAACAACAGCAATTTGCGCTTGAATTGATGAAAACACAGTGATGACGACGAACTTAAATCGCAAAATTGTGAAATATGCGTATACGTAATCATAAAAATTATGATTCATTTGCACACTCGCACACAGAGAAGGCCAGACACAGACAGAAAGGCAGACAAAAAGCTAGAGTGGGGAAAACTGATTGGCCATTTGGTTTAAATGCAAAAATTAATTTGATTGAACTTCGTGCCCAGAGCACAAAACACAGAGCACAGAGCACGGAGCATAAAGCATAAAGCAGGACGAAGCGAAGTTGAAAGTTTTTGTTTTCAGTTTTTCGTTACAGGTTCTCACCCCCGCCCGCGCCTCATCCATTTCAGTTTTTCATTGCAAAGTTTAAGCAAACAATATATACCATATATATATGCTCTGATTATTTAGTCGCACTATTTTCCAAATGAAAATTGAATTTCATCAAGGACAAAAGGATTCAACAATTTTCCGATTTCTGCCAACAAACTGGCATATTTACATTGCATTTCTACCATCCGAATTTATGAGCTCAAAACGCAAATATATGAGACATAGAGTTATTAAATTAACTAGATACTTATTAGATCTATGTGGGTTGCAGAAAATACTAATATTAGATCAATTGCCAACTACAATTTAAAATTTCCAAAAAGTTTTACGCAAAACATTTCATTTACAAAGCTTTTAATGTTTGTAGGTTTTGTTGTGAAAGCAAATATAAACTGTTCTGTGCAAATAATGTTACTTATCTTCTTACATTGCTGCTCCTCTATGCGATTCTCACAATTCTGCGAACTAATCTTTTGCCACATTTCACTGACCTTTTTAAATAGCTTTTGGATTAAAAAATAACAAAAAACAAAACAAAAAATTAAAAACAATTTATCAATATAAATCTGTTTTGCTGCAACCTCAAATAAAAAGTCAAATCAAAAGATAATAAAAAAAAAAAGACTAGCCAGTACGAAATGCTGCTAATTAGCAAGGATAGTAACGTTTTTATTCTCGCAGTGTGTATACCCTGTGGTTTCTTAATTTGTAATGGACTGCAATAGATCCTGACTGAAATGGCTTAAAGCTACAAAGCTGCAATGTTCAAAGTAGTTTAAAAAATTCGATAAACTTGTGGAAAACTTTTGTACGAAACCTTTGTGTTACCCATTTAATCAAACAACTCAATACTAATTTTCCGATATTGCATTAGCTTGTATTAAACTTTGAGAATAAGCTACAAGCAACAAAAACTGGCACATTCAAGCAGATTTTTATACTTTTTATATGTCTAAAGTTTCAAAGTATTTAAGTTTAACGTAAGAATACTTCTTGATTGATTACAATCGAACCGCCAGAAGAGATCAGTATTGTGTCCAGAGTATTTTTGGGTCGTGTAACTTTTCAAAACATCAAATGTGTACTTTTAATCAGACAATTTTTGTTTTACTTTGTGTATTTATTTTTTAGGTAATTTACATGCAAACAATTGGTTGATCCTGGCTCCTAGCTGTTTTTTTTTTTCTTCTTGTTTTGTTGGGCATCATCAACTGACAATTTTACGGCCCCAGATACGGCGCTCTTTCTCTCCCATCACCCCTCACTTCCTCGCTCTCTTCTTTGTCGACATTTGCTCGGCTGGCTGCGCATTTACAATTTTGACAACTGGCAAAAAGCAAATGCAATGCGAATAGGAATGGAGGGAGAACAAAAAAGTCAAACTAATCTAACAACTACTAACAACAAGAGCTGCTAAAACACAACTCAAGCCTTCCTGCTCGCCCAGCCCAGTTGGGCGGTATGCCCACAGCGCGACCAGCGGCACAACGCCCACTGAAATGTCCAAAGGGCAGCGCATACAGATACTACTAAAACTATGTTTTACTCCGCTTTTGCCTAACAAAGCATTTTCCCGTTGGCAAATGCATATATATCTGTCTATAGCTTTCTGTTCGTGTGTGTGTGTGCAAATACGTTGACAATTTGCGTTTCTCAGTTGTTTTTTTAATTAGAAAACTTTTTTACCAAACAGCAACAACAACAACAACAACACCAATAACAACAACAGCAGCAAATGAAAACTCAAAAACGATTTTGAACACAACAAAACTTCCGTCCCAGCCCAACAAATCCCTTTTTTGTCTTGATAGCTCCTCACTCAGCATTTGTTGTACTATTTGTATGATTTGCGTTTTCTTTTTGATTTTGTTGTTGTTCATATGTTTATACTGCGTTTGTTTTCCAAGCTTTTGTTTTTCTAGGCAAATGAATAATGAATTTCAGTTCGCATTACATTTTTCTGTTCCGTTTTTTATTCCGCCTGTTTTAAAGTTAAGTTTGACAGAGTTTGAATTTGGTTAGTTTGCATTATCTCAATATGCCCAGAAATGTTTTTAGCAAAGAGCTGCCTTTGCCAAAGATTTGATAAAAAGATAAATATGGAAAAGTACATAAGCACAAAGCACAAAAACAAAAGCAAAAGCAAGAACAGAAGATGCCAAAGAAATACATATAGTTCATCTCTACATATACCAAGAGACAGAGGCAGAGAGAAATATAGAGAGCGAGAGAGAGAGAGAGAGCGAGAAAGAGTTGGCAAAAAGCGATTTTTATGTTTATTTTGCAAAATAAAATCCAACGTTTTAGTTTTATGGGGCGAAATTTGCTTTGTTTGCAGAATAGGGCATATAGTTGTACTACATACATACTACATAGTAAACCCCACCAATATATGTACATATTTATACCATATTAACCGACAACAGACCATATCCCATTCAGTTAACAAGACCAAGAGACGGTAGAGGGAACTCAACTGGCAGAGATAGACTGTAAACGAAAAAAAAAAAAAAATAAATAAATAAAATAAAATGCAATTAAAGAGCACAACAACTTTGAAATGCTCTCACAGAATGTCGAATCGGGCACATTGGTAAAAAAATAGATTGAAAATTAGGTAAGCACCACCTCAAACCCGAAGTGATGAAATCAAACTTAGGCTAAGCAACGAGAACCTTGTACTAAAGTTTGTGGGGTGGTGTTAAAAATCTTACGTTAAGATAAAATAAAGATTTATCATTTATTTTTAGTAAGGATTTAAAAAAAAAAAAACTTCAATTAACTAAAATCAAATGATTTATAAATAATATTATAACAGCAGTTTTTTTTTTCAGTGCGGTGCACATTTGGTAGGCAAGTGGCATGACTCGTTCGTATGGAATATGGCTAAAAGCGTACAACATACAAAGAAAAACGCAACACCCAGCATGCAGACTGACTATGTGTTTGTAGAGATGGCATTGCGGTTTGTTGTCAATCTCGTTAGAAACGAATCCTTTCGTAATCCTTGTGCTTCAGCTGCAGCTTTGCGTTATTTTCGTTACTTTGCCCTTAAGCAGGCAGCATCGACCAACAACCGAAGCACCCACACCCCCATTCTCATCTCGCCATGTCAGCTCATGCGTTTTGCTGCTTAATCCGGCGGCACTATCTAGATAAAATGAAGCTGGGAACTGGCTAGAGTATTTTTTTATCTCTTTATTTTTTTTGTTTTTGTTTTGATAGCGCGTGCTGAGGGCAATCAGCAGCTTCTACGGTTCGCATCTCTCCCACAGTTGGCTTGGCTAGTTTTCAATTTCAGGCCATGTCTTTCTCTACTCTCGCTGTCCAAATCCCACATAAGAAATTGTTTTACCAACTTAACTTATCCATCCATTTCATTTTATACCATACCATAGCATTCTGTTGTCGTCGTCGTCATCGTTTCAGATTGAGTGAGTAGTTGTATAATAATTACGAAGCATTTTCTTATCTTATTCGACTAGTTAACCACTTACTTAAAAATGTTAAATGTCAGGCTAACAACAACAATAACAACAAATCTGTGCCATTTATCTTCTCGTTGGGCAGGCAGGCAGGCAGGGCCCACAGCTCAACTAAACTCTCCAGTCTAACATTTTTCGGGGGTTTCAGAGTTTAATATGATTGATGGCACCTGTCGCGTTACGTAATCGCTGCCATGTGCACATGCTTATGACCCGTCAACCAACCATCATCCTCATCTCCCCCAACTCCTCCAAAAGCCTGCCTCACACCCTCTATCACACCTAACAGCTCACAGCTCGGAGAGCTCTTTGACTCTCGTCCTTGCCACACGCGCGCACACATTTCACATTTTTACAGGTGTGTCGAGTGTATTAACACTTTGTTGCCTGACACGTTGCATGTTGGGTCACGACAGCAAGTTTGTTATGGGTTCGCTCAGCCAGCAGACATGTTACGTGATTTCGATAATTATTAACACACACACACCCATACATAGTTACATACATGCAAACACATATTTTTTATGACATTATCAAAACCGGGAAGGCAAGGTGAGTGCTTAAATCAGCTCGTTAAGTAAATAAATAAGCGTCAGCACAGTTCAAAACTCATTCATAACAAACATTCGGATTTTTTTAAGTATATTAAAACAATATGTGGGGGCATGCAATAACGCCTAGTGCAATAACGCCTGCACTAAAAAAAATGCAATAGCGCCTGCAGGCGTTATTGCATTTCTAAAAGTGCGATAACGCCTGATCGCGATGTGAAATAACACTTGCACCATGCGGAAAAAAATAATTCACCCGCTCTTTGTCCGTACTGTCGGCAAAAAATTAACATATACGAAAAAATTATTCAATAAAAAATAATATATTAAGCATTTGGAATGTCAAAAATTTATTTTTTTGTCAATGATTCATGTTTATATTAAAAATAAAATAAAATAAACTGAAATATCGTTATTTACAATTTTGTTGCTTTTAATAATGAAAATTATTAGTAATACAAATCATTTAAAATGTCGCAGGCAAAAATTTTTTTAACAAAAATAGCGCGATTTTTGTTTAAAAAAATTTTTCCCTACGGCGCTTTTTTTCTACCATGCCTAAGTCTTTTGCGCGCCCATTTTTTCCCTACATACAAATTCTCGGAATACACCATTAATGATTTCGAGAATCAAAACAAGTTGAAAAAAAAACCAATTATTTGTCGGAACTCACCACAGCTTGTTCAACAACATTGGCACTCTTTTTCTACCGACGCAATTGCTTAATAATGCTAAAACTATATATAAATTTATATAATAGCTATATATCGATAACCAAGCGAGTTATCGATAACATAATTCTTCATATTTTCGTCTTAGTTTTTCGAGTTCTACAAGAATCAATCTTCAGACCTTGTCGCCGGAGTAATCGTAGACGTGCCACGATCTACATACCTAGTTTAGTATTTAACATTTAATTTAATAGGTGTTATGTATTTTGATAAAATAAAAAAAAATAATTTTTTAAAATGGTAATAAATGTAAAACAACTAAAAATGAATTAAATAAAATAAAATAAACGCCTGCAGGCGTTATTGCACCCCAATATGTTTTGTTTGCTATCCCTTGGATTGGTGTTTAGTCGGACCGATACATACGTTAGAATAAGACTACATCATATGCATGTATACACATAGTCACGGTCTTCTGATCTGATCTCTTTATCTTAGGTCACTCTTAACTCAACTATTCGGCAAGCACATGTGTGAGTGCTTTTGTGTTTTTATGCTCAATACCAAAGGGTTTAAACAATGTCTGTCCGTCATGGTGTTTGTCCGTCTATCCGTCTGTATGAACGCCACTTTTTTCCACACCCTTCAAGCTAGAGACTTGAAACTTTCTAAATATCTTAATCTATAGCTGGGGCCCTGGCAAATCGATAAACTCGATAGCTCAAAACCGATAAATCCACCTATTTCGCACATCCTTACAGCTAGAACTACCAAATTTGGTGAGAAGATAGCTACTAGCAACCCTCAAGAAACTGCTTTAAAACTTTGGATGCCACGCCCGCCCATACTGCCCTAGCCGCCTTCAACCACCCCAACGCTTTGTTTAAAACGGGAATTGTGCTTGAGCTAGCGTCATTAAATTTGGTATGAAGATAACTGGTTACGATTCCCAAAGATCTACATTTAAAAATTTGTATGTCACGCCCACCCATACAGCCCCCAGCCCCGCTTCCCCCACCTTTTACAAACTTTGAGCTAGAGCCACCAAATTTAAAAGAATGATAGCTGGTGGCATCCCCATGTGCGTCAGATAAACTTTGAGGCAGCGTACACCCCTGCCGCATCCGTATTTCTTTGCAATCAGACCTTTTTTGACCGGTTTTAATACAGGTATCGAGATTATCGCAGTCGGTCGTCTGACGTTACCACTTGTTTTAGATTTTTTTTAACTTTATAACTTTCTATGTTCTTAAAAAGCGTTTTTTTTTTAAGTTATTTAATATAATTTTATAGTTCAAAGCCGCCCTAAAAGTATGCTTTATAAATCATTTTCGCGTTTCTGAGAGTTACAAACATGCAAGTGAAACTAATTTAAGCGTGTTAATATGCTTGTTACTCTATTCGTCGTTAGTCAAATTTTGGTGATGGATGCATAAAACTATTAAATACGTGTAAAAAATATTTATAAGTATATCTTATTAAATTTATTATGTTGTCCATGGCTACGAACGGAGATAGTTTAAACATACTCAATTTACCGGCACCACTAAGGGCCCAGAGCGGTCTATGTGTCATTCTTCTCTGTGATTCTTCTCTGTGAGGGTCAGTCGGTGGAACCTAACCAAACCTAACCTGCTATGCAGTCAAAATTAGGTATTTTTGGCTAAGGCAATCGCCTTTAGAGGCTTGAATTCCATAAATGGTTTGATTTAAATCGTTTTCATTATATTTGCAACATTTAAAAGTTTAAATTATTTTTCTAACGTTTCTTGCAGACGCATGTGAATAAAAATTTTTCTTTTTTACACAGCTGAAACAGTTTGATTGGGAATATTTTTTAAAATAATGTGAGAATATTGGGCAGAGTAAGAAGCGAACGTTAAAGGTTTTATAAAATGTGGCGGGATGGCATTTAAAAGTGGAAAAACTGTTAAGGCTAGTTCAAAGAGGCTAAGACAGCGACGAAACGCAAATTTACGCATTAATCAATGAGGCAAACAACATAAAACAACAACAAAACCCAGAAAAAGATATCGAACAAATGCGAATGGATAGCGCACATACATAGCATTGCATGATGGCTGGGCATGGGAGTGAGAATGAAGATATTATGGCTGGCAGTCAGACAAACAGGTAGCCAGGCGTTTTGGCCTTGTTGTCGTTTTCCGTGTTTCGTCTGCTGTTGCCTTTGCCCATTCATGTGGAAATCGAGTGCGGTTTTGTAGCACTAGACATAAAAAACAAGCGCAAAGATGTACTAAGCAAGATGCCGCAGCAGCAGCACTACCATGTGGGAGGGGGTGGGCATGTGTACGTAGAGTGGCAAGCGTGTGGCATCAAAGCATTGTAAACGGGAGAGGTGGAGGGAAATGGGCGAGGCGCGTGGCGCCGCAGGACATGCACCATAATGATATGAGTCAGTCTTCCCTGAACTCCACTCCACCAATCGGCCCCCGACCCACTGCTGACGAGGGTGCATAATAATCGCGTCTCTGTTGGCGTTGAAAGTCCATAAAGCAAATCAATTCGCCCTGTTATACACTATGGATCTGTGGCTGTGCTTGTCTTACAAACCACACTCATTGCTTCTTATTTGGTTCCTATGCAATATTATATATATATACACATATTTTTGTTGTTTTTTCTGCTTATTTCAGCAAATTGAGCGCCGTGAGGGGCAACACGCTGACGACGACGCTGCTATTTACAATGGTACATGTATGTATATATATATATATTGACAGGCATATAAATAAATTATTAGCAAAATAAATGTTTAGTCGTTTAGCTGTGGGGCTTTGGCTAAGCACCCCGCAAAAAAACCAACCTTGAAGCCATCTAACGAGCGATGTGTGATCAAAAATTTGTATAGATTAGGTTCGGTTCGATTCGAGAAACATGCGCTGATTAACATTACACAATCAACAGACACCGACAACTCAAATAAGTCACAAGAAATCATATTAAAGCTGTTTATTAGAGGCTAAAAACTTCCCAAAGCTTTAAGTACTAACAAGTAAAAAGCCAAGACAGCTTGACCAGACACACTCTACTACCGGGTGATACACAGTAAGAAATTTATCAGCAGAGTAAAATATACTTTCAATTTTGTTCTGTTTACACAGAAAAATTTGCAAAAAATCTGAGCTAAAAGAAACTAGGAAGAATACGCGTTTTTCAGTTTACTTGCAAGCTATAGGATATGACAGTCCGATCTGGCTAATTTTGACAAAAAATATAGCCACAACAAAAACGAGATGATCAAACTTTTAACTCGTTCGAAACTGTCTTTTTTTGCAGATAGTTTCCAACTCCTCACTATCGCTCTAACCTAGCGAACTCGTCCACGAGCAATAATAGGATGCAACGCTACCCAGCCTATTGGTATAAGCATGGCAGTATCCCAGACTCTGCCTTCTTTTTATGGCACGCAACACAATATTTCAGATAAGTACATATCGGTAAATGTGTTAAAAACTACATGTAAATCTTCTTCTTTTCCACTCACACACACGTGCTGAGTGAGCACACTTAAACCTTATTATTATTTTGTAAATACAAACCACAATTCCAGAGACTCACTAAGAGTGAAAAATTTCACGTTTTAATATTTTATACATTTATACTTAACGTACTAGTAGTACACTATATATGTAACTATTTTAATGGCATGTAAAATGCTGGAAAAGTTTACCACAACAAAGCAGCAATTGGCCTTAATGGGGCCATGGTCATAATGTAATGTGGTGTAATAGGGGACTAAAGCAGGATAAGGATGCTGCCTGCTGTCGAAAGGATAGAAGGAGAAGCTTCTAGTTGTGGGAATGGATTGCATATTTAACAAACAATTTTTGGCAAACTGATGCATATCACATGAAGTTGATGATGAAGCTGCCGCTTCAATTTGCATGCGCCGCATAACAATGCCAGTGAAACAGGAGAAGCCGAAGCCGAACAGAAGCTCAATCCTTGACTCTGGGACATTGGACAAACGCTAAACGAAGTATGTGTCAGGCTGAAGGACGGACAAACGGACGGACAGATGGACGCACTGTCTGACTGAACTTGGACTGGTTGACTGGATGGTTGACTGACTGACTGACTGACTGACTAAGGGCGAGAGCCAGTTTGCTGAAAACTTGACGACAAAAGTTTTTAACCAAATTAGCATCTTGCCAGACAGTTTCCGCTTCACAGATATGTGGCAGTCAAGTGGACGGGTGGTTAAAGGGGAGCCGGGTGGCAGCAGAAGGGGTAAGCTACATCAACTTCTGCTCCAATGCCAAATGATTTCCATATGTATTGTTATTATCACTCTGGCTCTGGCCATTTGTTTGTTGTTTTAATTAGAAAACTTGCCGACTGTCGACTGCCGGAATTAATGAATTTGTCGCCACCCTTACCATCCATTCGCAACAACCGAATCAGCTCCGTATCCACCCACACACGCATTCCCATGGCCATAAAAATGCGCCCGACCAGCAAATTGGCAAAGATTTTTGGATTTATATGCGCATTGAATGTCGCGCGCGTGCCAAATGCCACAATCTATTTCCGGCTCTCGACCGTTTTATGGCCATTGGGTTTTTGGTGGATGCGCATCCATATGCGATTACGTTGCTGCTTGCCTCGTAGCAAGTGCAAGTAGCTGCTGCGCGTATCTTAAGACCTTCTCTGGTCGTGCAATTTATGTTGATTTGCGTGTCGCAACTTGGCAGCTTCCCCATTTAATTGCATGTTTCAAGTGCGACAACTGCCATCTCTTACTTTTGGGCTGGACCATAATTAATGAGACCATCATAAATCTAACAGCAAGCGAACTTCTTGTTAAGCTGTAGTTCTCAATTACTTACAGTTAGCATAGTTGTTCGAGCATATTGGTTAGCTTACAGCTGTTGTCCATGCGACATCCATTGCACGTAAAGTCGTCTTTGGATAAAGTGAACAATTGTTCTCTTCAGTAATGTTTATTTATGTCAATCTATTGAGAGAGAAAGGGTATTGGAGTAGTCAATTAGACTTGATTTAAATGTGCTGTCACACTTCATTGTTCTTAACGCGTCAAAAGGGTCAGTCTTGGTTTTGGCGGAGTAATGAGCATAGTGTTGGTCCTTTTGTCCTTGAGCGTTTGGTTTTTTGGTTGGTTTTCTTCATTTTCCCTTTTTTCTCTTTTGTTTTTTGTTATGGCATGCTTTCGCGGCGTCAAACACTTTCGCTTTTAATTACCGAGCACCAGAGAGCACCACTAAATTAATGTGTGCTGTCATGTTTGCCATGCACAAACAACAACAGCAACAACAACAGCACGAACAGAAACAAAAAGGAAGAAAAGAATGGTGTGTACTTTGCACAAATGACAAATGTTGGACACTCACTTATATATACATATTAAGTAGAGTGGGGACAGAAACAAACACCGGACAAACAGTCAAACTCACACACAAGTGGCAGTTTATTAAGTTTGTGAACCGGAACTGAAACCATACCGAAACCCTTACCCAAATGCCTTTGCAGACCGGCGACACTTTATTAAAATCAAACGTAATGCGCTAGCAAATTAATTTTCTTGACCAACTAAACATTTAATCTTTTCTTTTCCGTCCTCCTTTGTTTGCCCTTTAAAGACAGCTGTCAGTGAGAGACAAGGGACAAAGAAGAGTAAGAGAGAAAGCGAAAGAGCGAGGGCTATTTCCTCTTACACAGAGAAAAAAAATCCGTTCTCGCTAGTGCAAAATCAAGAACATCCGTTTATGAATCCCAGCCATGCACGGATTTTCTTGATATAAGAACGATTTTCTTAAAATAAGAACGGATTTTTTAAGAACGCAAATCTTGATTCAAGAACAAAATGTTCTCGAAACCGTTCTTAATATGATAACATTGGTTCTTAATTTAAGAACAATTGGTGCTTGAATTTAAAATAGCATTAGTTGTTCTTTTTTAAAAAAAACTTAATTTGTTAACACTTTGAATTCAGTATCTTGAGACTCATTGGTGGGTAATTCTAATATAAGCTCCTATAATATTGTTATATTCGTATTGCGGCTCTGCGGGGAGATATTTTAAGTATTGTACTCTATATAGCTGTTTTGTTAATGGCTAATAATAATTAATAGCTTTAATATGCTAGAGAAATATTTTATATATAAATTAAATTCATTTGTATACTCTTACCGATAAGGAAACTTCAATGCGTGTGCCGAGATTCGAACCTGAGACTTCTCGAATACCACGCGGAAGCCTTAGCTACTGCGCTGTTGCCGAACTAATTTCGTTCGCAGTTAAGTTTAATGTTAACCAATGAAACTTCGGCTCAGCTTCGGGTGGTAAATGCGTTCACATTTTATGAACAGTGTTCTTAATTTGGTACAAATAGAACGAAATTGGTTCTATTTGTACCAAATTAAGAACCAATGTTCTTATAATGGACCAATATAAACATACGGTTCTTAAATCAAGAACGTATGTTCATAATTTAAGAACAAAATCAAAATTAAGAACATGTTTTAAGAACGCTGTTCTTATTTTAATACCAAAAAAATAAGAACGAAAAGTCTGAAAAATTAAGAACATTTGTTCTTAATTTTTTTTCTCTGTGTACCTTTTGTTGCTGAATTCTTCTTGTGATTATGGAAAGTACTTGTATTATTTTAATAAAGCAAAAAATTTGATTGTGACATTTCACCTTTTTTTATTTGTATTTTTTCTTACCGCCTGCCTGCCTGTCTCGCTGTCTTTCTCTGTTTGCCTTCTAAGAATGGAATTCCAATTTGACTTGGGTTAAATGCATGGTTAGCCTTGATGAGGGTCATTCTTGGAGAGGTGTTTTAAGAGTAAGGTTTTTTTTATTTATTTTTTTTTTAGCTATGTTGAGTTTAGCTTTGGCGTCTTTAAGGCTTTAGCCAAAGCAAAGGAATAGCAATAGCTGAAGCTTGAGCAAAAGCAAAAGCATTTCATTAAAAACTTCCAGGCTATTAAGCAAAACTTTGTGCAGCATTTGCCAAACTGTGTGATAAGTATCTGAACAAAATGCAAAGCTGCCAAAGGACGCCGACAACGACGATGACGATGACGACTCGCAGGACGATGACGACAACGACAACGAAAACGGCGAGGACAGCTGATGAAAATCGCGCGCGCTCTACAACAAATCACAATTTTCCGCCGCAAATTGCTATCGGGGAAAAAGAAGTTCAAACATTTTTGGCCGCGACGCGAAGCAAAACGGACGGAAATGGTGCCAAGCGGGTGTTGGGGCGGTTCGTTTGGGAGGAGCGGGAGTGGAAACAACAATTGAATTGCAGTTGTGCTATCCGTGCCATGCCTGGCGTGACAAGAGCCCCAAGAAGTGGCAGCTCAGCGCCGACTGTGTGGACGTTGCCACAAAAGTCGAAAGTACGAAGCGGATCGCCAAGTCGCAATGCGGAAGGGTAGGCTGGCAGTCTGGATGAGGCTAGCTGTCTTAAAGGCGGTAACCAAAATCGCGTCAAATGCGTGCTACAAGCAGTGGAAACATTTGCACAAAAGCAAACCAAATGACAAGCATTTGAATCTTTTAAGCTTGCCGAACCTGCTAGATAAAAAAATAAAAGCCACAAGAATAATTACCAATAAGTTAATGTAAGAAATAGCTTAAAAATTGTTCATATGAGAAGGATGGTTTATTTCAGTAATTGAAATTTCTTGAAACAAGAATTTATGTTTTCTAATAAATTAAAAGGGTTTTAACTTAATATTAATTTTATATACTACTAGTAAGTGGCCCGCTTACTTCGCTGCGCGGATAGTTTATATAAATTTTAGCAATAGAAGATAGATACAAAATAAATAAATAAGAAAATATTTAACAAATTATAACAAAGTATTGAATACTCTCTTTTCCACGCCACCATTGAGGTAGAGAATCAGGCTCGTCATTATACTTGATACCGAAGGTAAAGGGTATATTGAGTTTGTGCAATGTCCGTCATTATGTCTGTCCGTCTGTCCGTCTGTATGAACGCAACTTTTTTCCACACCCTTCAAGCTAGAGACTTCAAACTTTGCAATTCTCTTTATCTATGGGATAGTAAATTACAGTGTCAAAATTGGGGTTCTACGATGACTGGGGGGCTGGCAAATCGTTAAATTCGATAACTCAAAACCGATAAATCCACATATTTCGCACATCCTTACAGCTAGACATACCAAATTTAGTAAGAAGATAGCTACTATCAACCCCCAAAAAACTGCGTCAATAATTTTGGAGCCACGCCCACCCATTCCGCCCCAGCCGCCCTCGCATTTTAAAGTCAAAAAAGCCTATATCTCCCACAGTTTTCGAGCTATAGCCACCAAATTTAGTGCCAAGTTAGGTGATGATGACCCCCCAAAAGCTGCATCAAAAGTTTGACTGCCACGCCTACCGATACTGCCCTAGCCGCCCCCATCCACCCCAACGTTACGTCGAAAACGGAAATGCGTGTATCTTCCAGAGTTGAGAGGCTAGAGCCACCAAATTTGGTAGGAAGATAGCTGACAACGACCCCCAAAGAACTGCATCAAAGTTTTGGAGCCACGCCTACCCATTTCGCCCCCCTTTCCACACCTTTTACAAACATTTAGCTAGAGTCACCAAATTTGGTATGAAGATAGCAATTGACATTCTACAAAGATCTACATCAAAACTTTGGATGCCACGCCCAGCCATACTGCCCCCAGCCCCCGTTTCCCCACTTTTTACAAACTTCGAGCGAGAGTCACCAAATTTTGTATAAAGATAGCAATTGACATTTTGCAAAGCTCTGCATCAAAACTTTGGATGCCACACCCACCCATACCGCCCCCAGCCCCTCTTTCACCACCTTTTACAAACTTTGAGCTAAAGTCACCAAATTTGGAAGGAAGATAGTTGGTGGCATCCCCATCTGCATCGGAGAATCTTGAAGGTAGCGTAAACCCCTGCACCATCCGTACCCCTTTGCAATCAGGCCTCTTTTTAAGCGGTTTTAATACTGGTATCGAATATGCCGCAGTCGGTTTCGTCCAACTGCAACGTTTCCACTTGTTTTTCATTGTGATTTCCCCAGTAGGCCTTATCCACTTATTGAATTTAATTTGCAATTATTAACAACTTTTAAAAGCTACTTTATAAACGACAATGGTTGTTTTTCCGTCAGGTGCTAATACAAATTAACTTTTTGGTGAACTGACTCTTGAGCAGGCTACATAAAATTGGCCATGAGAAAAACAATCGTGTCTTAAGTCTAGTCCGGTTAATTTAAGAGTTTGTCCTTGTGATTTATTAATTGTTAAGGCAAAGCAAACTTTTAAAGAAAATTGCAATCTTTTAAATTGAATTGGCAATTCAGAATCAGAAGATATTAATGGAATTCTCGGTATTAAAACCGTTTCCCCTATACCATTGCCAGTAAAGATAAAAGATTTATTTTCAATGCATTGTCATATCTCGCAGTCAAAATAGCAGGTTCTGTAAACCATTCGTGTGATTTTTTAGAGATATTTGTAATATCCGGAAATATTTTTAGAGTTAGTTCTTCAATACTTTTCACAACATGACAAAAAGTTGATGGTAAAGTTATTTTGCCATCATGGGTTGGAAATAATCCATTTCCTATTTTAAGAAGCATTTCTGCAAATTCACCAGCTATGCTATTACCTTTTAAGTGCACTCGCATATTTTTCGTTAATGCAATTTTCAGTATTTTGGGCCACAAAATTTAAGACTTTAAGCACGCATTTATTTCATCTGCTCTTGTTCCTCTGGGGATCACTGGAAGAGTTTGTCGAAAATCACCAGCTAAGAGAACAGTTATATTGCATACTTGTTTTTGCTCAGCAGTAAGGAGTAGCTCATTATTAACAACAAAATTATCGCAATTTTCATAACTTGTTTCTCTATGATATTCAATATTTGGAACAATTTCGTCGGATCTAATTGGTAGTGGAAGTCCATAATAAGTCAAGTTTTCACCACGAATAGACAGTACAATATCTTCAATGTAAATAAGACATTTATTTAATACGTTATTCACAATACTTTCATCAATATTTCTGTGTTGTGAAAAATGAAAGGCTCTTAAAATATCTTCTTAGAAACTCTCTTTATAAGTATTCCAAAGTTTCAGAGCATCTGAAATTTGACAAAATACTAACATTATTGCAAAAAGTTCTCTCAATTTTGTAGGATTTTGACATATGACAGCTTTGGCTTTAGTTGAATCCCAGTGCTTATCATCTTCTAGTAATCCTAGAGCTTTACACGCCAATTGAAATGATGAGTATGCTATACCATTAACGGTTTTTAAATTTAAAAATGAAGTTGGGCCCCTTACTATATGTAATAAAAGTCTTAAATAAAAACATTCTGTATTATTGGGATGAATAGTGTAAGCTCTTCCCAAAGCTGAATCTTTTTTAACTCCAGGAAAATTTGGCACATCATGCCCTCGCTTTCTTCTTTGAAATTCTTTATTGTCCCATGTAAAATACGATGGAACTTCACAATATGGAAGCGTTCTTGCAAACTCATCACGTGTGCATAGCTCAAAGAAGGCAAGCAAAGTGGTTTCGGTGTAGTGCTTAATCTGTCAAGTAATTGTTACGGATTATTGGGGTTAAAATATATCCGTTGATCATTTTCTGAAGGAACTGCTAAGTGTGTAATAGCCGGAAAACGTTCATGCATGGGAAAGGCATGGATTCTCCATACCGCTTCTGAGCTACTTATATGACGGTCACTTTCGTACATATTAATTTCATTACGTTGGTCTTCAAGAGTAAATGATGCTTGATCACTGCCCTTGTTAACATATTTACAGTGGCGTAGCGACGGGGGGGCGGAGGGGGCGGTCCGCCCCCGGCGGCAAATTTTTAGTGGCGGCACATTTGAGGTGCGGCAAAAAAGTATTCATTTCTCTCTTGAAATTATATATTTGCATTCATTTTACATTAATGTTTAGGGACACACTGAAAATTTCATTGGCCAGCGTATTAATAACTTAGCAAAATCTGGCCACACTGGTGACATAAGTGTACAGTAATTTTAAAAGAGTTGCAACGTAGTGATAATATAAAGTGAATATCATTATTAAGCGCAGTGCTCGTTCATCTGTCGTTTATTTAAGTTTAACTTCTTCATACTGCCAAATAACTTGAGGTTTGTACATGTTCAAATTTGTTTTATTGTTTACTAGTTTTTGTTTACATGTTTGTGTCAGTGTGTTATGTTTTTCATTTTATTTATGTGTGTGTCCGTCCAAAAACTTGCTTGGAGGGTAAGAGGTAATACTGCATTTTTTTAAATCTAGCATTCATCATGAAACGACTAAAAGAAAGCGGAACCTTTTATCGAAATAAGAAAAAAGCTAGGGAAGAGAGTGAACGGAAAAATGAAGGAGCTATGCTTAAATATGTTAAGGCTGGCACAATGGTTGCGCCTTGCTCTTCGTTGGACATAAACGTACAAAGTGCTGCAGCGAGCCCAGAAAATGATGAATCTGTAGAGGAACATAAAACTGTTACTCTGGAACACGATTTCGATGTGGATCCTGAAGACGAAACTCTGGAAACACCTGCTGCTAATCTTATGAATCCGGAAGATTTCGGGACGGAGACCAATGCTTTAGAAAGTGAGAGCTTAGATGACATCGGTAAGTGGCCCGAGCACATAAATGATACACTGCGCTTATTTCTCATTAAACAAGGCCAGAAAACTGTTCAGCAAATCGATTTTAGCTTTGGACCATCCATTAAACGTCCAGAGTCGTCATCACATGCTCTGAAAGGCGAAACGAGGAGTTTTACCCGAGACTGGTTTTTTCGAACATTGGCTAATGGTGAAAAAGTTCAACGCACTTGGATGGCTTATTCTCCTTTTAAATCATCATTATTCTGCTTCTGCTGTCGGTTATTTGAGCAACCAAATGCTCCAAATGGGTCAAAGTTTTGCTCATCCAGCGGATTTAATACTTGGTGGAAACTAAACCCTAAGGTTTTAAACCACGAATCAAGTCCTCTTCACTACCAAAATTATTTTAAATGGAAAGAGCTGGAGACTAGAATTAGAAAAGGACAGCTTATAGACAAAAAGAGCAGGAAGTTATGGAAAAAGAATCGAAAAGATTCCAAGAAATTCTCGGCAGAACTTTTAACATTATAAAATATTTTGCAAACCAAAATTTCGCCATACGTGGTCACCGAGAAGATGCGACCAGCAGCAATAGGGGAAACTTTTTAGAATTAGTCAACCTTATTGCTAAGTATGACCCTGTTCTGCGTGAACATCTTGTTCGAACCAATTTGAGTAACAAACTTTCAGTTACATATTTGTCACCTCAAATACAAAACGAATTTATTGCAACTTTGGGAAATGCAGTTCGCCAAAAAATAATTGAACGGGTAAAGAAAGCGAAATATTATGCCATGATATTTGACAGCACACCGGACGTTTCTCACAAGGACCAAACAAGCCAAGTATTGAGGTATGTAGTCATAGAAAATCAAGAAGTTCAAGTGGTTGAATCATTTATAGACTTTATTGAAAGCTATGATAAACCGCAGAAGGGATTTAAAAAATGATTTTGGACAAGCTTGAAGCTGATGGCTTAGATGTTTTAAACTGTAGAGGCCAGGCGTATGACAATGCTGCTGTTATGGCTGGAAAACATTCAGGCGTTCAGCAAAGAATAAAATAAATAAATCCTAAAGCCGTTTTCGTGCCATGCTCAAACCATTCCTTAAACCTGGCCTGTTTGCACGCCGCGTCAGTTGAGGCTGGTGCAGTAACTTTTTTTGGTACCTTGGAACGTTGCTATGCATTTTTTACCATGTCTACGCATCGCTGGAATATTTTGATATCGACTACTGGGAAAAGTTTAAAAAGGGTACAAGACTGTGACTTGTGACTCGAAATCACTACAAAGATATATTGGCCACTTTGGAAAACTTGACTGACACGGATGAAAGTTTAAGCACCAGAACAGACGCTGGAACATTGGTTGTTGCAATGGAGTCATTTTCCTTCCTTTGTTTTTTAGGCCTTTGGCATCCAGTGCTGGTTGAAGTAGAAGATGCCCAAAAGTACCTGCAAAAAAAGGGACTTAACATAACTTTGTGTGCTCAAAAAATATGCGCCTTGAAAACGACGCTATTAGAAAAACGTGAGGAATGGACTGCAGGCGCTCTTCGATATGCTAAAGATATATCTGATGACCTTGGCATATCCATGGAACCCCCCAGGCGAAGAGTAAAGAAATTAATTTTTAAAGATGGCAGTAAAGGCGTAAACTTGACGTACGAAAACGAAATACGGCGAAAACTTTTCGAATCGTTGGACAAAATCATCGCAGAAATAAGAAAAAGGTTTCGGCAATTGCAAGACTTGGCGAGCAAATTGCTTACCTTTCTCCTTCTATCTTGCTGGCTTCTGAAGACACCAAGTGGCTAAGTTTAGTGCATTCAGCAGGCAACATTCTTGACGAAGTTAGTGTTGAGGAACTTCAGACAGAGCGCTTACGTCTTCGAGCCTTCGTAGCTGCCGCAGGAAACAGCGATCAAATAAAAACGAGGACGCGCTTGCTTTACTTAACTTCATAATAAGCTCGAAATTAGAAGATTCAGTTTCTAATTTGATTGTGATGCTCAGAATTTTTCTCACGATTGCTATAAGCAAAGCCAGCTGTGAGAGGAGCTTTTCAAAATTAAAATTAATAAAAAACTACCTTAGATCGACCATGACTACATTTAGGCTAACAAATCTAAGTATATTATCAATTGAGGAAGAAATATATGATTCCTTAGATATAGATTCCATTATTAAGGAGTTTTCAATGCTGAAAATAAGAAAAATTAGATTATAATAATGAAAACAGAGTTGAAAATTAATAATGATGGACAATTGTTTTGGGTGGGATGATAGGGGGGGGGGGGGGGGGGGGGGGCTGGCGGCAAATTTGGCTTCCGCCCCCGGCGGCACAACCATACGCTACGCCACTGCATATTTACAAATGTATTTAATAGACTTTACAGAACTACAATACTCAACATTTATGTGAGCTTCAAATGTTCTCAATAGTACACAGTTATAAGGCACAACCCAACGATTATCTAAGCAATTATCATTTATATTAATTGCATTACCACCATCTTCTATCGCTCTTCTACAATATAGAGGGTAACTATCTTTACCAGTCACAGTTCTTTAAGAAATTGTCGAGGAAACCTTTTGGTACATTTTCCATTTTTCATGCATGGCGATTTATTATTAAATGAACCGCAAGGACCATGAATCATATTTGACTTAACAATGTTAAATAACAAAGGATCCTCATCTGCGTTTGGTATTTCGGCACAGATAATTTAATCAATTTTATCTGGTCTTATTTTATTTTCTAACCAAAGTAGAATATGTATATGTGGTAAACCCCGCGTTTGCCTTTCCACAGAGTACATGAAACATTGCACGCTTCTAAACAAAGAACCTTTTGTCAATAGTGACATTAAAGCTTTAACTTTAAAATGAAAAACTCGAGCTATAATATCGTGACGATCATGCGGTTTTTGACCCGGTAATAAAACACTTTTTATGTCATACCATTGTGGATTGCATTTGAATGCTATGAAAAGATCTGGTCGCCCATAATGGCGAACATATGTCTTAGCATCTTGAGTCTTTTCATGCATATATCGGGCAGAGCTTGTAAAAGAAGATGGTAAAATTACCATCTGACCAAGTTGAGCTGCGACAACATCTTGTTGGCCTATTGCATCTTGTAGATGTATATAGCTATCTGCTCTGAGTTTCGCTTGATTGTAGCGAATATAATTTAACCTTTCTGTTTCAATTTTAGCATACATATCAACCAAAAACTGACTAAAAAGGGAACGACAATAAATTAATGATTTATCTCAGATTGACGAATCATAATTTTATAGCTGTAAAAGCTTAACGCAGATATCATTTTTTTTGGCTCCTCCTTTTTTAATAATGGAATCCATTCCACTGAATAGCCATCTTCGCCATAAGGAAATAGCGAAGGGTACTGTAAGGCATCGTATGATCGATGCACCTCACTTATACGATGTAATTTATTATTATGGCTTTCCATAATAATATCGCGCTTTTCAAATTGCTGACCAACAATAACTAAAGCTACTTCGCTTGATTGAGGTGCATTGTAAAGCCCTTTGGAAGCACCAGCGGGTGTTCGATCAGCATGTATAATCAATTTATAGTCTTTAGTACTTGTTGGTATTTTATTGAGAGCCATTTTTAGATTTTTAACATAACGATTATGCTGATGAAACATACATTGAAGATCCTTTACTACGCTGCAATCAACATTGGAAATATTTTTGCAACGTAGTTGAGCTTCATTTTCTTCATCACCAACAAAATAAATTTGAAGAAACTGCATTTCTTCATTTGGCAAAGGTCGGACACTACCAATTAGGTGATACACTTGTCCTTGGACTTTAAAGGTTGACCAACTTTCATTTATAGTTTTTATACCCTTAACCCATAAAATGGGTAAATAAGGGTATAATGGTTTTGTGCAAAAGTATGTAACAGGCAGAAGGAAGCATCTCCGACCCTATAAAGTGTATATATTCTTGATCAGCATCAACAGCCGAGACGATATAGCCATGTCCGTCTGTCCGTCTGTATGAACGCGTGGATCTCAGAGACTACAAGAGCTAGAGACTTCTGATTTTGTATTTAAGTTCTCCTATACCATGAGCAGAACAAGTTTGCTTCAAATTATCGATAACTATTCTGGTTTCCGATATGCACATAATATCGATAACAATAAAATATCGAATTCGGAAAATCTAAAAATGAGGGTTGAAGTAATGGATAATGATAGAACTTTTCTGAAAATTTCGTCCAAATCGGTTGAGAAACACCGGAGATATTGAACTTAATCGATGGAAGCTAAGCCAGTATACCAAAGTCTTATATAAATTAAATATATTTATTGCAACTGGGTTCAGGGTATCTTCTAGTCGGGCTCTCCCGACTAGAGCCTTCTTACTTGTTGTACTTCCAAAAGAAGTCATTTGAAAGCAGCTGTTATACTTTCTTATACGATCAATGAAATGATCATGCTTTGGATGTCCACCAATTATTAAGCTTTTAAGTGGATCAGGCAAACTTTCATTTGCAACAGATACCCAAAGGCTCATTTTTCCATTTTAAAGCATTACAATGTTTGCATATCAAATTCATACTACCAAGTTGAGTAATTTTATCTGACTTGTAAGCTATTTAGAAATCATAGTTTAAGCCAGACATGGCTTTAACACTCCATGCACGCAAACGCCTTTCTTGACGTGCATCAGGATTAGTAGTCTGATATCTTCTCACTACAACTCTAATAACATCAGGATTATTAACACGATATCTTTTTGATGCTTCTATGCGCTTACCCCTATTGATATCACTATTTTTTTTTCTAATGAAAGAAAAAGACTTCGTCTTTAAACAGGATTTTTAACATTTTCAGTTATACATTCACTTGACGTATCAGAATCTTGAGTTAATACTTCCTCTAAAGGAATATAAACATCAAAATGTCCATTCATTAATGGACCGGTAAAACGCAATCTTTTTACAGGATGCATATTATTTCCATTTTGAAAAACTTGAAAATTTACAACATAAATTTCTGCTGCTGCTTGAAGCTCACATGCACTACCATAAGTATTTGAATTTGACATATCGCACTCATATTGTTCAGAAGAGCTATAACACTCTCCATTTTAGTTTTTGCTGAAGCAAGCAAAAGTTTCCCAGTTGGTTACAACATGTTCAGCAATATTTTGGCGTATGGTGCCATGGAAGCCTTGCCTACCAAATAAAAGGTTGGAAATAGATCTCAAAAGGCAGGCTCCATCACCAATTATGTTAGCAACTGAATGCGGCACCAAAACCCCACTAATATCTAAAGTTTCAATAGACATATTGTAATTTGGCTGTGAGTCAATTGACTTCATTGTAAAACGATTGTTACAACGTTACAGTGTCTATACAAAGAATAGAATTCAATAAAATTGAATATACCAACTTATATTAATTTAATAGAATATTCTATAGTCTATATAACTATTATATAATATGCAAAATAGAAGACAACTATATATAATGTTGCTTAAATTATTAAGTCGAAAATCGACTTAATTTTCTTGTGTTTAAAAAACAACAAAATAAATTAAAATACGTTGATCGTTATTTAATTATTTAAATAATAGCAATTAAATTTTATTATAACATCATAAAATACGTATTTTAAATGAACTTATATATATAAGTATTTTAAAGGAATGTATATATATATAATACGAAAATCAGAATATTGAAAAACTCACTGATTCAAAAAGTAACTTTCGATTTTATTATTATCCTTAATATAAACCATATTAAAAAATTCACTGAAACGAAAAGTAACTTTCATCCATATTCTGGTGTGGGAAATTTTTCTAGACGCACCAAGTTTTGTTATGTTGTTGTTGTTTTTTTAAAATCAATGACACCAACAAAAAGTAGCAGTGCGGGCCCAACAACAAAACTGACAACAACAACAAACGCTACTTGGGTCGTAAATCAATTGTCAAAGGCACACAAATTTGAAAAAAAAAAAAAATGTGCACTGTGCGAAGTGATACATGTACATAAAATTATGAAAATTACTTTCAAGCGCATTGTTCACCACTTAATTGTGTATGCACTTATTCATTAAGAAGCGGAAATCCGTTTCTTTTTTGCAAGTGTCGAACCTTTTCTTCTGACTTTGCTTGTGCGACGCGAAGGCGTCACTGCGCATTTGTTTTGTTTTTGTATTCCCGCTCGCGATCAAGCCCTCAGCTTGTGCGACAATCAGGCGACAGTAGTGGAATGGGTACTTGTTGTAATTGTAATTTGTTTTTTAAAATGGGTAAAAAGTGCTCCAAATCGTATGGGAGGTACTTGAAGGAGTTGTCCAAATAAAAATTCCCTTCTTAGTGCTCACTTACTACCTGCATGGAAAATTGTGTGAAAATTTCAGCCTTCTAGCTCTTTTCGTTTAGGCTGTGGCTCTTCCATTATCATCAGGACAAACTCTTTTATAGGTATAGAGATTTCCAATACATATCAGCAACAAAAAAATCATTGCGAATCGCTGAATAACCAAAAATATGGAAACCAATTTTTATAAGCGCTTTTAAAAGAGAAAGCCAAATTTTCCCGATAAAATTGAAAATTTATTTCGTGCAAGTCATGCATGATTTTCCAAATATGAAAAGCGTCATTGTATTCGTTTTTAATTTTTGATGCAATTTGTCTCAGAACAATTACTTAACATGATTATTTAAGCTTAACTATACTTAAAGTTATGGACTACCGGCCGCAACAGCAACGTCGACGTTGCCCAGTCGAAGATCTTGAGAATCATCATCGGGGCAACGTGGTATGCTCGAAACGAAAACAAACAGAGAGTCTTAAAAGCTCTACCAGTAAAGGACACAGCCTCATCATCTCTCGAGAGGTCTTACAAGGTTGTGCTGCCGATCCCGTCTTTACCGTAACGACTTAACAACCCAGCAGTAAATTTAAGGGACGCTTATTCAGAAACCAGTCCAAGAATTAACAGTTTATTAAAGGATATTATTAAGTTATTGTTAGTTTTTTTTATAATACGAAAAGATTCAATAAATAGTTATAGCAAAGTGAAAGCTGATTAAATGAATTCAGATGCTTTTAGTACCTGAAATCCCAAATGACAACTTTTATGGTGATCGAATGAAACTAAGGACATTAAAAAGAGCAATTTTATGGAGAAAAAAATCAACAAGATTCTAAAAAAAAATTCGTATCACAAAATACCCTATGTTAGGGTGTTTTATAGAAACACTTTACGATTTTGCAAAAATTTTAAGTTATTTAAACGTTGTCCTTTTTTGTTGTCTTAACTCTTTTGACAGAGTACCAGATTTCATAACATTCATTGTCAATGCTATTTATTTTATACATACTTGTATTTTATGTATGGCATTAAATGCTTGCATTAGCTCTTCTTGCGTTGTCTTTAAATAACTCTTTGCCATGCAAGCGTTGCTTTTTGGTTTATTATTTGATGCCCAAATGCTGCTAATTCGACGAATGTTGTGAATGAGTTTGAGTTGAATCATTTGAGATATTTATATTTGTTCTATAAATTTTATGGCAATTTTCAGAATCCACTAGAGCGTCGCTTGGCTAATGTAGCACATGATTTATAATAGCTCCCGCTCTCTCTCTCTCTCTCTCTCTCTCTCTCCAGCCAGCCAGCTAGTGTGCAACCAAAAGGGATTCTTTACTTCTTCTTGATTTTACTTTAAGCTGAAGTTTTTCTTTTGGTTGGCCTCGTTTTGCCCTCGTTTCTGCCAGTAAATATATGCCAAATAGGCTTTTTGACATTCTACCTGTCTGGCTGGCCCCTCTTAACGCCCTCTCCATTTCAAAAGTATGCGCGTGTGTGTGTGTGGCATATCCAGTTACATTTCAGTAAATTTTATTTTTACGTGCTGTCTGCTCCTGCCTCTGGGCATTTCAAAATTTTCAGCTGCACGCCGCCCTCACTCTTCAGCTGGCCCCGTTCTTCGAGGTTTTTTGTGTGCGTGTCCTTAAGCGGAAACTTCGACAGGAAACACCTGATTCGTAAAATATTGAAAAAGTTTTTTTTCTTCCTGTTGATGTTGTTGTTGTTGTGCCGAGATCTTTTCGCATCGGCTGTTTTCGGCAGATGTTAAGACGGTTGTCTATTTTCCTTCTCCAAATACGCTACCTTCAATGGGGCATATTTAAATGTAAATAAACTTTGAATTAAAGCCGTATTGTTTTAAAAGTTTAGCTCAAGTCGAATTGAATGAGATTTTTGGAGTGATATAATTTTCTATCTTGTGGAGTTGTGACGATTAACTAAGAGTTAAATTTAAGATCTCTGGATTAAGTAGTTCAATAGCTTAAGTTATTGAAGTCTTTTGGCATTAACAAAGTATTCGCATGGAGCGCAACTGACAGCGACCCTGACCCAATCTCACATCTTGTCCATTCCCTCTTTGTAACTCCTCCCCGATCCCCTCATAACCAGCACAGATGTATACGCTGGTTATTTACATTTTAAATGCGTGTTTTTCTTTTGCATGTCAAATTTTGGTTGTTGTTTTTGTTGCTGTTGATATTTTGAGCCGATATGAAATTATTGCAAAATAAATGCAAATTGAATTTCTCATGCATATTTTGTTTAGAAGTTTTACAACACCATCCCCAAAATGATGCCCGCAAAGTCCCTCGACCGCACTGAACTTTGATGTATTTCATGTACTTTTTTTTTGTTTCGACGCATTTTGTTTATTTTTTCCTAACTTGGTTTAACGCAAGTTTATAGAAGTGTGCTTTGAATTTTATTGCGGTAGCCAAATGATGCGTGTGTAATCGAATGAAAATGAAAGCAAGCAGAAGACAATAAGAAATAAATACCTGGAGGATTTACTTTAACACGTTGTTAGAAAAGTTCTTGAGATGTAAGCAAAAAAATGAAATGACCTAACTTAGGCCCTTGTCATTTGGGCCAGGTGCTAATTCGGCAGGACAAAAGGACTAACATGTGAATGGATCAGCTCTTAAAGTACATAGTATGTATATATAAAAAAGTAACCATGGGATTTCTGGTACATACATACATGGATTTTCTTGAGAAATTAAGACACATATGGATGATTTGAAAATAATTGTAAGGCTCTGTAAGACAAGACAAGAATTTTGTGTGACTAAACATGTAACATTTGTACAGAAAAAAAGCATCTCTCATATATTCTCAATCAGCATGAACAGCCGAGTCGATTTGGACATGTCCGTCTGATTTTCAAGTTTGTATCAAATTATTTATGACTCTTTCCGTTTCTGATATTTAGCTATTATAGATAATCTTGAATATCGAAATTGTGGAAAGTGTTAAACAAATAATTTAACTTATGTATATATCGATGATTGAAGTTGAGTCATTTTCAGTAGTGCAGTTGTGTACATATGCACACAAACAATGCCTATACTTGAAGTGACTAGGGTACAGGGTATCTCCTAGTTGAGCTTTCCCGAAAAGAGCTTTCTTCCTTGTTATTATATATTTTCGAGCTGATTTTACTCTTGTTATGGGACATACTTAACAGGTAAGTTCAAAACACTCTTTCACTAACCTAATCAACCTCATCGCAAAGCAAAATAATAGGTTGAAAATAACACTCTGTAAAAAGCTATCTGCTATGTTAGAAACTGACTTAATGAATCCCAATGTGACGCAAATCATGTAGGACACAATCTAATTGTATCGTTTTCGTTGACTTACAAAGCATGGATGCGGTAGACGCAGGACGGATGCGTTGCTCATTAATGGCGTTTTGTTGTCATTCGGCTCTCTACGGTGCATACATAATTGCTGCTGCCTACTAGGGTGAAGGAATACCTCAAATGAAACCGGCTATTGTGCGTAGAGATCGGAAGTGCGCACTCCATGCTATTGCTCGATCTACAGTTTACTGGCTTGGTCGGGTTTCTATTTTAAAATTTCAATAAAGCGCGCTTTCAGCGAAACAAAACTATCGAATGTTAAATAAAGTAAATATTGCGGAGAAAAATTAAGAAAAAAACATAGTGGCGCATAGTTAATTTTGGCTATGCCAAGACTATGATACCCTTCACACAGCCAAATCAATACTCCCCCCTCTTATGTTTCTGTGCAGTTGTTGGTAATTTTTCGCTAATATTTTTACTCTTGAGCGTCATTTACTTGTTTGTGTGCGAATAAAACAACATATTGACATGTAGGTACTTGAAAGTGCACGACAGAGACAACAATTGATAGTACGATATGGTAAATTTGTATGGTGGCTATATCGTAGAATGCTCCGATCGGGATGAAATTTCATAGTGAACAAACCCGACATGATCTAAGCAATCAATCAAATCAATTCCTGAGCTCGTCTCGATCATTTTGACATATATAGTTTATGGGGTCTCCCATCATTCCTTTAAGGCGTTACATATTCATGACAAAGTCAATATACCCTGTTTCACATGTGTGAAGGGTATAAAAATAAAAATAAAGATTAAAAAGGTGTTTTGGCTCCGAACTAATGAAAGTGCGAGGTGTGATTGGCCTTTTTTCAATATGAACACTACTATAACAAGCTAATAGAATTGGTTTGCTCTTCTCTACGTCAAGGCTCTCTACCTCTACAGACCAAACAAGAAAACTAAATTTCCATTATATATACATAATAAATCCAGTTTATTTATCTTAATAAAGTTTTAAAAACAATCGATTACAGTTTTTATTTTTTTTTTATTTTTAGATATTTTGAATCTTAGCTTAATTCAGAAGTTCACAAATTCAAAGATATTCAAAGAAAATTTTGCTAACTCAAATTGATTTAAAATTGAAATTTAATTGGCTATATAGTATTCAGCAGTCGCGGGGACCAAAAATAAGTTTAATTAATCAGCATTTTAAGCGATGTGATTTCCAGAAAGGGTACAAACTCTTGTTGCATACCCTCTTACTTAGAGGTGTTGTGATCCGAAGCCTCTTGTTCGCTTTCTTGGTTGGTTTATTTTTCCTCACAGGCAGGCGTAGATAACGACGCAAGTTGCATTGGACGGCTTTTGTATACTTTGTATAAAACTACACCAAACTTTGGCAACGTTGGCACTATGTAAATTACAATTGATTTCTTGCCAGTTCACGAAACAAATAATTATCTGAAGGAAGAAGATGCGCAAAAAAAATCTCTTTTTTTTTTTTTAGCTTTTTCCGAATTCACCAGAATTTAGTTTTGGCTTTAATTGTTAAATTGCTTTGTCATTTCTGACATTTCAATCCACTTCGTTTGTCAGATTTTGACTTTTCTTCACTCAATAAAAATCAGTTCAATGCGTTATCGGCAAAGTGGCGTGACCTTATTGGTTTTAGGCTGCTAACCCGAGCTTAAATCTTAAGCTCTGCCTTCTTCGCACATCAATGCATTCAGTTGCGGCTGCGCATAAAGAGAGAACGATTAAACTCAGCGAAACTTCGATATCTGAACTGATTAAGCAAGCCGCAAAACAACAACAAATGGTTGAGCCAGTAGTGCACTTGCATTCAGTTGATCAAACAAAATGAGACATTGGAATAACACCGTTTATGTTCAAGACTAACAAAACAAAAGTTTATTTGAAACCATTACAGTGTGTGTGTGTGTGAGTGTGTGTGTGTGTGTGTGTGTGTTTTTTTTTTTTTTTCCTTTATTGCTTATCCTATATATACAGTCTTATTATTAGGTAATAAAAGCGAAACATAACATTGGCGGTAAGGCCGTTAGGTAATGCGTCACCAATGCCTATGTTCCACCTAATCCTCTTGCTCTCTTCGCTCGCGCTCAGCCTTACGCAGATTGGTCATGACTGCCGCCGCGAACGCGCTGAATGCTTCCCAATTGGCGTTGCTGGCCAGTATCAATGTCACCAGGTTGTCCAACTCGATACTACAGCCGAAAGCCCTCTCCAGCTCATCTCGGAGCCCGGTAAAGCGTCCGCAGTGAAACAAGACGTGTTCGGCATCCTCTACGAACCTATCACCACAGGAGGTACAGAACGCTGCACTCTCATGCCCAAGTCGGTGCAAGTACTCACGGAAGCAGCCATGACCACTTAGGAGTTGGGTGGTGTAGGAGTTGAGCTGCCCATGTCGCCGGTTTTGCCACGCTGAAATGCTCGGGATGAGGCGATGCGTCCAACGCCCTTTGCTAGACGCATCCCATTGCCTCTGCCTGTTTTCCAAAGTGCGCGTTTTGGCCGCTGTGCGCACTTCATGCTTCTGGGGATCCGAAAGTTCCTTGCCATGAGTTCCCTCGTAGATCTCCGAGATTTCCCTAGCCAGCTCGGCTATGGGGGCTATTCCAGCCAGGACCAGACATGCGTCATCAGAGATGGTTCTGAAGCCGCTACAAACTCTGATCGCTCCAAGACGGTGAGTGGCTCTCAGTCCGCGGGTGTAGCTCTCAAAGCGGCAAGCTGATTGCCATATCGGCGCCGCATACAGCATTGTCGCTCTTATGACGCTGGTTAAAAGGAGTCTCTTAAATTGCTTCGGACCTCTCGTATTTGGCATGATACGAGAGATCGCACGATTTGCTAAGGCGGCCTTTGTGCTAGCGTACTCCAAATGCTCCTTGAAGCATAGCCTGGTATCCAGCATAACGCCCAGATATTTAATCGCCCTCTTAGACCTGACTGCAGTGTCAGCCACGATTATGTTTGCTGTCTCCACCGCTTTTCGGCTGCTAATGAGCACTGCCTCTGTTTTTTGGGGTGCTATCTGCAATCCTACTGAGGAGAGCCACTGTATGGCTTTCGAGATGGCTAGGTTGCACTTTTCCTCCACTACCTTGAGATCCTTGGCGACAACCACTATTGCCACATCGTCAGCAAAGCCCACCAGCTGTACATCGTCTGGCATTGACAGCCGAAAAACGCCGTCATACATGACGTTCCACAGAAGAGGTCCCAGTACCGACCCTTGTGGCACGCCTCCAGAAACTTCGTGCTCCTCCATCGTCTCGCAGGTATCATACCTTAGGATTCTATCCTTAAAGTAGCTCCTTGTTATTCTTAGTAGGTACTCCGGCACGTTTAGCGCCTCAAGAGCCTCTAGGATGCAGCCCCATTTAGCCGTATTGAAGGCATTTTTGACGTCCAACGTTGTCACCAGGCAGTACTTCTTGGCGCCGCCTTTCCATCTACATCCAGCTATCGCTCCAGAAGCTATCTCGACTACCTTGCCGATAGCGTCCAGCGTAGATCGCGCTTTGCGAAAGCCATACTGCTGCGGTGAAACTCCACCAGCAGCAGCAATGGCGTTATTGAGCCGGGTGCAAATCAAATGCTCCAGTAGCTTGCCCGCAGTATCGATCAGGCATATCGGACGATATGCAGCTGGATCTTCGAGCTTTTTGCCAGGCTTCGGTAGGAGGACCAGGCGCTGAATTTTCCAGCGGTTTGGAAACTTTCCGCTTTGTAGGCAGCTGTTGTACATGCTCGAGAAGACATCTGGGCGGAGCGCAATTGCTAGCTTGAGCGCTCGGTTGGGAATCCCATCTGGGCCAGGTGACTTGCTGGGCTTCAACCTCGTTGCAGCGTGTCGAATCTCTTCTAGCATGATATGCTCAATTTGGAAATGCGTGCTTGGCGCAGGCGGGGGCTCGCCGATATCCTCATCCACACTGGGAAATAGGTGCCATACTATCTCCTTCATTGCTCTTGGGTCCGTGGGGTGGCAGCGTGGAGAGGCATTGAAGCGTTTTACTACCAGCTTGTAGGCATTGCCCCACGGGTCGTTTTCCGCTGTGTCGCAGAGGTCCAGGAAGCATCTACGCTTGCTGTCTTTAATAAGCTTCTGGAAGCGTCTCCTACTGGCGAGGAATTCCGCCTGGCGTTCATGGAACAGCAGCGATCCACGTGAGCGCTGGTAGCGGCGTCTAGCATAGTTGCACTCGCTTCGAGCCTCAGCGATCTCCTCGTTCCACCAGTATACTGGGGCATGGTGCCTCTGGTACCTTCTGCTCCTAGTCATGCTATCATTGCAGGCACGGCTTAGCATCCGCATCGTTTTGTCCACCACTTCCTCAGTGCTCTCAGTATTATCAGAGGTCATAGCAGACTCCAGATGGGCACTGAAAGTCCGCATGTCTAGCGTCTCGACACGATACCTAGGCCAGTGGTGAGCTGGAGTATTACCGTGATCCGGGCGTATTCCAACGGTACACCATATGGCAACGTGATCACTTGCATTGAAGGAGTCATCGATGCTCCAGGTGGACGAACTAAAGAGCGAGCTACTGACAAATGTTATGTCAACGACCGAACCCAGTCCAGCTCTGCTGAACGTGTGCTGCGTTCCATGATTTAGGAGCGCCACATCGAGAAGAGAGAACGCCTCCAGCAACCCCCGTCCTTTGGCATTGGTTGACGAGCTGCCCCACTCCTCTGCCCACGCGTTGAAGTCTCCAGCGATGACGATCGGGTGACGGCCTCTTGCGTCTGTTACCAGGGAGTCCAGGGTGTTAGCGAACTCTGATAGCTGCAGACTAGGGGGTAGGTAGACTGCGTAGAACCACATGCCGCCCACCGACGCGCGCACGTAGTTTTCGTCCCGATGTACATTTACCAGAGGAGTCCCTTCAATCCCGCAGGACCATAGAGCCGCTCTTCCAGTTATGTCCGAAGCGCATCTAGGGCTCTCAGAAAGCCGGTATGGCTCGCTTAGCACCGCAAGGTCTGCAGAGCGTTCACGCACTGTTCGCGACAACAGGTCCTGGGCCGCTGCGCAATGGTTAAGGTTCAGCTGTGTGAACTTCATCTTGCACGACCAAGTACGCTTCCACTGAGTGGACAACTATTACTGCCCGCCTGGTGGCTGAATGAGGCACTGCCCTTTGCAACACAGATGAAGCACTTCGCCACCTCGCTCTTACAACTCGCTGCCTTGTGGCCTGTAACTCCACACCTGATGCAGCACTGGGATCTATCCACGGGGTTACGGCAGCTGCTTGCGGTATGTCCCATCTCCAGACAGCGGTAGCACCGCGTGCGCGCTTCCTGCTGGCGAATGACGCAGCTGGTCCAGCCAATGCGAACTGTGCGCAGGGCAGTAATGCTGCTTGCCAGATTTGCTGGTACTGAAAACTGAGCCACCTGTGTATTGCCATATCCAGGTCGAATGCTCATGAAGATACATACGTCGGCTGGTATGTTTGCCTGCGCTGACAGCGCAGTCACTATCTCCTCTTTAGTGGCTAACTCGTCCAGGTCCCGAATGGCGAAGTGAGTCTGCTCGGTAAATGAGCGAACCACTGCACTCTTGCCCAGCACAAGCTCCACTTCGTCCTTGAGCTGCTTTGTACACTCCAGGCCTACTCCATTCAACTCAAGTAGCAGGTCACCTTTTGCTGTGCGACGAGCTTTGGAGACCTTGTCGCGGACTCCGTTGAGTTTTCCGTCGCTTCTGCGCGTAACTAGCGACAGAACTTCGCTGTAGGAAAGCTCGCTGGTACTTATTACCAGTGCATCCGATCTGCTCTTCGTATGTGGCTTGCCAGATGCCTTACCGGCTAGCTTGCAAGACTTCTTTCGCTGAGCCGTTTGCCACGTATTCCGTGGAACCGACTCCGAAGCCGCTGGACTTGCATTGCCAGTTTTGTTCCTCTTCGAGGGCGTAGCTCGCTGCCCTGGCTCGAGCTCGCGCCGCCTCTTGGGAGTCACTGTACTCCTCGCAGCACCGCAACTCTGCTGTTGCACTTTATCGGGTACTCTAGTAGGCAGCTTTGCAATCGGCGACGTCTGTGTGGCCGTATCCGCGCTATCACTGGAAGCTGTCTTGCTTCTGCCAGAGCAGACTTGGTATAGCTTAAGTGCCTTCGCTGCTTGTTCCCTCATCAGCTGGTTTACGTGCCGCTGCCCGAACAGAAGGGCATTAAGGCCGTTCAGGATGGCACCCAGCTGCACAAAGGCATCTTCCTCCTCTGGCTTCTTCCCCTGGGGTGGACTGGCCGCCGCAGGTGCAGGCATGTCACCTGGAGCTACCAGGCTGCGCACCGGGGGTAGCGCACTCCCCTGGGGGGGAGACCTCGGCAATGCCGAGCGGCGCACAATGCCTTCCACTATAACCACTTGTCTCCAATCACTTGTAGATCTACAAGCAGTCCCGCGTTGACCAAAGGTTTCCCTAAGGTTTTTAACCGGTGGAGGTTATACCACCCCAACTCGGTCACCAGAGCCCCACAGAGCACCGCCGCAACGGAGGGGGTTGGTAATAGCCGGTACCGTGGCCTTCTGCTTAATCTGCTTGGAGTTTCCTACTGGAGAAATCGCCAAGTGGTGCGCCTGTTGGCTATGCAGCGCTTATCGCAATATCCTAGCGCGTATGCAACAAAAATTTTGTTTGCACTTGTACCTTGTCCACGAACCACTCACAGCTGAGACACCTCTTTTCGTATTGGCGCCACCTGTGATTAGCAAGTGAGGGTAGCTTAGCGCTTCTCGCTCAGCTGGCACAGCCAAACACAGCCCTGGTACTCGCGATCAGCTGACACTGTGGTATTCCTAAAACACTTGTAAGCACAAGCAGCACACCACGAAGTTGGGGTGTGCAATACGTGTAATGTTTACGTGTAGTATTTCCACTCACACCAGTTGGAGTGCCCTATATTGCGCGCGGCTTAAGGGAGACTCCACAACCACCCGGTAGAGGAAGGCGATTGGCAAAGGCGATGAGAACAACAGGTGAGTTGCCCAGCCTATTGACGCGCTTATTAATTTGGAAAACCGGTTTTCACTTTAGGTTTAGCACTGCGAAAACACTACAAGGACGGAGCGTCAGGAAAAACTCGACCGTACTTTTTAACTTCACACATGTGTCTCGTATGTGTGTGTGTGTGTGTGTGTGTGTGTGTGTGTGTGTGTGTGTGTGTGTGTGTGTATGTGTGTGTGTGTTTGATGCTCGAACTTCAACACGTTTCTCATATTTATTTTGATTAATGTCCACTTATCCACTTGCCTCGAGCAATTTCAATCGTCCGAGAGAATTCGTTGCTCGTTTTCTTCGCTCAGTTTCAGCACGTGCGAGACCTCAACCCCTCGCCCTTACCACCCTCCGTCAGCCGCTGGCTGAAAAAAAAAGTTGTCTGTTGGCCAGTTGGGCAGGACAAGAATTGATGTGGCGCACACTTTTCAGGACCTTTGCACCTGGAGCCCCACGTAGGCAGAGAAAACAGCAGCACTCAAACGTCTCTCGTAAGCGCCGGAAACAAGAGACTCGAGGTCCGTTTCTGGAGACTGGTGGGGCTGATGGGTGATGGAAGAGGAGAGAGAGAGAGTGGTCGGCATCAGTTGCACTGTGCTGCGTACGTGTTCGCACTTGGCTGGCACGTGACTACTAAAGTGAAATTTATTGAATATTTGGCATTGGCTATTTGATTTCTTATTAACGTGGCCTTTGGCCATACAAGCATATTACCACACACACACAGACAGAAAGAGAGAGTGCCATAGGCAGAAGTATATCCAACTATCTGCAAGGCCAGGCCAGTTGGTGCTTTAATCACTGCCTCATACG
Source organism: Scaptomyza flava (assembly GCA_030179655.1). Classification (NCBI taxonomy): domain Eukaryota; kingdom Metazoa; phylum Arthropoda; class Insecta; order Diptera; family Drosophilidae; genus Scaptomyza; species Scaptomyza flava. The sequence goes on from JARNME010000314.1 coordinate 24,754,618, forward strand.
CTAATTCAAAAAAGCCGAAAAGACCTCGTTAAAACACAGCTACTTACATAATTAAATAAGGCCTTAAAACCAACCTAACTAGCACCTTCCCCCACCCCACTCTCTAAAGTACTGTAACTTGTTCTGGATTTATATACATGGGTGTGTTTGTGCGTTGTCATATGCGGCTTTTTCTCTGGCTACCACCACTCGTCGACGATCTTTGGGCCATACACCAACGAACCGACCAACCCATCAACCCACACTAGCAAACGAGGCTGAAGTGCAAAGTTAAACAAGTTGGAATGCAATGTACTCGAGATAACTGAACTATGGAATGCGCTGCATACGTGCAAGAACAGCAAATTGTCATGCCCCGTCCAAATGTTGCACAGTTTCTCTCTCTCTCCCTATCTCTCATTGTAACTGAACAACCTCAAGTTAAATTGTTACAAAACTTTTCAATGCACTGCCAGTAAAATGTGACATTAAAAACCTTGACATAATGTAAACTTAAAGCAAAAAGTTTTTGGATATTAAGTTATTTAAAATCCTTCATTGCGTTACCTTAAAATCTGTAATAAATTAAAGCTTAAAGTTTACTATATTGGTTGCCTTAGGCAAGCTAAAAGCTCTTTAAGCTTGAGAGACAGGCTTCGCGAAAGAGTGAAGAAGACTTAATCAGTTTTTTTAAGCTTATGTTATTCATAAAGCCCAAAGCTCATAGAACTGGTTATTAACGATGAGCTTTAAAGCTCTTTAAACTTAATGTACAGGCTTAGTAAAAAGCAAAGTTGACTTAACCATGCTTTCTGTGAGAAGTGCATTAAAAAGCACTCGCACATAGCTAAGCACACACGCATAAGTATGTTTGTGTGTGTGTGTGGTTAGTACAGATTTTGTTACATATATTTTCATGTTTTAATGCGGCCAACAAAAATGTTTTTGCCACGTTGCACTCGCAGACGACAGCGACGACACTTCCGTGTTATCATCTCTCATAGAACTGGGTTAATGTGGCAACAACAACAAAAACGAGAACAACAGCAATAAATAAAGCAAAAACAAAAAAACCAAAAATACGACTGCAACAACTTTAAGCACCAACAACAGTGCCGAGTTTAAAGTAATCCCCATGCTTTGCATGCGTTCCAAATGTGACGACAAGGACGAGTGTGCTAAGTAAAAGAGAGCGTAAAATCTCATTGGGTGTTCTGTTCGATTTTTTTTTTTCTTTTTCAACCGTCAATCGACTTTGCACAAGTTTTTATAATTGAGCCTTCGAACTGTAAGAATAGAACAATAATGAAAAGCGTATCTCCTTCCAGTCGAATAATAACCCACCCAATAACTCTGTAATCTTAAACAAAACACAAGTAAAAAGCCTGTATCAGTGTAATAGTTTTCCCTGAAAAGTATGCTACATAAATTAAATAAGAATTATTGTTAAATTGGAGAAAATACGAATTAGAGTACGAATATCACAGTTCTTATTATACTGTGATGGATCCCATTCGCAACTCTATTTATTAGGCATAATAAAAATAAAACAAGCAAGAAGGCTCTAGTCGGGAGAGCCCGACTAGAAGATACCCTGAACCCAGTTGCAATAAATATGTAAATTAAATTTATAATTGACTTTGGTATACTGACTTAACTTCAATCGATAAAATTAGATATATCCGGTGTTTCTTAACCGATTTGGACGAAATTTTTAGAAAAGTTATATTATTACCCATTACTTCAACCCTCATGTTTAGATTTTCCAAATTCGATATTTTATTGTTATCGATATTATGTGTATATCGGAAACCATAATAGTTATCGATAATTTGAAGCAAACTTGTTCTGCTTATGGTATAGGAGAACTTAAATACAAAATCTGAAGTCTCTAGCTCTTGTAGTCTCTGAGATCCACGCGTTCATACAGACAGACAGACGGACAGACGGACGGACAGACGGACATGGCTATATCGTCTCGGCTGTTGATGCTGATCAAGAATATACATACTTTATGGGGTCGGAGATGCTTCCTTCTGCCTGTTACATACTTTTGCACAAAACCATTATACCCTTATTTACCCATTTCATGGGTTAAGGGTATAAAGAGAGCGTGCTAGTAAGAAAAAGGGAGAGAGAGAAAGTGAATGAGGGAGGGAGATGGAGAGAGCTTGTTAAGGGGCTACTTGGTGGCTACGTTTGGAATTGATGTGTTAATCATGCGTGAAATTAATTCGTTCCACAATGTCTCATTAGTCTGCATTAAGTAACAAGGACACAGTTACAGCCATTGTCCGAGTCCGTGGCAAGAAAATGGACATGCACATGCTAAAAACATGGCTAGGCGAGAGTGGGAAGTGAAGAGGACAAGGAAAGGTTTGGGGACCCGGTCACAGCTCATATATTATTCACTTAATCCCATGGATGCTCATTTGCCGTCGGGCCGCAGCTCATTGGCGGCTCTCGACGCGCTCAAGTGCTTAAAATTAAATAATTAATTAAACTTGCAGGAGCGCGCAGCAAGCAGATTCAAAGATACAATTGAACAGTGTATGCAGAGGGCGAGAATGAGAGAGAGAGAGAGAGGAAGTTGGAAGCTGCAACTGTATCTGCATGCAAGCAGTCGCTGGCGGCATCACAATGCGAGTCACAGCTGCGATTAGCAGTTCATGAATAACGTATTAACTTTTACTTTTCCAACCAGTGCCGAGAAGGGAACGGGTGTGCGTGTGTGTGCAGAGTGTGACAGGGAAACTACGTGTTTGCTATTTGCTTTGCTGGCCTGCAAGCCACAAACGACAACACGAGCTTTTCCCTTCACATCACTATATTGTCCCCGTACAAAATTGGATATACCAGCTGCTGCGACTGTGTTCAATCAAAGTCAGAGTCGTGAGTGTGTTGAGCAGCCGCGTAATGTGGCAGCGCTTAACATGCAGCAACATGCAGCATCAAGTCATTGCAGCCAGAATTGAAAAATATCATTATGTATTTGAATAACTGCAAATCTTAATACTACCATATATACCAAATCAAGCATTTTCTGTCTGCCCTATAGCAAATCGATTTTCCAGCGTTAGCTAATTGTAAGTAATAAAATAGTTTAGCTTTTCATATAGATACATATGTGTCTAATAGCTTCTGTTCAATGCACACATCTAAAAATAATCATCGATTGTTGTCTTTGTCAAAGTATGGAAGGAAAGAAAAATGGAAAGAAATGAAATTATGATTTATGGGCCTCACTCAAAAGTTTTGTGGCTGGCCGACCCTAAGGCCTTAAGGCCACAAGGCGGCACAGGGATTACATTGCGTACAAGGGCCATAAAAACTGGCTAGTTGGTAGTAGTAGTTGTCGATGGCATTTGGGAAGTGTATGCGAGTGGTTACGCCTTGAACACATACCAATTATGAGGTTGCAGCGGTTCACAGCTTGGCCAAATGCTGCTGCTGTTGCAGGTCACGTAACGCAAGTAATGAACTTGCAACGGCCAAGAGATAAAAAGAGGAAGGGCCGGTATAGGAAAGGGGAAACAGTTGAGGCTAGTGGCTACACACACATAGTACTTTGTTTGTCTACGAGGCAACAGCTGAGAACGCAGACAGCGACACAAACTCGAACAGGAACGTAAAACAGGCAAAGGAGTCGCAAGGGGGGAATTCGAGAGATCCAATTCGAATTGTGGGCAATTGCTAAACGCTCGTTTTAATGCCAACAACGATGGGTTTCATTGGAAATGATTACGGCTTACTGATTACTGATTGCCAGCAGTCAATGCCAATCGTATGTGCGGGGTGATAAATGTGGAATAGACGAAGAGTGAATCTATGTTGTTTAAGATAAATCTGTGCGGTATGTGTGGATTAAACCAAAGTCCCTTTAAAAAAGCTGCCAATCAATGGATAAGCAAAAAACAATTATCAAAACTCATTATAAAAAATAAAGACCTTATTTATTATAATTATTTTTAAATGATAATGGAATTTCAAGTATGTATGTCTAGTAGGCTGATAACGGTAAATAGTAGTGCCACAGACCTATACTCTACCGCTGAATGTGGCTGTGTCTTCTTCTGACTACCGATTAGATGTAAGTGACGCAATAATATCGATGCGCATGGAAGCGGATCGACGAAAGAAGAAATAAATAGTCGGCTACGAATAGAGATGAAATTCCATTTTGGGTAACAACAGAAATTCTCTGAAAATAGATTAGCTATATCTTGGTTAAATTTCACTCGATACCATAGATTAAATTATTATTGCACATTTAAAAATTTGAACATTACATTCTGCATACGTATAGTATGTGTAAATATGTATGTAGGTACGTGCCAACTCCAATTAGAGAGTATTAAGTATTTTTGGTCTATTTAATGATGTCATATGCATGCAATTGCCATAAGCCTTAATCTCTCACACAGTTTTGGTTGGGTTCAATTGCATTTGTGTGTGTGTTTGTGTGTGTGTGTGTGCTAGTGCTACCCTACGGTTTTTGTATGGGCTAGTTGCATATATAAAATAGTCCATTGACTAGCTATAATGGACAAGTCAAGGACTAGTCCAAGCGGGTGCAGAAAATTACATTGGTTGGGCCAGTGTTTGTTGTTATTGTTGTTCAAGCCTAGCCCACGACTTTCCCACGTAGGCTAACACTGAACCAGTCTGTGTAGATGCAGCGGGGGAAAACACTTTTTAAAATTATCATTGAGCATTTGTGTGTAAACTGCCTATTCCACGTGGCCCAGTTCATGGATGCGTCAAAGTGGATGCAGACGTGGATGCGGAGCAAAAACGTAAATTTTACGAATCATGAAAAACGAACACAATTTTACGCCTCGTTGACGTTCGTTGCAGCGGCAAAAAAACGAACGAGTGAAAACCAATTTATACATTTTTCAATTTACAATATAGCCTACTGCTTATAAAATATGTTTGGCAACAGCGCAATGGCTAAGGCATCTGCTAAGTGAACGAGAGTTCCAGGTTCGAATCCCGTCGTAGACCATCATATTTCACAATCGGTAAGTTTATTTGTATTCTATTTCTTCTAACACTTGCATAATTTAAAATTAAATTACATTTAAGTAATATTTATAACAACAGCTAATTTAACGTTTATATGATTGGCTTCGTTGGCATCTTTTTACCCCAGATACCAAATACTAGTCCATTTGGTCTGTTTTTTGACTAGTCTTGATTTCCTGTTTTATGGACTAGTCTACGTGGCCTGTTTTATAGACTAGTCCACGTGGCTGCAGAGGCGGCCGATACGTCCACTCCAATGACATCCCCGTGTTAAATGGAATAGGAGAAATACATTGAAATGGCATAGGCGTGGGCTAGTAGTAGCCCATGTGGGCTAGTCTAATCACTATGTTTGGCATAGTCAACGTGACTGCAGGGTATTTATTTGTGTGTTTATTGACTGACCAACTTACTAATCAACCAATTTCACTCTCTCGCTATCTCTCTCTCTCTCTCTCTATTTTTCTGTTACCCTTGCCAGTGTGTGTATATATTAAGTATAATTTACTGAAGTTATAGCCACGTCATGTGATTTTCAATCAACAAATTAACCCCATGAATCGACCGCATTATTTGGACTAGATTGTTTGAATATCATTGTGAATTCTCTACGAATGGCAATGTATCGACTGGCAATTGCCCAAATCAAATGCTTAATTAATAGATTAAAACTGAATAATGCTGCCCACAAAACCTATGTACATATACACTAGTATGCTCCCCCCTCCCAAAATCGAACTAATGCACACACAAACTCGTACATTTAATTGATATATAAATAATAATTTCCAGTTGGTACAATTCTGGGTATTCAATTATAATCAAATCAAGCCAAAAACAACTAAAATATATAAATGTAATTAGTGAGGCAAATTGTTGAAGGACCATGGGCTCATATAACATATGCTGTACATATATATGTATTGTAGATATGTTTGTGTGCATATACTTATTGTATTTCTTGTTAATTTATGTGAAAGTATTAAAAGGTAGAACTACTCTCTTTTCCTTTAAGTAAACTCATTGCGTGGCAATTGCAATTGGTATTGATCTCTATTCGAAACTTCGGTTTTCTTCGCCCCACACCTGTATGTTGATTTGCTTGTGCGCCTCTTTTTAAGCTTCCTGCTTATTATCGCATAAATATGTCATATGATGCCCTATCCTCCCCCTCCCCCTTCCCATCCACCATCGCCTAGCATTTTGATTGCATTATTAAATGTGATTTTAATGACTTTTATGTTCTACTATTCATGTGCATTAGTCACTGCGATAATATCGCACATATGTATGTACGTAGATAGTTCCTGTATTTTCCACTTGCATTATTTAGCGAATGTCGCATTTAACTAACTTAAATTAACTGACGTTAATTTAGATTTATGCAAGCCCTTATTTAAATATGCATGCACTGTAGTCGCTCGACATGTTTAACTTTAACTGAATCTATACAAAATGTGAGTTGCTTCATATAAAATTAATTAATATTGATTAAAAGATGAAATTACATTGCTTGCACCTTGCTCAAGCAAATCGATTTCAATTAAAAATATAAAAGTATAACAATAAATATGTATCATTTCGATTTGCGTTTTCAACACTTTCAAAATTAGTTTTCTTCCAGAACCTAACTGAGGGAATGATGATGAAGAAAAGTGATTAGGATATTTCATATACATACTAGAAAAACCTTTTAGAATGTTAATGACTTATGAAAGTGTTGGAAATGTCTTGAGTGGCAGCGACTTAGGCAAAAGAAGCAGAGATCCCAGAAACCAACAACAGCACGGAACAACAAAAACAAACAGTAGAAATGTTTGTAATGGCCTCATAAATGACAGGACTCGTAGAATTTTATTACTCTTGTTGCCTGCATTTGTTGCTGTTGTTGACGGAGCGTCATTAAAACAGGACAAGACCCACAGGGGGGTGGCAGGGGTGTGGGAAGGCTGTGGCCGGGTTGAAGTTGTTGTTTGCGTGTTGTTGCCGCCAGAAAGGCTTAAGAAAATGAACGTCTAAAAGGCAAGCACATAAAAAATATGAAACTTTTGTGATAATTAAAATATGTACAAGCCCCACGCAAGACAGGGACACCAATAGATAGAGAGGGAACAAAAGAAAAGGAGAGCGCGAGTGAGTGTGTGTGAGAGAGAGAGAGAGAGAGAGAGAGAGTGACTGTGGAAGACTGTGGAAGACAAAGTCAGTTATTTGAATGAAAGAATTAAACAGGTTTTTTCTTTGCTTTTGGTAAGCTACGTCATCAATTTCAAATCGAAGCACTATCGATTTCATTGATTGCCTACAACGTTGACAAATAATCGATTAGCTTGGTTCGATTAATTAATCGTTGTAGTGACACAATCAAAAAGTGTCAAAATATTTATTTTTACTTAAAATTATCTTTGATTAAAAAAAAATATAACAACTGTCTATAAATAACTTCAAAATATTATATTAAAATTTTTAATATTTTCAAGGATATTTTCAAGTCGATTGCTTATTTATAACTCAGATTGCCTTGCGTTGTCTCAATTCCTGTTTTCTTTTGTTCTTTTGCATGACTTATAATTGGATATGTATTGAATTCCCTTGTAATTTCTGAGTGGTGCCTCCAACTCAACATGGCCTCCTCCTCCTGCTTTGCCCTGTGCCAGTCATCGTTTTCCGTTTTCCGTCTCTCTCACTTTCTCTTTCTCTATGTGCTGGCCACTTAAAGCGCTTTAATTAATTAATTTGTGGCTTTGTTAATGTGCACCCAGCACGCAAGCAGTTCCGCCCCGAAAATCACAGTCAATAAGCCAAAAGCCAATCGAATCCTTTACCTTTTCTGGAAATATCGAGCATGACGTATCAGATCAAGTGGTGAGTGAAAGGAGGACGTATTAATAAATATATTTTTACTCAATATGTTGCTTAACTTTCTTGTGCACTCTGGAAATTAAACCATGTTAATATTGCAGTAAATTGCAGCTGAGTGAATCAAGATTTAAATAAAATCAGCTCACTTCTATGGCTCATAATACTAAATAGTTTAACGAAACTCAGCAACTCAGAAACAGCAGCTTTTTGTACTATATATTGAAATTTTAGCGTTCATATGTTTTATCCATAAGAGTGAACTTTTTGGCAAATAACATTACTCTGTTGACCAATGTTCAACTAACTTGCACTTATTACGCATACGACGAGTGTAGCCATAACTAAAAAATCTTTTATTTGTTATGAGCAGGGACTAATAATAACCATTATTTTTAAAAATTGAACCAAAAAGGTCTCAATAAATTAACCAAAAAAATAAAAATCTTGCATTTAACCATTATAATTGAGAAGAAATATTTTGGTCATATTTAACCATTATTTTGACCAAAAACTTTTATTGGTCATATTTAACCATTATTCTGACCAAAAAATTATATTGGTCATATTTAACCATTATTCTAACCAAAAAATTATATTGGTCATATTTAACCATTATTCTGACCAAAAAATTATATTGGTCACCAAAGACCTTTATATATATATATATATTTTTTTTTTTTGGTCAGCCAAAGACCTTTAAACATTTTTTTTTTTTTTTTTTTGGCCAGCCAAACCCCTTTATAATATTTTTTTTTTTTTTGGTTAGCCAAATAATATGTTTTATTTTTTTTACTTGGTCATTCTAAAAATTTTTTTTTAAATTTCTTTGATGGTTGTTGTTGCTTCAAATAATAAAAAAAAAATTTGCATAGAAACAGAAACTTGTACGTATCAGATTTTTTTTATTTATTAGTACAGTTTATTAAGTTTAACGAGCATTATATTCTGCAAAGTTTCTTCAGAAATGTTGCACCGTAGATCACTTAAAACAAGCTTGAGCCCGGAGAACGCTCTCTCGACACTTACTTGTGTAGCAGGAGTTGCATGAACAATCTTAGCTAATTTATATAAAAATGGTAACGAATATTTTTTTGTTTGCCAATAACTCATTAAGTTCGCTTCGATATCAACAAAGCTTTCTTTATAGCTATCAATTTCGGCATACGCTCTTATGAGCTCATCTGATCTACAATTCTCATCATCTGACGATGACTCAACCTCTAAACTTCTTAGTTCAGCTCTCAAGAGTGATGTACAGCTCATATTAGAGGACTCGTCAACAGCAATATTTTGAAAATGTGACGTCTCTGTGGGTTGAGTTACATTGAGCTCTTTTCTCTGTAATTATAAAACGAAATTTTCCATAATTAATAAGATTTGCTTAATTTCATTGACACTAAAATACGTCTATAATAAAAAAAAGAGTTATCAAAACATTAAGAAATTAGTATTTTAATCATAATATGCAAAAATTAAAAAAGGATTACAAAATATATTTACTTCAAATTTGGAGTCCTAAGCATTTTCACAACTTGCCGAGCTTGAGTCACAATTGGGCTGAATATTTCTCCACCAAGAAAATCTTTAACTGCAAGCTGCAATGTATGTGCCGCACATTTCACATTAGATACGTGCAAGAGTTCTAAAGGAATTTCAGAAGCACAATTTTCAATTTCTGCAACGTTGAAGCTGTCGTCCTCTTCTTCCGGAATTATTTCTTGTTCGGAATCAAAGACATGTTGGGAATCAAAGACTTCTACTGCTTTCAGCATGATTCTTCCGTTATCCGTTGTTATTGAATACACTTGTTGATAACTCACATCAAACTCATTCAAAACACTATTTATTTCGTTTTTTAGGTTTTCAGCAGTTTGGCGACTATGCATTTCTTTCATACCCAACGTAAATATTTTTATTTGGTTGTCTTTAATGAGCTGTACGTTTATTCCAAGCACAGAACGATCATGACGGGAAGCACTATCAATTTTAAATGATATCATTTTTCCCTTAACTGTCTTTATTATTTTTGATTTTAACTTTGAACACTCCTGATTAATTAACGTCACAATGTTCAATGAGTTAATTGGGTCCATTTCCAAACCACTGAAAATCTGTTCCATTAGCGTCTTAAATGGAGTTGAATTAAAAAAGGCTAGTGGCAAAGAGTGATCCGCGACAAATTGAACACATGCATTTTTCACAGTTGGATATTTTAATACTTATTTTTTTTTCTATGCTGTCATCTCCTGCGACATCAATATCAATTTCTTCTGCCTCCGTTTGGTACAGTTCCATATGCTTCATTACCATATGCCTTTTCAAGTTGGTGACATGATCACCTTTTATTTTGCAATTACAGGCTTTGCACATACTTTGATTTTTTGTTTGATCGAAATCAAAGAATTCACGACAAAAAATGTTTCTTTTCCTGCCCATTTTCTCTAATTTAAAATTTGAAATTATATGTTAAATAAATTTTAAAAAGTATTTTAATCATATATACCTCTTTAAATGTAAGAATTTTCTATATCGTTCACGAATAATTATAGTTTTTCAGCTTGGAATTCACTTATAATTCACTTAATTTGTTACCACTCGCACTGGTTATTCAAAACTTAATAAGAATAATGATAAGAAAAAGAATTGACTTTGCACCTACGGAACAAATCACGCAAAAATCCGTTATACGATTGTAAGACAAACAAGTGGAAACGTTGCAGTCGGATAAAACCGACTGCGACATACTCGTTTCCTGTATTAAAGCCGGTAAAAAAGAGGACTGATTTTTGCAAAGCTTCAAGTCTCTAGCTTGCAGGGTGTGAAAAAAAGTTTCGTTCATACGGACAGACGGACGGACGGGCGGACGGCCGGACAGACACCATGACGGACATTGCACAAACCCAATATACTCTTTACCTTAAATCATATTTTATGTTATTGTTGTTTTTAATGTTCTTCAAATAGTGCGAGCGAGCGCGATAGCGGAAAGCATGTGCAGATGCTTTTGTTTTTGCCCTAACGCTTAGCAGCCCTTCTGTTGTAAGACAAGCGGCGGGCCAGCTGTATATATCATTCAGAATTGGTTATTAGTGCACTAAATATTTTGCGCAAATCAAAATACTCTAGAAAGAGTCTAAAGTGACATGTTTTATATAAAGGTATTGGCTGACCAAAAAAAAAAAAAAAAAAATGTTTAAAGGTCTTTGGCTGACCAAAAAAAAAAAAAAATGTATATATAAAGGTCTTTGGTGACCAATATAATTTTTTGGTCAGAATAATGGTTCAATATGACCAATATAATTTTTTGGTTAGAATAATGGTTAAATATGACCAATATAAGTTTTCTTCTCGATTATAATGGTTATTCTTTATCAATACTGAAAAAAGTCAAAATATAATTGTTATAGAAGATTTTTTTTCAAAAGGTCGATAACTGTTACGTCCCTGGTTATGAGCATTAAGGCTTACATTTTCTGCCCTCTCTCATTTATAAAATATGTTTAGTCTGCGTGTGTGAGTGTTTGCTCGCATTCTTATTGTACCAACACATTTTTTACATCTTTTATGGAAAAAATTTCGCATGTGCCATGGTGCCAAGTGCTTGTGCGCTTCACTTGCAGCCGCTTAAGGCAGACAGCATACACACACACACACACACATAAACACTGTTACAAAAGCTCATATAGCAGACACATGCAAATAATTTCAGCTGCTTCAATTGAAAAGCCAAAAACAAAGCAAACTCAAGCGTCTGCTCTTCAACGATTCTTCACCAACCACCCCTCCTTTCTCTCTCTCTGTCTCTCTTTGTCACTTTTGTTATCTTTTGCAGTCTTCCTTTTGGATTGTTTTTTTTAACGCTAGCCATTGGCCATTGACAATAAATATATTTGACTTTACAAGGCAAAGTCCTTGGCACTAAGTAAATCACAACTTCAAATGTTGCACCAAACGCTCAATCTTCATCAATGATTGAAGGAGTGATGAAAGAGAGAAAGGGGGGGGGGGCGTGGTGAGATGTTGTAGGGTGATTGTGGGAGGCATGGAAGCCATGCTCAGTGTTAGCCATCGATGCTTAATATGCATATATCGATGGAGCCACGTTTCACACGTCGCACATTTTTGGCCAGAAATTGCGATTTTTCTAGGCGGCGGCGCCGAAGACAACTTGATTATCATATAGTCAAAGCTTCGCTTCTCTTTTTGTCTCTCTCTATGTGTGTGTGTGTGTGTGTGTGTGTGTAGTTGACTGTTGTTAACGCCGAACGGTTTTTGCCATTAAGCACTCAATCAGTCTTTATCAGGTTTTGACAACGATTAACGCTTGGGGCGCCAAAATGCTTTTGATGGATGGCTGCCTGGACTCGTCTTTGCTTTGTCTTCGTTCTTCATTCTTCATTCTTCCACTTCCACCTCTCACAACGATACATACATAAACACCTAAGTATCTTGTGTTGTGCATTCTTATGAAATTGATTTGCTGTGTCGCATCTTGTGATTTAAAACATCAACCACCCTTAAAAGCCAATTCACTTTTTTTTGCTCATTTTTGAAATACTTTTGTCGAGGGCTTAAACTTGTTTTGCGGTTTTGCAGTCGAACAATCGATTTGCTCGCATCATGGCTCATTGGCTTTGCCCCTCCGCACAATTTTACTCTTTTGTTGCTGTTCCTTTCCAATTATACTTTTTCATGTCTTGACGCTCTTCAATGTCCAGCCGGGCCCAGTGACTGCTTGCCTCATCAATTTTGCGGTCAGCACGTGAGTAAGGCACACATAAACTGACTTCTTAGACTTCCAACATAATAAAGTGGAAGAGGGGGGAAGGGGGTTAGAAGGGAGAGGCTTGGGCGATAAAACATTTCAAGTCATGTCACTTATAAGGTAAATCACATTGAGATGTAGCTCAAAACTCTAAGAACAAATCAAAAACATTTTATTTTACTCTTTTTTATCTAGTTCCATAATAATATTATCTTAGTTACAGAATTTTGGATTAGTTTGAGAGATTGAGTTCTTTTAAAATATCCAAGGCTTATTATTATATTGGGGGTAAATACACTGCGACCAAATAGATCTATTGTGCCCCCTTCTTGGCCCATAGCTCTTCCATCAGGCCCAGGTGTTGCATAAAAGCAAGTACCTTTGTTGGGTCGATGGTTTCTAAATCGCTAAATTCTACAATATGTTTTCCTAGAAAACTACTTCTTTTCCTTGCGCATTCTGCTATAATGTGCAAGGAGGATTCTCCTTCCATTTCGCAGAATCTGCAAATCTCGCTGCTGACTATACCTAGCTTTGCCAAGTGACCTCGTAGTCTACAATGTCCTGTCAAGAGACCGGTGAGTATCCTGAGTCTATTTTTACCCATTGATATTACTTGCTTAAACCATTTAAGGTTATAGCTACCCAAGAGAATCTTTGCTTGTCTGAGTCCTGGTGTCCTTGCCCAGCACGTTCTTCGCAGAAGTCTCTCTTCATTCCTAAGTTCTTGCCGTATTGTGCTTCTTCCTATACCACAGTACGGCTCGGGTCCTATTAGGGGTGTCGCTGCCCCCAGTCTTGCTTGCTTGTCTGCCTCTTCGTTCCCCGCTATTTCGACATGTCCCGGGACCCATCTTAGGGCAAGCCTATTTTGTAATCCCAGAGTGTCTAGCTTGGTTCGTACCTCACGAACTACCTTTGACCTGATTTCGGTCTTACTAAGTGCCATTATTGCTGCTTGACTATCGGATAGAATGGCTATATCCCTATTCCGATAGTTACGCTTTAGATTAAAGTCCACACACCTCCCAATTGCACATACCTCAGCTTGGAATATGCTGGTGTGCATACCTAGGGGCTCATGGTACATTAGCCGAGGGCCTACCACACCAAGACCGGAGCCTTGCTGCGTTAGGGATCCATCGGTGTACCATTTTATGGTGTGTGGCTTCATGTTGTGGACCTCTTCCAGAGATGTCCACTCCTTTTTATTACAGAGGTGAACTTGAAACTTTTGGCCGAACATGTGTTCGACTTTCATTTCGTCCCTTGGCTGTGCCAGTAGGGGAAGTTCACCCGATAGCATATCTGCCTCTACTCGACTAAGAATGTGTCCTCTCCCAACTCCTTCAACGGACATTCTTAAGAGGGTTGCCTTTTGTTGCAGCCTAATTGTGTGATGGAGTGGCGTTATCTCCAATAGAACCTCAAGCGCTGATGTGGGACAGGTCCTCATCGCTCCCGTGATTCCTACACATGCCATTCTTTGTAGCTTTTGAAGCTTTTTCGGCACAGTGATTTGCTGTGCCTTATCCCCCCATGCAATCACTCCATACGTGAGCATGGGCCTTACTACCATAAGGTATAGCCATCTTATTATCATTGGTGATGTTCCCCATGACTTCCCGGCTATGCTACGACACGTATACAGCGCTCTGCAGCACTTTGCGATCGTATTCTGAACATGGGTGCCAAAGTTTAACTTACTGTCAAAAGTGACCCCAAGGTACTTAACTTCCTTGCTTGTTTCTATTGGACTCCTCGCGAGCCTAATCTCCCTCATCCTTTGTAGCTTGTATCTTCTGGTGAAAGGAACGATGATTGTCTTAGTAGGGTTTAAGTTGAGACCAACTTCCCTACACCAATTATGCTTAATCCTAAGTCCCAGTTGAACATTATCACAAAGAGTTTCTTCATACTTGCCCCGAGCTATTATCACAATGTCATCTGCATAGCCTTGACATTGAATACCCCTGTTCGCAAGTCTACTTAACAGTTCGTCTACTAGTATACTCCATAAGAGGGGTGATAAAACCCCCCCTTGAGGACAGCCCCTTGTGGTTGTTACTGTTACGGTACTATCTTGTATAGATGCCGTAGCCTGTCTGGACCCTAATAGGGATGAAATCCATCTACTAGTTGTACTATCCAGCCCTCTTCTATTCAAGGTAGCCTTGACATCATCATGTGATGTGTTGTCGAAGGCACCTTCAATGTCTAAAAATGCACAAACTGCTACTTCTTTGTTTACTACTGCCGCCCGCAGAGTGCGGTGCAGCTCATACAGGGCAGTGTCCGTAGACCTGCCTGTTCTGTATGCGTGCTGCGTTGCCTGCAGTGGACTCTGTGTGAGCAGAGTACTCCTTATGTTATAATCCACCAGCTTTTCCAACGTTTTCAACAAAAACGATGTTAAGCTGATGGGTCTGAAGGACTTTGGGTTGGTGGTATCTGTCTTCCCTACTTTGGGGATGAAGACCACCCTAGCTCTACTCCAAGTGCTTGGTATATGACCAAGTGCTAGGCTACTGACCAGGATTTTCCGTAGAGTGGGTAGGAGTATTCCCTGTCCCTGCTGAAGGAATACCGGTGATATGCAATCTAGACTGGGAGATTTGTAAGGCTGGAAGGTTCCAATTGCCCATTTTATTTTCTCCACTGTGACCACCGACTTGGCACATGCCCAGTCAATGGCCGTTGGTCTGTGTTGACCTCCTGTTTCAAGCGATTCGCACGGTTCCCAGGGGATACTTCCTGGGAAGTGCGTCTCAAACAGAAGCTCTAACCTTTGCATATTGGTGCTCGTATATGTATTATCTTTACGCTTCAGGGCTAAATTAGCCTCCGGCGCCCGCTTTGATAATGCTCTATGGAGCCGGGCACCTTCACTCGTGCTTGTTATGCTTTCGCAGAAGTCCCTATAGTTCCTGCGCTTGGCCTTCCTAATCTCCTTGCTGTAGGAGGTGAGGCTTTCGCGGTATGTATCCCATGACCCGTCTCTCTTAGCTTTATTGAAGAGGTGACGTGTGGTGATACGCAGTCTCTCAAGACCGTCATTCCACCATGGGGCATCTTTTTCTTTACGCGTTTTCCCTAGTGGGCAGCTTTCTTCATATGCATTTTTAATGCTACTATTTAGATTTCTAACAACTCTTTCTAGCTCACTCGTGCATCTGGGTATTCCAGAGTTTTCAGTGGCTAGGTTAAGTTCTAGGGTAGACCTAAATTTTTCCCAGTTCGTTTTCCTGGGGTTACGAGTTGGTATACTACAATCCATATTAACCTTAAGTTTGAATAGGATAATCCTGTGATCGGACATGGATTCTTCTGAAGAGACATGCCATTCTCTGAAATATGGCCTAAGAGACCGACTAATCAGAGTAATGTCTAATACCTCTTCTCTAACTCTAGTTACAAATGTCGGTGTCGATCCGACATTACCAATTTCTAAGTTATACTTGAATATAAAGTTGGTAAGACACTCACCCCTCTTGTTGATGTCCGTGCTGCCCCATATGGAGTGGTGCGCATTGGCATCGCAGCCGATTATAACCGGCAGCTTCTCTCTCCTGCAGTGGTCCATCAGTTTTTCTATTTCCGGTGGCGGGCAGTCCACATAACCAGCAAAATAGGCAGATGCCACCACAATAGGGGGGCGTTTCCAATTGCCCTTACGGCAATAGGTACAAAGTCCCTAGTGAGGAATTCTGAAAGAATAGTAAAATTAATACATTTCCTTACCATAATGCATGCTCTAGGTGTAGGATCTCTTTGATCCCAGATTACCTTTGAGTCAGCGGTGTACAGGCCTTTTATACCATTGTTTATCCATGGCTCCTGTACCAGGGCTAGCCCAAGATGTTGGGTGATAAACATCCTGGCCAAGACAGCAGAGGCTGCCTTAGCACGATGGAGGTTTATCTGGGCTAGCCCAGTGACGGTGACGTTTGATGTCACCATCACTCATCCGCCACTCTAGCTCCTGGTGATGTAGGTTGGGAGCTGCCCACATCACCGCTGACCGTCATGGTGACGTCAGCTTCTGCCGTTTCAAGCTCCTCAGCGAGCTCTTGCGAGGACATCGGCACCTCATCATCCATCCCTTCCAGCTCTGCTGGACCGAGCGTCATCTCCGCCAGGTCCTCATCCTCGGCCAGATCCTCTGATAAATCAGAGACACCTGCCAGATGAGCACTCGGAACAGTGGCGGTGGGAGGTGTGGGGGCCGAGCCTGCAGCTCCCGGGACTGTCGTCTGGGCAGGGGTAGTCCTTGCGCCAACACTCTTCTTCTTCAGACCGCTAACGGGGATGGTCCTGTAGCGGAATGAAACTTGATGGCCTCTCGCCACTATCGCGTCCTTGGATGCCTCATCGATGCCTATCACCAATAGCGCACCTCCGCCTTCCGTCCTCCTAGACAACACCTTCCACGAGTCGGTCTCGATCTTGTTCTGGTTCCTCAGCAGAACCAAAAAGGATTCGGTTGACCGATCCGCGCTTCTTGGGCAGAAGATGCTGATGTTGTGGGGTGATGGAATATCATCACCCACCTTGCAGTGAAGTGGAGCCCCTTTCCACGACTGCAGTCTTGACGCCATGGTCCTCAGCCACTCCGCTGAGTGATCGTCGGAACATTCAATGACCAGGTAGCCAACCCGGAAATGAATGCCCGCGAACGCGACTGCGGTGTCCCATCCTGTGAGGATAACCTCATCCATGATGGCCTCCTCCAATGCGGACAGGTCCCCATGGCTGAGCATTACCTGCGGGTATTCCACAGGTAACACGGCCACCTTGACTTTTTTTGCAATCGCTGCATACGATATGCGAGTCTCGGTGGACAATGGAGGGGAAGACCTCACTGCTGTTGCTACGGCGGATGCCGACGTGCTGGGGCGCTCCTCTGGGCACGCCCTCTTCGGGGTGGCAGTGGGTGGCGTCAAATTACTGCTCAGGCGTTTGGGGGCTGGTCCCGTACCTGGCTCGCCGAGTCTCTTCCAGCCGTTGCCATGCGCAGTGCCTCAGCAGGGGGTAGTCCCTGCTGAAGGTACCTGAGGTACCATTTGGTCTTTGAGCCGTTCAGCGTTTTTCGGTTTGGGTCATCCAAACCGCCCGGCTCTCCCAATTTTGGCAGCTGCGCTTTTGGCTGCTGGTGCTGCACGCCATGTCGCCTAACAGCGCTAAGCCTCGGTCGCATCGGCTGGGATGGTCCAGCCTTGCTTCCTCCTCCTGCAGCTGGGGCGACACGGTGACGTGGGGCTTCCCTCATCGTTGGTGCGCGCGCTGTATCTATTGCCGCCTGCGGCCTTCTTGTTTGCCGCGCCTGGTTAGGGCGCCGTGGGGCTGGTCCCACATTGGAGGGCCGCTCCCCGTCAAGGAGGCGGTCCTCAAAGTGTCTCGTGACACTGGCAGCAGGGGTATCCTGCTTCACACCTAAATTCTTTATATTTTTATTAACTCTCTTCATGTTCCCACGAGTTGCGGAGAAATATGGGGTCCACCCGGGCAGAGATCCGCAGTACCCGGGTAAGGCTAATTAGAACAGGCGGTCGCCATCTGCCTGAGCTCACCGTTAGCGACTGGGCTAGTTTTTAATCCGGGCCCCCGGCCAGGTTGACTTTCGGCACGGTTCGAATGACACCTTAGTCCAGCCCGGAGTGAGATATTGGGGAAGGGATGAAGAAGGGTACGTGAGAGGGAGTTGGGAATGTGTGAGGCTATGCTTTAAAGACGGCGACACAAGCGTCTTGTCGGTACGGTGAACGGTACCGTACCCGCTGTTTGTCCGGGACTGCTTATTTGCAAGGATTCTCGCTTATTCGCAGCTAACCTCATAAAGAGGCCGTTCGCTATCCGCAACCCGCCTGTTGGCCTCAGCTTAGCCCCCTCTGAACTATCCCACAAGTTCTTTAGACCAGGATCCAAGGCTTATCTTTATTAGTTTTACGATGCTTAATGTTGATAGTTCTTAAAGTTTAAATATTCGATGATCTCATGTGTTAAAGCAAAGACTCAGTTTAAGTAAAGGTTAAGATAAATCATTTTTAAAGGCTTATTATCAATTTATTTAGCTGTCTTATGTTTGGAACACCAAATTATATGGGCATATATTTATTAAATTGTTATTATCTTTATATTTATCTGAAATAAATGTATGAAAACGTGGCTTGAAGCATTGACCCGACATAAATAACTTTAGAAATAAATAGTCAACAGTTGTAAGCTCATAAATTTGGTTTTATAATTTATTTTTTCCATTTTTGTGGAAAACTATTATAGAAATATTAAAAAGGTTATGGCTTCTCGTATGCTTATGTTTCCCATTGTCTTCTTATTGTTTCAGTCTTTCTCTGTTCCTGCATTAAGGTATTGCTTTAAGCATCTTCACCTAGCACGACCTCATAAATGGCAGTTAATGGAATAACTAAATAACCATGGAAAACACATTCACGCACAAACACAAACAATACACGCAATCATTTTATGGTAATCAATTCCAATAAACAATAAACACAATAAACAATCAAAAATGCCAGATGCATCAATTACACCACTTGCACCACCTGGCCACCTGCAAATGCAGCTCTACACAATCTGAAGCTGGAACGCTGGAATGGAATGTAACATGGAAGAGACCATTTTATCGTCGAGCTCATCTAGCGACCAGCCCAGAGACAGTACACGGCAAGTGCTGGCAAAATTTATGCAATTGCTTACACACACACTCACACACACACACACACACACACACACACACACACACCACACACACACCACACACACACACACACACACACACACACACACACACACACCACACACACACACACACACACACACACACACACACACACACACACACACACACACACACACACACACACACACACCACACACACACACACACACACACACACACACACACACACACACACACACACACACACACACACACACATACACACGCACCCTTGGTGAATGCAGTTATAGCTGCAATCATAGATTTCAAGCCTCGAACAATTCACGTCAAATGCAGTCGAATTCGGTTTTGCAATTGGCGATTGCACGAAAGGGTTAAGGGAATTAAATGGTGTTAAGCAGTAGTAGGACACTGGGTGTGAGTGGAACTGTGAGTCGCTGAAAGGAAGGGAGGGAGGGAGGTATGGATGGCTTGACACAAGGTGTTGGCATTTGCACGCTTGCAATCAGGCTCAGGCTTCAGTTCAGTTCAGTTGAGAGTTCTGTTCGAATCCTGTTCTGGCCAAATAAGCATTTTGGAGTCAACTTGCAGACCCCTTACTATACAACTTACCCTGTTAATGCAGTAAAAAGCTCGTTACATAATACCACTTAACCTTAATATTTATATTTATATTTCATATTATTTATAATGTTTTCTCGCTTTTCACTTCGAACTAAACACACTCTTGTTACAGGGCATGTTGATAGTCGTACGTCATTGTACATATAGTGTTCAAGTTGCTGGACGCAAGTTTAGTTGGCATAGGTAAATACATCATTAAACATGTAAGGGGCCAATTGCATTGTCAACAGGCAACAGCCAGCGAGCACGAAATTCTGTTGTTGTTGCTTTTGCATTGTGGTGCAGCTTCAGGCAACAGCAACAGCAACAGCAACAGCAGTAGCAGCAGCAACTGCTACGTTCTACGTGCTTAAGAGTGCGTATTACACATGCATATATGTATGTATGCATGTAGGACTGTGTCTGTAATTGACATGTTAGCTGTATGAGTGTGTATGTCAAGACAAATGCACATTTGTGAGTTACCAATGCGTATTTGCCGTTCTACAGCAACAACATTCACATCCCTATCATCAACAACCTCAGCAGATTTATCAACATGATTATCTACTCCCTTTTGCTCATCATTATCATTATCATTATTGTTATTTGCTGGTGCGCATTAATGTGGCATAATAGAAAATTGCTTATGATATATGACGATTTTGGCTTCCAAAGTTGCGCAAAGTGGCAGAGTACTAAGCTTAAATTGTTTTTCAAACTTGAGTTAAGCTTAAGTCAAAGCATAATCTAACTAATCCCATACATGAGCCTACTAACTTATGATTTATTAAAAAACATTTAATTGAGCTTTAACATAATATAATATTTTATTTGCGTATATATTCCATTTTTCATTCACTCGTTTTCCAAGCTTAATTTATTTCAATATTGGTCCTTAATATATATGCATGTTTATCTAATAAACTATAATTCATCGTTTCTTTTCTTGCCCATCCCATTTTGAATTCCGGCTACAAACATTTTTCAGGTCATTCGCATATTCAGACTAATAAAGGAATGCCTAGGGGGTCAAACTGTTAATAGACTTAGGGCTCTTGTTGCACTTCAGGTGAAATTCCTCGTGGTTTTCATTTATAACGGAAATTAAAAAGTGTCAAAGCGATAACCAACAACAAAAGCAACAAAACGAGAAAATTATTTAACTAAGTGAGCAATGATCCACCCATGAAACAAGTAAGAAGGCTCTAGTCGGGAGAGCCCGACTAGAAGATACCCTGAACCCAGTTGCAATAAATATGTAAATTAAATTTATAATTGACTTTGGTATACTGACTTAACTTCAATCGATTAAATTCGATATCTCCGGTGTTTCTTAACCGATTTGGACGAATTTTTCAGAAAAGTTCTATCGTTACCCATTATTTCAACCCTCATTTTTACATTTTCCAAATTCGATATTTTATTGCTATCGATATTATGTGTATATCGGAAACCAGAATAGTTATCGATAATTTGAAGCAAACTTGTTCTGCTCATGGTATAGGAGAAGTAAAATACAAAATCAGAAGTCTCTAGCTCTTGTAGTCTCTGAGATCCACGCGTTCATACAGACAGACAGACGGACAGACGGACAGACAGACGGACAGACGGACATGACTATATCGTCTCGGCTGTTGATACTGATCAAGAATATATATACTTTATGGGGTCGGAGATGCTTCCTACTGCCTGTTACATACTTTTGCACAAAACCATTATACACAGAGAAAAAAAATGAAACGTAAAACCAAACATTTTAATTTTAGATTCAGATTTTAAATTTATTTTCTTAATTTCAATACGAAAATTTTTGATTTTAAAATTAATCGTATTGAAACACCAAATTTAAAACGATTCGTATTAAAATCAATCGGTTTAGAATTAAAGTGCATACTTTTATAAATCGTAATTTACTATTTTAAATTTGAAGAAATCAGAAAATTAATAAAATGCAACATTTAAATTTTAGATGTTAAATTGAAAAATATTGTTTTAAGGCTTTTTCATTTTTGAAGCAAAGTGCTCCATTATTACTACTCGAACTTCGAATGAAAAATTTTAAATCTAATAATTTGCCCTGTTAAAAAACATATTTAAAACGAGCACATTTAATTTGATAATTGAAACTTTAGAAATCAGTACGAATCGCTTTAAAATTACGCTTAACAGAGAGAGAGAGAGAGAGAGAGAGAGAGGCGCTCTTATGTGTACTATGTATTAAAATTAACTGTCTGTAAGACATAGTCGGCAACAGCGCAATGGGTATGGCATACGCGTGGTAATCGTAAGGTTCGAATTATACAAATGATATACTAAGCATGTAAACATAAAATTTCTCACGCATATACATTGAAGGAATCCAATAACTATTAACAAAGAGCTATCACGCAATGCTGCTACTGGTGGTGTGTATCCGTGCGCCCCAAGCAAAAAGTTTAATATAAATTTATAGAATCTTATAGTATACATTTGTTCATGAATTATAACCACCAATATGGTGTTCAAAACTGATATCGGGCTGTAACATTATTATTTCGATTCAAAAATTATTTTAGTTAATTTAAGGTTTCTAATGCTTAACTTTAAAATTTCATTGTGAAAACTAAAATTCAAGCACTTTAAATATAAAATAAAAATTTTTAAACCGAAAATTTTAATTTTAAAATTTTATTTTAAAATTCCACTTTTAGAATTTAAAATTATAGGTGTAGTTGAAAATCGTTCCGAAAAATTGTAGAATCTAAGTGTAAATTATGCGATTTAAAATTTTTTTTTTCTGTGTGTACCCTTATTTACCCATTTTATGGGTTAAGGGTATAAAAATATGGCAACGTCCAGGGATTAACTATGCAGCATAGCCTTGACCCTCCTCCGGTTCATTTCCACCTTGTTGAAAAAAATCACAGCAAACTGGTTGCATTTTTTATACTCTTCAGACATGTGAAACAGGGTATATTGAGTTTGTCATGAATCTGTAACGCCTTAAAGGAGTGATGGAAGACCCCATAAACTATATATCAAAATGATCAGGACGAGCTCAGGAGTTGATTTCCGAGTGTCCGTCCGTCTGTCTGTTTCAACACGATTTCCGGCCAAACTGCTGAGCCGATCTTGATGAAACTTACACAGATTGTTTAGATCATGTCGGGTTTGTTCACTATAAAATTTCATTTCGATTGGAGCATTCTACGACATAGCTACTATACAAATTGACCATATCGTACTATCAATTGTTGTCTCTGTCGTGCACTTTCAAGTACCTACATGTCAAATTGTTGTTGTTGTCGCACACGAACAAATTAACTATGCGCCACTATGTTTTAAATTGCATTAGTCCTAAAACCATTATTAAAATAGACAGGATTATATTTAATATCAATAAATGAGAGTTGTGGCTTTTGCTAATACTTTAATACTCTAAAGCTTTAATAATATCCCTTCAAAACAACTTATCAAATTCACTTACTCGATTTCTTATGAGATTCCAAGCTAAGTTTCAATTTCTCGGCAGGGAATTTCTTGAATTTTTTGCACTCTCTGACAATGTGAGCCTGCCAATTGGCATTAAACATGAAATTGTGGCATGTCAGACATAATAAATATAGTTTAAAAACAAAACCAAAAAACAAGCTTTTAAAAAATATCGAACTTAAAAGCTAATAATTTTCACTTTTCTGAGAGTTTCTAACAAACAAACAAGTGAAGCCAATGTTGTAAATCTTACTTGGCTTTTATAATTAAGAATTACTTTATTGATAATAGTATTAAATGCGCAAGTTAACAATTCACACTATGACATGAGCATGAATATAAAGTGGGAAAGGCATGAAAGAGCGAAGGAGGGAGAGACCCGCAAGAGACGGAAGCAATAAGTGTTCTGATTGATATTGTCAATATATGAGTTATGAATATGAATATCGAATACGAGAAATGAATGTGAATAAGAAATGTGTTTGCTTGTGTGTGTGTGTGTGTGTATGTGTGTGTGTGTGTGTGTGTGTGAATGTGTTTTGAATAGGTAGCACTTCAACTGCTTCAATGCACGTATGGAGAAAGAAATGTAATAATGCTTGTGGTTATCGCACCTTTTGTACAGTGGGAAGGTGTTGAGAATGGGGAGAGAATGAGAAGGAGAAAGAAGATGGCTTAAAAGGTGATGCCGCCAGCTGTCAGCCAGCATTCACTTTGCCTTTAAAGTGTACTTATAAAGCGCACTGTATTAACATCATCATCATCAACATTAGTATAAACATTATGTCATCAGCTTAAACAAACAAAAAAAAAAAAAAAAACATAGTGGCGCATAGTTAATTTTGGTTATGCCAAGACTATGATACACTTCACACAGCCAAATCAATGCTCCCCCCTTTTTGGTAATTTTTCGCTCCTATTTTTACTCTTGAGCGTCATTTACTTGTTCGTGTGCGACAACAACAACAATTTGACATCTAGGTATTTGAAAGTGCACGACAGAGACAACAATTGATAGTACGATATGGTCAATTTGTATGGTAGCTGTGTCGTAGAATGCTCCGATCGGGATGAAATTTCATAGTGAACAAACCCGACATGATCTAAGCAATCTGTGAAAGTTTCATCAAGATCGGCTCAGCAGTTTGGCCGGAAATCGTGTTGAAACAGACAGACGGACGGACGGACACTCGGAAATCAATTCCTGAGCTCGTCCTGATCATTTTGATATATAATTTATGGGGTCTCCCATCATTCCTTTAAGGCGTTACAGATTCATGACAAACTCAATATACCCTGTTTCACATGTGTGAGGGGTATAAAAAAACACATGGAGTGAGGCTAGTTGTGGTAAGGAGTGTGCTGCTACACTGAAAATAAAAAAATAATAAGAACAAATGTTCTTAACTTTTTTGTTCTTGATTTGTTGGTATTGAAAAACGAACGCAAATGCGGTCTTAAAACAAGTTCTTCAAATTTGTTTTGTTCTTAAACTATGAACAGATGTTTTCAATTGAAGGACCGTTTGTTCATATTGGTCCATAATTTGAAATTTGGCTCTTAATTTGGTACAAATGCAACAAATTTCGTTATATTCGTACCAAATTAAGAACAATGTTCATAAAATATGAACGCATATACCACCTGAAGGTAAGCCAAAGTAGTAATCTAGAGATCTCTGGTACGATTTTGATTCCCGGCAAAGGTAAAGTTATTAACATTATATTTTTAGCATCATGAGAATGTGTGCTAGCGTTATTTACAACAGCGTTAATCCGCTTCGTTGCAGTCGTCTAGCCTCAAGTTTATTTCCAATGTCCTTAAGCAGCAAACACGTTACACTGAATTTAAATTGACCACCAATGTGATGTTATGGACTAATTTCGAAAAGTTATTCAAAATTGCTATTTATAAAAAAAAGAACAAGAAATGGTCCAAGTTCAAACACAAATTGGTTATAAATTAAAAACGAAATGTTATCAAATTAAGAACAATTTCAAGACCATTTCGTTCTTAAGGCTAGATTTGCGCTCTTAAGAATTATGTTCTTAGTTATGGAAAATCGTAGTTATATACCAAGAAAATCGGTGCATGGCAGAATGCTGTCAACAGATGTTTTTGATTTTAAGCTAGCGAGAACGGATTTTTCTTCTCAGTGTAGATAATAAGTACAAGGTTTTGCATTGTATTGGCTTATTGACTTTAGCTTTCGTAGCATAAGTTATTCTAATAGCCATTCATAAGCTTAAGCGTTCGTATTGGGACACCTCTTCTCCTTCTTTTGCCTGCTGTTACATACTTAACCTTTAAATGGATTTACCCCATAGGCAACATCATGACTATCATACGCAACATTATTCTCATCATCATCATTCAACGACACCTCATTCAGATTTGGAAGGAGCGCTGGGAAAAGCACAATCGCAGACTGGGCGACAAGTTATTGCATTTTGTTGTTGCTGTCACACACACGCACACACATAAACATATACACCTTAACATACATGTGCGTGTTTGTGTGTGCGTGTGAGCCTGCCTGAGCTTTACAACTTCAATCAAATTCAATTGAGTTCAATTCAATTGTAACGTATTGTATTTTTATTGAGGCATAAAAAAAGGGAAGCTGCTTCGCTTTGCTTTGCCAGCGTGTGTTTGTGTGTTGGTGTGTCTGCACACACACACACACACACACACCGGGTCTTTTTTCACGAATTTAACAAGTGCGACATAATGGCGCTGACAAGCAGCGGCAGCAGCACTGGCAAGCAGTGACTCGCTGGCTGAGGGGCAAGCGTGCAAGTGTCGCAATCACTGACACGCAGCATACGCAGCACGCAACACTGAGCGAGAGAGTGAAAAGATAGAGATAGGGTGAGAGAGAGAGAGATTGAGCAGCATCATTCGCGTCTTGGCGACGACTTTTATGACTTCAATTCAATTTGTTTACGAGCCAGGGACGCTGCCAACACCCAACACTCCTCTGCTTTCCTGCCTCTGCCCCCCTGGCATCAGTGCACACTGCAGTGTCTGTTGGTCTGGCAGCGTTCATGTCATATACAGACATACGCATACTTACTTACGTACACTCGTACGTGCGTACATTCGCGGGCGGTGCACAAAAGTATGCTACTGCATATTCTCAAAAGCACTGTGCACAAAAGTATGCTAAATAAGTAACTCAACAACAAGACGGCCCGCAAATATACGAGAAGTGAGCGCTTACAGAGTACCCTTTGTGCAGGTCTTGAACTTAAACTTTAAACCAACCTTTTTATATGCAAATCAATATTGATTTATTCATGCGAACCAAAAATTCAGTAATTCTAGCAATCGTTTAAAAAAATATCTATTCATGATATTTTATATATCAGCATAAAACAAAAAACATAAAAATTATGTTCAAAATATAATCTTAAATGTGGTAAGTAAAGATAACCTACTCAAATGAACCACAAGAAACAAATCAACCAGGAATGCGGTCGCTTTTTACAGGGTATATAAAAGGAGAACAACAACAAGGTCGCACAGGGTCTCTGGCAGCAGGTGATGAGCGTTAAATTTACGCAGCGACATGTTAGGCAGCAAAAGCAGCAGAAGAAGCAACAGCAGAAGCAGCAGCAGTGAGAAGGCAGCAAGGATTCAACCAGCTAGAAAGTTGCACCGTGGCACAACAGGATTTCTTCTTATTTATTTAAACTTTTTTTTTTGGGTATTATTGTCACGTCACGTCTGGCGGCGGTGGCGACAGGAACTTTGTAGCCCAGTGTTGCCACACACAGTTTAAAGCAAACGAAAACCGAAAAAATAAACAAAATTAACATCAACAATTTGGCTTTAAAGTCGCACACTAATTAAGCTGCCAGGTGGCGTCATTGTGCTGATAAATTAGCGCCAATTTACAGTATAACAAGTGGCAAAAAAACACCTTCTTCCTCTCTTTCTCTCTCTCTCTCTCTCTCTCTTTCTTCTTTGTTGCACGCCATCTCTCTAAAACCAACTCAACTCAACTCAAGCTGTAGCTTTTGCCGTGCAGTGCAGCCAATTAAATTTCATGGATAAACATGAGGTTCAAGGTTCGCAGAAGAGAGTCTGGGTGGGAGGGTGTTAGAGGTTTTGGGTGCCTTGAGGTGACTTTGGATTTGTGGCCAAGGCTATGTGGGACGCTGCTGTAGCCGCTGACGACGCCATCGCATCGTTGTTACTATCGCCGTTGGCATTTTCAAGTTTCGCTCAAATTGAATTTCCAACAATTTTCGCCACGTCGCACAGTGGGGCCATTTGGTTTTTTTCATATCAAAAATCATAACTTTTGAACCAAATGAGATAATCGAACAATTTAAAAATCATATGATAGATAATTAATCAACCTATAAAATGAGCGTTTGAAATGAATTCTACGATTTTTCTGTGCCTATTTATGGGTATGCAAAGTTGAAATTTGTGGAAAAATCAACTTTACGGGAAGGAAAAAAAATATTTTTTAAATATTTTGATTTTTATTGTTTCGTTTTAATGGTTTTTATAATCTAAAATTAATATTAAAATAATTCAAAATAATTTTTTTTTTTTTTTTATTAATTTTTTGTAAAATATTCATCACAATCCGTAAAAGATGGTATGTCTAAAAGAGAAATCATCTCTGAACTATAAGTATTTTCTAATTCTATTCGTGACTTAACATGCCTCAGTGATGAAATTAGTGGATCTGAAGATGCTGCTAACATGTTGAAGAGGTCCTCATTTTGTCTCACCCTTGAAGCTTTGAAAGTGTTTAGCAATCTGTATTTTTTATAAAACTTATTAAGGGACTCTTGTGCTTCTTCAGAGAGCTCTCCAATTGGCAAAGACTGATACTCAATTATATCCTTGCCATGCGCCAATATTTTATGGACTGTCGGGGTCAACTTTTTCTGCGGATATAATTCTGCTAAAAGTGATGCAGTTTTTGAAGCATATTCTCCATATTTGGCAGAATCAACTTTTTCCTTGCAGTTCAAAACATTTAAGATCGTTCCCAATCTCTTAACGATTTGGTTGTTTATCCCTGTGATTTGAGTTACAGCTTCATCATTCTCAAAAAATCTCCTTGAAGTGTTTCCATCGTTTGAGTTTCCGTATCCGTACTTGGGGCAGTCTACTTTAAGTCCAACTTGTTTGAAAAACGCATCCTGTATTCGCTTCTTTCTGATATTTTCCTTATCTTTGTTTGATGTGTTTTCGTCAAAGTTTTCATCCTCTTGTGGAAGCGTATACGCTAATTTCAGCAAGAACTCCATACACCTTATTCTTGCATGCAAGGGTGAGATCCCAAACTTATAATTTTCTTCATTTGCAGAATCACTTGAATTGTCGAAGTTTTTTTGCGTCTTTTTGCAAATTGGGCATGACAAAGTTGACCTTCTGTTTGTCAGTTCGTTGACCACTTTTCCGTCAACCATGGTTAGGTGGAACTCGTAATTACATTCAATGTATTTTCTGTATTTGGTGCGTACCTGGTAATTTATTTGTATATCCTGTAACTGCACCTGAATTTAGGGACCAGGATTTGACAAATGATCTCAGGTAAGCATTACAGAATGAAAACAAAAGTCAAGTATCTTCACAATAACGAACGTAACAACAACAACAAAAATGGGTTTTTACGGTTATATGTCATAAATTGCCCAAAAATGCATGCAACACATTTTTTTCCTATGACTTTTTTCACTTTTTTTACATTTAAAAAAAAAGGGGCAAAAACGGGCACATGAAACTTTTTGCATTTAATAGAGGAATAATCAAAGAAATTAATTTAAAAAAATAGCCGATATAATGTGATATAATTTTTTTTATTTTCCATCAAAGTTGAGAAATAGTGAAAAAATGGATAGTTGGTAAATATTGAATTGCCTGGCCAAACGCAAAGCAAACAGTATAATTTTTTTTTATTCTTTTCTTAATAAATAGATCTATCAATAGAACTAAAAATAATGACGATCCGTAACTTAGTTTTTGAGATATTGTATCTCAAAGCCGACCAAATTACCTTAAAATTGTGATTTTTATGTAACACAAAAAATCAGACAACTTTGAAAAGCTATATCTTCTAAACAAAAAAATCCGGTTACATTATGGATTGCAGAATTGAAATCGCTGGAAAATTTCCTATAAAGTAGGTTCATTCAATATTTTTTAGAGGCACATGCAATTTTTGATTTTTGACACTTGACTTGTTCTACGGGCGCCACTGTGCGTCGCCGTCATGTGGTGAGGGGGTGTCAGCTAATGGTGGCGAACGAGAGAGAGAGAGAGAAAAAGCAAACGCAGTCAGCGATTGAAAGAAAAGCAACTACAAACAACAATATTAACAATAATAGCAACAACAACAAAAGTAACCAAGTAAATCAAGTGGCTGCAGTCGTTGTATGCACTATGGGCATTAATGGGTTAAATTTCAACTGCTTATCGATATGAGAGATATCCACAGATATTACCACTCAAGCCCAAAGGATGTTTAAGACACTATGCAATCAAATGTATAGCTTCTTTTTGTTTGGTTTATTTTTCATTTAAAAAAAATTTTCAATACTTTGTAATAATATAAACAGCAATTGATCTAAGGGGCTACACATTTATTTATTATTTTATTGGGAGTCAACACGTCTGATCTTACTTAATCTTCAACTACGAATGAGGTGTTTGTTGCACACCATTTTTAACATTAATTCTTAACAGTTCTTACTAGGTATTGCATTGTTCTTAAGGTCGGTATGTTGTTCTTCTTTAGGTCGGTATGCTGTTTATGTGCATGATAGTGGTGGCCTGATACATTATTTAGAATTTATGTTGCATGTATGGACAAATGTCTGTTATTTACGGAACTTGCAATAAATATTTGTGTAATTTGGAGGATCAAATGGACAGTAACTTTTGAGTCTTCCCTTTTGATTTTTATATGTCCGGCTAAGCGGTTTTTTCCTTTATAATTTGTCATTTCGTCATGTTGTTCAGTGGTTATTCTAAAAAACATTTTAAATTCGTTCCCATTTATGCATTAATTTTCAAAGATGATTCAAACCTAACCCAAAATAATCTTCATTTTTATACATATATATTTATAAATACTGTCAAACTTCCACATAAAAAACTTTCGGACAACGGAAAACCAACAATTGAATAAAATCCTTATTATACATATAAACAGTGGCTTCATATAAATAGAGAAAGAAAAACTTCCCTAAATGTTCTTGCATCTTCTGAGAAATACTTCTTTAAATGGATTTCGATTAGGAATCAGTCAATAGATAAATAAAGTCAGCTATTAAATATGTGACTGGTTGGAAACAACGTCTGTCTATGATTACTATGGTTATATTTTGTATGTTTGTGTTTCGGGAATGGTCGTAAAAATAGAGCTGACTGCAGCTAAGGTAGGAAATTTCCTAGCCATTGGAGCCAAAGCGCCAAATGTTGATAATATCTCAGAGAAGCTCTTTGGAGAATGACTAAATTATTTACAAACGCAAAAGGTTGGAAAAATTTCTATAAATTTGTCAGCATATCCATTGAGAAATTATCTATGGACGGATGCGAGAAAGGTTGGAATGGTGGGCACAAATAAATTTTATAGCTGCCTCAAACTTATTTTCACCAAGCTTTGTAAAGATATACATCGTTTTGTTGCCCATGGTTGTGGTAATTTCTTAACGATTCGTTGTGTGGTTCAAGGTCCTTAGAAAGAGAGAGAGAGAGAGAGTGAGGAAGAAAGAAAGACAAAAAAAAAAAAGAGTTAACAACATTTTAAAATTACAAAACAAACAAAAAACTAAATCAATCCATGGGATGACACTCCCCTTGCCATCCCTTTTTCGTTCTCATTCGGATCATCTTCCCAGTTTTATTCCCTGTCACATTCTATGTTTTTTCTCCTCAGCCCCCATCGAAATCTCCAATCTTTCTCGTGATGCTTTTAAGCGGCAATCGCATTTTTCCAAAACTTTTTCAGACGTAATAAAAACGTTCAAGTTTTTCCTATTGCCTTGTATTCCTTACCCCACTTTCAACCTCTCTCTCCATTTCTCTCTCGCTTTCTCGCTTTCTCTCACAAACACACTTCTATAATTTTTTTTGTTAGTTCTCGCCCCGTTTTTTCGCTCAATTTTCATTTGCCGTCGCTGCAGCTTTGCTAGTTGGCGCAGTTTTCCGCGTTTTCATCGTTTTAATCGATGTTGGTCAAAGTTGCTTGCTCAGGGACGGGGCTAGAACTCTCAGGAAACTGAGGACACGGACACAGACTCAGACACAGACACAGACTCTAACACTAACACAGATACAGTCGCTGAGGCACCCGACGCCGTCGTTGCCAACAAGGACTAAAAATCTTTGTAACCATAATTAAAAGTTGCGATGCTTTTGTTGCTGTGCCCAACACCCCTTCGCCTCTCCGTTCCCTTACGGGGCGCCACTTGTAACGCAAACAATAATTAATTTAAATTGAAACATTTAAGCGTTGCACTTCAGTTTTCAGTTTGTGCCTCGTCTTGCTTTTGGTTTAGAGTTTTAATAGCCGCAACGACCACGCCCCCTTCCAGCGCCCGCTTGACAGCTTGTGCTTACATAGCAAGTATATCGATAGCTGGAGTTAAAATATAAGAAAAAAAAGTACAACAACTGGAGTAAAGTGAAAAGTAATGAAAAGTTTAACCGTTTACCAAGTAAAAATATCATCAAAATACTATATATCAAAACTCGTCCTATATGGGAAATCAAAAGAAAACAAGTTTCGAAAGAAGAACAATAGTTTTTATACTGCTTTTACTATATAGTTTAGTAATTGATACATTTAAATGCCCGTTTTAAATTATTAGCTGATATTATTTTTATTGCATGCCATTTAAAAGCTTTAAGCCCTTTCATCCAATTTAGAGACACTTGTGCAATAGTTTGAATTTTTTACTTTTGCTGTGATAATTTGCATAATGTTGATTAATATTATTGTCAGTACAATATTAACTTTAAAATACACACAGCGAAAAACCATTTTATATCCTAGGTATATTTTACTCTTGAATTCAAGAATTTTTGACAATGCTTTTCGACAAAAATATATTGTCTTTTAAAATTTTATTTAAAGAATGGAATTTTTTATTCTTTGAATATTCGTATTTGATTTAAAGTTACTTACGCACAAAACTATTTGATTCAAATATTATTCACACTAAATTTTAATATGAACATTACCTTTTTAACATCCGATTAACTTTAAACCCAAATGTAACATTCTTAACTTTTTTTTAGTTTTAACCAATGTAAAAAAACGTACCGAATACGAATTATGATGACCCTGCTTCGAGATTCCAAGCTGAAACTCTTGTTTATTAATTGAACGCCTTAACAGTTGCGCTTTTGTCGTAGGTAGTTATTTTTGATGTGAAACGAAAAAGCGTCGGGATGGAATAGATATGACCGCTTTTTTATATAAATACGGATCTCACATATTTCTAATGTGAGGCGAGTTATAGTCGAAATGGTTGTATTCAATTGTGAATTAAGGATACATTGAATTTTCCTAATTCGTTCAAATTGAAAAGAAAAGATTCCTAGGATTAAAACTATGGAATAAAGTCTTTTTTAATTTGTATTTACAGTGGCCTCAACTTAAATATTGTTCATTTAAAATTTGAGAAGTTAAAACTTTGATCTTAAAATGAATCGTTTTTAATGTTCATTTATAATATGAAAACAAAAAATTAATGTTTCAATATAAAGAAAAACATTTGATTTTAAAGTTGAATATTTTTTCTCTGTGTACTTAAATTTATATTTTGCATATCTTTGTATTTTTTTTTTTTTTATATGCCTCTTTCAAAGCTCTAGTAAAATTGTTGTCTGCTTTTATTTATTGCTGATTTATTTTATAGCAACAGGATTGTTGCAACTATTTCATTTTTCTTTTATATATATGTATGTACATATATGTTTTGGGCTGGTCAACGAAGCGACAACTCAGCACAAAAATGTAGCTGCTTTCTATTATTGCTGTGGCAATAGCAATGGCTGTTGTTGTTACTATTGTTTAGATTTTGCCAAAAATTCATGCATATTTGCAGTTTAAATACCCTGTATGCCAAAAAATCTAGTAAATGGTACATTCAAATAGCACGCTATTATAGAACTCAATAGCATATTCTCGTACTACTTAAAACAAACTATAGTTTTTAGGTGGACTGCAAGCAGTATCAAGTATTGCGTTGGTAGGGTATCTGCTGTCGTTAGTAATTTTTAGTTTTTTCCTACTTATTTGCATTTGCTTTTGCTTTTGCTGCTGTTGTTGGTGTTTTCCTTGTTGTCTTTGTATTCGACTGCTTAATTGTGATTGCATGTAACTGCAGCATTTTTGTGGGAATTATCTTTGCCTAATTGAATGACATGGCAAATAGTTTATAGCCCCTACCGCCACCCTCTTCGTTTGCGTAAACCCATCCCTAGAATCAATCGGGTTGAAATTGTTTCTTTGGATTGTTCCAGTAGTTTGTTGTTGATGATGTTCTTGTTGCGTTTGTGTTGCCGTTTGGAATTTTTCTACTTGGAAAAAGATATGCAAAAACTTCATTAAACTTTATAGCAATAAAAATCAAGCAGGTATAGTATTTGGTTTTTGAGCATGAGAAAATCAACAGATTGTGCGAACTTAAAAAGGAAGAAATTGTTATTTTAGGTTTCCATTCAACAATAGAGTGTTGGCGTTTAGTTAAAATATTATTTGATGGTAAAATTTTAATATAAATAATGTTAAGAAACAATAATGACATAAAAAATGTACTAAAATCTCTTTTTGGATTTTTAACGATTTTTGTATTTTTCAAATCAGAAATTATCTCTATATATAAATTAAATAAATCGATGATTTGTTTAACAAAAAAAAAAAAACGACTTTCGTTTTATTCAAGTGCTGGTTAAGAACTAACTTATGACAAATAAGGCCTTAGGCTAGAGACCGCTCAATTATGGAATGTAGATGTCGTCGCTGCAGTTGTCGCCGCTGCAGTTGTCGCCGCTACCGCTGCCGCTGCTGCTGCCGTTGTCGTTGGCTTGTAGCTTTGGGTGTCGAATAGCCAAATTCGGTCCCACGGTGGTGCTCGTTGTGTAACGCGCAGGCCGTTGGACCCATGCAGGTGCATATTGGTAAATGCTGACGCGGCGCACGTGGCGGATGCGCTCCACGCGCTGTTGTCGTGATTATGTTTTGGCGTTTGTAAGAATTGTTCTTAACTCCTCCCCCTTTAAACGCGGACGTCCTCGGTCGCGATGTAGAAGCGCTTTTGGGTTTTGTTGTCTGCCAAACTTGTCTCTTTTATCTCTTCTTCAGTGTTATTTGATGTTTTTCTGGGTGATTTTTGTTTCCATACCCATGCTGCGATAATGGCCAGTATCGACATCAGAATTCCAGAGAGTGACAGGCTGATAGTCGTTGCTTTAAAATTCGCCGTTCTCAGCATCTCCAGTTTTCTCGTATTGTTGATGTTTACTTCTTTTAGCATCTGAAGGGACAATACTTCCTCGATGCTGGTTTTATCCGCAAACATTTGAAAGAGTGGGGGAGTCGCTTCTGCGTAGATTGATTCTTTAGCCTCGTATTCGTCTTCGTCGATTCTTATTGTAGAGTTTTGGAATTGAATTAGATAAGTTCCTTGTAGTTCCATTTCATCTTGATCTATTCGTATTTTTCCCTCGTAGTTGTTCAAAAGTATTGTGCCGGCAACTATTTCCTCATGATTTGGTATGTGTTGGCTGTTTATGTTTTTACATTGTGGTTTGCGATTTTGCAAAAGCGGAGTTATACAAGTGTTGTTACTTAAGTTTAAAATGTTATTTTTATTACAAATGGTTTTATCGCTATGTGTTTCACAATTTTTAATTTGGGCATATACAGTTTTGTTGCACATTATAATTTTTTCATATTTAATTTCATTTATCGTGCTACCTTTTTTTAAACGTTTTTTTATCATTGACAAGCAGGGTTCTTTTTCGATTAAAGGTATGTTTATCATGTAGAGTAAATTTTTGCCATTTGTGGCTATTTTTGTTTTTGCAAATTCTAATAGTTCTCCTTCATTGATGAACATGCCTTCCTCGTTATCTAATATTTCTTCTACTTTAGTGACCTCTGCTTCTGATAGTAATATGGAGTTTACAGTATTGGTTTTAGCCCAGTTTAGTGCATGGATTAAATTGGTTAGATCATCTTTTAAGGTTTGTAATTTGAATCTTAATATGTCTATTGCTTCTTCTCTTAATGTCTTATCATTTTGGGTGGATTTTATTATTACATTGGTTATTTTACTTAATTCATTCATTCTATTGTTTAGGACTCTGTTAATGACTACTTGTCATTGTTATTTTCTAGTTGTTCGTTGACTTTTGTGTTATAATATCGTAATCGTTTTTGTCCGGCGTGCCGGCCAACCACTTCCATGCTGTCCCTAATGCATCTATAGACCTAGTCGCCCTTCTAGTAGGCTTAAGTCTTCGTAGATCGCTTTTTATTGTTTTGAGTTCATATTCTAAGAATGGGTACAGCTGGTGGGAACGGCTCACATTTCGTACGGCCTCTTCTAGTTTCCAGGTGGCGTTTTCATATTCTTCCATGTTAAAAACATGAATGATTCTAAATTCGCTATTCTGAACTGCCGCAATTCCCGTTTTTATTGGAATTAACTGCGAGTGCGAATAATCAAGAATGGTTGCCAACCCATGGCATATTGGCAAGAAAAATCTGTGAGTGGATATTATGATTTTATATTATTTTTGTGAACTATTTTTCCTGATGGAGTTTTTACTGTTGTATTTTGGTCTATTGAAACTATTTATTTATTATATTCGATGTTAATTTTGAACCCAGCCTTTTATCTACTCTAACGTAAATAATTTCCCCTTTTTATACTCGATACCGAAGGTAAAGAGTATATTGGTTTTGTGCAATGTCCGTCATGGTGTCTGTCCGTCTGTCCGTCTGTCCGTCCGTATGTATGCAAGTTTTTTCCACACCCTTCAAGCTAGAGACTTGAAACTTTCCAATTCTCTTTATCTATGGGATAGTAAATTAAAGTGTCAAGATGGGGGTTCTACGATAACTGGGGGGCTGGCAAATCGATAAATTCGATAACTCAAAACCGATAAATCCACATATTTCGCACATCCTTACAGCTAGAACTACCAAATTTGGTAAGAAGATAGCTACTAGCAACCCCCAAAAAACTGCATCAAAGTTTTGGAGCCACGCCCACCCATTCCGCCCCCAGCCCCCCTGCATTTTGAAATCAGAAATGGCTATATCTCCCACAGTTTTTGAGCTAGAGCCACCAAATTTGGTGCCAATTTAGCTGATGATGACCCCCAAAAAACTGCATCAAAAGTTTGGATGCCACGCCCACCAATACCGCCCTAGCCACCCCCATCTGCCCCAACGCTTCGTCAAAAACGGGAATGCGTGTATATTCCAGAGTAGTGGAGCTAGAGCCACCAAATTTGGTAGGAAGATAGCTGGCAACGACCCCCAACAATCTGCATCAAAGTTTTGGAGCCTAGCCCATCCATTCCGCCCCCCTTTCCCCACCTTATACAAACTTTGAGCTAGAGTCACCAACTTTGGTATGAAGGTAGCATTTGACATTCCACAAGGATCTGCAGCAAAAATTTGGATGCCACGCCCAACCATACCGCCCCCAGCCCCCCTTTCCCCACTTTATACAAACTTCGAGCTAGAGTCACCAAATTTGGTATGAAGATAGCAATTGACATCCCACATAGATCTGCACCAAAAATGTGGATGCCACGCCCAAACATACCGCCCCCAGCCCCCATTTCCCCACTTTATACAAACTTTGAGCTAGAGTCACCAAATTTGGTATGAAGGTAGCAATTGACATTCAACAAAGATCTGCATCAAAAATTTGGATGCAATTCCACCCATACCGCCCCCAGCCCCCCTTTCCCCACTTTACACAAACTTTGAGCTAGAGTCACCAAATTTGGTATGAAGATAGCAATTGACATCCCACATGGATGGGCATCAAAATTTTTAATACTGGTATCGAGTATACCGCAGTCGGTTGCGTCCGACTGCAACGTTTCCACTTGTTTATATTTATTTATTGACTTTCTCTTTTGGTTATGGTATGTCAAATCTTCGTTTTGTTTTTCGCTAATTTTTTTAGTGGTCTGTTCTCTGGTTGTTTTCAATTCTTGTGGATCTGATATCATTTGATTTCCGAAAAATATTTCTATGGGTTTTTTCTTGGTGGTCGAGTGAATTGTCTGATTGTATTCTTGTACGGCTTTAAAAATTAAATCTTCGAAACTAGCAGTGTCGTCATCTTTTTTGAGGCATCTCATTATCTCAGTCATTGTTGAGTGAAATCTCTCTACTTGCCCGTTGCTTGTGGAAGCGTAAGGGGATGTCGTATAAACTGTAGCCTTCAACTGATCGTTTAACAAGAATTTGATGGCTGCTGAGTTCATTGCCTTTTCATTGTCCATAACGATTGATTGTGGCATTCCGAACGCTATCATGATTTGCCTGAGAGGAAGTTTTAGATCCTCTGATGCTTTTGATTTTACTATCTTTATTTGCGCGTACTTTGAAAATTTGTCTATTGCGGTGAGAACTATTTTTTTTTCTGTAGTATACAAATCTATGTGTACGATTTGACCAGGGTATGTGGGGATTGGAGTTTTTTGAATTTCTCCTTGCTGTGGGTGCCTATCGTGTTTCGCTAACTTACAGGTTTCGCACTGGTTGGCTATTGCAGTGACTTTTTTTATTAATCCGGGAAAAAAGAATTTATTTAAAATTTGGATCTTATTTTCTGCTGGGTTCCTGTGTGCTCTAATATGTTCCTTTGTGATTATTTCATTTTGCTCCCCTTCTAACGGTACATCCGTTACTTGTTTCTGAGTATACCTTACTTTGTAATTATTAAAGTGCGTGGGGAATATATTTTGTATTTTTCCCATTAAACTCTCGGAAGTGAGTACTCCGTTAATTAGTTTTGGATCTAATCTCTCTTTAAGTATTTTTATTAAATCGGACTCTGAGTAATTATTTTTTTTATAGTGTGTCTATGATATTGTGGGAAGGGTATTTCAAATTTATATGATTCTTCTTCAGATATTAATAGGAAAATTTGGTTCTTAAATACATTGATTGGGACTTCCATGACTGGTATTAAATTATGTGATGAACTATCATCACTATGAATTGACGCGGTTGTGCTGTTTATTTGCGTGTCTGTGGGGTTTCTTGAAAGTGCATCGGCCACTACGTTTGACGTGCCTGGTTTATAGTGGAGTTCGTGATTGTACTCTTCGAGGTAGCTTTTCCACCTTTTGAGCTTACCGTTATGGTTTTTGTTGCTTAGGGCAAATTTCAGAGGTTGGTGATCGGTAAAGATAATCACTTTAGAGGTACCGTAAAGGTACATGCGTAGGCTATGTAGTGCCCATACTATTGCCAACATTTCTTTTTCGTTAGTGGCATAGTTTTCATCGGTTTTTGTAAGCGAACGCGAAATGAATGTGATTGCTCTCCCGTTCTGTTCCAGAACTGCGCCAATAGCGTAATTCGAAGCATCTGTAGTAAGGTGGAACTCTTTCTTGAAATCGGGATAAGCAAGTATTACGTCTTTTGAAACTAATGTGTTTTTTTTCTTTTGGAAGGCTTCTAAAGCATCTTGGTCTAGAGAAACTTTAATTTTACTGGAAACGTTTTTCGAGAGTCGGCCATTCTCTCCCCTGAGTAGGTTGGTAAGTGGTTTCGCTATCTTAGCGTAATCGCAAATAAAACGTCTGTAGTAGCTACCTAAGCCTAAGAAGGCTCTCAAATCTCTCAATGTTTTAGGTACTGGGAATTGTTGCATGGCTTTTACTTTTTCGACGTTAGTTTTTACACCATCGGCTGAAATTGTAAAGCCTAGAAAATCGACTTCGGTTCTAAAGAACTCGCATTTGTCGATTTGAACTTTCATATTGGCTTTGGAAAGGGTAGAGAATATCTTCTCTAGGTTTTCCGCGTGTTCTTTTTCTGATTTACCGAAAACTATAATGACATCTATGTAGACGTAACATCTCTTACTAACATGGTCTCTTAGGATGTCGTCTAGTGCTCTCTGAAATATTGATGGGGAGTTCTTTAATCCGAAAGGTAAACGTGTGAACTCGAATTTCCCACCATTTACCGAAAAGGCCTTTTTTTTCTATATCTTTATCTTTAAGTGGAATCTGGTGAAACCCGCTTTTCAAGTCTATCACGGAAAAATATTTGTTGTCACCCAATTGTGCTAAAATGTCTCCAATGTCTGGGATTGGGTATCGATCGGATATAGTTACTTTGTTTAATTTTCGGTAGTCTATAACTAATATGTTTTTATTCTGTCCTGAAGCGTCTAGTTTTTTTGGCACCATCCACACAGGTGAGTTGTAAGGTGACCGTGAAGGTCTTATTGTGCCATCTTTTAGCAATTGTTCTATTTGTTTCTCTACTTCTGATTTTAGAGAAGCTGGGTACTGATAATGTTTACTGTATATTGGTGTATCGGACGTAGTTCTTATTTCACCTGTTACTGTTGTTGTATACGTTAGCTTTTCGTCGGGGTCAGCGAATAACTCTGCATGCGTCTCGGTCATCCGATCCATGAGTTCTTTCTGTTTCTCCGACATGTGATCTGCTCTGACTTTTATGTTATTAACGGCTTGAGTGGCCAGTTGCTTGATATTAATCTTATAATATCCGTCTATTACCAGAACATCATTTCGGACATCGATTACAGCGTTAAGCTGTTTGAGGGTATCGTTACCCAATATACCATGAAAAGTTTTAAGAGTCGGGAGAAGGAAGAATTTAATAGGGGTTTGATCGCGTCCGAATAAACTAAGGTAGGTATGATGAGAGATTTTCATCTGTCCTCCGACAGAATTTGCAAAAAATGGTTTTTCGTTAAGTTTGGGGTTTTGTACTAATTTGGATTGGATATAATTTTGATTTGAACCTGTATCTATTAAAAATTTAAATGTTTTTCCGTCCCTCGTTTTGCAATTAAAATAAGGCAAGGAGGAACTGTTTAATCTAAAAAATTAATGTCGGCTGTGTCCACTAATTCTGTTGTATATTCTTGTTCGTTTTCGTATGGTAAAACTTCTGGTAAGTAATCTACTCCTGTTTGTTATAGATATTCTAGATTAGCCTGTTCGTAGTCTTCTACTTGCGTATCATGCTCTTGTTCCTGTGTAACCGTTTCTGGTTCGCCTGTAGTTACATGAAATTGTCTCTGAAATTTTTGGAGTGGTCCAGTTTGACCTTTAGGTGGTGGACGCTTACCAGTCAACTCATTATTTTGCATCCTATTCATGTAATTGAGGTGTCTTGATCGAATAGAATGATCAATGTCCATAGGCTCTGGTTTGGATTCTGGCTTTGGAGCGAATGGCCTAGGAGGCGCAGCATACGTTTGGCCTTGAGTAGGCAATTGCTGTTGGTAAGCAAATTGCGGATATATGGGTCTAGTAATTGGTTTGTTTTGGAAAGGACCTGCCATTGGCACCTGGTGTTGGTACGTAACGGGTCGTGGGGTATGGTAGAGTTTAGGGTCGAAATTTCTCCATTGGTTTGTACTCTGTAAGGGCTTTTGTCCCAGGACTCTCATCATTGTCTGCCTAGGTGGCAAGGGTGGAGGCTGTTGTCTTATTTTGGGCGCAAAAGAATTTCTTTGTTCTTGATTTTCGACTAAGCTACACAAATGAAGTGCATGGCTTAGATCTCTTGGTTCTTTAATTGCTAAAAGACGTGGTAGATCTCCATTTAAACCGCGTACGAACGTATCTAAGGCTTTGCCTCTGTAGTTATCGGTTAGAGCCCTAATAGTTTCTGGGGATTCTTCTTGTGCGCCTATCTGATTTAATATTAGAGATAACTGGTGGTAGACAGCTTGATAAAATTCGTTTATTGTCATTCGATTTTGGGTCAGAGAAAACATCTGATATTCAAGAGTTTTTAAGTCTCGTTTATCAGCGTAGTGTGCGGTCAAACATTTGAAAATAGCTTTCCAATTCATTGGGGTGTTGTATGATTCTAAAACTGCATCAGCTTCGCCAACTAATTTGTTACGTACGGATAGAGTTATCAATATATTTGTATGACTGTTCTTGCCCTTCATAGATACTCATAATTCGTTCAACGTTTTTTTTCCATGAATTGAACGTCGTTCTGTCTCCGGAGAATTCCCTGATAAGACTTGTTATTTCTGGTATTTTTTCCTGATCTTCACCTACTTTGGGACTCACAAATGGAATGTCACGGAGATTCTCGTGTCCAAAATTTGGATTATCTACGTTATTTTGAAGAGTTTCTCTAATCATATTCATTATAACTGTTCTTAATTCTGGGCTTGTTACCGGTGTACTGGTACCTGGTTGCCTATTTGTTGCTTGGCTTGTGCCACCTTCGATACCGAGGTTTGCCATGGCATTTACTATATCGTCTGGCATGTTATGACAAAACTACGGAATGAGATTATGATTTTAAATTAAGCGGACCACAACAATTTGAAAAGATTACTTTTTATGTGAAAATCTTTAGCAGCAATTATCAACGCAAAGATTTATTGATTATGAAAATTTAATTCTATCTTAATAAATTTTTATTTAACTTTTACTTTAATTATAAGTATTTTTGAATTTTTTTGTTATATTTTAGATAGTCAGTAACTTTTAACTAGCTCGAAAATAATTTTAATTTTTCACGGATTCTTTAAACTTCTACTTATTATGATTGTAGAAAATGTATAACTTAATTTTAGTTTCTTGTAACTTCGTATTATTTTATATTTTATTTTTTCTTCTTATTTTTCTAAATTCAGTTTCGAGGTTATGTTCTGCTGAGCAGCACGTCTCAGACTAACGCTAGTGTTTTAAAATCAATTTTAGCACTTATTAATCAAAGACAAGCCCACAATAGTGGCACAAACTGTGTACAGTCACCCTCTGAAGTCGCTGTTTGTGATAGCAAGTGATTGTGAAGAAGTTATTTTATTAAACAAACTCTGTGTAAATTAATGAAAAGTGGGACTCCGCTGCCTGACAGCCACGTCATTGCAAGTGTTGCAAAACAGCGTTTGGATGTCTAAAAGTTTCCCGTTAGTCTGGTTCGGGTGCCAGTTAGAAGCTTTGAGCAAGTCCTTCAACTGTCCCCAATGTTGAAGTATTGGCTTGGATCGCGAAAAGTGATGCATACGTCTAGGCGGACAATTAAACCTCGGCTAAATGCTAAGCAGCAAAACAAGCCGATTGATATGACGAAAAATAAAGTGCTTCTTGGCGAGGCCTTAAGAAAAGTAGTGAACGAACCCTCTTCAAGCGTTTCTAACGAGGTATCCGCAAGTGCCGCAGCCGCAGCAACTCCGGCAGCTGGCGCCAATATGAATTGGCAGGGGCCGGGTAGCGACTCAAATCAAATTAGCATTCTACCCATCAGCAAAAACAAGGATCGTAAGGCTAACAACGACAACGACAGTGAGGACTCAAACTGGAGCTTGACTAAGCAACCCAGGTTAAAAAAGCGTAAAGCAGCACGCAGGCCTTCACGCGCAACCTACGGTCCCAGTACAAGTGCTGTGGCTCCTTCTGTTCTGAGTACGATCTCATTTCAGCTGCTCTCAAGCGATGACGACGACATTAGCGATGATGAAATTCTGAAAGCCACAGATGACGCCACCGAACAACAACCACAGCCCATTCCCAAAACTATTAAGCCACCGCCAATAATAATCCCAAATGTGCTTGACATTAACGCCCTGATCATGTCTATACGCAAACTCATTGGCAATGGTAAGGATTATTCCTACAAGGCAGAAAGAGACGGCAAAGTAAGAGTGATGATGGGTGATAAGGCAGGCTACACTGCTCTCAAAAATCACCTAGATCTTAACAATTCAAGATACTACACCTTCCAGCCTCGTGACGAGAGAGCTTACCAAATTGTGGTCAAGGGCCTGCATCATTCGACCGAGAAAGACAGCATTAAGGAGGCAATGTTGGAGCAAGGCCACATTGTCAGAGACCTGCACTACGCCATGAGTCGCAGCACTAAAATGCCTAT
The DNA here is from genome assembly GCA_030179655.1 of Scaptomyza flava. NCBI lineage: Eukaryota > Metazoa > Arthropoda > Insecta > Diptera > Drosophilidae > Scaptomyza > Scaptomyza flava. The sequence goes on from JARNME010000314.1 coordinate 24,798,154, forward strand.
GTCAATTTTCTTTATTAACTTGGAGCCAGCCAGCAATAATAAAGATGCTTACCAATTAAGCGCCTCTGCAGCTCAATAGTGACAGTCGAGCCGCCGATCAAGTTCAACGACGTGGTCCAATGCTTCCGCTGCCAAGGGTTCGGACACACCCAAAGATACTTCCAACTAGGCTTTAGATGCGTCAAATGCGGAGGTAAGCATAGTACTGCTGACTGCAAAAAAAGTAAAGATGAACCGGCCTCTTGTATGAATTGCAAGGAAAACCACGCCGCCTCTTACAGAGGGTGCACTGCTTACAAAAAAGCTAAAGCTCTCGCCGCCCCTAAGCGCAGCCGCCCAGAAGCCACGCTCACAAAACCATCGCAAGCAGCAACCTTCCACTCAGTTGACCCTTACTTCAGCTACGCCTCGATTCTCAGAGGTGGTAACAGCGCATAGGTTCCCGATCCTGCTCCCATGCAACCTGGCAACCAAATTGAAGCCATGATGACTCGCATGGAAAACGTGATGGAAAGGCTCATGGAGAAGATGTTCGCCCAGACAGCTCAAATGATCGCCACGCTGATTACCAAGTTATGCAAATAAAACTCCATATAACAATATGGAACGCGAACGGCATGTGCAAAAGCAGGCCAGAGGTCGATCACTTCGTTAAGACCAACCACATTGACATCCTTCTCCTGTCCGAAACACACCTCACCGATAAATCTTTTTTTGTCTCAATGGATATGATCTAATCCATGTTAATCATCCCAACGGAAGTGCCCGTGGCGGTGCCGCAATTCTTGTTAAAAGCGGCATCAAGTATGTCGAGCTGCCTGGCCTACAAGAAAACTGGATCCAGTGTGCGCAGATCAGACTGACCAGCCCACTAAGTGATCTCTCAGTCGCTGCAGCGTATGTCCCACCTAGACATAACGTCAAAGAAGACGAATTTGGTCAACTCGTGGACTACCTCGGAGCCAGATTTATCATTGGCGGCGACTTCAACGCCAAACACTCCTGGTGGGGCTCTAGAGTCAACAACTCTAAAGGAAAAGAGTTGCTAAAGTGCATTTTACGTAAAGGCCTAACGTGCCACTCTTCGGGTGAACCACCATACTGGCCAACTGACCCGTCAAAAAATCCTGACATTCTGGACATAGCCATCTCCAAGGGCATAAGCTCGGGCAATTTGGTCTACAGCGCCAACTCGGACCTCCTCTCGGACCACAGCGCCATTTCATTGCACCTGAACACACCCGTTGAGAGAAAATCCGTCCGGAAAAGGCTTACCCAGAGCAACACGGACCCCACAATGTACAAATCCTGGCCGAGCTAGTTTCCCCTGAGGATATTGATTCGACTATTGAGCACCTTACGAAGGAAATGCACAACGCTGCTGCATTCGCAACTGTTCGGCGTAGAAGCACCCGGACACATATCCCTGCGAGAGACCTGCACCTCTGGACCCCTGAAGTTGCAGCCCTTGTCACTGAAAAGAGACGTCTCAGGCGTGTTTGGTTTTTGACACGTAGCCCTCATGACAAAAACCGGCTAAACAGAGCAACTAAACAACTCAAAGAGCTGCTTCTGAACCTAAGAAGGAGCGCGCTTGATGAGTTCCTGGAGAACGTTGAGCCTGGTGACCCCCAGCACAACCTCTGGCGGGTTACGCGGCATATCAATAGGCCCACCAAGAGAGCAGTGCCAGTTAAAAACGCAAGCGGTGATTGGTGCCGGTCCAACTGTGAGCATGCCGACGCATTTGCGGACCATCTCTACAACGCTTTTTCGCCCATCGAGAGATGCACTACGGAGGATACCGAGGATACCAGAAGATTCCTAGAATCCCCAAGACCCTGTGACACGACAATTCCTCCAGCGGTCGTTGAGGACATTGAGCAAGACATCTCCTCATTAAAATGCAGCAAGTCACCTGGCTTTGACGGCATCGACGCCATGGCGCTTAAGATGCTCCCCCCTACGTGCACCATGTTGATATGAAGAATTTTCAATAGATGTATGCAAATTGGTCACTTCCCTGCGCAGTGGAAATGCGCGGAAGTGATACTTATTCCTAAGCCCGGAAAACCAGAGATAAATCTAGCTTCCTATCGTCCGATAAGTTTGCTGGCCATACTATCCAAAATACTTGAACGAGTATTTCTACGCAGAATGCTGCCGATAATGGACGATGCTGGTTTGCTCCCCGATCACCAGTTTGGCTTCAGGCGCTCGCATGGAACACCCGAGCAATGCCATAGGCTTGTAGAGCAGATTTTGAATGCATTTGAGAACAAGAAGTACTGCTGCGCGGTAATGCTCGACATCAAACAAGCGTTTGACACGGTCTGGCATCCCGGACTGCTTCACAAGATTAAGGCAAATCTACCCATGGCATATTTTAACTTCTTGGACTCGTACATCAAGAACCGATTATTTTACGTGAGATGTGATGAAGCTGAGTCATCGATCAGGACTATCAGAGCTGGTGTACCACAAGGCAGTGTACTGGGTCCTATATTGTACACCTTGTATACAGCCGACATGCCCATCTACCGCAGCGGTAACCTGTTTGTAGCCACCTACGCAGATGACACCGCTTTTCTAGCCACCGCTTCGCTGCCCCAGGACGCTTCTGATGAAATTCAACAGCAACTAAATCTGCTTAACGGCTGGCTGAAAAGGTGGAACATTTCTGTAAACCAGGAAAAGTCGACACAAACCACGTTTGCCCTGCGTCCGGGCAATTGTCCGCGCGTCTATCTAGACGGAACAGTCATCCCTGAGGAAGTAACTCCAAAATACCTTGGTATCACTCTGGACAGGAGGCTAACATGGCGTGCGCACCTAGCCCGAAAACGGAAACAGGCCGATTTGAGGCTGCGTCAGTACTACTGGCTAATCGGCAAAAAATCAAAAATGAAACATAAAGTAAAACTGCTCGTTTATAAAGCTATTCTGAGGCCCATCTGGTCCTATGGCATCCAGTTGTGGGGTACGGCGAGGAAAAGTAACCTGTGGTGCGTTCCTGTATCTCAATCGTTTCATTTTCGATCCTTTTTATACCCTTAACCCATAAAATGGGTAAATAAGGGTATAATGGTTTTGTGCAAAAGTACACCCAGAAAAAAGTAGCCAGAAATTTTTTATGGCTTGAATCAATCCAAAAAATTTCTAGGGGTATCTAAGTACGATTTAACTATGTTTTACTTGATTCAAGTAAAATCGTACTTAAATCCGAAAGCAAGCCAGAAATTTCTTAATCGGAGTAAAAAATGACTAAAATCAATCCCATTCGCACTTAAAATAAGCGCGAAAAATTCTAATCAGAAATTTTCTAAAAATAAGTAAGAAAATTCTCAAATTTAGTAAAAAAATTTAATGCGTGTTTTAACTTGTTCGCTTGGCAATCCCAATCGTACTTAAAATAAGCGCGAAAGATTATAATCAGAAACTTTCTAAAAATAAGAAAAAAAAAAATTTAATGAATGTTTCAACTTGTTCGAATGCATATGTATGTTTGTTTACGAATGTACATACATTTACACAGAAACAGTTTTTGTTGACAGACTAATTATAAGGGCAGCCCAAACCTTGAATGCATAATCAAAGATATTTGAAAGGGTGCATTCAGGGTGCGAGCATAACCTATGGGGGTCGGGTTGTACGGGTGCGGTTGATGGTGGGTTTGCGTATATACAAATGTATGTACATACATACATACATACATATGTACAAATCTATTAAACGCTTGCCTACAACGCACAAGCGTTTAGTTATGTTATGCTACTTGTTTTTATGTATAGATCGCTGCAAGAAGACAGAATATATATGTATGAGCATATTTTTGGGAAGCTATTGTCGGCACCGAATTTTATTTACACTTGCGGTGCGAGTCTCGCGAAGAGAGTATGTGTACAATGAAGGATAAAAGTATTTAGACACTTACGCAAACTTATTTTCTTTGGTGGTAAGATCGATATCATTTAATTACTCAAAGAATAAGAAAAAAGCAATAATATGATTATTTATTAACAATAAATGTATTTATATATTAAGTTAGTTACATATATATACACATTTTCACAAGTAAAGTGCAAGTTGTGTTGTGTCAGTAAACTTTTGCTCAGTGCTGTATATGTACATACATATATGCACAACAAAGCGCAGGCAATTTTTTGTGTTGATCTCGTAGCGTGCCCGTCTTTTTCTTTCGTGTGCCTTGTTCTATTTACCGTTGTGTTTCGATTAACAGTTATTTTCGCGAATTATTTTCGTCGTGGTCAAATTTGTTCAGCTCATTTTTGTCGCTTACACAATGTGAGTTGAACAATTGAAGACGACAGACGTGTTAAACAAAGTGACAAAAGTATTGTAAATAATTTAAAATGAGTGCAAGTGAGGAAGTTGTGGACATACATAATTGCCGTTCCGCCAAAGAATGAATTGGAGGAGCTCCTAAAGGCATTTAAGCTAAAAAGTGTTCTGCCGTATTTGCAGTGTAAATAATTAATAATTTAAAATCTGTAAAGCAATAAAAAAAACCGAATTGGCATTTTTTTTGACTTGTGAAATAAAAATATTCAGCATTTAATGTTTGTTACGAGTCTGTAAATGAAAGTGGGTGTTAAAAAAAATTGTAACTAATATGTATTGCACAATTATTTCTGTTTTTGTGTGTGTTTTTTTTTTCATTTTTTCTTACACATATGCATACAAATATTCTGTTTATGTATGTATCGTCATGCAAAGCGAAGCGACCGGCGACTGTACAAAGAAAAAAACACACAAAAAAACTGAAATACTACTGTGCAAATCAACAAATACATACATACTTAATTTAAAAGAAAAAATTTGTTTAAAATTGTATTTGAAAAAAACTGAACACCCCTGTACGTTAACAACAAATAACAAGAACTTAAATCTGCATTGAAAAAAAATTATTTTTGTTGATCTTTGCACCTTTTCTGAAATATACATGTATGTACTTATGGATGTGCTTACATGTGCATTCATGTGCATACATACACATATGTAAGTGAATCAGCCGATACAAACAAACTTATCTGTGCAATATTATTGTGAAAGTAATACCGTTTAAATTAGAAATATCAAAGAAGATCAACAAAAAGATGCGCGCTCACCATGTTGAAATTTTTTGCTTTGTTTTTAATTTTCTGAATAGCTGCTGGCGTAACTTTTAAAGGTTTAAAATTGATGAATGCGGATGATATTAAAGAAGTAATTCCTCCTATAGAGCTGCGAATGGAATTTCGGGAGCAATTGTTTGCATGGAGAAAGCGAGAGGTACTAAGATAAACTTCATAATCTTCAATATATTATTATTTTTAACTTTCAGTTCGATATCGATGATGAAACACTTTCAGCTCCATCTAAGGTTAGCAACTGGCTGAAAAATTCTTCGCAGCAGCAATACACCGGCAAATGCGTGCTCAATAAAAGTTTGGCTAGCTTGTTGACCGAATCGAATACAGGAAGAACTATCTTAGAGCAAAGTGAAAAAAAGAATGCGCTGACTACCTCTTTAAGAGATGCCCTTATTAGTTTGATTGTCCAGGAAAGTCTTGAACATGGCTTAAAAATAAGAGTTCCTGATTTTCCATTCTTGGTAAATGAAATTTGCTTTCTTTTTCCAAGTGAAAATAATATGAAGGTAAGCACTACTAGAACATTGTCAGCCAAATAACCTTTCTAATTGCTTATTATGTATAACTTATTTTAACAGCACTATTACTTTATTGCCGGCTCAAGAAAACGTTCACCAAGTGGAAAACTTTATTCAAAGTATAAAAATCGACGAAGCAAACAAATAAAGCTGAGCTGCTCGTCACAGAGCTCTTTGTGTATGGATGAAAATGAAAACACGATCGTTGAAATTGACGAATTCGTTACAGAAAGTTATAAGATTTCACTAAATCGAGACTGCTTAGACTGGGTAGAGGTTTGCGAAAAGTGGAAAAAATCTTTTCAATTGCGCCAAAGAGACATAAAGGAACTACACATTGAAGATGTATTGGCTGCATGGCCAAAACTTGCACATCCTCAAGCTTCTGATTTGGTATGTCTTAAAACAATTATTTTTTTGTACTCTTTTTAATATTTTTACCCTCTAATTGCAGATTGATATTGATTTCAAGATTTTGTACCCCGAAAAAAGTTTGTTGTTGTTTTCTCAATGGGAATGTTTTAAAAGTAAAATATTGCCGTTTTATGAAATCAATATTACTAACAGCTCTTGCAAGAAAACTCTAAACATTGCAAAAGCTTGCGATGACAAAGGTAATTTTTTGTACAATTTCGGTTGAAATTTATAGTTAATTTAACTAATTTTTTTTTATAAATTTCGTTTTTACATCCACAGATTCGCAGGACTATTTGATTGCGCTTCTTTTGAATGCTGTTTTGCCATCGTCGGCAAGATTCAAGGATGACAGTGGAAAGCGATGCAGAAAAGCAAGTATTTTCGACTGTCAGGAAAGCTTTGTGCTGCGATTGGCAACTTTAAATGACTACAAGATTCAAATTCAGAAAATCGTCAACAAATATTACTCTGCAGGGCTAACGTTACAACCCTTTATTATTGCACAAGGTATAGCTGATACTAAAATTGAAAGATTCTTTCTCTATTTGAATGATAATTTACTTGCTTTTCAATCATTTATTGAGTGTCTTGATGCGTGTTTTAAAGTATATCAAGTTTGTCTTTAGAATATCCTAAGGCTTGCCAACAACCGTGGTTTTTTATTCAAAAATACTTTTTTAACATTTCAACACCTTTTGATATTAACAGCTCAAATGTTACATTATTAATTGAATATTTAAATAACAATTAAACATATATTGTTGAACAGCAAGTATTATCAATATGTATGTGTGCTTTATCTGCTCTCAGTCGATTCAAAAACCTGACTTATTGATTGCACATTTTAAGTTCATTCATTGTTTGACAACCAAAGGTCTTAAATTAGAGTGTAAGCAAAATGAATGCAACCAGTTGTTTGCTACTTTTTATAGTTTTCGTAGGCACTTAGAAAATCTTTATAAAATTGATAATGTTGCACAAACAAGACAATTAACTGAACCGAAATTATATGATTCTTTTAAAAAATCACCGAATATACCTTGCTCAATTGAGTCAGCTGAATTAAAGAAAAAGCAGCTAGAAAATGTACCAAACATTATTGAAAAATGTAAAAAGGAAGCCATTACATTTGCCCTAAGTGTTTATCAAGAGAATTATATGCCTAGAAATATTGTTTTAAGTCTACAAGATTCAATTACTAAATTAACCACATTTATAGCAACTGCTATTGAAAGCCAATTAATTGCAACTGAAATTCAAAATGAGGTAACAACTATTTTAAATTTTAGTAAAAATCCCTTCGAAGAAATACGAACGGAGTATAGGTTTCTTAAAACTTTAAAAGAATTGAAACTTTACGATGATCCAAAAAATATAATATTGAAAACAAAATTGGAAAAATAATTTCTCGCGGAAACCCAACAATGGGTCCTAAATCCTTTAGTATTGTAATAATGCCATTAACATTTATCTTTCAACGAATTTTTGAAATACCAAACCTTCTCGATATTACTTTAAACAATATAAAAACGAGTTTATCTGAAAAACGACTCTCAGGTTTTTCGAATGGCGAAATATATAGAAGTATATAAAATCAATATGAATCTGATTTGTTAATTCCATTTATACTTTTTTTTGATTACTTTGAGATTGATAACCCTCTCGGCAGCCATAAAATATCAGTTTGTGGATGCTATGTAAGTTTTCCTGCAATGCCTCGTTACCTTTTATCAAAGTTAGAATACATTTTTCCCGCTGCTTTTATTTCTTCATCAGATTTAAAAACATGTGGTAATGAAAAGGCTTTTCACAATTTGGTGAAAGAGCTAAAATTACTTGAAAACGGAGTAGAAATAACAACAGGTAACGAGGTAAGAAAGGTAAAGTTCATATTGGGCTTAGTTATCGGGGATAACTTGGCAGTAAATAGCGTTAATGGATTTGTAAAATCTTTCAATGCAGAACGGTACTGCCGGGCTTGTTCAAGATTAAAGTCACAAATGCAAACTGATATTTCAGAAATAACACTTTTTTTAAGAAATAAAGAAAACTATCAATCTGATTTACAAAAAAATGATTCAAAAGTGACTGGAATTAAATCACATTGTATTTTTAATGAATTGCCCAATTTTCATATCACTGAGAGCTTATGCTTTGATATAATGCATGATATATTAGAAGGAGTATGCAAATATGATGTTTGCAATGTACTTTTATCGTTAATTAAAAAAAAAGTGATAACCCTTAATGATATTAATAATCGAAAAGATTTGTTTCATTTCGGAGAAACAGAAATTGGCAATCAATCAAATCCCATTGAGCTTAATCGATTAAAATGTTTTAATTTAAATATGACTGCAAGTGAAATGCATAGTTTTGTTCATTTTTTACCTCTTTTAATTGGAGATTTAATACCGAATAATGATCCTGACTGGCAGTTACTTTTACTACTATTGGACGTGATTGAATTTCTATTTAAACCTGATTACTTAGAAAACGAATTGGAGTCTTTTCAAGAATTGGTGAAAAAACACCATATGATTTATAAGCAGCTTTATGGTCCATTGAAACCTAAGCACCACTTCATGGTGCATTATGTAACATCCATCAAAAGGTGTGGTCCACTTAGGTTTCTTTGGAGTATGCGTTTTGAATCAAAACTTAGAGAACCCAAATTATATACTCATAATATTAACTCTCGAAAAAATCCATCTTATTCTATAGCCGTTAAAGCTGGTTTGAAATTCGCAAAATTTTTAGCTGATCATGAACAATCAATTGAACCAATTTATTCAGCTTCCTTGTTTAAAATAGTAGATTTAACAAAAGAAAATTATTTTGGTATGATAAACAAAACAGATCTTGAAATTGATTTTTATAAAACCAAAATGTGTAATGAAATTGAGTTTAAGGGCACTTTATATAAATCAAATTTTTATTTGGGTACATATAAAAATAATTTTGAGTTGTATAAAATCATAAGTTTTTTAATATATAATAAGAAAGTTTACACCTTATGTCGCCAAGTATCTATTTTAAATTTTGACATGCATTTTCGCGCACATGAAATAGGTTGTTTAAAAAAAAAAATTTTCATCATAGACATTAACGATTTTAACACTCTTCCGTTACACATTTATCCTTTAAATAATGGAAAATCTTATGTTAGATTTAAGTATGTTTAATATTTATTTTTAAAATTGTATTACAGGTTTAGAATAAGACCTTAACTTTAATTATATACAAATAAATATATTTATATAGCTATGATTCAAAATAATAATAAAATAAAAAAATTTCAAGAAAAAACATTCTGGTTTTAAGTATAATTCTGGCTTGATTTTATAGAAAAATCTGGATTAATTCTAGGAAAATATGGATTGATTCAAGTGGAACCAAGATTGTTTATAAGTAAGAATCTGGATTGAATTCAGAAAATGCGGGATTGATTCAATACCAATCAGGATTGTTTCAAGCAAAAATAGGGATTGATTTGAGTGCAATCACGATTGTTTTAAGAAAAAAACTGGATTGATTCAAGCAATTTTGGGATTGTTTTTAGTAAAATTCAGGATTAATTTGAGAAAATTCAGGATTAATTTAAGCGAAAATCAGGATTGATTCAAGCTAAATTAAGATTTTTTTAAGCAAAAATTGCGATTGATTTGAGAAGAATTTGGATTGATTTAAGCCAAAGTCAGGATTAAATTAAGTAAAATTGGGATTGATTTCAGAAAAAATCTGTATTGAATCAAGTAAAAAATAGGTTTGATTTAAGCCAGATTTGACTAAAATTGATCCTAAACGTACTTCATTTATCCATTATCTTACTTGAATCAAGTAATTCTGGCTTAAATGAAAATTCCTAAAATCAAGAAAGTTCTTACTCAAAATAAGAATTTTCTGGATTAGTCATTTTTTGACCCTTTTCTGGCTTATTTTAAGTCAGATCTGACTTATTTTTTTTCTGGGTGTATGTAACAGGCAGAAGGAAGCATCTCCGACCCTATAAAGTATATATATTCTTGATCAGCATCAACAGCCGAGACGATATAGCCATGTCCGTCTGTCCGTCTGTCTGTCCGTCTGTCCGTCTGTATGAACGCGTGGACCTCAGAGACTACAAGAGCTAGAGACTTCTGATTTTGTATTTAAGTTCTCCTATACCATGAGCAGAACAAGTTTGCTTCAAATTATCGATAACTATTCTGGTTTCCGATATACACATAATATCGATAACAATAAAATATCCAATTTGGAAAATCTAAAAATGAGGGTTGAAGTAATGGATAATGATAGAACTTTTCTGAAAATTTCGTCCAAATCGGTTGAGAAACACCGGAGATATTGAACTTAATCGATGGAAGCTAAGCCAGTATACCAAAGTCTTATATAAATTAAATATATTTATTGCAACTGGGTTCAGGGTATCTTCTAGTCGGGCTCTCCCGACTAGAGCCTTCTTACTTGTCACGTTAGAGGTTTTTCGATAGTTTATTTCGATTGCTTACTTGAAGCTGTTTCTGTAACTTGTGAAACTCACCTATCGAAAAATTTATGGTGTGTTATATTTTAGTAGCAGGAATGATGGTAATGAAACAAATTTATGTTGCAAGTTCATTTGTTTACATTGTGAAAATTTGTTATAAAAATATAATTGTAAATAAAATACAACTAAAACAATAAAAAAGTGTTTATATATAAACTTAAATTGTGGTAAGCATTAAAATTCATGTTCGTTGAACTTTAAGTAACATACATACATGTTTTAGTTAAAACTACCATGTCTGCGATTTATTTATTGGCGATTGCTTATGACCAAAGGAATATGTTGCGCATTCATAGACGTTATTTGAGGGATGGAACTGACCCTTTCTATTTGCCGGAAGCGCGTTTTGTAGAACTTTTCCGCTTAAACAAAGATACAGAACTTGCGCTTTTACAAGATATAAGCCCGTTCTTGAAAAGTGGCGTCAGGAAAACATTCATTCCAAAGAGTCTTAGAATGGTTGCTGCGTTGCATTTTTATGCTACAGGCTCATATTTGCTTGAAATTGGACATGATATGCCGCTCAATCAAAGAGGTTACTTTGGTGATTGAAGCAAAATTAATGAATAAATACATCGTATTTCAAACTAAAACGTAAAAACGTACAGCTCATTTGTGATTATGATCGGATTGCCGGTTTGTTTCTGGAAGCGGTTGTAGGCACACTGCTGCTTTTTAACGCTTGCCTTCCAATCTATCCAGCACTTTTCGAAATAAAAGTTGAACTTTGCTGTCCGCTTGTTCGCCTGCATAAGTTCCAAAATTTTATTTTTTTGGCCTTTGGTTACTCTGCCTGTATTCACTCTTTTCTATATATATATAAAACAAATTAAATGCTTATTATAACTTTGCATAATGCAATTTACCTGACTCATTTTGGCACATTTTCATTAAAATAAGTTCTCACTACTAGCAGAGGTAGTGACAATTATTTCGATCGATATTTCGATTAGTTTATTTCACCACAGTTACAGAAACACACTAATCGAAAAAGAAGGCAAAGTGACGTCACACTATGAAAAACAATCGAAAAGTTTCTTTTCGACTAGATACAGAAACGCACCACTGATGTTGATTCAAAGATTTCAAAACAAAGCTCTTCGAATCATTTCCGGTGCGCACGTGTACCACGATAATGCCACCATACATAGCCAACTGGGCATGCCAACTGTTAATGAATTAATTAGGAAGATGAGTGCCAGCTACACTGATAGGTTGTTTAATCATCCGAACAACCTTGCCCGATCCCTTCTGGACAACAGCCTTACAACAAGAAGACTTCAGAGGACCCACCCGCTCGACCTCCCACATCTGGAAGACGATTGATCCTCCCCTACACGTGCTTTTGAAACTGATGATATAAAAATCTACATCTGCCAACTTTTTCAATTATACAGTTTAATTAATGTCCATACGGGCAGATATTAAATATAAATCAAAAGGTAAAAAAAAAAAAAAAAATATTTCTAAATTGATTAACTTCTTTGTTTTTTCGTTTTTCTTCTTATTAAATCACTTAAACACTAAGCTTACAGAATATAAAACATCCGGCGAATCTCCCGCGCTGGTCCTTTAGATGTCTTCCTTTTTTTCCTGCGGCAGTGCGGCGTAGCGGCGATGCGGTAGGTGACTTGGGATCCTCAGGGACACTTGTATGCGTGGTGGTCTGCCAACTGATACAACAGAACTGTCGACGGTAAACGGCCGGTTATGCTTTTCGAAAGGAATCGCGAGAGAGGATTAGCTCTATTTAAATCGCACTCGCGGTGTGGCTCTTTGAGGCACTTTTGCGGGGTACACTGTGTGGCAATAAGGCACTGGTACGCGACACGATATCCTTCGTTAGGACATAAACCGGTCACTGCTCGGGCGCCAATTAAATAAATCGATGATTTGTTTAACAAAAAAAAACGACTTTCGTTTTATTCAAGTGCTGGTTAAGAACTAACTTATGACAAATAAGGCCTTAGGCTAGAGACCGCTCAATTATGGAATGTAGATGTCGTCGCTGCAGTTGTCGCCGCTACCGCTGCCGCTGCTGCTGCCGTTGTCGTTTGCTTGTAGCTTTGGGTGTCGAATAGCCAAATTCGGTCCCACGGTGGTGCTCGTTGTGTAACGCGCAGGCCGTTGGACCCATGCAGGTGCATGTTAATAATGCTGACGCGGCGCACGTGGCGGATGCGCTCCACGCGCTGTTGTCGTGATTATGTTTTGGCGTTTGTAAGAATTGTTCTTAACTTATATAAAAGAGTTTGTCCTTACTAGAATGGAAGAGCCACAGCCTAAACGAAAAGAGCTAGAAGGCTGCAATTTTCACACAATTTTCCATGCAGGTAGGAGGTGAGCACTAAGAAGGGAATTTTTATTTGGACAACTCCTTCAAGTACCTCCCATACGATTTGGAGCACTTTTTACCCATTTTAAAAAACAAATTACAATTACAACAAGTACCCATTCCACTACTGTCGCCTGATTGTCGCACAAGCTGAGAGTTTGATCGCGAGCGAGAATACAAAACAAAGCAAATGCGCAGTGACGCCTTCGCGTCGCACAAGCAAAGTCAGAAGAAAAGGTTCGACACTTGCAAAAAAGAAACGGATTTCCGCTTCTTAATGAATAAGTGCATACACAATTAAGTGGTGAACAATGCGCTTGAAAGCAATTTTCATAATTTTATGTACATGTATCACTTCGCACAGTGCATATTCTTTTTTTTCAAATTTGTGTGCCTTTGACAATTGATTTACGACCCAAGTAGCGTTTGTTGTTGTTGTCAGTTTTGTTGTTGGGCCCGCACTGCTACTTTTTGTTGGTGTCATTGATTTTAAAAAAACAACAGCAACATAACAAAACTTGGTGCGTCCAGAAAACTTTCCCACACCAGAATATGTTATGGGGGTGGATTCGCCTACTTGCTGCTTATATAACTTAGACAAAACGTAACACACTAACATTTATTGATATATTATTGATATACAATTTTGAATAAGCAAAGGGCGTTCACATAAGCGCGTGTGTTGCTCTTATGATAATCAGATAATTTGAAATCTCGCTCCGATCATGCGCCTTTGTTGTTGCTCATTTACGTTCACTCTCTATTTAATGTGCGCGCTTTGCATGTCAATCATTAAGATTAATAACCCTAGCTCCTCCGCACACACACTAAATTAAAGCTATACAATTCACTTAAGTGCAGCCTCTTAGATATGTTTTGCATTGATTCAGTGCGTGTGAACAAGGCATACTTATATATGTAGGTAGTCCAGCTCTTTTGCTCGCTCTCTTTTTCTGTTGCCTTACGATTCAGTCTTGTTGAGAACATTGTGAGCGACGCACATACGTGCACGATTTTTTTAGCGTTTTATTTTCGTAAGGCAACGTGAGAGCGGAGTGAGACTACCTATATAAGTATGCCTTGCGTGTGAAGAAGGTAGCGATACTACGCTCTTTGTTTGACTTGCAGAGCGCGCGCATAGATAAGAGAATTAGCCGAAATAGCCAACAACGAAAGCGCGATTTAAAAATAATTTGTCATCTAGCGCCGAACATGAAGAGCGATGCGCGAGCGAATCTGAAAACGAGTAAGAAGGTTTTAGTCGAGAAATCCGGACTAAAAGATACCCTGAACCCGTGTATTAAAATGACTTGCAGAAGTGAGTTTTTCTTGACTTTAACTTTAATTTAAAATATCTCCAGTCTTTCTTAACCGATTTGGATCAAATTTTCATGGAAGTTATAAAGTTATCCATAGTTTCAACTTCTATTTTTAAATTTTCTTAATTCGAGATTTTTTCGTTATCGATTCCTTATGTATATCGAAAGCAAGAATAGTTATCGATAGTTTGAAATAAAGTTGATCTACCTATGGCTTAGGAGAAGTTATGTTCCAAATTTGAAGTCTCTAGGTCTTTTAGTCTTTGAGATTGACGCGTTCATACATACGGACGAACGGACGGACAGACGGACAGAAGGACAGAAGGTCATGGCTATATCGACATGGCTGTTGATGCTGATCAAGAATATATATATTTTATATGGGGTTGGAGATGCTTCTTTCTGCCTGCTCAAAACAATTATACCCTTTTTTATCCATTTCATGGTTCAGGGTATAAAAAAATTTAATATTTTACGCATCGATTGCTTTCAAAACAAAGCTTTCTTATATTTTGTAGCCACAGTAAGAGAACAGAGAGAAGAACAAAGAAGAAGAAATATGACTGTTTATTGTACTCACTGCAAGCAGCATGCACAGCTGAGGGAATATATGCACGTCTGCATCACAAAGAGCGGCTTAAAGCTTAATCAGCGCGCGCGTCGCTCTTATGACTGCCGCTAGATATAAAATAATTTGAATGCAATCATGCGTCTATGTTGTTATTTACGCTCACTCTTTTGTTTATGCGCGCGCTCTGCATGTCAAAGATAAATTTTAATATCCCTATCTCCTCCGCACTCACTAAGCTAAGCTTGCCATAACTAAGAGACTGCAGTTAAGGGAATGGCATTGCCTAATTTGCACCACCCATACCTAGCTCTTAAGTGCAAGCGTTGTTTGTTAGAGCTCGGTGTCTGTTGCTTAGAGGAATAACTGTAATGCTCTTTCCAACATTATGTTTTTGGATACAATGGTAAGAGAATTGGTTTTGAATTTTTTTGAACAAAGAAAGTTTATTTTCGTTTCAGTGAATTTTTTAATATTGTTTATATTAAGGATAATAATAAAATCGAAAGTTACTTTTTGAATCAGTGAGTTTTTCAATATTCTGATTTTCGTATTATAAACTATATATACATTCCTTTAAAATACTTATATATATATAAGTTCATTTAAAATATGTATTTTATGATGTTATAATAAAATTTAATTGCTATTATTTAAATATTTAAATAACGATCAACGTATTTTAATTTATTTTGTTGTTTTTTAAACACAAGAAAATTAAGTCGATTCTCGACTTAATAATTGAAGCAACATTATATATAGTTGTCTTCTATTTTGCATATTATATAATAGTTATATAGACGCTGCTTTAGTGCATTTAAAAATCAAATAAAACTAAGCAGTCTGAATATTCTATTAAATTAATACAAGTTGGTATATTCAATTTTATTGAATTCTATACTTTGTATAGACGCTGTAACGTTGTACAGTGAAGTCAATTTTTGATTTATTTTGAAGTATTTATTTATTTATAATACTTACTTTAAATTAAGTTGTTAATTTGTTTTGTTGTTTTTTTTTTTTAACAAAATTAATAAGTCGATTTTCGACTTAATAATTGAAGCAACATTATATATAGTTGTCTTCTATTTTGCATATTATATAATAGTTATATAGACGCTGCTTTAGTGCATTTAAAAATCAAATAAAACTTAGCAGTCTGAATATTCTATTAAATTAATATAAGTTGGTATATTCAATTTTATTGAATTCTATTCTTTGTATAGACACTGTAACGTTGTAACAATCGTTTTACAATGAAGTCAATTGACTCACAGCCAAATTACAATATGTCTATTGAAACTTTAGATATTAGTGGGGTTTTGGTGCCGCATTCAGTTGCTAACATAATTGGTGATGGAGCCTGCCTTTTGAGATCTATTTCTTACCTTTTATTTGGCATTTATTCCATGGCACCATACGCCAAAATATTGTTGAACATGTTGTAACCAACTGGCAAACTTTTGCTTGCTTCAGCATAAACTTAAATGGAGAGTGTTATAGCTCTTCTGAAAAATATGAGTGCGATATGTCAAATTCAAATACTTATGGTAGTGCATGTGAGCTTCAAGCAGCAGCAGAAATTTATGTTGTAAATTTTCAAGTTTTTCAAAATGGAAATAATATGCATCCTGTAAAAAGATTGCGTTTTACCGGTCCATTAATGAATGGACATTTTGATGTTTATATTCCTTTAGAGGAAGTATTAACTCAAGATTCTGATACGTCAAGTGAATGTATAACTGAAAATGTTAAAAATCCTGTTTAAAGACGAAGTCTTTTTCTTTCATTAGAAAAAAAAATAGTGATATCAATAGGGGTAAGCGCATAGAAGCATCAAAAAGATATCGTGTTAATAATCCTGATGTTATTAGAGTTGTAGTGAGAAGATATCAGACTACTAATCCTGATGCACGTCAAGAAAGGCGTTTGCGTGCATGGAGTGTTAAAGCCATGTCTGGCTTAAACTATGATTTCTAAATAGCTTACAAGTCAGATAAAATTACTCAACTTGGTAGTATGAATTTGATATGCAAACATTGTAATGCTTTAAAATGGAAAAATGAGCCTTTGGGTATCTGTTGCAAGGCAGGAAAAGGTAATCTTTCACAAAATGAAAGTTTGCCTGATCCACTTAAAAGCTTAATAATTGGTGGACATCCAAAGCATGATCATTTCATTGATCGTATAAGAAAGTATAACAGCTGCTTTCAAATGACTTCTTTTGGAAGTACAAAAATTATAAATGAAAGTTGGTCAACCTTTAAAGTCCAAGGACAAGTGTATCACCTAATTGGTAGTGTCCGACCTTTGCCAAATGAAGAAATGCAGTTTCTTCAAATTTATTTTGTTGGTGATGAAGAAAATGAAGCTCAACTACGTTGCAAAAATATTTCCAATGTTGATTGCAGCGTAGTAAAGTATCTTCAATGTGTGTTTCATCAGCATAATCGTTATGTTAAAAATCTAACAAGTAAGAAGGCTCTAGTCAGGAGAGCCCGACTAGAAGATACCCTGAACCCAGTTGCAATAAATATATTAAATTTATATAAGTCTTTGGTATTCTGACTTAGCTTCAATCGACTAAGTTCAATATCTCCGGTGTTTCGTAACCGATTTGGACGAAATTTTCAGAAAAGCTCTATCGTTACCCATTCTTTCAACCCTCATTTTTACATTTTCCAAATTCGATATTTTTTTGTTATCGATATTATGTGTGTATCGGAAACCAGAATAGTTATCGATAATTTGAAGCAAACTTGTTCTGCTCATGGTATAGGAGAACTTATATACAAAATCTGAAGTCTCTAGCTTTTGTAGTCTCTGAGATCCACGCGTTCATACAGACGGACAGACGGACAGACAGACGGACAGACGGACATGGCTAAATCGACTCGGCTATTGATGCTGATCAAGAATATATATACTTTATAGGGTCGGAGATGCTTCATTCTGCCTGTTACATACTTTTGCACAAAACCATTATACCCTTATTTACCCATTTTATGGGTTAAGGGTATAAAAATGGCTCTCAATAAAATACCAACAAGTACTAAAGACTATAAATTGATTATACATGCTGATCGAACACCCGCTGGTGCTTCCAAAGGGCCTTACAATGCACCTCTAACAAGCGAAGTAGCTTTAGTTATTGTTGGTTAGGAATTTTAAAAGCGCGATATTATTATTGAAAGCCATAATAATAAATTACATCGTATAAGTGAGGTGCATCGATCATACGATGCCTTACAGTACCCTTTGCTATTTCCTTATGGCGAAAATGGCTATTCAGTGGATATACCACAATGGATTCCATTATTAAAAAAGGAGGAGCCAAAAAAAATGATATCTGCGTTAAGCTTTTACAGCTATAAAATTATGATTCGTCAATCTGAGATAAATCATTAATTTATTGTCGTTCCCTTTTTAGTCAGTTTTTGGTTGATATGTATGCTAAAATTGAAACAGAAAGGTTAAATTATATTCGCTACAATCAAGCGAAACTCAGAGCAGATAGCTATATACATCTACAAGATGCAATAGGCCAACAAGATTTTGTCGCAGCTCAACTTGGTCAGATGGTAATTTTACCATCTTCTTTTACAAGCTCTGCCCGATATATGCATGAAAAGACTCAAGATGCTAAGACATATGTTCGCCATTATGGGCGACCAGATCTTTTCATAGCATTCACATGCAATCCACAATGGTATGACATAAAAAGTGTTTTATTACCGGGTCAAAAACCGCATGATCGTCACGATATTATAGCTCGAGTTTTTCATTTTAAAGTTAAAGCTTTAATGTCACTATTGACAAAAGGTTCTTTGTTTAGAAGCGTGCAATGTTTCATGTACTCTGTGGAAAGGCAAACGCGGGGTTTACCACATATACATATTCTACTTTGGTTAGAAAATAAAATAAGACCAGATAAAATTGATTAAATTATCTGTGCCGAAATACCAAACGCAGATGAGGATCCTTTGTTATTTAACATTGTTAAGTCAAATATGATTCATGGTCCTTGCGGTTCATTTAATAATAAATCGCCATGCATGAAAAATGGAAAATGTACCAAAAGGTTTCCTCGACAATTTCTTAAAGAACTGTGACTGGTAAAGATAGTTACCCTCTATATTGTAGAAGAGCGATAGAAGATGGTGGTAATGCAATTAATATAAATGATAATTGCTTAGATAATCGTTGGGTTGTGCCTTATAACTGTGTACTATTGAGAACATTTGAAGCTCACATAAATGTTGAGTATTGTAGTTCTGTAAAGTCTATTAAATACATTTGTAAATATGTTAACAAGGGCAGTGATCAAGCATCATTTACTCTTGAAGACCAACGTAATGAAATTAATATGTACGAAAGTGACCGTTATATAAGTAGCTCAGAAGCGGTATGCATGAACGTTTTCCGGCTATTACACACTTAGCAGTTCCTTCAGAAAATGATCAACGGATATATTTTAACCCCAATAATCCGCAACAATTACTTGACAGATTTAGCACTACACCCAAACCACTTTGCTTGCCTTCTTTGAGCTATGCACACGTGATGAGTTTGCAAGAACGCTTCCATATTGTGAAGTTCCATCGTATTTTACATGGGACAATAAAGAATTTCAAAGAAGAAAACGGGGGCATGATGTGCCAAATTTTCCTGGAGTTAAAAAAGATTCAGCTTTGGGAAGAGCTTACACTATTCATCCTAATAATACAGAATGTTTTTATTTAAGACTTTTATTACATATAGTAAGGGGCCCAACTTCATTTTTAAATTTAAAAACCGTTAATGGTGTAGCATACTCATCATTTCAATTGGCGTGTAAAGCTCTAGGATTACTAGAAGATGATAAGCACTGGGATTTAACTATAGCCGAAGCTGTCATATGTCAAAATCCTACAAAACTGAGAGAACTTTTTGCAATAATGTAAGTATTTTGTCAAATTTCAGATGCTCTGAAACTTTGGAATACTTATAAAGAGAGTTTCTAAGAAGATATTTTAAGAGCCTTTCATTTTTCACAACACAGAAATATTGATGAAAGTATTGTGAATTACGTATTAAATAAATGTCTTATTTACATTGAAGATATTGTACTGTCTATTCGTGGTGAAAACTTGACTTATTATGGACTTCCACTACCAATTAGATCCGACGAAATTGTTCCAAATATTGAATATCATAGAGAAACAAATCATGAAAATTGCGATAATTTTGTTGTTAATAATGAGCTACTCCTTACTGCTGAGCAAAAACAAGTATACGACAAGGTACTACATAGCGTTGAAGCAGAAGAGGGAGAAATCTATTTTCTAGATGCACCTGGTGGAACAGGTAAAACGTATCATTTAAATTTATTATTGGCAAAGGTACGGCAAAGTAAAATAATTGCATTGGCCGTTGCTTCTTCCGGTATCGTTAATTTGATTCATTTAGAAACACCACATTGCTCAATTTCAAAGCAATCTAATATTGCTGCTGTCCTCACAGATTGCAAGCTTATTGTTTGGGATGAGTGTACTATGGGCCATAAAGGTGCTTTTGAAGCTGTAGATCGATCTTTGAAAGACATTCGAGATAGTGAATACTTAATGGGTGGCATAACTATTCTCTTAGCTGGTGATTTTCGACAAACTCTTCCAAGAGCAGATGAAATAAATGCGTGCTTAAAGTCTTCAATTTTGTGGGCCAAAGTACTGAAAATTGCATTAACGAAGAATATGCGAGTGCACTTAAAAGGTGATAGCATAGCTGGTGAATTAGCAGAAATGCTTCTTAAAACAGGAAATGGATTATTTCCAACCCATGATGGCAAAATAACTTTAACATCAACTTTTTGTCATGTAACGAAAAGTATTGAAGAACTAACTCTAAAAATATTTCCGGATATTACAAATATGACAATGCATTGGAAATAAACGTGTTTTTATTAAAATCATTTCAAAGTGAAGAAATTACATATAACTCTATTGATTCTGTGACTGAAATCGAAGATGCAGTTCATTACCCCGTCGAGTTTCTTAATTCATTATATCCGGCTGGCCTGCCTCAACATAAATAAACTTTAAAGATTGGTTCACCTGTAATGTTGATTCGCAACTTGAAGCCGCCAAAACTGTGCAATGGTACAAGATTGCAAGTTAAAGTCCTTCATAAGAATGTTGTCGAAGCAATTATCTTTACTGTCAATGGTATTGGGGAAACGGTTTTTATACCGAGAATTCCATTAATATCTTCTGATTCTGAATTGCCAATTCAATTTAAAAGATTGCAATTTCCTTTAAAAGTTTGCTTTGCCTTAACAATTAATAAATCACAGGGACAAACTCTTAAATTAACCGGACTAGACTTAAGACACGATTGTTTTTCTCATGGCCAATTTTATGTAGCCTGCTCAAGAGTCAGTTCACCAAAAAGTTTATTTGTATTAGCACCTGACGGAAAAACAACCAATATCGTTTATAAAGAAGCTCTTAACAATTGTTAATAATTGCAAATTAAATTCAATAAGTGGATAAGGCCTACTGGGGAAACCACAATAAAAAATTACGCGCCTGATTCTCTATCTCAATGGTGGCGTGGAAAAGAGAATATTAAATACTTTGCTTAAATATTTCGTGAAATATTTTCTAATTTATTTATTTTGTATCTATCTTCTATTGCTAAAATTTATATAAACTATCCGCGCAGCGAAGTAAGCGGGCCACTTACTAGTATATTTATAAACATATGTTTATAGAACCACAGAGGTGTCATATATGTATGTACTTATATATAAAGTAAAGTAGATATTTAGATTGCATCTCATCGCAATACAGCGCCAAACCCCATCCTTTCGCAAAGAGCACTTTATCTGTATCAAAAAGAGTGCGAAACAGAAACAAAATGAAAGGAATAGAAAAAGCACAAAGATCTGGCAACCGAGTGTGGAGCATGGCAAATTTCTCTCAATGAATGCGGCGGCTGTCAAATGCCGGTGCAATTTTGGCCCAATGCAAGCAAACAGAGAAACTGCAAAACAGAACTGAGAATCTCAGCTGTGGCAAATGTGACTACTAAAAGGGGGTGGCAGTGAGTACAGTAGCGTGTACAGTGGAAGTGGAAAGGATGGAGGCGTTCTGAACAATAAATGCGTGGATGCACAATACAATTGCAGCAACTGCAAACTGCGAACTGCGAGCTGAGAACTACTGGCAATCTATCTCGAGTGGTGCCATGAATTTGTCCAGTGGACTGATGGGATGCCAGCCAGCCAACAGCGACGATAGATGGGAAGACAGCATCAGCAGCATGGTGGTGGGTGATGACGGGGCTGGCGAAGGGGGAATTGAGTGGAGCATGTGTGATGTATTGCTTTGTGTGATTTTGACAGAATTAGCAGCTGCTGCCGAAAATTGCACAACAAATGCCCGACTCGAAAATAAATATGTACACACTACAAGTCTTGGGACGAGAATTTCAAAAAGCGCGTGAACTTTTAGCCAAATCATTATCATCAAAATCCTGATCATCATCATCCTTATCATATTTAGCTTGTTGGGAACAAGCAATAAAGTTGCATGTTGCGTGGCAGCGAGTCTGGTCTCCAAGGATATATTAATTTGGTTTTTATGCGCAGCCAGCTTTTAGGACATATTTTTATTTTTACTAGCCATTAGCATGACCAACGAAAAATAAAAAAAAACCCAAACCGTAACCATGACCGAAACTGAAACCGAAACCGAAACTGAAACTGAACAACTTTGGCAATTAAAAGTTGTGGCCAAAATTAAAGACACAAAAACAAATATAAAAAAAAAAACAAAATTGAAAACACACCAAAACACTTCACGAAAGCCAATCGCTATTTGAAAATGCAATTGACTTTTTCTACAATAAATTTACATATATATTAAGGAAATTTTTCAATAAATGAACAAATAAAACAACATTTAATGTTGAGGTTGGCTCTTAGAAATGCCAATTAATCTATCTAATAGAAACAAGAAAACAAACCTCTATTCGATGCCCTTAACCCTAAACTGTCATTGGTTGTATGTATGTGTGTTTGTGTGTGTTCACGTGAATATTTATATTCTCTATAGAGAATGCTTGCCCTACTAAACGAATACCTTCGGCATCTCCGGTGTTTCTCAAATCATTTCGTTAAAACTTTAAATAGTATAATCAATAATATATCAAAGTCCTCAAAGCAAGATTAACATTTTTCGCATTCAAGACTTTATTGTTGTTAATAACATGTGTGTGCAGGCTGCCGAAAGAGCTATCATTAGTTTGCAACAAACTTAATCTGCGCGTGAATACCAGAACCTAAATCCCAAATCTGTACGACAGAAAGAAGTGTCTAGGACGGAAGGCCATTACTTGAATAAGTTAAGCAATTTCAAAAGCATTTAAGTTTTCGAGATTTTCAATGTTGACAAAAGACCTACAGATATATTGTGAACCGCTCATAAAATGTAATGCAGCTTGTTTTTATTATGCGCTTCTCTTCATCTTACCATCGTTTAAGCACTCCCTTTTTTTAAGGATTTAGCATTTCCATTTGTTAACGCTCAATTTTGGATCTGTGGCTATTAACAACAACAACAACACGCCTAAAATATTGTCTTAGCTTAATAGATAGCCTCACAAGAGTCGGTGCCCCGCTAGTCAATCCCTTGCCTCCCTCCTTCCTCTCCCCCTCCAACTCATTCACGGTAAATCCAAAATCTTTTTCTGGCTTTTGGGTATACTATTTCGAGTCGCCGCAACTTGCTGTATGATGCACAACAATAAAATAACTTTTAATTATGCGCAACTAAGGGCTGCTTTCCTTATATGTGTACATTGAGTCTGTGTGTGTGTGTGTGTGTGTGTGTGTGTGTGTGTGTGCTTGTCTGTGAGTATGCATTCACAAAATGTAATTAGAGTTTTGTGTAGTGAAGTTGTCAGCTTTTGGATAACCGAAAACGAGCGTTTTAACAAGTTTAATTGCTGCAAAGTTGCTCACAAGTTGCATCCAAAATACCGCACACACACACTCACACACTCACACACTTAAACAACTTTTCCACAACTCTACACACATAGTTGGTCCTCCCACCCTTCCCACCCCTTCCCACTTTTGTTGTACTCGCACTTATTTTCGAAGTGTGTATGTGTGTTTGTGTGTTCTCCTATGCACAAATGCACATTTTGCACAACAAATTGTGTGCTTAAGTGGACCCTATATGGCAATGCCAGTGCTACCTTGAACGACAACTACTAACAATGCCACACACAAGCACACACACATAGCGTGAACACCCAACGAGAGTGGGTACTAAATGCTTTAAAATCTTCTACAATAAAAAAAAAAAATTGATACATTTTGTGCACATTTTTCTGAAATTATTGATTATTTATTTTAATACGTATATAAACATTACCCCAGACACGTACGTAGTGAATAAGCGTTTGTCATTGCATGCAGTTTAAGAACAGTGCTTCCTCAAATGTAAGTACAACAAGCCAGCTAATATGATATCAGTGAGTCATAAAGAATTTCAATATTGCAAATAATTTAAAGTGGCGCTTATGACAGCTGCTGTTAAAGCTGTTGACCCTTGAGTGGGGCTAACGAAGCTGGAGGATGTGGTGTTGGTGTTGGGGTTGGTATTGGGGTTATTCGGATGGCTATAAAGATGGAGGAGGGGTGCAAATAATCAGCGGCTGGCATTTCAATTTGTTAACCAGCGGCAAATTGTTTTCGTTTTGTGGTGGCAAGGTGAGCAAAAGGGACAGATGTGGCACAAGATGCAAGCGGGCATCTTGCCAGCCGCCAGCTGCTGGGTCTATCAACAGTTGTTGCAGTTGTTGTTTTAGTTTTTCTTGTTTTTCTTGTAGACTGAGGCCAGGTAATATACACGTCTGGAGAAAGAGAGAGAGAGAGAGAGAAAGAGAGAGAGCGAGAGAGAGGGAGCGCACTTCCTTAGGGCCAAGTTTTGTCTGGTGCTATAAACTGTCTCTACTTTTGGCAGCTGGCAAAAATTGCCACCACCACTTTGCCTTTCATTTTTTGACTCGCAAACTAAACGAGCTTGAGTATGGGTAGATAGTTGGGGGATGGAATTGGGGATGGGAATAAGGGGTTGTAGGCAGATGCAGATAAATGCGACTGCATTTCATTAGCCAACAGGCATTCAGGCTGGCTGGCAGGCTGGCTGGCAGTCAGCGGCTGCCACTTTTTGCATAAGTTAGTGAATATTAAAAAATTTTTGCTAAGCTAAACAACAGTTGAGAAAAAATGCTTTGTGTGTCGTGGACTTGAATATATCCTGTAATAACCTGTATCGAAAAACTAATAGCTAATAGCTAATCAACAAACATAGCTCGATGTTGTGGCAAGCTTATTCACACCAAAAAATACCTTCTCGGATGATCTCTCTCTCTATCTCTCTCTCTTGCTCCCTCTGTTTTATCTTTTAATGCGAACAGGGTATAAAGGATGAGAAACAAGCGAACTGAAAGACAGAAGTGCAAAACTGAGAATCAGATGACAAAAGTTGTTGGCATTTTCTTGGTTGTGGCAAAAGTTTGTCGCTTTGCTTTGGCTTTCACTTGGTCTTCTTCTTTCCAGTTTTCTTTCTTCTTCTTGTCTTGAATGCTTCCTTATGCCAGTTCCACGTGCTGTCAGCGGCAGCTGCCCCGCCCCAACGCTTTGCACCGCCTACCAAAAATGCCAAAAGTATTGCCAGCTTCAAAGTTTATGCGTAGCAACTTTAAAACAATAAGATATATTTGTCCTAATTATAAAACACAAGCTTTTTGAGCTACAAATTGTTAATCCCTGCTGTGGCTGCTTATCATTATCGTATTAAGCCTAGCAAATATGATTGTTTGTTTAGTTTCTAACTCAAATTGAATAATCGGTATAATAAAAAAAGGTGCAAGTAATTATTTTCCTTTATCCTTTGACCACATCTAGCGTGATGCTGAGTAATTTCACCTGAGAAGGCAGCTTCAGTCTTAATCCTTAATTATCATTTTCAGCGCGAAGCATACGTTGGTCATTTATGGGGTGACTTAGAAATTCCACTTCTTACACCATGCCGCCAGTGTATCACAATACCCATATTATACTTGCTTATTTCTACGTTGTCTTAAAGGGACCGCAATATCGTCCGCATACATTGCAATTAAACTGACCCTGACCTAAAACATGTGTCCTTTCAAATATTTTTTTTAAACAAGTGAAAACACTGCAGTTGGACGCAACCGACTTGATGCAAAAGGATTTGATGGACAGCATGGGGAACATTGCCAGCTGAAGTGCCACCGATTTTGGTGACTCTTTAGCCTGTGAATGATAGAAGCATTCTTGTTTTTTAAGAGGCGGTGGGGCGGCTAAGGCGGAAGGAGTGGGCGTGGCAAGTTTTTGGCGCAGTTATTTGACGTACGTCAAAACCTATTTTGGCTATTTTGGCCCACGTTGGGTGGGCGAGCACTTTGAGCAATCTAGATACTTTATCTGTCATGCCCTAAGACAAATATATTTACCAAGTTTCTGTGATACATAAAATATATTTTTTTTTTGTAACTTACAATTTTCAAAATTTCAAAACGAATGTCTTTAGCCCTTCAGATTTTTGTGCTCTTAAATTAAGTCACCAAAATAGCTTATGGCATAGCTCGTATTTATTAAACGAAGCAAAAGGGGCTATCAATTTCATTGGGATATCTAAAGCAGTCAAAGCCAAGGCAAAATTCACGCATGTCCTGCGTGGCTTCCCAAGGTAGTTATATGTAAGTATATACTATACTATAAGACTACTATAGTATGAATTGTCCTTAAATATTTTTTTCTGTGTATATGTATGTGTTATGCAAAACAGACATCTACGGAAGATTTTTTTAAATTATCTTAAGTTTTCAGCAGTTTTTTAAATCCGCAAGTCATCGACTTAATAACTAATAACTAATAATATCTCAAACAACAAGGACATAAGAAACCTTATCATCTTGCAACAAACGAAAGCATCTACAGCACATCGACCAACACATCGACCAAACAATAAGCCCAATAAGAACAGCAACAGCAAACAGAAATAATGTCATCCTCTACACAAGATTCCGGCTGGGACACACCAGACTAGCTCACGAACACCTTTCCGCTATGCACTTTCTATATTTAACTCAAAGTATCTAAGCTTATGTATAACACAATAGCACAACCAACAAACATTCATTTATATTATATGTATATGTATTATAAGTATCAAGCTGGAAGGCCTTAATTGCTTTAGCTTTAATAAGGAATAAAAATATTGTATTGTAAAATTAAGTTGTTTGTCCTTTTCTAATATTACAATTAACTTCAATAATGATAATATTAATATTTTTTGCTACTATAATAGTAGCTCATATATATGTATATGTAAGGTACAATTTCACAATGCTTCGCAGTAAAAATAAATTTATTGTAAAATATTGATCGCAATTTGTAAAAGAAGGTATATCTAAAAGACTAACTATTTCCTATCTTTTTCTATAAATCGACTCTCGCACATACATATGTACAATGAACATTGTACAAACCCATTTCTTAACTCGTGCAAGTTATATTCTATCTGTTAAATCAATAGAAACTGTCAACCATTGCCTCATTGTACTTTTTATTTTCAAATCCAAAGCTATTTTGAGGTATTATTAAATTTAAAGTTTTGTTTTAGGTGTTTAGCCTTTGAACCCCTTTTCCTTCTGTTGGCCTAGTCAACCGCTCTTGAAGGGTGTAAAAACTGATAATCAAAAAACCCCCCTCCCCACCCTCTCTATCTCTATGTTAGCCACTCACCTGGCCTAACCAAGTACCGCTGCCGCATGTCCAGTTCAGACAATAAAAAAAATAAAAAAAATTGACAGCTCCAGCGTCACCATTGAAAGGCTGTAACCACTACACTTCCCTTAACAGATGAATACGGCAGTCGTCGTCGCACTCACCTCACGAAACACTTGTATGACTGTGTGTGTGTGTGTGTGTGCTGTGTGTGAGTTTCAAGTGGCTGTGAATCCTTCTTCCTTCCCTCTCATCCCTTGATACCTCAGCCCATTTGGACCGAAACAAACAAAAGTTTGACAGAGTGTCTGATGTGCGAAAGGCCAAGAGCAGCCGTCAAGAGAAGCCGTCATGTCCATGACTACTGCCCAACTGTCCTCTACTGATTCTGTTCCAACTCCTGCATCTACTAACGATTCTGGGGTAACCGTCTCTATGCTACCACATTGATTTACGGATATTGGGAGTGCGGTATGTGCTGCAAGGAACTAAAAGGGTAGACTGGGGCTGCTTTTGGATGCTGGCCACTTAACGCTGCACACACACACAGACACACACACACAAACGTTTTGTTTTGTGCGTCGTTTGTTTTCGGGTTTTTGTTTAAGCATTCTTTTGTTTTCTTTTTATACCCTGAAATCCATGAATTGGGAAAAAGAGTATGATGGCTTTGCGCAGATGTGCAGACAGAAGGCAGAATTTTCGACCCCATAGAGTGAGTTTATGCATATCTTCTTCTGTCTGTAATTCAAACTATCGATAACTTAGCTGCAATCGAAAACAGCAATGTATTCAATTTTAAAAATTTGAAACTTGCTCCATATAGACAGAATAGTGACCATCCGTGAACATGTCATAGAATTTGATTGGAAAAAGCCTTTCAGATATCGAAGTTTGAAGTAAAGTCAAGCATTCGGTTCAGGATATCTCCTAGGCGAGCTTTCTTACATGTTTGTGTAAACAATTTTTTTAGTGCTTTACTGCTTGTCATACCCTGTACTCATATTGTTGGGTGGACACGCTGACGAGAATATCTGCAAGCCGAGCATACCCTTTCGCTCGGAATTGTTTCATAACTGTCTGCGCTCACATTTTATGGAGTTTATTAATTTGAGTGCTTTTCACCCGATGGTGACATATTTTCCGGGCAACAACAGAAACAACTTGTTTTATTGACTCCTCCACACACCATCCCTCTGATAGACAGGGGTTGGCGCAAGGAGGGTATGGAAGGAAGAGAGTGCAAAGAGTTAGGACGGAGAGGGATGAGGGTTTGGGGGAGAGGGGGAGGGGGTGGTTGGGCTAGTGTAACGCATGTGTCGCACAACTGTCAATGAAAGTAAACGGATTGGCTCTCAAATATTGTCCACTCGCATGCCAGACAACCCCTCAGCCCCCCCGCAATCACACCACCCCACCCTCAACTTTGTGTCCAAATACTTGTGACAACATCATGTGACGCATTTCTCTTTTTGGTGCTGGCAATTGATTTTCAATTTTGGGGCACGTACTTAAAAAATATTTTATAAATATTGACACTGAGATTACACCAACGATAACAACAACAGCAACGACCCTACATTGGAAATATATCACGTATACGCCGCATTGTACTGTTGTTTATTGCAATGGATGAGGTGGGTGGTGTGGTGGTGGTGTGGGGGGAGATGGTGCAGTTGTGGATATAAGTTATTGTTGTTGTTTTTGTGCTACACAATTAGACAAGAAAACTAAACAGACAAAAAGGAGTGCAATTCACCGAGGGGGATTCATATGTGCTGATGTGGGTGGCAAGTGTGTTGCGGAAAGGGGTGTAATTCTTAAGGCAATTCACATTTGTTTTGTGCGGTCTTTTGAGGCATCATCTCGCATAAACTGTGCATTGCCTTCAACTTTTTGATTTGTGTCATTGTCTATAGGCAGCTTGACTGAAGTTGTTGTTGCCACGTACGTGCCACAAGTTAAGTTTTGCTCGCGAACAGCCGCCAATTTCGCAGCAATTTTCGGGCGCCAACTTTTTAATTGTCTTGCGGTTAGACAATGGAAATGGTTAAAGAGGCAAAGTGATGGAACATGGAAATGTTCAATGTCTTTCTTTATTTTTAAAGTGTCACAAAGTTGCACACACACACACACACACACACATACACACACAAGATGCTTTAACATTGTTCTTAAGTTAGTAGAAACATATTTTTAGTAATGTTTTTTACATTTTTGATTTCTTTTATGGTATCGTCACTTTTGAAAATAGTTGAGAATCTTGACAGAAAATTGACAGTTCCTTAAGCAACTTTAACTTTTGTTGCACCCGAGCAACCTTTGCGTAATATTGTTAAGGACAATATAATATTCATGTATCTTAAGGAACTCCACACTTTCATTGAACCGGTCTACAAACGATTACATTTAAAGCGAGTCCAAGTCAATCCGGAATATTATCAAAAAGGCTTTTGCAAATGTTAAAAACCAAACACAAACAGATTTACACATAATAATGCTTATAACGCTTGTTGAAAAATCCAACAGTAACAATATAATTAAGATCTTCGGCTTGTTAATAGCTTAAAGTGATAGGCCAGTAAGATCATTTTAAATCATTTCTATTTTTGCTATTTTGATATTCTAATACACAAATTGTTCCTTTTTCTTTCCATTAGATCTGGTCTTCTTGCTTGTGCATGCTGTTGATTCTAATGCTCACACAAATTGTTCTACAGTTTTGGCAGTTCATAAGGAGTCAAAAGTCAAGAGCCAGCAGCAGGAGCTAGGACCAAAGCAGGACAGCAAAGCCCCAATAAAATGTGAAAACATTAAAGCACCAACTAACAACATCAGCAAGCAGGAGCAGGTGAGTGGAGTGGAGTGCAGTGGGGGGGGACTGGTATTTCACAAAAGGACACCAGACACACCTAAGACATAAGCCGCTATCATTCACCCTTAATCCGTTTAAGGACACTTGACGTGCACGGCAGCACCGACAACAAGAGCAGCCGCAGCAGCAGTAGCTAACCACAAACAGACACACCTTCAATACACACACACACACACACACACACACACACACACACACACACACACACACACACACACACACACACACACAGAGGGAGACTGTGCTTATGTGTTTATGTGTGTGTGTATCCTGGCTGTCTGCTCCCTCCTCTCTCTCTCTCTCTCTCTCTCCTGTCCTGTCCCCAGCTGCTTGAGGCACAACTAAAAGTCAGTCAAGTTGACCAGAAAGTGCAGAAGTTTATAAAATAGAATGATGACGACAACGATGACGATAAAATGGGTTGGATGGTGGAGCAAGCGGTGGCTAAAATGGCAACTTAAAGAAAATATAGAAACAAAAACAACATCAAAAAATATCGGAAAAGCAACAGCAGCTCCCGCATTCAAAGTAAAATAAAAAACAAAAAATAAAAACAAACAAAAATGCTTCAAGTTTTAATATATGATCGAACGGAAGATGTCCTGTAATATTGAATTCCCACAATAATTTAAGGTGTATAACGAAATAAATTAATAAAAATTTATTTTGAATCATTTTTGTTTGTCAAGAAAGCTCGAAAAATATTCATTATGTTTACAGGATATACACCAATATCCACATAACGCATAAAATTTTAGGGAGAGAGAGAGAGAGAGAGGGATAAAAGAAGAGAGAGACACGGAGCTGTCTGGGCAGGTGTAGGTTTTGGTTCTTGTATATGATAATCTGAAATCATCCACTTAAAGGCTAAAGATCGATAAGTTACTGATGCCTGACAGTTTATGGTGCGCCTTCCAAAGTTTTCTACTTTTGCTCTATATTGGCAAGAGTCTTCTAACCCCTTGCCGCTTGCAAACACCCTTCACCCCTGTCAGCTCATCAAGTTGCATGCTTTGTTTCTACACTGTTGTTGGCATTTTGTTGGTGTCGCCCCTTTCAAAATGTTTAGAACCATAACGCCATAACGCGATGTCTTTAAGTCCTGCACTGGTCAATTTGACGGGAAACACCTAACTTTCCCTCCCCCTTAACACGTCACCCCTTCCACAACTCACCCTGAACTGTAAAGCACCGAGCTAGAGACTAGACAACATTTATTGTGGCATAAATTTGCACTTTGTTGTGACAAACTCAGATAAGCGAGTCTGGTTCAGTTCTGAATGAGGTTAGGTTAAGCATGAGAATGATTGAGGTTATGTTAAGACAGAGAGTAGGAGAGGTAGGGGCGAATGGACGCTTGAGAATGACATATTTGGTATTGCGTTTTGTTATTTAACTGGCAAATTGTTTTATGCTCTCCTCGGCCTGTCTGGCAATTTGTGCAGTTCAGCTGCGAAAGCTTGATGAGAAATACTAGCCTAATGGAATGCGAATTCATATTATGAAATAATGATGGATGCCTTATGCTATATTTTCCGTGCATCGAGCCCCCGGCCCTGTTTTCACAAAAATACTAGCAATCTTCGATCATTAGTTATTTAAGCCTTTAAAAAAAATATTTTTTTAAATTATTATAAGTTAATTATAAGCGTGTTTTTTCGTTTTTCTTATCTACATATATTTATTTTTAGCCCTATAGTTCGATGTTCTTTAATAGGCGCCCTAAAAGTATGCTTTATAAATCATTTTCGCTTTTCTAAGAGTTACAAACATACAAATGAAACTTATATAAGTGTGTTAAAAAATTACTGTGTGCAAATCAAGGCTAGTCAAATTGTGTATTTTAAATTTTCTTTCAGACTTAGACACATTACAATTTCAAAAGGCAGATGCCGAAATCATTTTTAGAAGTTTATAGTATATAGAGTATGCTAAAACTTTTTTTGTCCTATGTCAGGTTAGACCAAAATACTAATATTGTTTATTAAGAGCAAAACATATCATAAGAAAAAAGTTAAAAGTTTCGTTGTCCATGCGAAGTAAATTTCATCAGTCTTTTTATTATTATTATGAGGTTAACTTGGCTGTTTTATTTAGTTCTTTTGACTTTTTACAGCTTGTACAGCAAACTCTTATGGGCGGCACCTAATTAGGGGCAAGTATATAATTTCGCTGCAAAATAAGTTGTATTTTTATTCCCTGACCAAACGGCCAAAATGAGGATAAGCAGGAAAAAGGGGCAACAAATCCACAGACAAAACTTTTGTCATTTGCACATTGTTGGGGGAGCAGTCATTTGATGGCATGGCCTTCTCCTCCTACCCCGTTCGCATCCTTTCCCTAACTTAGGCTACCCTATGTGAAACTATGTATTTCTCATTAGTAAAGCTCATTATTGTCAATAGTTGGATAATTTAGTCGTTTGTTTTGTTTTGTTTCTGTAGAGCTCATTGTTTTTGTTGTTCGGTTTCTGTTTCAGCTTTAGTTTCCTTTTCTGTTTTGTTGCTGTTTTGTTTTGGTTTTGTTTTTGCTTTTACTCCACGCCTTTATTAAGTGGAGTCCGTGTTCCTATCCTGTTCCCGGATGTCCAGCACCATTATCATGTTTTATTTTCAAAGTCATTACTAAAGTTTGCCGCATCGATAAATGGATAACCAAAACAGCGCCAACGACAGCAAAAACAATAACAAGGTCCGTAGGTGCTCGAACCCTCCATTGGGTAGCTTTGTCATCACTGCCCAGTCTTGAAAAAAGAAGAAGAAGAACTAAGAATAATAGTAATAAGCTTTGCCATAAGGAAGTTGGAACTCCCTATTTCTGATCAAAAACAAATTGTATCTTCGTTGACATAAATTTGCTAGGTTTATTCTCCGAATGCAGAATTTATATACATGCAATTGCCTGGTTAAATTTAGTAGCGTATAAAACTTAATGTTAGGGTATGCACAAAACTTCAGACAACAATAACTATGAAATTCTATCCTCTCGGTGAAATTATTTCCCCTTCCCAGAAATTTCCAATTGACTGCGATGCTCCGCACTAATTGGCAACAAATGAGCACGAAACGAAACAAAAGAGTGCGGGAAATCAGGGGGGACAAAACTCATTGAAAGCGAATGGTAGAGAAAGAAAGCGAGAGTGAAAGAGGTAAACGAAAGAGCAAATGCATTCATTATGTGCATTGTGGAGACAGTTGTGGAGGACCCAAAGTGCTAAGGTCCTTAAGCACCTGCGGGTTAGCGGTTTGTCCGCGAAGGGAAAGGTGGGGTTGAGGTAGGGAGGCTTGTGGGGCAAGCAACTTGCAAATCAATAAGGCAACGCAACGAGCGTTTTGTTGTTGAACGATTCGATCTTTATTTTTTGTTGTAGAGTTGTGGAAATAGAAAAAGTTGTTAATTGAAAACAAGCGAGAGTTTTGTTGTTGTTTTTTGTTTTGCTCTTGACGGTGCTCACTCGTTTTCCACTTGGTTGCAGTGTAAAGTTCATAACAACAACAGCTCAAATGACCTGCAACAACAACAACCTGCCAATTACCACCCACTTGCTGCCTTCCTTCCAGCCCATTTAATATGTTTCTCACTTCTTAGCTGTCTTTTGGTTTCTTTTTATTTTGTGCACATACCTGCTTGTTAATCCCTGACACGCTGCCAACGACAAGCCAACTGAATTAACACATTAAAAATACTTTTTACAACAAGCTAAAACACACACACACACACTCACTGACATACACACTCGCACAACATAAAGGTTTGTCGTTGGGCTTGAGCCAAAGTTGAGTAATAAAACGTAAAGCAAGTAAGTCAAGAAAAAAATAGTGATGTACAGTAGCTTATGGCTGAAAGTAAACACAAAACGAGTTTAAGACAGAGAAACCATACGAAAAGAAGGAGAGAAAAGAGAGAATGCAAAACTTTACGCTCTTTTTTAGCATACATATTCATTAATTCTCAAAAATGGTACCAATTTGCTAAAATAATGCATCTTTGCTTTTAAGTGCTTGGTATTTTGATCTTAATAACACGCAGGTTAAACAAACAATATGTGAAATAAGTTATGTCAGCTAAACCCCAACACAATATTTATTGTATTGAATACGTCCATTTTGCTCTTAATAACTGTTTCACACTTTCTTTTTTTTTTTCATTGTTTAATAAAACTAGATTTTTTAAAGCCAAATGTTTAATAATATGTAAGGTAATTTTTAAAAATACAGCTATTAAAAAGTTAAATGATATTTAAAAACATTTAGGTATTGAAGGCTCTTTCAAGTTATTTTTACTCAAGTTAAAGTTTAAAGACGCCGAGCAAAATGGCAGCAGGTAAGCAGACAACTTCTTTCGTTCCCTCCCACTGCAAAGCATGGTCAAAAGAAAAAAAAATTTTGATATAAATATATATAGAAGAAGGAAAAAGTTAAGGAAGCCAACGATTTTGGATTTGGCATGCGTATCCTTGCGCCGCGTGTGTGTGTGTGTGTGTGAAGTTGAGGTGTTGCGTGTTTGTGAAATGTTTTGCGCCATGTGCGTGACTGAATGCCCGACTAAACCTCAAGCAAATATATGTACACATACACATACATATACATAGATCTCTTAAGAGTTCCTTTCCTTTTGCTTTCCGCTTACGCTCTGTTTGGTGCTTGGGGCCATGAATGTTTGGCCACACTCCACATGTAGCTGGTGCCTTATCTGACTAAAGACTCGAATCGAAATTAGAATTCGATTCTCAATCACAACCTGAAAATCAATGTACTAAAGTGTAGTTTGCTTTGATTTCCTACTTTTTGATGTCATTCGTTCTTTGTGTCCAAACTAGAATTATGTGATGAGTATTATTGTGTTGAGTTGTAACTAATATGTTTATGGATGCTTAATACTTGCAGAGATGACACATGAAAAATGTTATTAGAGTTAGGCCCGTTTACTGTTCTTCACGTTTAATGTAGGATATTGACACGAATCCTATCGTTAAAAAGACGTAGTCGAAGATATAAATTAATTGTCAAAATTCTGCCAGGTCACAGTCTTGTGATGCGAACAAGCTTTTGTCATTCTTTGTCGACTCCGTTAACAATTGATGATTGCATTTTTGAAAATTTTCGAATTTTTGTTTGCTACTAAACATATATTGATGCTGAAACGAAACTATTAGTAGCCAGCAGGCCTAATACAAGTTACGGCGAGGCATCGTGACTCCCGCTAACTTTTATACTACCTTAGGATGATGTTCAGCATCCCTTCGTGGGTTAATAATCGTTCCAAGAAATATGTCTCAGTTTTATATAAGCTTAAATTATAATTAAAATTATTAGTTAATTATTAGTTAATTAAAGAATGGCAAGCGTTGTTCCGGTTCGATTGTCCAAAAAGAATTTCTGGCCACCGCTGCAGTCCAAGAGAACATTGGCGATCGTCAAGCCAACGTCTTGCGCCGATTCATCGTTTCGGATTTCCGCTGTGCTGATTGCACGAACGTAGCAGCAGTTGCGCCAGAACGTTTGTTTGGCCGTTGCCCAATATCCGCTGCGCTGATGGGTTCTGCCATTTTTATACCCTTTACCCATAAAATGGGTAAATAAGGGTATAATGGTTTTGTGCAAAAGTATGTAACAGGCAGAAGGAAGCATCTCCGACCCCATAAAGTATATATATTCTTGATCAGCATCAACAGCCGACACGATATAGCCATGTCCGTCTGTCCGTCCGTCTGTCCGTCTGTCCGTCTGTATGAACGCGTGGACCTCAGAGACTACAAGAGCTAGAGACTTCTGATTTTGTATTTAAGTTCTCCTATACCATAAGCAGAACAAGTTTGCTTCAAATTATCGATAACTATTCTGGTTTCCGATATACACATAATATCGATAACAATAAAACATCCAATTTAGAAAATCTAAAAATGAGGGTTGAAGTAATGGGTAATAATATAACTTTTCTGAAAATTTCGTCCAAATCGGTTGAGAAACACCGGAGATATTGAACTTAATCGATGGAAGCTAAGCCAGTATACCAAAGTCTTATATAAATTAAATATATTTATTGCAACTGGGTTCAGGGTATCTTCTAGTCGGGCTCGCCAGAAAAGTTCTATCATTATCCATTACTTCAACCCTCATTTTTAGATTTTCCAAATTGGATATTTTATTGTTATCGATATTATGTGTATATCGGAAACCAGAATAGTTATCGATAATTTGAAGAAAACTTGTTCTGCTCATGGTATAGGAAATCTTAAATACAAAATCTGAAGTCTCTAGCTCTTGTAGTCTCTGAGATCCACGAATGCATGCAGACAGACAGACGGACGGACAGACGGACATGGCTATATCGTCTCGGCTGTTGATGCTGATCAAGAATATATACACTTTATGGGGTCGGAGATGCTTCCTTCTGCCTGTTACATACTTTTGCACAAAACCATTATACCCTTATTTACCCATTTTATGGGTTAAGGGTATAAAAAATAACAAAATATTTAAAATTACTTTCGACTCTTTTCTTTCTGTTCTTGAGAAAAAAATTACTATAACGATTTGGTTGGTAGTGAATTTTATTTGAAAAGATGGAAAGTGAAACAATGAAACAAAAATCTTCAATGATGTTTATGTATTTAATGCTTGACGTTTTTGCAAACTAAAATGGAGAATGCCTTAAGTTCTATTTACTCTTGCAGATCGTGCGATGCGCACTTATTTGATGACCGAGCAGCTCCTGGCCGCATTTGGGGCAATGAGTAGTCTGCTTGTAAAGGTTGTCTGACTCGCTAGACGTACTGGGACTAAGTGTGGCAATGACGCTCTCTGAGTAGCCAGCACTTTTTGGAATATCACGAAGTTCGGATGAACGTTGAACGGGTGCCGGAGAAGTTTTTGGCTTGTTGATGGTGTTTTTGTTGCCGGGCAGCTTTGCAGCATTTTTAAACGATATCGGTGTTACCGGAAAGGTGAAACAACAGCCCTCCAGATGATTAGTGAATGTGAAGCGCCTCATCTTTTCAAGGCAAATGGGACAGATGATAATATCGTAACCAGCGGTTTTAGCGGTAGAGCAGCAGGGAACTGCATCGTTCTCGAGCTCGAATTCCTGCAACAGCGTATCGTCAAACAGGTCGTCAACAATGGACTGATCAGCGAGCTCAAGTGCTGCGGTCACTTCATCGACATTATCGTTGTATTGGTCGTCGATCATCTCAATATCATAATCGCTGTAGAACAGTTCATCCTCCATAACCTCGCGCTTAATTTTAAGGGAGAGCTCACGACAACTTAATTGGGGCAGTTTGGGTTTTGTTGCCGGCATCGGTGGTTGCGGAAACACATAATTAGAAGAATGCTTAGAGGCTGCCTCATCCTCATTCTCGCTATCGGATATGATAATAGTTTGTACTTTAGCATCGTGAATAAGAACATCTTCATTGCAAATTTACCAGCCCTCGGAAATTCTAGACTCTCGGCGACGTTTATTCGATTGATTTTCTGCTTATCTCCGTTATCATAACGCTTTGACCATGTTTCGCGCAAATTATTGCGATCTAAATAATTCGGCGACTGGGCCGCTGGCTTGGCCATTTGTTTCTCGGGCTCGCTCTTCTTCTCAAAGATGCCGCCACAGTTGCGCTGATGTTTTTCCCACCACTGATCATATGGACCGGGAGCATGATTCCATTTGCGCTTCACCCAACCCATAAAGGGATGATTGTTCTGGCAAATGCCATTGCAGCGCCAAATGTGCGTCTTATAAACGGCCTCTTTGTCGCGGTAATTATGGTAAACGGTAATATTAGTGCCCGCTACTTTATTTATAGTTTGCATGATCCGTTTAAAGTTCGGTCCATGTCCGCCATTTCCCTCTAAAATGTTAAGCTCAAAGCAATAAGCATGGATCATCTCGTGCTACAAGCGCAAATTGATTTAAAATGCACATATTTTCATACGTATGTAATAATGGACAAAAACACACTTACCAGTGTCAACCAAATCGTTTTTTGGACGCAGCTTTAGCAGCGGCTTACTGAGACGCATAACCACCTCCTTGCCAATATGATTGCCGCGCTGATAATAAATGCCAGCACAGGAAAACATGCGCTTACTCCACTCGATACGGACGGCACTGAGCCGCTGTTGAAAAAACCTTTCATCAAAACGCAAAAACAATGCCAAAATGTGTGGGATGGGATCGATCAGCTCCCGTTGTGAATGAACAAGGTTCTGAGTTTGATTAAGGTAATAGGAATCGCGGTCCACGGGCTCCACGCATTTTCTGCGCTGCGTGACCTATGTTAATAAAATACGGGATCAAACGTTTAACTTATACATATATGTATGAAATATATTGAATATTTATTAATATTTATTAATATTTACGCTTGCAAGCGTTGTGTTGCTGTCTGCGTCGGTGCCTTCCTCGGAAAAGGAAGCACGAGTTCCACCATTTGCATTTTCGGCATCGAATTCGGCTTGCAGCTGCAGAGCAAGTTTATAATCGTCGGCTATTGCCGAGTTCTGCGAAGTTGTGACCTTTCCAAAGTTGGAATTATAAAATTTTATTTTTTGTTTTGCAAACGTTGCACTTGGGTTGCAGTTTGTGTTCAGTTACTTAGTTGGCGCGAATCCGTATCCGAATCCGAATCTGAATCTTCGGCATTGAGTTCCTGTTGAAGCTTAAATGCAAATAAATAGTCTGGATCATCAGACATATCGCAAAATCGTGTATTCTAACACGGCGCGACAAACAAGCGATTCTTTGAGAGAGTTTGACAATTCGTCAAATGTCAGCAATGCGAGAAAAAGTAAATATATCGATGAGTTTCCGGTTGCTTAACTGAATTAATCTACGTTTTTTGCAAAACTATTTTAATGACTCTCTTGGTACTAAAACAATTTTAGAAATATTTTATTTTGATTGATTTGGCATCTGCACCTTACGTTAAATGAACTTTTTTATTCAACTAAAAATCCCCGTATATACCACTGATATTAAATGCTGTCTGGTATTTTTGTTAAATATATCGAATATTCCATCAAACAACCTAAAGTGTATTTTACCACACTGGACTTTCAATCGTCAGCGGCCATTAATATATTCTAAAAACGAACACGAACTGTTCAAGTTGTGCCGAAGCGAAACGAAAATGAAATATCTAACCAAAAGGCAGAGTAAGAGCAGGGTGAACCTTTTCAATTGATTTGGAAAGATCTGTTACCCGATCGACTCGGACGTGCAAAGTTAAGTCGAAGCTGAAAATTTGGCGACAACGTCATCTAATAGGAAGGTAAACTCAGTTTTAGCAATTAGCTAGCAAAAATAAGTTTTGAAGTTCGCTTAAAAAAAAAAACAAAGTTTATATTCTCGCGGCTGCCAAGAATCACCAAGGATTATTTGTAATTAGAGTAAGTTAAAGCCGGCGTCTGTAAATACATGTGTACATATATGTACATATCAATAGCCGCCGTCGCCACAAATAAACCAATATCAATTGTTTCTCTTAAAATAATGTGCAGCGCATAAGCAATCACGCTTTGGATAAACATTCCTGTGAAAGGTATATTCTATCATTATTTCGTTAATTTTCTTCCCCCTCTGGTTTTTGTACTTATGCGTAGACTATGTATGTGTCTGAGCTGCATTCCGTTACGCAAGTCTTAACCATTATTCGCTGACCATCTGATCGATCAACTCAAACTTTTCTTTCTTTTTCACTCGAGCTTTCTGCGTCTTTTCTTTTTTCTCTTTCATTTCAACTGGAAAAAATAAAGCTAAGCTCAGGTGTTCCCTGCCTCATTAGTGCCTGAAACATAGTATAATCCGTATGAATGCATGTATGTATGTTTAACTGGAACTCTGAAAATTAAAACATCAATTAATTTCCATATTATATTTTTTAGTTAATTTAATTTTTTATTTATTTTTGTGGGTACAGTAAATATACTTTCCATATATAAATCGGTTGTTTTTGATTTTCTTAGATTATCGTCGCTTACAATTTGGATTTTTGCTCGAGCAGCTTCCAACCGTGGTTTGCTCGGAATCAGAATTGCCGTCATCACCAAGCCGAGCCACTGACCCTGAGCAGTTTTATGGACATTGAGTTACAGAGCCAGCTTTTTGGGAAGCGTGATTTGCAATCACGAAGAGCAGAAACTGTTTCCAGCAACCATTTGGAATTAAAGCAGTCTCAAAGAGGTCCAATAATGTCTTGGAGCCAAGAAGCATTGGGTCATGATATGCTGTCGCATCGATACAACACCGCCTTTGGCCAGTAAACACGGGTAACTGCAGCACTGCCAGAAATATACCATACATGCAACACTGGCCCAATCCATATCAGATCTGTTATCGCAGTAGCAGCGAGCCACACCACCATCATCATCTGCATCAGTTTGCCGAGATCATGCCTGAGAGCACTGTGAAGCCTATTGAATAAGAGACCAAACGCAAGTATTTATTGCAACAGCAAGTGATTAAGAAACGGATAATAACTAAATATAATTTTAATATAATTTACCAAATATGTGTTGCAATTAATCATATACAGTCGTGTCTGGATATAGTGAACTAATTTTGCAAGGCCTGTTCACCTATCAAACCTGGCTACTTACCTACTCCTGATGGAGTGCCAGGATGTATTCTTAGATACTGCGCGGATTCACTTTGTAAGCCCTTTAATAAATTATTTAACTTGTCTGTTGACTCAACTGTGTTTCCTGATATATGGAAGGAATCCTTTATAATTCCACTCCAAGTAGTCTGCCATTCCAAAAGTCTTTGAAAAAATTACATGTTCTCAACTGCAACACGGGTTTAGTTCAATTATATCGCCTTATAACCTTCACTTTGCTTGTTATCAAAGGGTTCCGGAAAAAATGCAAACTGACGTTGTTTACACCGATTTTAGTAAGGCATTTGACTCTGTTAGTCATTCTCTGTTGCTTCATAAATTAAATATTATTGGATTTGTGTGGTCGAACACAAAGAGTAGTTTTTAAATCGTCTGTATCTAAACCTATTTTAGTTACCTCTGGTGTTCCCCAGGTAAGTCACCTTGGACCTTTGCTATTTAATTTGTTTGTTAACGATCTTCCAGCTGTTATTACTAACTCTTTTGTATATATGTTTGCTGATGATGTAAAACTATGTTTCACCTGTGTATCTTACTACAGTCTGCCTGGTGTCGTTTGAACTAACTCAATTTAAATTGTTCTAAATGTAATGTCATGTCTTTTTGTAGAAGCACCCCTCATACTGCTCACTTCTTGTTTGATGCTTCACCACTTGACCGCGTGTTTGAAATTAAAGATTTAGGCATTATTCTTGATTCTAAATTATAGTTTGACTCTCATATTTCGTCTATGGTCAATAAGGCCATAAATGTCATGGGCTTCATCAAGCGGTGGTCGAAAGAGTTAAACGATCCCTACACCTCTAAAACGCTTTATACATCCTAAGTTCGTCCCATCCTGGAGTATGGATCTTGTGTGTGGTCCCCACAATACTCGATTCACCAGGATAGAATTGAATCTGTGCAGAAGAAATTTCTTCTATTTGCCCTTAGAATTGGGTTCCTGGAGTTAGTTGACTTACCTCCGTATTCAAGTAGACTGCTTTTAATAAATTTTCCCTCCCTATCCCGTAGAACTATGCATGGAGTATTATTTATTACTAACCTACTTAATGGTGGAATCGACTCATCAGTTCTGTTGAGTCGAATTAAATTTAATGTCCCAATTAGATCTTTACGTAACTTTTTACCCCTTAGCCTTGATCGTTGCTCGAGCAACTATTTAATTAATGAGACATTTCGTGTTGTATGTTCCGACTATAACAAGCTTTATTCTCTTGTCTCCTTGGAGACCTCAATTCCGGTCTACTCGATCCTTTTTTCTTCATCTAATCGTAACGACTAACTACTAATCTAAAGCTGGTCTGATTGGGGTTTTTTGTATTTTCCCCAATCCACGCAAATTTTGGACCACTAATTTTTTTGTTGAATTTCCTAGAGCTTTAACGTTAACTTTATAAATTTTTTACCTCAATGTACTTTCAGATTTATGTATTATTTTATTTTCATTAATTTTAATTTTAGTTTTTATTATTATTTAAATTTAAATCATTTTGGATTTTATGTCTGTTGAAAGTACGTTAATATTTAGCGCAACTATCAATACATGAACTTGGTCACACTTAAGCTTCTTCTTCTCACTCTCTCAAGAATGTTCCGTGAAGTAAGACGCTGAAGCGCATATACTAAAATCTACTAATTGTAATAACTAAACGGCCGAGTGATCTTTATTATCCAATCCATATAACAAAACACTGAGGATTTCCAACAGGTTATGGGCCCATTGCGATCGGAATAAGTAAACTTTTGTATGTGATTAAATAACAAGTAAGAAGGCTCTAGTCGGGAGAGCCCTGAACCCAGTTGCAATAAATATGTAAATTCAATTTATAATTGACTTAAGGCTCAGTTACCCGAACTTGAATTGACTCGAACTTTACTTGACTTAATCTTGAACTTCAACTTAACTTGAAGGTGAAATTCTAGCTATTACCCGAACTCAATAAAACGTGAACTTAACATGAACCTGAACCTGAACGTGAGCGTAAATGCAACCGTGGGCATGAACTTATCGAACAGCTGTTTGTCATTGTTTTGATATTATCAAATTTGAGCGCGAAAATTGTTTAAGTGTCTGCAAAAAAATTTAATTAAAAATGGATGATATGGTGACCATATTTTATATGTCTTTGGTGCAAATGGGCATTATAGCCAGCGCAATGCCAGAAATGCGAACGCGGCGTTGGCAGTTCGGCCTATTAATAGGGATTGGAATGTAGCTGGCTACTACAGAAAAACGTTCAGGAAAATAAAGAACTTGGATGATTCGCAATTTTTCCTGCACAATAGAATGTCCAAAACCTTATTTAATCTGTTGCTAACGCTCTTGGGCAATTCTCTTGCGCGTCCAAGACAACGGATAAGTATGGAAGAACGGCTTTCCATGACTTTGTTGTAAGTACATATATATTTATTTAGATACTTCTTATACAAATGTTAATGTTTAAATGAAATGAAGGTTTCTAGCACACGGAACAAGTATGCAGACAATAGCTTGGAGCTATAAGATAGGCAAAGCTACAGTGAGGAAGATTGTTTTGGAGACATGCGAGGAGCTATGGCGAGTGATTTCTCCAATTTATTTATCAACCCCAACAACGTCCCAGTATAAAGACATCGAAGCGGATTTTAGGAGGATGTGGCATATGCCAAATTGTGTGTGTGCCATATATGGCAAACACATCGCCATGAAGTGTCCCAAAAACTCCGGAAGCTGCTGGTACAATTACAAAAAATATTTCAGCATGGTCCTTATGGCTGTTTGCTATGCGCGCTACATTTTTACAGACGTAAGCGTAGGAAGCTACGGGAGTGAAAGCGATGGAGGTAAGCTTCTAATTTCACACATATACATATAGACAAAGTTATTGATTTTAAAAACATTTTCAGGTGTGTTTCGAATAAGTGATTTTGGAAGAGCCTTGTTGGAAAACAAGCTGCCATTGCCTGCGCGAAAACCGTTGCCCAACAGCGAAAACGCAACACCATTTCCCCATTATTTTGTTGCTAATGCGGCTTTTCAGCTAACAGCAAATTTAATGAAGCCGATTGCTCCACGGCGTCAAGGAGAAATGCTTGAGCTGAAGG
Source organism: Scaptomyza flava (assembly GCA_030179655.1). Lineage (NCBI taxonomy): Eukaryota > Metazoa > Arthropoda > Insecta > Diptera > Drosophilidae > Scaptomyza > Scaptomyza flava. The sequence goes on from JARNME010000314.1 coordinate 24,842,404, forward strand.
CAAAAGTATTCAATTATCGGCTCTCTCGGGCGCGACGAGTAGTAGAAAATGGAATACTAACGGCACGATGGCGCATATTAAACACAACGTTGGAGTTTATGCCAGAGAACTGCGAAAAGATTGTTCTAGCCTGCATAGTTTTGCATAATTTTATTATGCTGAATGACATTGAACGCTTGTATTGCCCAGACTCGTATGTTGATAGAGATGCGTCGGAAAATACAATAATTTTGGGAGATTGGAGGAACGACGTTGGTCCCAATGGTACTCTTAGAAACTTTGTGTCGCATATACGACGGAGTTCGAGCAGAGCGCAGCAAGTTCGTGAAGAATTATGCAGATATTTCAGCGCAGAAGGGGCAGTAGCATTAGGCCAATTCATAAATTAAATAAACAAATAAATAAACAAATGCTGATGAGTTTTTCTTTCTAAAGTATTATTTATTTTTTTAATTTCTTTACTCCTCGTCGCTTTCTAGCTGCGCATCTTGTAGCACCTTCATTATGGACATTATTGTTTTCAATTTTTTTTTGGGCTTCATCTCTGCTAATAATGCGTACACAGTTGTGGTAAAACCACTTGCCACTTTATCCTCTTGCCGATTCACTACACTTTGCACGTAACTATTAAATGTTTGGTTAACCTCGCCCAAAATTTCCGACAAGTCATTTTTTTTTTGCCTTTTGGCACGCGATTCTCCTTGACTTGTCGGCTGAGGTGATGCCATCGGTGTTGACGTTGTTTGTTTTTCTGTCCGTATTTGTGTTGTTGATGAGCTCGATGACTGCATGGACAAATCATTGGTCGGAGTCGCCACTTCCGTTCCAGCATTTAGCACCGAATCGTAGCCGTCATTGATTTCAAATGTAAATGATGGCGAATTGGAGTCCGTCGCTGGAGATCCAGGTACCAATGGTTGCGACATCATCCAAGGAGCAGCAGACAAAGATTCATTCAAAAAAAAACTCGTGCGCTGCCTTCAAATAGAATATAACAATATTATACTTTAATATAAAACACAAAACTTTTTTAACCTACTTGCGCTTCAGTAAATGGCTTCTTAAAAACGACATGGAATCAAAATGTACCCAATCGTCTCCACTTTTCGCTCCACTTCCTGATGGACATTCCAATTGGCGAAGGATTTTGTTGTACCGTTCTCTTAGCGATGTCCAGCGCCGCTCACATATATCCGCTTCAGAAAAATCAAAACAATAAATAAAAAAGCAATTATGTAAATAATATTATACTCACGAAGTGATTCCAATTCTGCGGCAATTAATATCCACGCTTCCTTTTTTTTAGATGGATCTTTAAAATTTTTGCTAGCTTTATTGTACAATAATTCATTTTCTTGCACCAAACAAATTAGCTTGTGCTCATCCATTTTGCAATCAGCTGCTGAACTGGAACATGAACTAGAACTTGAACTTGAACTAGACTTGTCAAGTCAAGTCAAGTCAACTCAATTCAAGTCAAATTGAGGGTAACCTGCAAGCAGTGTTTTCCGTAAAGTTGAATAGATCAGCTGTTTGGTTAATTCAATTCAAGTTAAATTCAAGTCAATTCAAGTTCGGGTAACTGAGCCTTTAGGTATGCTTACTTAACTCCAATCGATTAAATTCGATATCTCCGGTGTGTCTTAACCGATTTGGACGAAATTTTCAGAAAAGTTCTATCATTATCCATTACTTCATTTTTAGATTTTCCAAATTCGATATTTTTTGTTATTGATTCCATGTGTATATCGGAAACCAGAATAGTTATCGATAATTTGAAGCAACTTGTTCTGCTCATGGTATAGGAGAACTTATATACAAAATCTAAAGTCTCTAGCTCTTGTAGTCTCTGAGATCCACGCGTTCATACAGACAGACATGGTTATATCGTCTCGGCTGTTGATGCTGATCAAGAATATATATACTTTATGGGGTCGGAGATGCTTCCTTCTGCCTGTTACATACTTTTGCACAAAACCATTATACCCTTATCTACCCATTTTATGGGTTAAGGGTATATAAAGAAACATGAGTGCGCAAGGGTTATACACGATCGACAAGTTAGACGGCGAAAATTACGCGGCGTGGTCAGTGCAAATGAAAAGCATATTGATTCACAGTGACAATTGGCCGATTGTGTGTGGTAGACTTATAAAAAGTGAAATTGCCTCGGCAGAACTGAAAGCAGATTTTGATACGCGTGACGAAAAGGCATTAGCAAGTATATTGCTGGATGTAAAGGCGCCACAAATCAATTTAATAAAGAACTGTTCGACTTCAAAAGAGGCTTGGGAGAAGCTCGCAAGTGTGTATCAACCGCGTGGACCTGCAAGAAAAATTCAATTGTTCAGAAAGTTGCTGCGTTTGAGGCTTAGTGACGCCACTCGTGTGCAAGAATATATAAGTGAGTTCGCGGACATAGTGGACAAGTTAAAAGAAATTGAAATGGAAATTCAAGAAGACATTTTAACAATTGTGCTATTGTCGGTACTGAGCAGAACCTTCGAGAATTTTGTAGTAGCGATCGAAGCGGCATTGGAAGCGTGTGTTTAAAAACGGGAGACTCTTCAATCGAGCTATTAAACGTATTGTATGTCGGTGAATTGCAAGCGAACTTTATATCTGTGTCAAAAGCCGTTGAGAAAGGTATGAAAGTGTATTTTGACAAGGACAGTGCAGTTATAAAGAACAAAAACAACGTGAAAATATTACATGCCATAAAGAAAAATAATTTGTCTATCGTTAACATAAAAAAATGAAAAATGCATGTATGCAAAGTCAAACAGCAGTGAGCTGTGGAAGTGGCAATGTCGTTTTGGCCACTTAAATATGGCAAGCCTAAAGAAAATGGCTAGTGACAATATTGTGCGTGGGCTAAAACTGTTCGGCAAATATGTTCAAGACGAGGTATGCGCAAAGTGCAAAATATGTGTAAAACCGTTTGCGGCGGCAGAGAACCGTGCTCGCATAACGTCAGGTTTAGTGCACACAGATATTTGTGTCCAATGAATATAGCATCGGCCGGCGGTGCAAGATATTTTGCAACCTTCATTGATGATTTTTCGCGTTATACATTTGTGTATATTCTAAAGTGCCGTGATCAAATAATAAACGCGTTTAAAGACTTTGTGGTATTCGCGGAGAGGCAATCCGGTAAAAAGCTAAAGGCTGTGCGCAGCGACAACGGGCGCGAATACATAAGTGCAGAATTCAAAAAATACCTAACTGAGAAAGGTATTCAACGGCAGCTGACAGTCCCATACACCCCGCAGCAAAATGGGGTTGCTGAGCGGGCCAACAGGACGCTAGTGGAGATGGCCAGAAGCATGCTGGTACACTCGGGGCTGCATGAGAACCTGTAGGGCGAAGCTGTACAAACTGCTGCATATATAAGAAACAGGTCAGTTACGAGAGCCTCAAAAAATAAAACGCCGTTTGAAATGTGGACTGGAACGAAACCAGTAGTTTCACATCTAAGGATCTTTGGGTCAAAAGCTGTAGCCCTAAAGAAGACGCACAAGAGGAAGTTCGATGCAAAGGGCATCGAATATACAATGATCGGCTATTCGTTGACCGCCAAGGAATACAGGCTGTTATGTCCAGAAACACATAAAGTCGTAGAATGCAGAGACGTTATCTTTTTAGAAGATGATTTTGAAGCTACAGCAAGAAACGAAAAGGGTACGGTTTCCTTAATAGTCGAGAGCTATTGAAGAAAATATTGAGCCTTTACAGATAGCCCCCGAAGTAGAATCTGAGGATTCTGAGAGCAATGAAGACTATGAGAGTGCTGAAAGCAACGAAGCAAACCCGTCAGCAGTAGCGGGAACGCGTGGCCCAGGGCGGCCAAAGAAAATAAGGACAGGAAATCCAGGACGACCTCTCAAGGAATACAACATTGTGAATATGTTAAAGGCGGAAGATGTGTCGATTCCTGCAAACTTTCAGGAAGCTATTAAATCAGACAGGAGTTCTGATTGGTCAGCCACCATCCAGAAGGAGTTGGATGCACTGCACGCTAGTGAAACGTGGGAGCTTGTCAGCTTGCCAAAGGGCAAAAAGGCTATTGGTTGCAAGTGGGTGTTTGGCACAAAAATAGACCAGGATGGATATGTGGACCGCTTCAAGGCAAGGCTAGTTGCCAAGGGATGCGCTAAGCAATTCGGCATAGATTACTTTGAAACCTTTTCGCCGGCTGTGAGATACTCATCAGTAAGGATGATAATAGCACTGGCGGTGGAACATAAAATGTTTCTGCATCAGATGGACGTGTCGTCGGCCTACCTCAACAGCGAGCTGTCAGAGGAGGTATATATGAAGCAGCCTGAAGGTTACGTAAGTAACGAGCGTCCAGAAAAGGTAGTGAGACTGAAGAAATCTCTGTACGGGCTCAAGCAAAGCGGCAGAGAGTGGGACGCAAAACTCGACATGGTTTTAAGAATACTTCCATGTATCAGCGAGCCATGCGTTTATGTACGCAACAGGAAAGGTAATATGAACATAATTGCTGTTTATGTACACTGAGAAAAAAAAATTAAGAACCAATTGCGTTCTATTTGTACCAAATTAAGAACACTGTTCATAAAATATGAACGCATTTACCACCCGAAGCTGAGACGAAGTTTCATTGGTTAACATTAAACTTAACTGCACACGAAAATAGTTCGGCAACAGCGCAGTAGCTAAGACTTCCGCGTGGTAATCGAGAGGTCTCAGGTTCGGATCTCGGCAAAGGCATTGAAGTTTTATTGTCGGTAAGAGTATACAACAGAATTAAATTTACATATAAAATATTTCTCTAGCATATTAAAGCTAATAATTATTATAAATCATTAAATTAATATACAGTACAATACTTAAAAAAAAATAGCGTGAATACGTAATATAACGATACTATAGTAGCTTATATCTGTACTAGAATTATCCACCAATTAGATTTCCATGATACTGAATTCAAAGTGTTAAAAAAAATTAAATTTTTTTTTTAAAAACAACAACTAATGTTATTTCAAATTCAAGCACCAATTGTTCTTAAATTAAGAACCAATGTTATCATATTAAGAACGGTTTCAAGAACATTTCGTTATTTTCGGTCTTAAAAATTCCGGTCTTAATTAAAGAAAACCGTTCTCATATCAAGAAAATCCGTGCTTAGGCAGTTATTGTCAACGGATGTTCTTGATTTTGCACTAGCGAGAACGAATTTTTATACCCTTAACCCATAAAATGGGTAAATAAGGGTATAATGGTTTTGTGCAAAAGTATGTAACAGGCAGAATGAAGCATCTCCGACCCTATTAAGTATATATATTCTTGATCAGCATCAACAGCCGAGACGATATAGCCATGTCCGTCTGTCTGTCCGTCTGTCCGTCTGTCTGTCTGTATGAACGCGTGGATCTCAGAGACTACAAGAGCTAGAGACTTCTGATTTTGTATTTAAGTTCTCCTATACCATGAGCAGAACAAGTTTGCTTCAAATTATCGATAACTATTCTGGTTTCCGATATACACATAATATCGATAACAATAAAATATCCAATTTGGAAAATCTAAAAATGAGGGTTGAAGTAATGGATAATGATAGAACTTTTCTGAAAATTTCGTCCAAATCGGTTGAGAAACACCGGAGATATTGAACTTAATCGATGGAAGCTAAGCCAGTATACCAAAGTCTTATATAAATTAAATATATTTATTGCAACTGGGTTCAGGGTATCTTCTAGTCGGGCTCTCCCGACTAGAGCCTTCTTACTTGTTCTGCTTAAAGTTTATTAAAAAAAATTTTGCTCACTATTTCGAGTTCTTCGTTTGTTCACTATATTCTGTATTCCAATTAGAGTGGACCAAAAGTTTTGCTTTTGGTAACATGAATATGGTTTCCAATAAGAGTGACGACAACCCAGTTAGATGCTTAGATTCTAAAAGATATTTAGAAACCTAGCACAACAAATTATTCAATTACTCAATTGGGGAACAAAATATTTTTGTAGTAACTACCATAAACCTTACCATACATATGAACAATTTAATGCAGTCAATTACATTAACAATTTATTATGCTTTATAAAGCAAATGAAAAATAAATATAATTCAAATTTAGTTCAAGTAAATTTTGTATTATTTGAAATGGCAAAATGAAAAAGCTACTATCATCTTGGATGGTATTTTTTGTCTGCAGAAATATTTGGAAAATAAATTTAACATCCAAGCATAGGATAATGAAACTGAAATTATTGTTGTTGTATTTAAATAAGAAGTTCACGATGCATTGCTTAATTGATCCTTTTCCTGTTGACGATAGTAACGATTCTATTTTTTCGGGGCTTTATCCACATTTCGGCACTTAAAGTCCATGGTTGTGTAGGGTAAAGAAAACGGTTGTCAACTTCCAGCTTTAGACACCGCCAATGCTAGTTATTTAAAGAAGTCACAAGTTTTGTCTATGCCTATCGGTCCTGGAGCATCAGCTCGTCTAGCTGTCTCTGCCATTTTAATGGGACGACATTTTGCGATATAATTTGTTCGTTTTAGTTTCTGTAGGGATCCTTAATAGAATTTTGTAAGCGAGAATCTAGGAACTAGCAAAACCCACACCACCCCTAAGAGCTACGGTATAATATAGGGGGTCTCTCTTCGCCTTAGCTCCTTTGACTCATTGGATGACCAATTGACCAATTCGCCAACACCCTGTCATAACTCATAGCCGCTGGTCTGGTTGCAAAATAAAACAACATAAATACTTATGCATCGACATAGAATAGAAAAGTGAAGTATGTTTGAAGAAAAGTGAAGCGTACAGTTTGTACATTCATAAATATTTAAATTAGAATAAATATGCATATTAAGAATATGTATTCAAGTGCGCGCTTAACTTTTCTTTGTATTTACAGGTACATTTGTATGCATGTATGAGAGCGGGCTTCGCGCTTAAAATGCATGTTTTTTTATTCTTTATTAAGTGCTAACGCACAAATGTAAATTCATCTATTCTTTTTTTAGATATAGAATTTGTACTGAAAAATGTGCGATGTTTTTTATTACGAAAATTTTTTAAAACAGGCGATTTCACACCTGGGTTTTGTGAATGGAGTTTCGAGAAAAATTATATATTTGAAGAAAAAAAAACTAGGGTTGTTTTTCACTAAACTTTGTTGACAATTGGAGTGCCTTGATAGTTTAACGAAGAAACACTTTCGGTTGTTGCAATGGAAAGCATACGTTCTGTCAGGTTATTTAATAAATTTAAGCTAAATTTAAATACTAATATGTTATAGAAATATTATTTTATTCCAAAACTTGGAAAAAAAAAAACCTGAGCCAAAAGTTTTTCAGCAAGTACTTGCGTTCAAAGAGGTTGAACGGGGACGAGTAGCTCAAAAGTGATATCGTGCACCTCATGTATCAAGAATGATGATTCTGCTGCAGATACAGATTTCATTTTTTGATCAATGGTCAAAATTATCTCATTCTCATATTATTTACTACACACGAAATATTTTGGTAGATGGTCTTAATAGTATGTTGACTTTTTTAATTTCTGTTTAACAGATTAAAATTGATTCTAGGTTACTGCATCCATTCTTTGCTTTTCCAGTGGGAAGCATAAAAAAAACCAACTTGAGTCCGATCACTAGGGAGATGTGTTAACATCTAGAAACTAATTATTTTTATGTGTAGTTGCAAGTACTCTATTTGTATGTTTTGAAACAAACCAACCACACCAAACCAATTATGACTAATTGCAAACAAATCACTCCACGCCACAAGCGTGATATTGTTAAAGTAAGCAAATTTCGACTCAAGCATCCAAGCCCAACCAAAAAGATCGCCACTCATTAAATAAAGAGGCAAATAAACAGCTTTGAAAGTTAAGTTTGTTATACTCGATACCGAAGGTAAAGAGTATATTGGTTTTGTGCAATGTCCGTCATGGTGTCTGTCCGTCTGTCCGTCCGTATGGTTGCAAGTTTTTTCCACACCCTTCAAGCTAGAGACTTGAAACTTTCCAATTCTCTTTATCTATGGGATAGTAAATTAAAGTGTCAAGATGGGGGTTCTACGATAACTGGGGGGCTGGCAAATCGATAAATTCGATAACTCAAAACCGATAAATCCACATATTTCGCACATCCTTACAGCTAGAACTACCAAATTTGGTAAGAGGATAGCTACTAGCAACCCCCAAAAAACTGCATCAAAAATTTTGGAGCCACGCCCCCCATTCCGCCCTCAGCCCCACGGCATTTTAAAGTCAAAAACGCCTATATCTCCCACAGTTTTTGAGCTATAGCTACCAAATTTGGTGCCAAGGTAGGTGATGAAGACCCCCCAAAAACTGCATCAAAAGTTTGGATGCCACGCCCACCAATACTGCCCTAGCCACCCCCATCCGCTCCAACGCTTCGTCAAAAACAGGAATGCGTGTATCTTCCAGAGTTGTGGAGCTAGAGCCAGCGAATTTGGTAGGAAGATAGCTGGTAACGACCCCCAAAAAACTGCATCAAAGTTTTGGAGCAACGCCCACCCATTACGCCCCCAGCCCCCCTACATTTTGAAATCAGAAATGGCTATATCTCCCACAGTTTTTGAGCTAGAGCCACCAAATTTGGTGCCAAGATAAGTGATAATGACCCCCTAAAAACTGCATCAAAAGTTTGGATGCCACGCCCACCAATACTGCCCTAGCCGCCCCCATCCACCCCAACGCTTCGTCAAAAACGGGAAAGCGTGTATCTTCCAGAGTTGTGGAGCTAGAGCCTCCAAATTTGGTGGAAAGATAGCTGGTAAGACCCCCACGCCCACCCATTTCGCCCCCCTTTCCCCACCTTATACAAACTTTGAGCTAGAGTCACCAAATTTGGTATGAAGGTAGCATTTGACATTCCACAAGGATCTGCAGCAAAACTTTGGATGCCACGCCCAACCATACCGCCCCCAGCCCCCCTTTCTCCACTTTATACAAACTTCGAGCTAGAGTCACCAAATTTGGTATGAAGATAGCAATTGACATCCCACATAGATCTGCACCAAAAATTTGAATGCCACGCCCAACCATACCGCCCCCAGCCCCCCTTTCCCCACTTTATACAAACTTCGAGCTAGAGTCACCAAATTTGGTATGAAGATAGCAATTGACATCCCACATGGATGGGCATCAAAATTTTTGATACTGGTATCGAGTATACCGCAGTCGGTTGCGTCCGACTGCAACGTTTCTACTTGTTTTAAGTTCCAACCGTGACTGACGTGTCTTATATTCGCTGAATTACAAAGTGTAACTAATTATTCTTCAAATATTTAAATTAAGTGTTTATAGTGTTGAAGATAATTAATTTGCGGTACATTATTTTATTTTATCAACTACTGTAATAAAAACATTTAATTAAATATATGTTCACAGTGTTCACACTACCCATATTACTAAATATTTGTTCACACCATCCAGGTTACAAAATAAAAAAGAACCTGGATAGTGTGAACAAAATGGATTGTGTGAACAAATTTCAAAATTTTTATTTTCTTCGTGTTCACACTATCCAGGATTTGCTGTATACATATTTTTTTATAACCAATTTGGTTATTATAATTCATTTTATGTACATATACACTTGGTGTCGTAGATACACAGAGAAAAAAAAATTAAGAACAAATGTTCTTAACTTTTCAGACTTTTCGTTCTTATTTTTTGGTATTAAAATACGAACGGCGTTCTTAAAACATGTTCTTAATTTTGATTTCGTTAAATTATGAACATACGTTCTTGAATTAAGAACCGTATGTTTATATTGGTCCATTATAAGAACATTGGTTCTTAATTTGGTACAAATAGAACCAATTTCGTTCTATTTGTACCAAATTAAGAAAACTGTTCATAAAATATGAACGCTTTTACCACCCGAAGCTGAGCCGAAGTTTCATTGGTTAAAATTAAACTTAACTGCGAACGAAATTAGTTCGGCAACAGCGCAATGGCTAAGGCATCCGCGTGGTAATCGAGAGGTCTCGGGTTCGATTCTCGGCAAAGGCATTGAAGTTTCATTATCGGTAAGAGTAAACAAATATTTAAAATATTTCTCTAGCATATTAAAGCAATTTATAATTATTAACCGCTAAAAAAATAGCTTATACAGTACAATATTTAAAACATCTCCCCCCCTATAGCCACAATACGATATAAAACAATATTATAGTAGATTATATCTGTACTAGAATTATCCATGTTATCTCATGTTAAAAAAATTAAATTTATTTTTTAAAAACAACAACTAATGCTATTTTAAATTCAAGCACCAATTGTTCTTAAATTAAGAACCAATGTTATCATATTCAGAACAATTTCGAGAACATTTTGTTCTTGAATCAAGATTTGCGTTCTTAAAAAATCCGTTCTTAATTTAAGAAAATCGTTCTTATATCAAGAAAATCCGTGCATGGCTGGGTTTCATAAACGGATGTTCTTGATTTTGCACTAGCGAGAACGGATCTTTTTTCTCTGTGTACGTTCCAGGATATCGTGACGCAAACTGGATTGATATTTTCCATTGGAAATCATATAAACATCAAAGATAAGTTGCCGTATTTTTCATTTAGTTTTAAATGTACAAAAATGAAGAATAATAAAAAAGAAAATAGAATATAAATTCAACCTACAATTAAAAATATATACAAAAAATAAATAAATTATTAAATTATTTCTTCAGATTCTCAAGACAAGCTTGCGGCCATTGAAAACTCTTCTTTTTTTTTTGTTGTCCAAAGTTTGCTAAACAGCTTATTATTATACTCGATACCTGAGGTAAAGAGCATATTGGAAGAGACTTTCCAATTATCTTAACCGATGGCATAGTAAATTAAAGTGTCAAGATTGGGGTTCTAATCAAACCGATAAATTCGATAGCTCAAAATCCATAAATCCACCTATTTCGCACATCCTTACATCTACAACTACCAAATTTGGTGAGAAGATATGTACTAGCAACTCCTAAAAAATTGCATCAAACATTTTGGAGCCACCCCCACCCATTCCGCCCCAGCCCCGCAGTTTGAAATCACAAACACCTATCACTTACACAGCTTTTGAGCTAGAGTTACCATATTTGTGATGACGATCCCCAAAAAAACTGCATCAAAACTTTGGATGCCACGCCCATACATGCCACCCCAGACCCGCTACCGCAACTTTAAGCTAGGGTCACCAAGTTTGGAAGGAAGATAGAAATTGACATCCCTCAAACATCTACAGCAAAAATCTGGATGCCACGCCCAGCCATGCTACCCCCAGCCCCCCTTTCTCCCTCAATTTAGAAACTTTGAGCTGGAGTCACCAAATTTTGGAATTTATATAGCTGGTGGCTTCTCCATCTGCATCAGACAATCTTTGAGACAGCGTTAACCCCTCCCACATCCGTACCCCTTTGCAATTTGGTATCTTTTGACAAGTTTTAATGCAGGTATCGAGTATACCGCAGTCGGTTGCGTCCGACTGCAACGCTTCAACTTTTTATACCCTTAACCCATAAAATGGGTAAATAAGGGTATAATGGTTTTGTGCAAAAGTATGTAACAGGCAGAAGGAAGCATCTCCGACCCTATAAAGTATATATATTCTTGATCAGCATCAACAGCCGAGACGATATAGCCATGTCCGTTTGTCCGTCTGTCTGTCCGTCTGTCCGTCTGTCTGTCTGTATGAACGCGTGGATCTCAGAGACTACAAGAGCTAGAGACTCCGATTTTGTATTTAAGTTCTCCTATACCATGAGCAGAACAAGTTTGCTTCAAATTATCGATAACTATTCTGGTTTCCGATATACACATAATATCGATAACAATAAAATATCCAATTTGGAAAATCTAAAAATGAGGGTTGAAGTAATGGATAATGATAGAACTTTTCTGAAAATTTCGTCCAAATCGGTTGAGAAACACCGGAGATATTGAACTTAATCGATAGAAGCTAAGCCAGTATACCAAAGTCTTATATAAATTAAATATATTTATTGCAACTGGGTTCAGGGTATCTTCTAGTCGGGCTCTCCCGACTAGAGCCTTCTTACTTGTTTTATTTTGAGTTAGAGTTCCTTGTAACGATCTGTATACTTCGTTAGCGATTTCCAAATCCAGTTTCATCATTTCCTCGTTAGATATTTCTTGGTTATGAGAAGCTAAAAATTCATTTATGTCAACTTCATCCATCCCTTCAAAATAAGACTTTCTTACCAAGAAATTTCATGACAAAACATATCTGCTTGATCATCATCATCAACTTCTAAAGAGGAACCCATAAAATGGGTAAATAAGGGTATAATGGTTTTGTGCAAAAGTATGTAACAGGCAGAAGGAAGCATCTCCGACCCCATAAAGTATATATATTCTTGATCAGCATCAACAGCCGAGACGATATAGCCATGTCCGTCTGTCCGTCCGTCTGTCTGTCTGCATGCATTCGTGGATCTCAGAGACTACAAGAGCTAGAGACTTCAGATTTTGTATTTAAGTTTTCCTATACCATGAGCAGAACAAGTTTGCTTCAAATTATCGATAACTATTCTGGTTTCCAATATACACATGGAATCGATAACCAAAAAATATCGAACTTGGAAAATCTAAATGAGGGTTGAAGTAATGGGTAATGATAGAACTGTTCTGAAAATTTCGTCCAAATCGGTTACGAAACACCGGAGATATTGAACTTAGTCGATTGAAGCTAAGTCAGAATACCAAAGTCTTACATAAATTTAATTTATTTATTGCAACTGGGTTCAGTGTTTCTTCTAGTCGGGCTCTCCCGACTAGAGCCTTCTTGCTTGTTTCTTTCTGTTCTTGAGAAAAAAATTACTATAACGATTTGGTTTGTAGTGAATTTTATTTGAAAAGATGGAAAGTGAAACAATGAAACAAAAATCTTCAATGATGTTTATGTATTTAATGCTTGACGTTTTTGCAAACTAAAATGGAGAATGCCTTAAGTTCTATTTACTCTTGCAGATCGTGCGATGCGCACTTATTTGATGACCGAGCAGCTCCTGGCCGCATTTGGGGCAATGAGTAGTCTGCTTGTAAAGGTTGTCTGACTCGCTAGACGTACTGGGACTAAGTGTGGCAATGACGCTCTCTGAGTAGCCAGCACTTTTTGGAATATCACGAAGTTCGGATGACCGTTGAACGGGTGCCGGAGAAGTTTTTGGCTTGTTGATGGTGTTTTTGTTGCCGGGCAGCTTTGCAGCATTTTTAAACGATATCGGTGTTACCGGAAAGGTGAAACAACAGCCCTCCAGATGATTAGTGAATGTGAAGCGCCTCATCTTTTCAAGGCAAATGGGACAGATGATAATATCGTAACCAGCGGTTTTAGCGGTAGAGCAGCAGGGAACTGCATCGTTCTCGAGCTCGAATTCCTGCAACAGCGTATCGTCAAACAGGTCGTCAACAATGGACTGATCAGCGAGCTCAAGTGCTGCGGTCACTTCATCGACATTATCGTTGTATTGGTCGTCGATCATCTCAATATCATAATCGCTGTAGAACAGTTCATCCTCCATAACCTCGCGCTTAATTTTAAGGGAGAGCTCACGACAACTTAATTGGGGCAGTTTGGGTTTTGTTGCCGGCATCGGTGGTTGCGGAAACACATAATTAGAAGAATGCTTAGAGGCTGCCTCATCCTCATTCTCGCTATCGGATATGATAATAGTTTGTACTTTAGCATCGTGGATAAGAACATCTTCATTGCAAATTTACCAGCCCTCGGAAATTCTAGACTCTCGGCGACGTTTATTCGATTGATTTTCTGCTTATCTCCGTTATCATAACGCTTTGACCATGTTTCGCGCAAATTATTGCGATCTAAATAATTCGGCGACTGGGCCGCTGGCTTGGCCATTTGTTTCTCGGGCTCGCTCTTCTTCTCAAAGATGCCGCCACAGTTGCGCTGATGTTTTTCCCACCACTGATCATATGGACCGGGAGCATGATTCCATTTGCGCTTCACCCAACCCATAAAGGGATGATTGTTCTGGCAAATGCCATTGCAGCGCCAAATGTGCGTCTTATAAACGGCCTCTTTGTCGCGGTAATTATGGTAAACGGTAATGTTAGTGCCCGCTACTTTATTTATAGTTTGCATGATCCGTTTAAAGTTCGGTCCATGTCCGCCATTTCCCTCTAAAATGTTAAGCTCAAAGCAATAAGCATGGATCATCTCGTGCTACAAGCGCAAATTGATTTAAAATGCACATATTTTCATACGTATGTAATAATGGACAAAAACACACTTACCAGTGTCAACCAAATCGTTTTTGGACGCAGCTTTAGCAGCGGCTTACTGAGACGTATAACCACCTCCTTGCCAATATGATTGCCGCGCTGATAATAAATGCCAGCACAGGAAAACATGCGCTTACTCCACTCGATACGGACGGCACTGAGCCGCTGTTGAAAAAACCTTTCATCAAAACGCAAAAACAATGCCAAAATGTGTGGGATGGGATCGATCAGCTCCCGTTGTGAATGAACAAGGTTCTGAGTTTGATTAAGGTAATAGGAATCGCGGTCCACGGGCTCCACGCATTTTCTGCGCTGCGTGACCTATGTTAATAAAATACGGGATCAAACGTTTAACTTATACATATATGTATGAAATATATTGAATATTTATTATATTTACGCTTGCAAGCGTTGTGTTGCTGTCTGCGTCGGTGCCTTCCTCGGAAAAGGAAGCACGAGTTCCACCATTTGCATTTTCGGCATCGAATTCGGCTTGCAGCTGCAGAGCAAGTTTATAATCGTCGGCTATTGCCGAGTTCTGCGAAGTTGTGACCTTTCCAAAGTTGGAATTATAAAATTTTATTTTTTGTTTTGCAAACGTTGCACTTGGGTTGCAGTTTGTGTTCAGTTACTTAGTTGGCGCGAATCCGTATCCGAATCCGAATCCGAATCTGAATCTTCGGCATTGAGTTCCTGTTGAAGCTTAAATGCAAATAAATAGTCTGGATCATCAGACATATCGCAAAATCGTGTATTCTAACACGGCGCGACAAACAAGCGATTCTTTGAGAGAGTTTGACAATTCGTCAAATGTCAGCAATGCGAGAAAAAGTAAATATATCGATGAGTTTCCGGTTGCTTAACTGAATTAATCTACGTTTTTTGCAAAACTATTTTAATGACTCTCTTGGTACTAAAACAATTTTAGAAATATTTTATTTTGATTGATTTGGCATCTGCACCTTACGTTAAATGAACTTTTTTATTCAACTAAAAATCCCCGTATATACCACTGATATTAAATGCTGTCTGGTATTTTTGTTAAATATATCGAATATTCCATCAAACAACCTAAAGTGTATTTTACCACACTGGACTTTCAATCGTCAGCGGCCATTAATATATTCTAAAAACGAACACGAACTGTTCAAGTTGTGCCGAAGCGAAACGAAAATGAAATATCTAACCAAAAGGCAGAGTAAGAGCAGGGTGAACCTTTTCAATTGATTTGGAAAGATCTGTTACCCGATCGACTCGGACGTGCAAAGTTAAGTCGAAGCTGAAAATTTGGCGACAACGTCATCTAATAGGAAGGTAAACTCAGTTTTAGCAATTAGCTAGCAAAAATAAGTTTTGAAGTTCGCTTAAAAAAAAAAAAAACAAAGTTTGTATTCTCGCGGCTGCCAAGAATCACCAAGGATTATTTGTAATTAGAGTAAGTTAAAGCCGGCGTCTGTAAATACATGTGTACATATATGTACATATATGTAGGCATTCAATAGCCGCCGTCGCCACAAATAAACCAATATCAATTGTTTCTCTTAAAATAATGTGCAGCGCATAAGCAATCACGCTTTGGATAAACATTCCTGTGAAAGGTATATTCTATCATTATTTCGTTAATTTTCTTCCCCCTCTGGTTTTTGTACTTATGCGTAGACTATGTATGTGTCTGAGCTGCAGTCCGTTACGCAAGTCTTAACCATTATTCGCTGACCATCTGATCGATCAACTCAAACTTTTCTTTCTTTTTCACTCGAGCTTTCTGCGTCTTTTCTTTTTTCTCTTTCATTTCAACTGGAAAAAATAAAGCTAAGCTCAGGTGTTCCCTGCCTCATTAGTGCCTGAAACATAGTATAATCCGTATGAATGCATGTATGTATGTTTAACTGGAACTCTGAAAATTAAAACATCAATTAATGTCCATATTATATTTTTTAGTTAGTTTAATTATTTATTTATTTTTGTGGGTACAGTAAATATACTTTCCATATATAAATCGGTTGTTTTTGATTTTCTTAGATTATCGTCGCTTACAAATTGGATTTTTGCTCCTTGAGCTGATAGTATTTCAGCAAGTTCTTGCGTTCAAAGAGGTTGAACGGGGACGAGTAGCTCAAAAGTGATATCGTGCACCTCATGTATCAAGAATGATGATTCTGCTGCAGATACAGATTTCATTTTTTGATCAATGGTCAAAATTATCTCATTCTCTTATTATTTACTAAACACTATTTATTTTGGTAGATGGTCAAAAGTGTATTGGGTTTGTGCAATGTCCGTCATTGTGTCCGTCCGTCTGTCCGTCCGTATGGTTGCAAGTTTTTTCCACACCCTTCAAACTAGAGACTTGGAACTTTTCAATTCTCCTTATCTATGGGATAGTAAATTAAAGTGCCAAGATGGGGGCTCTACGATAACTGGGGGCTGGCAAATCGATAAATTCGATAACTCAAAACCGATAAATCCACATATTTCGCACATCCTTACAGCTAGAACTACCAAATTTGGTAAGAAGATAGCTACTAGCAACCCCCAAAAAACTGCATCAAAAATTTTGGAGCCACGCCCCCCATTCCGCCCCCAGCCCCACGGCATTTTAAAGTCAAAAACGCCTATATCTCCCACAGTTTTTGAGCTATAGCTACCAAATTTGGTGCCAAGGTAGGTGATGAAGACCCCCCAAAAACTGCATCAAAAGTTTGGATGCTACGCCCACCAATACTGCCCTAGCCACCCCCATCCGCTCCAACGCTTCGTCAAAAACGGGAATGCGTGTATCTTCCAGAGTTGTGGAGCTAGAGCCAGCGAATTTGGTAGGAAGATAGCTGGTAACGACCCCCAAACAACTGCATCAAAGTTTTGGAGCCACGCCCACCCATTACGCCCCCAGCCCCCCCACATTTTGAAATCAGAAATGGCTATATCTCCCACAGTTTTTGAGCTAGAGCCACCAAATTTGGTGCCAAGATAAGTGATAATGACCCCCTAAAAACTGCATCAAAAGTTTGGATGCCACGCCCACCAATACTGCCCTAGCCGCCCCCATCCACCCCAACGCTTCGTCAAAAACGGGAAAGCGTGTATCTTCCAGAGTTGTGGAGCTAGAGCCTCCAAATTTGGTGGAAAGATAGCTGGTAAAGACCCCCACGCCCACCCATTTCGCCCCCCTTTCCCCACCTTATACAAACTTTGAGCTAGAGTCACCAAATTTGGTATGAAGGTAGCATTTGACATTCCACAAGGATCTGCAGCAAAACTTTGGATGCCACGCCCAACCATACCGCCCCCAGCCCCCCTTTCTCCACTTTATACAAACTTCGAGCTAGAGTCACCAAATTTGGTATGAAGATAGCAATTGACATCCCACATAGATCTGCACCAAAAATTTGAATGCCACGCCCAACCATACCGCCCCCAGCCCCCCTTTCTCCACTTTATACAAACTTCGAGCTAGAGTCACCAAATTTGGTATGAAGATAGCAATTGACATTCCACAAATATCTGCATCAAAAATTTGGATGCAATTCCACCCATACCGCCCCCAGCCCCCCTTTCCCCACTTTATACAAACTTCGAGCTAGAGTCACCAAATTTGGTATGAAGATAGCAATTGACATCCCACATGGATGGGCATCAAAATTTTTGATACTGGTATCGAGTATACCGCAGTCGGTTGCGTCCGACTGCAACGTTTCTACTTGTTTTAAGTTCCAACCGTGACTGACGTGTCTTATATTCGCTGAATTACAAAGTGTAACTAATTATTCTTCAAATATTTAAATTAAGTGTTTATAGTGTTGAAGATAATTAATTTGCGGTACATTATTTTATTTTGTCAACTACTGTAATAAAAACATTTAATTAAATATATGTTCACAGTGTTCACACTACCCATATTACTAAATATTTGTTCACACCATCCAGGTTACAAAATAAAAAAGAACCTGGATAGTGTAAACAAAATGGATTGTGTGAACAAATTTCAAAATTTTTATTTTCTTCGTGTTCACACTATCCAGGATTTGCTGTATACATATTTTTTTATAACCAATTTGGTTATTATAATTCATTTTATGTACATATACACTTGGTGTCGTAGATACACAGAGAAAAAAAAATTAAGAACAAATGTTCTTAACTTTTCAGACTTTTCGTTCTTATTTTTTGGTATTAAAATACGAACGGCGTTCTTAAAACATGTTCTTAATTTTGATTTCGTTAAATTATGAACATACGTTCTTGATTTAAGAACCGTATGTTTATATTGGTCCATTATAAGAACATTGGTTCTTAATTTGGTACAAATAGAACCAATTTCGTTCTATTTGTACCAAATTAAGAAAACTGTTCATAAAATATGAACGCTTTTACCACCCGAAGCTGAGCCGAAGTTTCATTGGTTAAAATTAAACTTAACTGCGAACGAAATTAGTTCGGCAACAGCGCAATGGCTAAGGCATCCGCGTGGTAATCGAGAGGTCTCGGGTTCGATTCTCGGCAAAGGCATTGAAGTTTCATTATCGGTAAGAGTAAACAAATATTTAAAATATTTCTCTAGCATATTAAAGCAATTTATAATTATTAACCGCTAAAAAAAATAGCTTATACAGTACAATATTTAAAACATCTCCCCCCCCATAGCCACAACACGATATAAAACAATATTATAGTAGATTATATCTGTACTAGAATTATCCATGTTATCTCATGTTAAAAAAATTAAATTTATTTTTTAAAAACAACAACTAATGCTATTTTAAATTCAAGCACCAATTGTTCTTAAATTAAGAACCAATGTTATCATATTCAGAACAATTTCGAGAACATTTTGTTCTTGAATCAAGATTTGCGTTCTTAAAAAATCCGTTCTTAATTTAAGAAAATCGTTCTTATATCAAGAAAATCCGTGCATGGCTGGGTTTCATAAACGGATGTTCTTGATTTTGCACTAGCGAGAACGGATCTTTTTTCTCTGTGTACGTTCCAGGATATCGTGACGCAAACTGGATTGATATTTTCCATTGGAAATCATATAAACATCAAAGATAAGTTGCCGTATTTTTCATTTAGTTTTTAAATGTACAAAAATGAAGAATAATAAAAAAGAAATAGAATATAAATTCAACCTACAATTAAAAATATATACAAAAATAAATAAATTATTAAATTATTTCTTCAGATTCTCAAGACAAGCTTGCGGCCATTGAAAACTCTTCTTTTTTTTTTTGTTGTCCAAAGTTTGCTAAACAGCTTATTATTATACTCGATACCTGAGGTAAAGAGCATATTGGAAGAGACTTTCCAATTATCTTAACCGATGGCATAGTAAATTAAAGTGTCAAGATTGGGGTTCTAATCAAACCGATAAATTCGATAGCTCAAAATCCATAAATCCACCTATTTCGCACATCCTTACATCTACAACTACCAAATTTGGTGAGAAGATATGTACTAGCAACTCCTAAAAAAATTGCATCAAACATTTTGGAGCCACCCCCACCCATTCCGCCCCAGCCCCGCAGTTTGAAATCACAAACACCTATCACTTACACAGCTTTTGAGCTAGAGTTACCATATTTGTGATGACGATCCCCAAAAAAACTGCATCAAAACTTTGGATGCCACGCCCATACATGCCACCCCAGACCCGCTACCGCAACTTTAAGCTAGGGTCACCAAATTTGGAAGGAAGATAGAAATTGACATCCCTCAAACATCTACAGCAAAAATCTGAATGCCACGCCCGGCCATGCTACACCCAGCCCCCCTTTCTCCCTCAATTTAGAAACTTTGAGCTGGAGTCACCAAATTTTGGAATTTATATAGCTGGTGGCTTCTCCATCTGCATCAGACAATCTTTGAGACAGCGTTAACCCCTCCCACATCCGTACCTCTTTGCAATTTGGTATCTTTTGACAAGTTTTAATGCAGGTATCGAGTATACCGCAGTCGGTTGCGTCCGACTGCAACGCTTCAACTTTTTATACCCTTAACCCATAAAATGGGTAAATAAGGGTATAATGGTTTTGTGCAAAAGTATGTAACAGGCAGAAGGAAGCATCTCCGACCCTATAAAGTATATATATTCTTGATCAGCATCAACAGCCGAGACGATATAGCCATGTCCGTTTGTCCGTCTGTCTGTCCGTCTGTCCGTCTGTCTGTCTGTATGAACGCGTGGATCTCAGAGACTACAAGAGCTAGAGACTCCGATTTTGTATTTAAGTTCTCCTATACCATGAGCAGAACAAGTTTGCTTCAAATTATCGATAACTATTCTGGTTTCCGATATACACATAATATCGATAACAATAAAATATCCAATTTGGAAAATCTAAAAATGAGGGTTGAAGTAATGGATAATGATAGAACTTTTCTGAAAATTTCGTCCAAATCGGTTGAGAAACACCGGAGATATTGAACTTAATCGATAGAAGCTAAGCCAGTATACCAAAGTCTTATATAAATTAAATATATTTATTGCAACTGGGTTCAGGGTATCTTCTAGTCGGGCTCTCCCGACTAGAGCCTTCTTGCTTGTTTCTTTCTGTTCTTGAGAAAAAAATTACTATAACGATTTGGTTTGTAGTGAATTTTATTTGAAAAGATGGAAAGTGAAACAATGAAACAAAAATCTTCAATGATGTTTATGTATTTAATGCTTGACGTTTTTGCAAACTAAAATGGAGAGTGCCTTAAGTTCTATTTACTCTTGCAGATCGTGCGATGCGCACTTATTTGATGACCGAGCAGCTCCTGGCCGCATTTGGGGCAATGAGTAGTCTGCTTGTAAAGGTTGTCTGACTCGCTAGACGTACTGGGACTAAGTGTGGCAATGACGCTCTCTGAGTAGCCAGCACTTTTTGGAATATCACGAAGTTCGGATGACCGTTGAACGGGTGCCGGAGAAGTTTTTGGCTTGTTGATGGTGTTTTTGTTGCCGGGCAGCTTTGCAGCATTTTTAAACGATATCGGTGTTACCGGAAAGGTGAAACAACAGCCCTCCAGATGATTAGTGAATGTGAAGCGCCTCATCTTTTCAAGGCAAATGGGACAGATGATAATATCGTAACCAGCGGTTTTAGCGGTAGAGCAGCAGGGAACTGCATCGTTCTCGAGCTCGAATTCCTGCAACAGCGTATCGTCAAACAGGTCGTCAACAATGGACTGATCAGCGAGCTCAAGTGCTGCGGTCACTTCATCGACATTATCGTTGTATTGGTCGTCGATCATCTCAATATCATAATCGCTGTAGAACAGTTCATCCTCCATAACCTCGCGCTTAATTTTAAGGGAGAGCTCACGACAACTTAATTGGGGCAGTTTGGGTTTTGTTGCCGGCATCGGTGGTTGCGGAAACACATAATTAGAAGAATGCTTAGAGGCTGCCTCATCCTCATTCTCGCTATCGGATATGATAATAGTTTGTACTTTAGCATCGTGGATAAGAACATCTTCATTGCAAATTTACCAGCCCTCGGAAATTCTAGACTCTCGGCGACGTTTATTCGATTGATTTTCTGCTTATCTCCGTTATCATAACGCTTTGACCATGTTTCGCGCAAATTATTGCGATCTAAATAATTCGGCGACTGGGCCGCTGGCTTGGCCATTTGTTTCTCGGGCTCGCTCTTCTTCTCAAAGATGCCGCCACAGTTGCGCTGATGTTTTTCCCACCACTGATCATATGGACCGGGAGCATGATTCCATTTGCGCTTCACCCAACCCATAAAGGGATGATTGTTCTGGCAAATGCCATTGCAGCGCCAAATGTGCGTCTTATAAACGGCCTCTTTGTCGCGGTAATTATGGTAAACGGTAATGTTAGTGCCCGCTACTTTATTTATAGTTTGCATGATCCGTTTAAAGTTCGGTCCATGTCCGCCATTTCCCTCTAAAATGTTAAGCTCAAAGCAATAAGCATGGATCATCTCGTGCTACAAGCGCAAATTGATTTAAAATGCACATATTTTCATACGTATGTAATAATGGACAAAAACACACTTACCAGTGTCAACCAAATCGTTTTTTGGACGCAGCTTTAGCAGCGGCTTACTGAGACGTATAACCACCTCCTTGCCAATATGATTGCCGCGCTGATAATAAATGCCAGCACAGGAAAACATGCGCTTACTCCACTCGATACGGACGGCACTGAGCCGCTGTTGAAAAAACCTTTCATCAAAACGCAAAAACAATGCCAAAATGTGTGGGATGGGATCGATCAGCTCCCGTTGTGAATGAACAAGGTTCTGAGTTTGATTAAGGTAATAGGAATCGCGGTCCACGGGCTCCACGCATTTTCTGCGCTGCGTGACCTATGTTAATAAAATACGGGATCAAACGTTTAACTTATACATATATGTATGAATATATGAATATTTATTAATATTTATTAATATTTACGCTTGCAAGCGTTGTGTTGCTGTCTGCGTCGGTGCCTTCCTCGGAAAAGGAAGCACGAGTTCCACCATTTGCATTTTCGGCATCGAATTCGGCTTGCAGCTGCAGAGCAAGTTTATAATCGTCGGCTATTGCCGAGTTCTGCGAAGTTGTGACCTTTCCAAAGTTGGAATTATAAAATTTTATTTTTTGTTTTGCAAACGTTGCACTTGGGTTGCAGTTTGTGTTCAGTTACTTAGTTGGCGCGAATCCGTATCCGAATCCGAATCCGAATCTGAATCTTCGGCATTGAGTTCCTGTTGAAGCTTAAATGCAAATAAATAGTCTGGATCATCAGACATATCGCAAAATCGTGTATTCTAACACGGCGCGACAAACAAGCGATTCTTTGAGAGAGTTTGACAATTCGTCAAATGTCAGCAATGCGAGAAAAAGTAAATATATCGATGAGTTTCCGGTTGCTTAACTGAATTAATCTACGTTTTTTGCAAAACTATTTTAATGACTCTCTTGGTACTAAAACAATTTTAGAAATATTTTATTTTGATTGATTTGGCATCTGCACCTTACGTTAAATGAACTTTTTATTCAACTAAAAATCCCCGTATATACCACTGATATTAAATGCTGTCTGGTATTTTTGTTAAATATATCGAATATTCCATCAAACAACCTAAAGTGTATTTTACCACACTGGACTTTCAATCGTCAGCGGCCATTAATATATTCTAAAAACGAACACGAACTGTTCAAGTTGTGCCGAAGCGAAACGAAAATGAAATATCTAACCAAAAGGCAGAGTAAGAGCAGGGTGAACCTTTTCAATTGATTTGGAAAGATCTGTTACCCGATCGACTCGGACGTGCAAAGTTAAGTCGAAGCTGAAAATTTGGCGACAACGTCATCTAATAGGAAGGTAAACTCAGTTTTAGCAATTAGCTAGCAAAAATAAGTTTTGAAGTTCGCTTAAAAAAAAAAAAACAAAGTTTGTATTCTCGCGGCTGCCAAGAATCACCAAGGATTATTTGTAATTAGAGTAAGTTAAAGCCGGCGTCTGTAAATACATGTGTACATATATGTACATATATGTAGGCATTCAATAGCCGCCGTCGCCACAACTAAACCAATATCAATTGTTTCTCTTAAAATAATGTGCAGCGCATAAGCAGTCACGCTTTGGATAAACATTCCTTTGAAAGGTATATTCTATCATTATTTCGTTAATTTTCTTCCCCCTCTGGTTTTTGTACTTATGCGTAGACTATGTATGTGTCTGAGCTGCAGTCCGTTACGCAAGTCTTAACCATTATTCGCTGACCATCTGATCGATCAACTCAAACTTTTCTTTCTTTTTCACTCGAGCTTTCTGCGTCTTTTCTTTTTTCTCTTTCATTTCAACTGGAAAAAATAAAGCTAAGCTCAGGTGTTCCCTGCCTCATTAGTGCCTGAAACATAGTATAATCCGTATGAATGCATGTATGTATGTTTAACTGGAACTCTGAAAATTAAAACATCAATTAATGTCCATATTATATTTTTTAGTTAGTTTAATTATTTATTTATTTTTGTGGGTACAGTAAATATACTTTCCATATATAAATCGGTTGTTTTTGATTTTCTTAGATTATCGTCGCTTACAAATTGGATTTTTGCTCCTTGAGCTGATAGTATTTCAGCAAGTTCTTGCGTTCAAAGAGGTTGAACGGGGACGAGTAGCTCAAAGTGATATCGTGCACCTCATGTATCAAGAATGATGATTCTGCTGCAGATACAGATTTCATTTTTTGATCAATGGTCAAAATTATCTCATTCTCTTATTATTTACTAAACACTATTTATTTTGGTAGATGGTCAAAAGTGTATTGGGTTTGTGCAATGTCCGTCATTGTGTCCGTCCGTCTGTCCGTCCGTATGGTTGCAAGTTTTTTCCACACCCTTCAAACTAGAGACTTGGAACTTTTCAATTCTCCTTATCTATGGGATAGTAAATTAAAGTGCCAAGATGGGGGCTCTACGATAACTGGGGGCTGGCAAATCGATAAATTCGATAACTCAAAACCGATAAATCCACATATTTCGCACATCCTTACAGCTAGAACTACCAAATTTGGTAAGAAGATAGCTACTAGCAACCCCCAAAAAACTGCATCAAAAATTTTGGAGCCACGCCCCCCCCATTCCGCCCCCAGCCCCACGGCATTTTAAAGTCAAAAACGCCTATATCTCCCACAGTTTTTGAGCTATAGCTACCAAATTTGGTGCCAAGGTAGGTGATGAAGACCCCCCAAAAACTGCATCAAAAGTTTGGATGCCACGCCCACCAATACTGCCCTAGCCACCCCCATCCGCTCCAACGCTTCGTCAAAAACGGGAATGCGTGTATCTTCCAGAGTTGTGGAGCTAGAGCCAGCGAATTTGGTAGGAAGATAGCTGGTAACGACCCCCAAACAACTGCATCAAAGTTTTGGAGCCACGCCCACCCATTACGCCCCCAGCCCCCCCACATTTTGAAATCAGAAATGGCTATATCTCCCACAGTTTTTGAGCTAGAGCCACCAAATTTGGTGCCAAGATAAGTGATAATGACCCCCTAAAAACTGCATCAAAAGTTTGGATGCCACGCCCACCAATACTGCCCTAGCCGCCCCCATCCACCCCAACGCTTCGTCAAAAACGGGAAAGCGTGTATCTTCCAGAGTTGTGGAGCTAGAGCCTCCAAATTTGGTGGGAAGATAGCTGGTAACGACCCCCACGCCCACCCATTTCGCCCCCCTTTCCCCACCTTATACAAACTTTGATCTAGAGTCACCAAATTTGGTATGAAGGTAGCATTTGACATTCCACAAGGATCTGCAGCAAAAATTTGGATGCCACGCCCAACCATACCGCCCCCAGCCCCCCTTTCTCCACTTTATACAAACTTCGAGCTAGAGTCACCAAATTTGGTATGAAGATAGCAATTGACATCCCACATAGATCTGCACCAAAAATTTGAATGCCACGCCCAACCATACCGCCCCCAGCCCCCCTTTCACCACTTTATACAAACTTCGAGCTAGAGTCACCAAATTTGGTATGAAGATAGCAATTGACATTCCACAAATATCTGCATCAAAAATTTGGATGCAATTCCACCCATACCGCCCCCAGCCCCCCTTTCCCCACTTTATACAAACTTCGAGCTAGAGTCACCAAATTTGGTATGAAGATAGCAATTGACATCCCACATGGATGGGCATCAAAATTTTTGATACTGGTTTCGAGTATACCGCAGTCGGTTGCGTCCGACTGCAACGTTTCTACTTGTTTTAAGTTCCAACCGTGACTGACGTGTCTTATATTCGCTGAATTACAAAGTGTAACTAATTATTCTTCAAATATTTAAATTAAGTGTTTATAGTGTTGAAGATAATTAATTTGCGGTACATTATTTTATTTTGTCAACTACTGTAATAAAAACATTTAATTAAATATATGTTCACAGTGTTCACACTACCCATATTACTAAATATTTGTTCACACCATCCAGGTTACAAAATAAAAAAGAACCTGGATAGTGTAAACAAAATGGATTGTGTGAACAAATTTCAAAATTTTTATTTTCTTCGTGTTCACACTATCCAGTATTTGCTGTATACATATTTTTTTATAACCAATTTGGTTATTATAATTCATTTTATGTACATATACACTTGGTGTCGTAGATACACAGAGAAAAAATAATTAAGAACAAATGTTCTTAACTTTTCAGACTTTTCGTTCTTATTTTTTGGTATTAAAATACGAACGGCGTTCTTAAAACATGTTCTTAATTTTGATTTCGTTAAATTATGAACATACGTTCTTGATTTAAGAACCGTATGTTTATATTTGTCCATTATAAGAACATTGGTTCTTAATTTGGTACAAATAGAACCAATTTCGTTCTATTTGTACCAAATTAAGAAAACTGTTCATAAAATATGAACGCTTTTACCACCCGAAGCTGAGCCGAAGTTTCATTGGTTAAAATTAAACTTAACTGCGAACGAAATTAGTTCGGCAACAGCGCAATGGCTAAGGCATCCGCGTGGTAATCGAGAGGTCTCGGGTTCGATTCTCGGCAAAGGCATTGAAGTTTCATTATCGGTAAGAGTAAACAAATATTTAAAATATTTCTCTAGCATATTAAAGCAATTTATAATTATTAACCGCTAAAAAAAATAGCTTATACAGTACAATATTTAAAACATCTCCCCCCCCATAGCCACAACACGATATAAAACAATATTATAGTAGATTATATCTGTACTAGAATTATCCATGTTATCTCATGTTAAAAAATTAAATTTATTTTTTAAAAACAACAACTAATGCTATTTTAAATTCAAGCACCAATTGTTCTTAAATTAAGAACCAATGTTATCATATTCAGAACAATTTCGAGAACATTTTGTTCTTGAATCAAGATTTGCGTTCTTAAAAAATCCGTTCTTAATTTAAGAAAATCGTTCTTATATCAAGAAAATCCGTGCATGGCTGGGTTTCATAAACGGATGTTCTTGATTTTGCACTAGCGAGAACGGATCTTTTTTCTCTGTGTACGTTCCAGGATATCGTGACGCAAACTGGATTGATATTTTCCATTGGAAATCATATAAACATCAAAGATAAGTTGCCGTATTTTTCATTTAGTTTTTAAATGTACAAAAATGAAGAATAATAAAAAAGAAAATAGAATATAAATTCAACCTACAATTAAAAATATATACAAAAATAAATAATTATTAAATTATTTCTTCAGATTCTCAAGACAAGCTTGCGGCCATTGAAAACTCTTCTTTTTTTTTTGTTTTCCAAAGTTTGCTAAACAGCTTATTATTATACTCGATACCTGAGGTAAAGAGCATATTGGAAGAGACTTTCCAATTATCTTAACCGATGGCATAGTAAATTAAAGTGTCAAGATTGGGGTTCTAATCAAACCGATAAATTCGATAGCTCAAAATCCACAAATCCACCTATTTCGCACATCCTTACATCTACAACTACCAAATTTGGTGAGAAGATATGTACTAGCAACTCCTAAAAAAATTGCATCAAACATTTTGGAGCCACCCCCACCCATTCCGCCCCAGCCCCGCAGTTTGAAATCACAAACACCTATCACTTACACAGCTTTTGAGCTAGAGTTACCATATTTGTGATGACGATCCCCAAAAAAACTGCATCAAAACTTTGGATGCCACGCCCATACATGCCACCCCAGACCCGCTACCGCAACTTTAAGCTAGGGTCACCAAATTTGGAAGGAAGATAGAAATTGACATCCCTCAAACATCTACAGCAAAAATCTGGATGCCACGCCCAGCCATGCTACCCCCAGCCCCCCTTTCTCCCTCAATTTAGAAACTTTGAGCTGGAGTCACCAAATTTTGGAATTTATATAGCTGGTGGCTTCTCCATCTGCATCAGACAATCTTTGAGACAGCGTTAACCCCTCCCACATCCGTACCCCTTTGCAATTTGGTATCTTTTGACAAGTTTTAATGCAGGTATCGAGTATACCGCAGTCGGTTGCGTCCGACTGCAACGCTTCAACTTTTTATACCCTTAACCCATAAAATGGGTAAATAAGGGTATAATGGTTTTGTGCAAAAGTATGTAACAGCCAGAAGGAAGCATCTCCGACCCTATAAAGTATATATATTCTTGATCAGCATCAACAGCCGAGACGATATAGCCATGTCCGTCTGTCCGTCTGTCTGTCCGTCTGTCCGTCTGTCCGTCTGTCTGTCTGTATGAACGCGTGGATCTCAGAGACTACAAGAGCTAGAGACTCCGATTTTGTATTTAAGTTCTCCTATACCATGAGCAGAACAAGTTTGCTTCAAATTATCGATAACTATTCTGGTTTCCGATATACACATAATATCGATAACAATAAAATATCCAATTTGGAAAATCTAAAAATGAGGGTTGAAGTAATGGATAATGATAGAACTTTTCTGAAAATTTCGTCCAAATCGGTTGAGAAACACCGGAGATATTGAACTTAATCGATGGAAGCTAAGCCAGTATACCAAAGTCTTATATAAATTAAATATATTTATTGAAACTGGGTTCAGGGTATCTTCTAGTCGGGCTCTCCCGACTAGAGCCTTCTTACTTGTTTTATTTTGAGTTAGAGTTCCTTGTAACGATCTGTCTACTTCGTTAGCGATTTCCAAATCCAGTTTCATCATTTCCTCGTTAGATATTTCTTGGTTATGAGAAGCTAAAAATTCATTTATGTCAACTTCATCCATCCCTTCAAAATAAGACTTTCTTACCAAGTTAGAAATTTCATGACAAAACATATCTGCTTGATCATCATCATCAACTTCTAAAGAGGAACCCATAAAATGGGTAAATAAGGGTATAATGGTTTTGTGCAAAAGTATGTAACAGGCAGAAGGAAGCATCTCCGACCCCATAAAGTATATATATTCTTGATCAGCATCAACAGCCGAGACGATATAGCCATGTCCGTCTGTCCGTCCGTCTGTCTGTCTGCATGCATTCGTGGATCTCAGAGACTACAAGAGCTAGAGACTTCAGATTTTGTATTTAAGTTTTCCTATACCATGAGCAGAACAAGTTTGCTTCAAATCATCGATAACTTTTCTGGTTTCCAATATACACATGGAATCGATAACCAAAAAATATCGAACTTGGAAAATCTAAATGAGGGTTGAAGTAATGGGTAATGATAGAACTGTTCTGAAAATTTCGTCCAAATCGGTTACGAAACACCGGAGATATTGAACTTAGTCGATTGAAGCTAAGTCAGAATACCAAAGTCTTACATAAATTTAATTTATTTATTGCAACTGGGTTCAGTGTTTCTTCTAGTCGGGCTCTCCCGACTAGAGCCTTCTTGCTTGTTTCTTTCTGTTCTTGAGAAAAAAATTACTATAACGATTTGGTTGGTAGTGAATTTTATTTGAAAAGATGGAAAGTGAAACAATGAAACAAAAATCTTCAATGATGTTTATGTATTTAATGCTTGACGTTTTTGCAAACTAAAATGGAGAATGCCTTAAGTTCTATTTACTCTTGCAGATCGTGCGATGCGCACTTATTTGATGACCGAGCAGCTCCTGGCCGCATTTGGGGCAATGAGTAGTCTGCTTGTAAAGGTTGTCTGACTCGCTAGACGTACTGGGACTAAGTGTGGCAATGACGCTCTCTGAGTAGCCAGCACTTTTTGGAATATCACGAAGTTCGGATGACCGTTGAACGGGTGCCGGAGAAGTTTTTGGCTTGTTGATGGTGTTTTTGTTGCCGGGCAGCTTTGCAGCATTTTTAAACGATATCGGTGTTACCGGAAAGGTGAAACAACAGCCCTCCAGATGATTAGTGAATGTGAAGCGCCTCATCTTTTCAAGGCAAATGGGACAGATGATAATATCGTAACCAGCGGTTTTAGCGGTAGAGCAGCAGGGAACTGCATCGTTCTCGAGCTCGAATTCCTGCAACAGCGTATCGTCAAACAGGTCGTCAACAATGGACTGATCAGCGAGCTCAAGTGCTGCGGTCACTTCATCGACATTATCGTTGTATTGGTCGTCGATCATCTCAATATCATAATCGCTGTAGAACAGTTCATCCTCCATAACCTCGCGCTTAATTTTAAGGGAGAGCTCACGACAACTTAATTGGGGCAGTTTGGGTTTTGTTGCCGGCATCGGTGGTTGCGGAAACACATAATTAGAAGAATGCTTAGAGGCTGCCTCATCCTCATTCTCGCTATCGGATATGATAATAGTTTGTACTTTAGCATCGTGGATAAGAACATCTTCATTGCAAATTTACCAGCCCTCGGAAATTCTATACTCTCGGCGACGTTTATTCGATTGATTTTCGGGCTTTTGATTGTTGTCAGTCTGCTTATCTCCGTTATCATAACGCTTTGACCATGTTTCGCGCAAATTATTGCGATCTAAATAATTCGGCGACTGGGCCGCTGGCTTGGCCATTTGTTTCTCGGGCTCGCTCTTCTTCTCAAAGATGCCGCCACAGTTGCGCTGATGTTTTTCCCACCACTGATCATATGGACCGGGAGCATGATTCCATTTGCGCTTCACCCAACCCATAAAGGGATGATTGTTCTGGCAAATGCCATTGCAGCGCCAAATGTGCGTCTTATAAACGGCCTCTTTGTCGCGGTAATTATGGTAAACGGTAATGTTAGTGCCCGCTACTTTATTTATAGTTTGCATGATCCGTTTAAAGTTCGGTCCATGTCCGCCATTTCCCTCTAAAATGTTAAGCTCAAAGCAATAAGCATGGATCATCTCGTGCTACAAGCGCAAATTGATTTAAAATGCACATATTTTCATACGTATGTAATAATGGACAAAAACACACTTACCAGTGTCAACCAAATCGTTTTTTTGGACGCAGCTTTAGCAGCGGCTTACTGAGACGTATAACCACCTCCTTGCCAATATGATTGCCGCGCTGATAATAAATGCCAGCACAGGAAAACATGCGCTTACTCCACTCGATACGGACGGCACTGAGCCGCTGTTGAAAAAACCTTTCATCAAAACGCAAAAACAATGCCAAAATGTGTGGGATGGGATCGATCAGCTCCCGTTGTGAATGAACAAGGTTCTGAGTTTGATTAAGGTAATAGGAATCGCGGTCCACGGGCTCCACGCATTTTCTGCGCTGCGTGACCTATGTTAATAAAATACGGGATCAAACGTTTAACTTATACATATATGTATGAAATATATTGAATATTTATTAATATTTATTAATATTTACGCTTGCAAGCGTTGTGTTGCTGTCTGCGTCGGTGCCTTCCTCGGAAAAGGAAGCACGAGTTCCACCATTTGCATTTTCGGCATCGAATTCGGCTTGCAGCTGCAGAGCAAGTTTATAATCGTCGGCTATTGCCGAGTTCTGCGAAGTTGTGACCTTTCCAAAGTTGGAATTATAAAATTTTATTTTTTGTTTTGCAAACGTTGCACTTGGGTTGCAGTTTGTGTTCAGTTACTTAGTTGGCGCGAATCCGTATCCGAATCCGAATCCGAATCTGAATCTTCGGCATTGAGTTCCTGTTGAAGCTTAAATGCAAATAAATAGTCTGGATCATCAGACATATCGCAAAATCGTGTATTCTAACACGGCGCGACAAACAAGCGATTCTTTGAGAGAGTTTGACAATTCGTCAAATGTCAGCAATGCGAGAAAAAGTAAATATATCGATGAGTTTCCGGTTGCTTAACTGAATTAATCTACGTTTTTTGCAAACTATTTTAATGACTCTCTTGGTACTAAAACAATTTTAGAAATATTTATTTTGATTGATTTGGCATCTGCACCTTACGTTAAATGAACTTTTTATTCAACTAAAAATCCCCGTATATACCACTGATATTAAGGCACTCGTTTTGCCATGATCTAACCAAAAGGCAGAGTAAGAGCAGGGTGAACCTTTTCAATTGATTTGGAAAGATCTGTTACCCGATCGACTCGGACGTGCAAAGTTAAGTCGAAGCTGAAAATTGGGCGACAACGTCATTTAATAGGAAGGTAAACTCAGTTTTAGCAATTAGCTAGCAAAAATAAGTTTTGAAGTTCGCTTAAAAAAAAAAAAACAAAGTTTATATTCTCGCGGCTGCCAAGAATCACCAAGGATTATTTGTAATTAGAGTAAGTTAAAGCCGGCGTCTGTAAATACATGTGTACATATATGTACATATATGTAGGCATTCAATAGCCGCCGTCGCCACAAATAAACCAATATCAATTGTTTCTCTTAAAATAATGTGCAGCGCATAAGCAGTCACGCTTTGGATAAACATTCCTTTGAAAGGTATATTCTATCATTATTTCGTTAATTTTCTTCCCCCTCTGGTTTTTGTACTTATGCGTAGACTATGTATGTGTCTGAGCTGCAGTCCGTTACGCAAGTCTTAACCATTATTCGCTGACCATCTGATCGATCAACTCAAACTATTCTTTCTTTTTCACTCGAGCTTTCTGCGTCTTTTCTTTTTTCTCTTTCATTTCAACTGGAAAAAATAAAGCTAAGCTCAGGTGTTCCCTGCCTCATTAGTGCCTGAAACATAGTATAATCCGTATGAATGCATGTATGTATGTTTAACTGGAACTCTGAAAATTAAAACATCAATTAATGTCCATATTATTTTTTAGTTAGTTTAATTATTTATTTATTTTTGTGGGTACAGTAAATATACTTTCCATATATAAATCGGTTGTTTTTGATTTTCTTAGATTATCGTCGCTTACAAATTGGATTTTTGCTCCTTGAGCTGATAGTATTTCAGCAAGTTCTTGCGTTCAAAGAGGTTGAACGGGGACGAGTAGCTCAAGAGTGATATCGTGCACCTCATGTATCAAGAATGATGATTCTGCTGCAGATACAGATTTCATTTTTTGATCAATGGTCAAAATTATCTCATTCTCTTATTATTTACTAAACACTATTTATTTTGGTAGATGGTCAAAAGTGTATTGGGTTTGTGCAATGTCCGTCATTGTGTCCGTCCGTCTGTCCGTCCGTATGGTTGCAAGTTTTTCCACACCCTTCAAACTAGAGACTTGGAACTTTTCAATTCTCCTTATCTATGGGATAGTAAATTAAAGTGCCAAGATGGGGGCTCTACGATAACTGGGGGCTGGCAAATCGTTAAATTCGATAACTCAAAACCGATAAATCCACATATTTCGCACATCCTTACAGCTAGAACTACCAAATTTGGTAAGAAGATAGCTACTAGCAACCCCCAAAAAACTGCATCAAAAATTTTGGAGCCACGCCCCCCATTCCGCCCCCAGCCCCACGGAATTTTAAAGTCAAAAACGCCTATATCTCCCACAGTTTTTGAGCTATAGCTACCAAATTTGGTGCCAAGGTAGGTGATGAGGACCCCCCAAAAACTGCATCAAAAGTTTGGATGCCACGCCCACCAATACTGCCTTAGCCACCCCCATCCGCTCCAACGCTTCGTCAAAAACGGGAATGCGTGTATCTTCCAGAGTTGTGGAGCTAGAGCCAGCGAATTTGGTAGGAAGATAGCTGGTAACGACCCCCAAAAAACTGCATCAAAGTTTTGGAGCCACGCCCACCCATTACGCCCCCAGCCCCCCCACATTTTGAAATCAGAAATGGCTATATCTCCCACAGTTTTTGAGCTAGAGCCACCAAATTTGGTGCCAAGATAAGTGATAATGACCCCCTAAAAACTGCATCAAAAGTTTGGATGCCACGCCCACCAATACTGCCCTAGCCGCCCCCATCCACCCCAACGCTTCGTCAAAAACGGGAAAGCGTGTATCTTCCAGAGTTGTGGAGCTAGAGCCTCCAAATTTGGTGGGAAGATAGCTGGTAACGACCCCCACGCCCACCCATTTCGCCCCCCTTTCCCCACCTTATACAAACTTTGAGCTAGAGTCACCAAATTTGGTATGAAGGTAGCATTTGACATTCCACAAGGATCTGCAGCAAAAATTTGGATGCCGCGCCCAACCATACCGCCCCCAGCCCCCCTTTCTCCACTTTATACAAACTTCGAGCTAGAGTCACCAAATTTGGTATGAAGATAGCAATTGACATCCCACATAGATCTGCACCAAAAATTTGAATGCCACGCCCAACCATACCGCCCCCAGCCCCCCTTTCACCACTTTATACAAACTTCGAGCTAGAGTCACCAAATTTGGTATGAAGATAGCAATTGACATTCCACAAATATCTGCATCAAAAATTTGGATGCAATTCCACCCATACCGCCCCCAGCCCCCCTTTCCCCACTTTATACAAACTTCGAGCTAGAGTCACCAAATTTGGTATGAAGATAGCAATTGACATCCCACATGGATGGGCATCAAAATTTTTAATACTGGTATCGAGTATACCGCAGTCGGTTGCGTCCGACTGCAACGTTTCTACTTGTTTTAAGTTCCAACCGTGACTGACGTGTCTTATATTCGCTGAATTACAAAGTGTAACTAATTATTCTTCAAATATTTAAATTAAGTGTTTATAGTGTTGAAGATAATTAATTTGCGGTGCATTATTTTATTTTATCAACTACTGTAATAAAAACATTTAATTAAATATATGTTCACAGTGTTCACACTACCCATATTACTAAATATTTGTTCACACCATCCAGGTTACAAATAAAAAAGAACCTGGATAGTGTGAACAAAATGGATTGTGTGAACAAATTTCAAAATTTTTATTTTCTTCGTGTTCACACTTTCCAGGATTTGCTATATACATATTTTTTTATAACCAATTTGGTTATTATAATTCATTTTATGTACATATACACTTGGTGTCGTAGATACACAGAGAAAAAATAATTAAGAACAAATGTTCTTAACTTTTCAGACTTTTCGTTCTTATTTTTTGGTATTAAAATACGAACGGCGTTCTTAAAACATGTTCTTAATTTTGATTTCGTTAAATTATGAACATACGTTCTTGATTTAAGAACCGTATGTTTATATTGGTCCATTATAAGAACATTGGTTCTTAATTTGGTACAAATAGAACCAATTTCGTTCTATTTGTACCAAATTAAGAAAACTGTTCATAAAATATGAACGCTTTTACCACCCGAAGCTGAGCCGAAGTTTCATTGGTTAAAATTAAACTTAACTGCGAACGAAATTAGTTCGGCAACAGCGCAATGGCTAAGGCATCCGCGTGGTAATCGAGAGGTCTCGGGTTCGATTCTCGGCAAAGGCATTGAAGTTTCATTATCGGTAAGAGTAAACAAATATTTAAAATATTTCTCTAGCATATTAAAGCAATTTATAATTATTAACCGCTAAAAAAATAGCTTATACAGTACAATATTTAAAACATCTCCCCCCCCCCATAGCCACAATACGATATAAATCAATATTATAGTAGATTATATCTGTACTAGAATTATCCATGTTATCTCATGTTAAAAAAATTAAATTTATTTTTTAAAAACAACAACTAATGCTATTTTAAATTCAAGCACCAATTGTTCTTAAATTAAGAACCAATGTTATCATATTCAGAACAATTTCGAGAACATTTTGTTCTTGAATCAAGATTTGCGTTCTTAAAAAATCCGTTCTTAA
Organism: Scaptomyza flava; assembly: GCA_030179655.1. Classification (NCBI taxonomy): domain Eukaryota; kingdom Metazoa; phylum Arthropoda; class Insecta; order Diptera; family Drosophilidae; genus Scaptomyza; species Scaptomyza flava. The sequence continues at coordinate 24,878,203 of JARNME010000314.1, forward strand.
TTTAAGAAAATCGTTCTTATATCAAGAAAATCCGTGCATGGCTGGGTTTCATAAACGGATGTTCTTGATTTTGCACTAGCGAGAATGGATTTTTTTTCTCTATATATAAATTTGGAAGGAATATAGCTGGTGGCATCCCCATCTGCATCGGATAATCTTTAAGGCAGCGTACACCCCTGCCGCATCGTTTCCTCTTGTTTTTACGTGTAGTTGCAAGTACTCTATCTGTATTTTTTGAAACAAGATTTTACCCCCGATGCTATAGATACACATCAATACAATTTGGTGTTGTATATTATTTTTATATTTCGTTTGTTTTGTGTAATGTCAAATCGGTGTATATGTCAATGTCATTCTATTAATTTTGTTTATATATCGTATCATATATCGATAGTAATACAGTACGACCTCGGTTAACGCAACCCTCGGTTAACGCAACCCTCGTTGCACGCAACTCCTCGATTATTGCAACACCCGAATTCTTAACATTGTTGACTCGGTTAACGCAACTTAAAAAAAAAAATTACCTTATTTAACGCAATTTCCTAAGGAAGTCGTATGTTTAGGCTCGTTTTTACCACTTTTCTTTCGTTCTCTTTTTGTTTTTTTTACATGCTTGCGAAAATGATGATATGGAGAAATCATTGTACGCGTGGTTTCTAAAACAAAGAGAGCGTAATTTACCTATTTCTAGCCCAATTTCTCAATTTTTCAAAAAAATAAAAAAAAACAATATGAAATTCTTGCTTTAAACACAGTCTAATTCCAATTCATTTAATTTAAAGGTAAGCGAAGGCATATTTTTATTAAAAAAGGTCTCGTGGTCAGCAGAAAATTTCATCTCAGTTTTCGCAACTGGCCAAATTTTACTAGGTTGCGTTAACCGAGGTCTTACTGTATTCATTTAAATGCTTTGTACTCGGTATAAGATTTGTTCTCATTAAATGCTGCGACTAAACGCACGCAAAACTAAGTAACAGCGAAAATGCTTAACTTCTTTGAATTAACCTTAATGCAATGTAAACTGATCTTATATCGAGTACAACGCATTTATATAAATTATATTATGGGTGTATGATACAATGTAATACATATGAATGTATATATTAAATGCAAGCTTACAACACTATCACCTATACCAATAAGAATGTATAGAAATAGAGCTGCCAAATAGCGATAGGCCAACAAATAGTTGGAATCTGAAAGCCTGGACTACCGCCATTTGGCAGCTAAATTACTATACATTCTAATTGTTTTTACCCTCCGAGCCTCTGGATGTTTACACATCAAAATTGTTTTTTTATATGATACACATAAACAATTATTTTCCTACCCTACATAATATCTTTAGGCAGTTCAAATGAGGATATAAATGAATAGTAAGTATATTTTGACAATACTTAACTTAAATTTGATTAACTTATTAGGTGCGTTGATGTGTGTTTTAAGACTTTTCATGTATAAGAATTAGAACATCCCAAAGCATGTCAGCAGCTCTGGCTTTTTATCCAGAAGACTTTTTAAAATTGAGACGACTTTTGTTTTGCATCTAAAAATAAATCAATGACTGTCAAGAAAGTCTTCAAGGCTACAATGCGTACAAAATAGTTAGCCAAATATTTACTGACTTCACATATATACATAAAAATATACATATAAATAATGTTTAAAAAAAAGTTCCCGCTTCGAGCCGTCACTGTTTAACATCAGGCTTCATCTTCAGTCATATGAAGTTGGTACATTGATTGATAAGATTTACCTAAAAAAAAAATTGTAACGTCAAAAGTCCTCCATTGCATTTATACCTATTGAACAATGGTAAGTAATAAAAATATTTCAAACGGTTAAGTGATAAAAGTTATCTTTTAATCAGTGGCCGCTTGAAATTTTCAAATTCTATATTTAAAAATGCGCGATCTAAAAAGCTAGGAATGTCTTATGTTAAATCAAGAATTTTGTTACACGAGAAATAAGAACGAAATTTGTTGATTTTTTTTGAGCGTAAATTTACTGTTATTGTTTATCTTTCATATATGTATTTTAAGTTTTATGACAAAAGTTAAATTGAAGATCGTTATTGGACCGAATCAAGAAAGATTAAAAATTATTCTTAATATGTTTTTTTGAGATAAAATCGAACATTCTCAAAAATCCGAAGGACAAACACAGTTGCAAGGCCGGTATATATTTCAATTAAAGACAAGAGATGTTGAAGATGTTAAGGATAATGTAAAGGACTCACAGCAGGAAGGTCGTGAATGAAGGGTAAAAAGCAAACCGCAAAATGCAGAGAGAGAGAGAGAGGGATAGAGAGCGAGAGAGAGAGAGAGAGAGAGAGAGAGAGAAAAAGAAGCCTGTTGATGATGATGATGAAACAGAAGCAAATGCTCGAATGCTGTGGCATATACAGAACTCAGCTCAGGTGCGATAGAAAGGTCAACCAACTACCAACAGCTACGATTGAATATTCAAAATGTAATTTAGCGTAATGTACACACAAATACACAGCAACAAGAACAGAAATGCAAGTAGCTGTTGCTGTTGCCCTTGCAACATGAGACGTCGCAATTGCAGCAATAAAGTCTATCTATATCCAACCAAAACACTCTTCCCCAATACCTGCCGCTGCCGTTCACAGATTGCAATAGCTTCTCAGCTTTAGCTTTAGCTTTTCAGCTGCATGTCGAGAGAGTCACGTTATTGTTGCTGTTGTTGGTGGCAACAATAAATTTTCAGTTGGGTTGCGTGAAAATTCAGATAATGTTGACACCTGAAGGCCATACACACACAAAAAACAAACACACAAACATACATACACAGAAAGTGGAAACTGTGCAACACTGCAAGCTGGAAATGTTGCGATGGATAACGGATATTGAGCTTTAAACTAAAACGGAAATCAAGTATGGTGCATGAGCGAGAAGAAATAATGCAAAACTAGCACATACCCAGTAAATGGAAAGGCCTCAAGTAAGAGGTTTGTGACATATAATGAAAAGAATGAAGATATATACCTTTAGTGCCAACAAAGTCTTTTTCGAATATACATATGTATATATCATAAGGAGCCATCATTGGTTGAATGCATCTAACTAGTCATGGATATCTCATTGAGAAGCCACACACTTGGACCATTTCTATTGCTGATAGTTGCAGTCAACGCTCAGTTGTCCCTTGCCACAGTTACCCCATACTGTACTCAACAACTAAAAACTTCTATAAATGCTTTGCTATGATAAATACACCAAATACGAAGCATGCCGGGGATGGTGATGGTAAGGGTCACTGGTTGGTTGTTAGTGACAACAAAAACATCAGCAGCCAAAATGCATAAATAAATAAATAACAATTTCAATGCTCGCTTTCAAAATATGGATAAAAACGACTTTAACCCTTGTGTGTGACGCTACAAAAACTAGTTCCAGCAAAGATCGAACTAAATTGCTTGCTTAAAAGTCTTTTAGTATGTGTAAAGTTATTATTACAGTCGAACTTCCATAAAACGAAATTCCGTGCAACGAAGTTTTCTATATTACAAATTCATTTCTAGAACACTGCAATTTGGTTTAATCAAAAACCCATTCTGTATGACGAAGTTTTCGTTTGTCGTCTAAAGATTCGACTTGGTTTTGTCTGAATAAGGAATATTAAAAAAAAAAAACATGGCAGCGCTTCGTTCAAAGAAATGCAACTCTGCAAGTCTAACAGGTTATAACTAAGATCTGTTTTACACTGTCTAACTAAAAGCATGCTAATTTTTTAATTTTCTTATGAAAGTTTATATGTATTACAGCTCTCATTAACAGGTTGCAATTAGTTGCATCGAACATAGCGATATTTATTTTGATTGTTCATATAACAGTAATTTCCAAATACTACCGTGTATTAAAACCTGAAGCCATGAAATCAGAATGAGCTTAAAACAAAGACGCTTCCTTTTATTCGCAAAACATTTCAAGACAATTTAATCATACATTTTTTAATTACAACAAGTAAGAAGGCTCTAGTCGGGAGAGCCCGACTAGAAGATACCCTGAACCCAGTTGCAATAAATATATTTAATTTATATAAGACTTTGGTATACTGGCTTAGCTTCCATCGATTAAGTTCAATATCTCCGGTGTTTCTCAACCGATTTGGACGAAATTTTCAGAAAAGTTCTATCATTATCCATTACTTCAACCCTCATTTTTAGATTTTCCAAATTGGATATTTTATTGTTATCGATATTATGTGTATATCGGAAACCAGAATAGTTATCGATAATTTGAAGCAAACTTGTTCTGCTCATGGTATAGGAGAACTTAAATACAAAATCAGAAGTCTCTAGCTCTTGTAGTCTCTGAGATCCACGCGTTCATACAGACAGACAGACGGACAGACGGACAGACGGACAGACAGACGGACATACGGACATGGCTATATCGTCTCGGCTGTTGATGCTGATCAAGAATATATACACTTTATAGGGTCGGAGATGCTTCCTTCTGCCTGTTACATACTTTTGCACAAAACCATTAACCCTTATTTACCCATTTTATGGGTTCCTCTTTAAAAGTTGATGATGATGATCAAGCAGATATGTTTTGTCATGAAATTTCTAACTTGGTAAGAAAGTCTTATTTTGAAGGGATGGATGAAGTTGACATAAATGAATTGTTAGCTTCTCATAACCAAGAAATATCTAACGAGGAAATGATTAAACTGGATTTGGAAATCGCTAACGAAGTAGACAGATCGTTACAAGGAACTCTAACTCAAAATAAAACAAGTAAGAAGGCTCTAGTCGGGAGAGCCCGACTAGAAGATACCCTGAACCCAGTTGCAATATATATATTTAATTTATATAAGACTTTGGTATACTGGCTTAGCTTCCATCGATTAAGTTCAATATCTCCGGTGTTTCTCAACCGATTTGGACGAAATTTTCAGAAAAGTTCTATCATTATCCATTACTTCAACCCTCATTTTTAGATTTTCCAAATTGGATATTTTATTGTTATCGATATTATGTGTATATCGGAAACCAGAATAGTTATCGATAATTTGAAGCAAACTTGTTCTGCTTATGCTATAGGAGAACTTATATACAAAATCTGAAGTCTGTAGCTCTTTGAGTCTCTGAGATCCACGCGTTCATACAGACGGACAGACGGACAGACAGACGGACAGCCGGACATGGCTATATCGTCTCGGCTGTTGATGCTGATCAAGAATATATATACTTTATAGGGTCGGAGATGCTTCCTTCTGCCTGTTACATACTTTTGCACAAAACCATTATACCCTTATTTACCCATTTTATGGGTTAAGGGTATAAAAAGTTTCTCTAAAATCAGCATCACTGATCGCTGTAGAAGCGTTGCCATGTTGTTTGTTGCTATAGGTCTGTTCATGCTTATTTGTTCCTCAATTGCGTATTCGAGCATGCTTCTTGCTTTACTTAATTAACTCATTATTAAGCTGGCTTATTAAGGCATCAAGTGCGTTGAGCTTTGTGTATTGCTGTGAAACCACGTTAAGGGTTAAAGCCTGTAGTTTGCAGGTAGTAGGTAACCAAAGCCACTGCTTTGTATAGAGAAACTTGGGGAGGCGTGCACTTCTAGCTATGCTCTGATCTTAGCTCACCGGATGGGGTGTTGGTTCTTCCTCGGCTCTCTATACAACTACAATCTAAAATAAAGTTTAAGTGCACTAGCAGATATGCTACAGAAAAGGAAATACTAAAAATCTTGCCTAAAATTCCACACGAACTATTATCGGGGCCTCAGATCAGGTAACCTTTTTATTAGGGCACTAAAGATGTTGTTAGGTACCCTATTCTATACCCACCCTACCGTGGTAGCGCCTTCATTATATTTAGGGCCACCCCTTGACTAATTCTTATAAAGGATTAGTAAGCATCACTCACACGACTTCTCACATTGCAACGAACCACCATAACAATTACTCAATCATGATTAGATTCAGGTAACTATTTTAATATAATTTAAAAGTATTACATTCATTGTATAACGCTTCAGCGATTTTGACAACTTCATTTTTGAATTAACATGATCTCTTCAAAATGTATTTCATATTAAATATAATTGATTATTTAATATACTAAATTCTATAAAAATTACAAATTCTAAAGCTTCAGCAAAAATCTTTTAAACTCGCTTAACACATATATTTTCTTGCCATTTGCAAGTATTACTCACGGTTTTCGAAATACCATGTATTTCAAATTACGCAGCTGTTCATTACCTCACAGTATTCCATCGTTGCTTGTTCGGTGGGCCCATCGAAGATGCTGATGCTTTTGATGCTGTTTAAGTTGATAAAAGAATATTTAGGCACATGTATAAGCGAGAGCGCTATTGCTGATAGCTGCACATTAATACTCTAATCGGAAGAAATTATAAAATTAATTAGAATATATTTATTTGCAAGGTTAATTAAATGAAAAGAAATGCATTACGACTCAGCAACGAAACCAACGAAAATCCATGATCCAGCATGACTGCTGCTAGCTTGACCTGTCATGCTGGGTCTTTGACGTAACCTCAAACGTATATAACTTTCGTTACGTTACACTGCCATCAATAGTCTGCCAAGCGCAATATTTTATCTCATGTGAATTGACTGAGCTACTTCTTTATTTTGTTGCTCTCAGTCCGATTCCATATAAATTTGGGGCGTCACAGCAACACTGCTCTGAACCGAGACCTGGTTGATTATTCACCAGCTAACTCCAGTACTCTGAGTCGGAATGGGGTAGACGACTAAGGCGGGGACGAATTAGCGGGGGTTAGCGGCTAAATCACGATGGACGGTGCCGACCAGAATCGTCGCGCGCCGTCCAAACGCTATAGACGAAAATTTAACTTTCTTAGATTGGTGCACAATATTAGACATTCAGAAAAATATCACCTGTTTTCACTGTTAAAACACGCACAAACTGATCCGATGCGTCTTGCCTTTATATAAGCTGCAGCCAGGTGCACAAAAAAATTACAAACGTAGACGAACTTTCTAGCCTTTTATATAGAGCCACACAGGTCAAGTTGACCGCAGCGAATATAGTTTGCACTTTAAAATAACTCTTCGGCACAAATAGTGGCTTTAAGCACAATAACGTTCGTTCCCGTCCACAGCAATTTTAGAAGTGACTCGATGCAGATCAGAAAAAAGCGTACGTGCCAATTTTAATTCCAATAGATCAAAAGGGCAAACGACAATTGTCGCCTGGAATTAATGCAGCGGTAAAGTGGCGTGATCTTCACTCCTCCGTTTTGTGCTTTGTCCTCTTGATAACAACGACGAAAGCGCTTGCGAGCGGGACACAGTATCGTGGGTGTAAATGCATCAAAGATTACTGAGAGCAGTGAGAGGGAATTCGTCTCATTGGTAATCAAATGGTAGTTAGCTTAAGTAGCGCAAAGAGATTATTGCTCCCTTTAAATGCATTGACACAGCAAAGCATAATCAAAAATAGTTATGTTAAGTCTCTATGTTTATCGGTCCCCTACAAGCCATACGAACATATCTTTTATCTATGCGCGTGTATTTGTTTATGTTGGCAAACACACACACACACACACACACACACACACACACACACACACACACACACACACACTCACACACACACACACTAAAAACACATACTGCCTTGCCTGGCAGCAGCAAAAATGTCAAAGACCAGGCCAACACTTAAGGCAGACCCGCAGGCAGGACGCGGGTCCTTTTCCATTGCTTGCTGCGTTTTCTCTTCTTCAACGTTTGCTTTTCTTTTGGTGCAATGAGTGAAAATCAATAAATACAAAAAAACGACCAGAAGGAAGCACAGTAAAAAAAGAACGAAAAAGAAAACATCGAAGTTGTAGTTGAAGTTGATAAAAAAAAAAGGGGGAATAGGGAGAGTAACTAAAGCGAAACAAGCATCCGTCAGATATGCGCAGCGTGCGAAAACCTTTTAGTTATATTAATTTCAAATCCGCAACAGCAGCAAACACTTGCAAGCTACCCCCCAGTCCCCCTCAACCCATTTCAACAATAAAGCGCACCCTACATGCCACTTTTCACTACCCATTTTCTGTTTTTTTCTTATTTTTTTTAATGTATTTTGATAGCTTTAATACGCGAAACAGTCGTAAAAATTTCTTATGGGCTCTACTTGAATTGGCCTACATTCAGGTAAAATTGAAGGTTGCAGTTTGAAGGGTTGCTGAGTGGGTGTGGGGGAGGTTGAAGGTGGTCTAGCAATTTACAACAATTGCAGTGAGACCTTGGCCCTGACGATGCTGCTTGGCCCGAAATTGATCTTGTCGCATAATTCTCGCGGCAAATTGCAACAGCGATTTATCTTGTTGCCAATTAGTTGCCGCTGGCGTTTTTAATTAGAAAATGCGCGCAGACAAAAAGCCAATGGCAATGGATGTAGCCTTGGTCGGCAGAACACTTCAAGCCTGCCGCTTGCGGCACTCTCGTGTTTTTGTTTGTGTGTATGTGTGTGTGTGTCTGTGTGCGATTGTGGCAAGGTGTTAAAAGTAATTACATTAAAACTGCCACGAATTCAATTGCATTGACTGCATCATGGCGTTCTGTGTTCTGTGTGTGTGCGTGTTAGTGTTGAGTGCAAAGTGTAAGCTGGCAATAACAGCAACAACACAAACAGCTGCAACAACATCAACACAATAGTTCAAGCGCAAATTGCAAAAGGGCGCGAACATAAAAATGTGAAGCATACATTTTAGCGCAAGAGCCTTAATCAATGCCCAAAATAGCAAAAAGCGGTTCAAATAAAGTGAACGAATCGGTTGCAGGTTGCCAACTAACGGAGAGAAAAAAAAGGGGAAGCTTAAGTTGATGACGTCAAAGTTGTTGGTTGTGGCCAACATATCGTACGTAATTGTATTTATTTATGTTCTAACATACAGAACATTAAGTACAAAATTGTACAGTTGATAATAGCTTCAAGTCTTAAAAACTTAACTTAACTTAATGGAATATAGCTGTGTACATAAAATTAGAAAAAAAAACAAGTGATAACTGCCGTATTCTCTGATACCAGCATAAAAGCGGCTGGTTGCGGCATACAAAGACAGTTAGATGCACATCTTTGAAGGACATCGCCAGTTTATATATATATATATATATATATATATATATATATATATAGTTAGTTCTCTAGCTTTTCGGGTGTCATCGCATCGATCTCAGGGATATAGAAGCTAGTGTCTCCAGATTTCAAACACAAGCTGGCCTAAGCTATAAGCAGAACAACTTTGTTTCATAGCATTAATATTTATTTCGGTTTTCCATATTCACTTGATATCGAAAGCAATCAAATCTTGAACTTGGAAAACTTGAAACTTCTTTTAAAAACTGTTCACAAAGTAATAATGATCTCTAAATATTTGATCGAAATCGCTTTGAAAAACACCGGAGTTATTGCAGCTTGAAGCGTTGTCATAATTCAGTAGCGCAGCAACGACTCCTCGCGAAGTGTCGATAAGAAGCGCTATTCCGACTAGATCCTCTTCACGTGTCGCTGCCATACCTTGATGCATAACATAGGTAGTTACTTAATGGCTTGAGATTATGATGAATGTGAATAAATAAAAGCAGCTTTGGAGTTCGTTTTCTTGCTGATAAACAAATCTTGCGCATTGCAATATTTATTTTGATGATGTTATTTTTGTTTGTTTTTTTTTTTTATGTATAATTTTCATCGTGATTATGATATCTTTGTAGTAAGATTTTACTTATGAAAATTGTAAAATAAGTTAGCGACTCAACATAAAAATTCTTTTTAAAGGAACAACCAAAAGCAAAGTTGTTTCTTCTTCGTTTATTTTCCCATCTTTTTAACAATGCCAAGAAGCTCCTACGACTCCTAAGGTGTCCATTGGCCATTGAATTTCATTTAAATTTTAGTATAACATATTTGATTTGCTCAATCTTAATGAAGGTGCAAAGTTGGTGTATCGAAAAAACTATGATTTTGTGTTAAAGCTTGTATTTGTTTTGAAAAACTATGATCTCCTTTTTTCAAGCACAAAGCGCTCCAACTTAGCATTGAATACGTTAGTAAGACAAGCATAGTTTTGGGCCAGATGTATTTATGTTCCGCATGTATGTTACACACTTTTGCACTTCCTCGTATCAGCTGTAACGGTGAGGTAGGAGAGAAGAGGAAAGACGAAAACGCAATCACCGCAAAAATCCGCTAAATTAATTCAAATGTCTCAGGGTAAATTTTGAGTGGCATTGCGCTGCATTATTAAATGCCGCGCAATTCAATCAAATATCAACCCACAATCCACATCCAATAAACACATATATATAAGTATGCATGCATATGTATACATATCGCGCACACACACGCACAAACACCTCTCACTCTGTCACAACCCGAACCAGAACCAAAACCAATCACTTGACATTACAATTGAATGTGAACTCAAACCAAACAAACAATAACAACAACAATAGCTGCGCAATAAATTCATGTACAATTCAACAATTCAAATACACTTTAAAATGCTCTGCCAAAAAGGTTGGAGAAGGGTTTTATCAAGTTTAATTTATTTATAGATGTACAAGATTTAATCATCCAAAAAAAAACTTAATCGTTTTTTTTTGTATCCCATTAAGAGCTTGTTGTGTAAAGGGTATTTTCCAGTCGAATACTTTTTACAAAAGTACTTTGCCTTTTGTAATCACCGTTTTATTGCGTTCACTCAACTACAACACACCGTTGACTATCGAAAAGAAGAAAACAGATAAACATATACTTTATCGGAGTGTGGCTGAAATGAGATTCGTGTTATGTATAATTTCCATTAATATTGTGACAGATTTGCTCAAAGAGCAAATAAATTAATTTAGACAGCCCAGCGAATGCAATAGTATTAAAGAGTGTTGCTGAGGTTATTATCGATTAGTAAGTATTTGATAACAAAGATAAAAAACGTATAATAAAATAAAAAATAAATAAAATAAAACATATATTAATTCGTTTTTTTCCACAGAATCCATTAAAGAAAAACGCGACCCAGACTTTGAAGACTGAGTTTTGGGCAATAGAATATTGAAGCCTTTCTCCATCTAACAATTCAACAAAATTGAGCAATTTTATATATTAAAGTATACAATAAGTATACTTTTCCCCAAAGTCAACCGTTCGTGTGTAATTTAATTAATTAATAACTCATCCCACTTATCAAATCGATATACCGAATATCGATTTTTCTTCCGCTATATGTACCTGGATAAATAAAAAAATAATATTATGTTAATATTTAAAAGAGGTGGTCTAAAATTTGATTCAGTAATCGGAAATTTAAAAAAAAAGTCAAAAAATGTAATATATATATATACACAGTACGACCTCGGTTAACGCAACCTATTAAAATTTGGCCAGTTGCGAAAACTGAGGTGGTTGCGAAAACTGAGGTGAAATTTTCTGGTGGCCACGAGACCTTTTTAAATAAAAGATGCCTTCGCTTACCTTTAAAATTAAATTTTATCGAATAAGACTTTGTTTAAAGCAAGAATTTCATATTGTTTTAACTATTTTTTAAAAAATTGAGAAATTCGGGTCTGTACTTTTTTACAATTTCTTTAGAAATGGGAAAATTACGCTCTCTTTGTTTTAGAAACCACGCGTACAATGATTTCTCCATATTATCATTTTCGCAAGCATGTAAAAAAAAACAAAAAGAGAACGAAAGAAAAGTGGTAAAACCGAACTAAAACATACTTTTCCTTAGGAAGTTGCGTTAAATAAGGTAATTTTTTTTTAAAGTTGCGTTAACAGAGTCAACAATGTTAAGAATTCGGGTGTTGCAATAATCGAGGAGTTGCGTGTAACGAGGGTTGCGTTAACCGAGGTCGTACTGTATATGTATGTATGTATGTATATGTATCTTAACTAAGGTCTGTTATATGAGACAAGCTTTGAGATTTGCTTTGTGCTTTAATAATATAAAAAAAGGATAGAATGATTAAAATTAAATAAATGACAGATAAACCGTGCCCCTTTTTATGCTATGCACGCGTGTGATGGGGAGTGGTGGGAGTGGGTGTGTGTCACTAAAGACAAAAGGATGGATTATCAGGACAAAAACAATGAAAATTTGTAAAATCTTTGTTGTGTTATTTGTGTTTTATTTTTCTGTTTTCTTGTGTGTGTTTTCTTAGCATCATTTGTATGCAAATGAAGTGAAAATCTAATTATGGGAAAATATGCGCGAAATCTAATGACAAAACAAACAATCAGCGACTCTCGCTCTCAAACTGACTCTCTGTACTATGTGTCTGTGTGTCTGCAAATGAAAATGTTTGTATTATGTGTGAGTGATTACATTATGTACAAACACACAAGCAAAAACACACATACACACACACACACACACACACACACACACACTTATACATGCAGATAGCAATGGCAAAAGACGAAGACAATTTGTAATGCGCCAATAAGAATTTATATCACAAGCTTTTTCTTACAGGGCGTAAGGCGCACACGACATCATCGAGAACTCTTCTCTCTCTCTCCCCCCCCCCCACCCCCTCTCCACGCCAGCACCTAACCAAGACAAAAAAAAACACGAGGAGGACATCACGTAACGGCAGACAAGCAGTAAAAGCGTTGGGAGAAGCGGGGAAAACAGCTAGCTGTAAGTACGAAGTATGACAACGCGTTGTTTCGCGCTTCCTACACACCGCCCACTGATAAGCAGCACCAGCCTGCATAGAATCAAAACATAAACAAAAGCAACAATGCGCTGATTGCTAACGGCACAAACAACGTCAAGCAGCAGCAGCAGCAGGAGCAGCCGTTGTCGCACTCGAAGCAGCAGCAGTCCAGGCAGCTAGCACGTGGCCGCATCGTCAAGCGTTGTAATTCGTTGAAAAATTGCCGCCTGATGAATACAGCGACGTCGGCAGAGCAGCGATGATGATGTCGGTGCGAATCGTGCAATTAGAAGAGAGGTACGTATAAGAGTATAAGAGTTTATAGCGATAGCAACAACAGCCGGCTAAAATAGTGAGTAGGGAACAGAATGTGGTCATTGTGGCCAGCCAACTGGTAATGGTTGAGAGCTAACAAAAATAACATCTGTATGGAACACGAACTATGAAAGAGTAAGGCATTTGTTAATGCAATCGAACTTCCATTAAACGATCTCCGTGGAACGAAGTTTTTTATATTTCGAATTAATTTCCAGAACCTATTTAATATTACAAATTTTCTCTAAAACGAAGTTTTTTCTAGTCCCTTTGCATGTATTACTTATTATATAATCTATTATGTGGTAATATCTGTTATTTTATTTATAATGGCTTCTATTTAAAAATTCAAAAGGCTTTTGCTCGACTAGGAGACACACTTAGCTTTGGTATTTACGAGCATAGTAATTGTTTGTATGTTATATGCTTGACTTAACTTCAATATTCGATATCTACGGTGTTTTTCATCGATTTCGATATAATTTCCTATAGTTCGTGGGGCCAGTTCTTAATTTTTAAAATGTAAGATTTTATTGTTACTTGATTACATGTATAAACCGGAAATGGAAAGATTAATCAAAAGTAAAAAAAAAACATGTTTTGCTTACGGCAAAGGAGAGCTTATACTTCAAGTTCTAAGCATGGTATACGAGAGTCTCTGAGTCGGACATGGTTATATCGACACGGCTGTTGATGTTGATCAAAAATATATGCTTATGGGGATGTTTGCTTCTGCCTGTTAAATACATTTGCGCAAAACCATTATATAAATAAACGTTACTATTTGATTAGAAGCAAAAATTTCCCATTCTAATAAAATGTCCCAACATAAAGCGTCCGACTTATACAAGTACACCCAGTATTTTTCAAACTGCTTCGGCTTCAGTGTTAGTCAATGAACACGAGTAGCATTGCGAGCCAATTGCCGATTTCCGTTGTTGTTGGCAGTGCTGCTGCTGCTGCGCGACTGGCAACGTAGTGGTGTGTGTGTTTTAGGCAGAGCCGCGTTGCATATCCTTGGCGCTGCTATCAGCAAACAGTTCAGGCAGTGACACAACTCAGTTTCAATTCGGATGCAGATACAAACGGACGCGTGCGCTCGCTCCCCAATTGAAATATCAAGACAACCATCGATAAGCCGAACATTTTTTGAAGAGCGCGTAAACTTATTTCAGATTATCATAATAATATCAAATATTATATGAAATAACTAATATAAAACTCAAAAGTTATTGAAAAAATTTAACAAAAACAAAAAGAAATCGCAAGTTCAGATATATATAACATTTTTTTAAAGTTTGTTTTGTTTGTTTTGTGGTGATATCACTAAATTAAAAATTATAGAAAAGTATAAAAAAACGAGAATTTTGGTAAAAACAAAAACCAAAAAATGCAAATAGAAAAGAAAACATAGCAAGGAAGAAAAAAAATTGTGCGCCGGAAATGAAGGATGTCAGTTGTGTGCACATCGAAGAAAGCAACGGAAATTAAAATTTGCATGTGCAGCCGGCTGCAGCAGGACACCGAGAGGCAGAGCTAGTTGTTGCAAGAGCCGTTCAGTGTCAGAGTGAGGGAGTGGGAGTGGGGCAAGTGGGGCAAGTGTCGAGTGCTGTGCGGTGTGGGTCAACAATGTGGTAACAATGTGGCCAATACATGAACGTCGGCTGCTGCTGCTGGTGCCACTGCTGCTGTTGCTGTTGCCAAATCTCAATGAAGCCGGCAATCGAATTCAGCACTCAAAAACTCGGCTCCAAGCTGTTTACTGAATAAACTTGACAGTCTACCTAAAAAGCCAAAAACAAAATAGAGAAGAAGAAAGAGTAAAAGAGAAAATAGAGCAAGAGAGAAAAGGAGAGAGGCCAAGAGATCTGCTGTGCATTAGACTACAACGCCCAACGATATTGACAACGTCATCAACTGCTGCCAGTCTGTCTGCTTCATCAGCAGAGCTAAACGATTTCTATCTTCATTTTTTTCCTTGTGCTAAGGGTGGGACAAGGCGAAATACTCGTACTTACCCCAAACTTAAGCCCTTTGCATCACCTCTGCAGTAATGGCACTGCAAGGACAGACGTTCTGCTTCTCCGCAGCTGGATTTATCGCTTGCTCAGCAATCGTTCTGCTTTGCAGTTCCGGTAAGTGAAATAAGGTCTCACAAAGAGCTAAAATAAACCAAAATATCCTGTACGAAATATCAAATCGGCCCTACCAGGCTGATACCCTCTTAAAAGTCGGACAAGTTTGATAAATAAATCGAAAAATTAAATAGGGTATAAATTTTGGGGACACATTAAAGAAACACTTAACATTTATCTAGAATAACTGTATCAAATATTAATATTTTTCGAATCAGAAATAATATTTGGTAAATGTTGAATCCTAAATTGACTTTGCTTTCGTAAAAGTCAAGAACGATCCTTTTGTTCGCATAGAAAAAGAGATATTATCCTAGAGTATAATTGTAAAACACCTCCTTTTTAACTCTAATTGTAGGTCTGCAGGGTATTTAAAAATTATATAAAAACAAGTAAGAAGGCTCTAGTCGGGAGAGCCCGACTAGAAGATACCCTGAACCCAGTTGCAATATATATATTTAATTTATATAAGACTTTGGTATACTGGCTTAGCTTCCATTTATTAAGTTCAATATCTCCGGTGTTTCTCAACCGATTTGGACGAAATTTTCAGAAAAGTTCTATCATTATCCATTACTTCAACCCTCATTTTTAGATTTTCCAAATTGGATATTTTATTGTTATCGATATTATGTGTATATCGGAAACCAGAATAGTTATCGATAATTTGAAGCAAACTTGTTCTGCTCATGGTATAGGAGAACTTAAATACAAAATCAGAAGTCTCTAGCTCTTGTAGTCTCTGAGATCCACGCGTTCATACAGACGGACAGACGGACAGACAGACGGACATACGGACATGGCTATATCGTCTCGGCTGTTGATGCTGATCAAGAATATATACACTTTATAGGGTCGGAGATGCTTCCTTCTGCCTGTTACATACTTTTGCACAAAACCATTATACCCTTATTTACCCATTTTATGGGTTAAGGGTATAAAAATGGATTGAATACAATGTGAATTCAACTGAGCTGCAGCCGTGGCAAAACTTGCAGCTCCTCAAACTGTTTATTCATTTATATTTTCATTCATTCACTCACTCACTCACTCACTCGCTCAGTCATTCATTCAGTTGCTTGGTCAGTTATTCATGCGACCAAACAGCTGAAGTTGTTATTGTACTTTACTCCATTTGGTGTTTCTGTTTCTGTTATTGTTGACATTGCATCTAACAATGAAGACGTCATCGAGTCTAAAATGTTGTACGAGGCACGTTACACACACGCACACACACACAAAGGTCAGAGAAGAGGAAAACAAGGTCTTGCTGCAAGTTGTAACCAATTGCAATTGCAATTGCTGCAAGTGCAACACCAGTTGCAACGGATAACTTTAACTACAGCAAGTGTTGAGCTAATGCATTTTGTTGCATAATAACATAAATATTTTTTCTGAGCACTCTCTTTCTCTATCTCTTGTTGCCTCTTTTGCTTTAACAGCTCTTATAGCACAGTTGCATATAAAAGCAAATAAAAATATTCGCCCGTATTCCCGTTGTCGTCGTCGACGGGCGATTATTTCAGATAAAACGATCTTAAACTAAATATATGAATCGAGTTCTTAATGCTAAAAATACTTTCATAGAATTGAAAATATAAAAAAAAAATAATATATAAAGAATTATAAATTCCATAATTCTTACTAATTGTTTGCATTAAATTTAATACATTTTTACAATTTTTTTACTTCCAGGAATATAAGTTTTTAGAAACAGAACTCTTCTTATTTATATCCTTGATTTTAATTTTTAAAAAAATACTACTTAAACTTAAAACAAAAACAATTTAAACAAGTGTAACAATTAAAATAGCGGGAGCTGTAAAGTATTTGACCAAAAGTACTTACAAAATTAGATGCTAACTTTTTAACAGTTTGACCAAAAATCAGTAAACACTTGCAACAAAGTATTAAAACGCAAGAAGTGTGAAAGGTATCCAAAAAGAAAGCAGTGGCAAAGTTATATTTGAGCAAATAGTAAACTGAATTTTTCATAAAGCGCATTTTTTGCTCCTGGCTTTTATTTCGCATTTCTAGCAGTTGTTGTTTAATAAGTGCAGTTTTTCGCAACTCGGTCATCACTTGAAATTTTACCGTCTGCGTTTTGGTCACAATTTATTTGCTCTTCAACTAAGTGACTGGCCGAAGGAAGAGAAGGGGAGGCAAGGCTCGTCACACATCGATCGGAAATGAATTTGGGATCACATACTTCGTAGGTATTGATAAAAACAAAAAATTACTTTGTGTAAATGCAAAAAACAGAAACGGAAAAAAATTTGATACGCAATCAAAAATCCATACACACACTGCTAAATTGAATTTTCCAAACAATACCCTTGGAGTCAATGGAACTAAAGGAAATCGAAAATGATAACTTCGTATATTTTGACTTCGATGAAAAACTTGATATTTGCACTTGTTGTGGCTTCTGAGGTTCAAAACTGCGTCATAAGAAAGTTAACATTGTTTGAATATATTAAAACAAAAATTTTTAGTATTGCCATTAATCGAAATTATTTACTTTTCTTTAAATTTGTAATTTTGGGAACAGTGAACTATTATGCTTATAATCTCGCACATTAAACAAATCTTTTTCTTGTAGCGCTCAACTTTTTACATTAAGTATTGATATCACAGTAAAGCCTGGATAGCGTGAACAAAATATTTTAAAAATTTATAAAATAAACATATAACATATAATATAAATATTTGTTCACAGATACAAAGTTGTTTTTTATACATATTTATTTAAATTGACTTTATTTTTATTTTTTTAAGTGAATTTGAATAAAACCCGCAAATTAAATGATTAACTTAAGTATATAGGATTCATATATAAACATATCAATTTATTCACATAGTAAAAAAACTGGAATTGTGTGAACAAATTTCAAAATTTTGAATTTCTAATTTTTCACACTTTTCAGGTTTTACCATGTTAACAAATTTCTACAAGTATTATGTATTAAATCAGTTTGATTAACATAATCCTAGGAAAACTTTCAAGTCACAATATTTGATTTGTTTTTTAAAAACATGGTTAACTTTGTTATAATAGAAATAATACTTGTTTCTATGTTGCAAAATTACAATATCCTTTGCAGAAAAGACAATTGAAAAATTCTTCTTACTCGGAAATAAATTGTGGTGGACAAAAGTTTTTCCTCAAAAAGAAAATCGATCCAACTTTGTAATAAATAATCGTTAGGCCGGCCGCACACCGGAGCCAACAAAACGTCTTCAGAGGTTTTTTTTTATGTCGAACCGAACATGAATCCATTGCTTCTTATGGCCGGCCGCACACCAAGACCGACAAACAAAAACACATAATAATATTAGTTTTTTTGTCGGACCAACAAATACCAACAAAAAACGTTTTGCTGGCTCCGGTGTGCGGACCGCCTTAATGTTATTTAATAACTTGTAAAAGTCTTTTATAATTTTATCATGAAATTTGTAACGCATAGAAAAAAGCATCTTAGACCTTTAAAATTTTTAACTCTTGAAAGGCAAAATATTCATAACAAACGTCTAAGGTGTACATACGCTTCCTCCCTTTTTTACCTGTAAATATTAACCTTTTGTATATAGAAATAGACTAAAACCATTTTAAAAAATATATAATTTTATCATATATAAATTTATAAACATTCAGTATGGACATATATTTTAGGGAAGACAAAAATATTTCGTTAATATTATTTTTATTAAAACAATTTAATTTTATTAGTATAACAAACTTTGCAAAAATCAAGAGAACGAAATATGAAATATTTATGTAATTGGAATTTTTGAAATTTCAACGATCAAAATTTTAGAAAAATTTTTTTTTGCAACTATATTTATCTCGACTCTAATTATCAATGTCCTGTATGTCAATTTCATAGGTCATGCTGTGGCAACTTAATATATTATTTATGGGTTTAGGGTACATAAAAAACTAAAAAGCAGATGAGGGCGTTACAAACAAGCCAAACTGCACAGAGGACAATCAACTCGTCCTACCTAACTCTTTGACTATATTTCTGTCTGTGTGTTACATTTGCTGCTGGTGATGTTGCCGCTGCTGATGTGGCTGCCTGCTGTTGTGGTTTATGATACACCATTTAGCTCGAGGGTTGTTTTGACAAATTGTGCAAATTATTGTGTTAAATTTGCCCTTGAGGTGAAAAATCACTTTGACATGGCGCAATGCCAATGGATTATATATATTTTTTTTGTTTGTCTTTTTTTTGTTTTGTGACTTCCATTGTGTGCGAGTGTGTTTCGGTGTGGGAGTGTTTAGCTGATTGTGCTTTTGTCTGTCATGAAATGGGTGCCATGGGCAAAAAATCGACGAATGACAATCGACAAGTCAATAAATGAGAATGGCAATAAGCTTAAAGTCAGTTGTTATTGCTGCTCTAACTGTTGGCTTTGGCTTTAAAGGCCAATGCCACAAACAGAATGTTGCATGCACCGCCAATTGAGCCAGCCACTTTATCCGTATCAAGCAAGAACGTTTTTTACTCTCGATACCGAAGGTAAAGAGTATATTGGTTATGTGCAAAATTCGTCATAGTGTCTGTTCGTCTGTCTGTCCGTCCGCCTGTATGAAAGCAACTTTTTTCGACTCCCGTAATGTTAGAGACTTGAAACTTGCAATTATTTTTGCTATGACCGGGACAGATAAAGAGTCAAGATTGGGACTCTGCGCCTACTGAGGGCTGGGGAACCGATAAGTTTGATAACTGATAATCGATAAATCCACATATTTCCCACATCCTTACAGCTAGAGATACCAAATTTGGTAAGGAGATAGCTACGGGCGTCCCCCAAAAAACTTGGATGCCACGCTCACCATTACCGCTCTAACCTTCCCTACCGCCCCACCACCGCGTTAAAAACGGTTATGAGTGTATCTTTCACAGTTTTTGAGCTAGAGTCGCAAAATTCGGTGGGAAGATAGCTGGTGGCACCCCTGAACGATCTGCATCAACCATCCCGCCTGGATCCGTACATCTTTGAAATGTATTGAAATATAAAGGAACGAACAAAACGCTTTTATAAGAGTTGAAAATTGTCATTCAATTGAACGCATAAGTAATAATAAATATGTCATTGAGCTCGCTAATTTCAATTTGGTCATTTAAGTTAAGTTTATTGAGAATCATTGTTTTAGCTAATGCACATTTTTTCAATTGCTCATGATTGATGTGAAACAGGCACTATTAAAAGCCTTGCATTAGGTTCGGAATACCTAAGCTTCTTATTATTTCTGATAGAGTATGCGAAAAAGTTAGGCAAACAGACAATCTTTATCTTTATTCCCATTTTATACCAGTTACGCAGAGATTGATTTAATTTTTTATTATTTGTCTCAAATAATTGCTGGATATATTTTATACTTCTGAGTTCAACATTGCATCAAGTATGATTTATAAATTTATATTTATGTTTTAGTTTTGTTTTTGATACAAATATTTTATTATATAAATGTACCTGTCAAAGGACCATAAATTGTAATTGAGTTGTTTCTTGTTGTTGTTATTTTTTTCGCTAAGTGTAAGTGTAGAGAAACTTGTGGCAACTTTACGGATTCTATGAAGCCAGGAACTTTACAACGATTTCGTATGCAGTGTTGACGTGACTCGCATTAACATTGCACACGTGTGCCACGCCCATAAGGCGCTCACCCACCTTCCCAGCCCCTTTCTACCCCTCTCTCTCTGCTTTGGCAACTAATGCGCTCTGTTGCTTATTATCGAAATTGTATATGCCACAAAACTGCAACGCCAACTTCCTGACTTGCCTCAGCAGTCTTGTCTGCCCCTCCAAAGGCGCCTGACTTAAGAATATTTTTTATTTTTTTGGACAAATGGGCTTTTGAGGCAAAGTTTTTGTTGCAGCAACTTATTAAGATAGTTGGATAGTTGGTTAGTTGGCGCGTCTAGACGGTTTTTAGTCAAATTATGGTTTTCCAACGTTTTTGGGGCTTTTTCTACCCCATCAAATAACTATCCCTTCCACGTACATATTCCCCATCGTCTTGCTGCTGTATTAACTCTTACCTCTTTGTCGCTCACTAAGAAACTTAACATGAGCTTTTTGCTACCACAATTATTTGCATGTATATGTGTGTGCTTGTGTTTGTGTTTGCTGGCATGTCAAGAAATTGGCCATTAGAGAGTCGGTCTGCATGCGCCTGGGGCCATACAATTTGCCACTACGAATTGTGCTGCTAAAAAGTGTGGCACGCCTGTACTAGCAGTTCCACACGGTCGTGAAGGGAGGGAGATGAGAAAGTCTTGCTTGTTTTCGGTTTGTTTTTAATTCAATTTTTTTGCCATTTAGCTTCGCGACCTTTGCAAACCCACAAATATGGTCAGCTTTTAAATATTAAAACCAAAACTTTTCTACAGAAAAAAAAAAAAAGTTACATACGCAAATCCGTAAAAGCATGTTAAATATTATATTTGCTTTTTCAAATAAGCTTTACAGCCAGATTGCCCAACAACAACATCTTCAGCAACAACCGTTTCTGAGTCGTAAATCGATTGTCAAAAGCACTAAAATATCACCAAGTCAGCGTGCATTGAGCGAAGGAAAATATAGATACAATTTTGACATTTGAATTGTCTAGAGCATCCTTCAATTATTTGTGTATGAACTAATTCACTTAGTGGCTGAACCGTACTTTTTTTTTTTTTTTTTTAGAGAGTACATGCATAACCTCTTTATTGTGATTATTGATCAAGTTTTAAAATTCATGCTCGGAGCACACAGCATGTATTTTGTATTTGCATAAATCTCCTTAAGCGTCTGACTAGCGACAAAGCGAATGCATTCTGTTTGTGTTAGATCGCTCGCGATCAGAGCGTCAGCTTGTGCGTCAGCCATCGCAGCTTTGCAGGGCCAAAATGCGCTACCTTAGGTTTAGCTTAAAATTTCAAAAGAAGCAGCTGAACTTTCACAAAACAAGGGTACATTACAAAAAGTAACCTATTCTTACACATAAAATTCTTAAAAATACTAACTGACCAACAAAATAAGTGTTTTTTTTTATCAGTGTAAAAGCTCTTGTCACGTTTGTAACTATGAAATTTTTGATAAGACTTGTTAAGAGAGTGGTCAAAAAATTCGCAAAAAAAAGTTTGTATAAGGAAAGCAGTTTTCTGAAAATATGTTTTTTGAATAAAAACTTTGTTGCAAGAAAGGTTCTAAAAGATAATTTTGAATGTTTTATGAATAATGTTAAAGCTATATCCATCTGCCATATCAATATACTCAGCAACAAATTATGAGATTAAGTTATAAGAAGAGTATTCAATAAAAACAAACTTAATAAAATTAAAACTCGATCTCCAATTGGCAAATAGAAAATGTATAACAAAGGCAAAGACAGTTTGCATTTAAGGCCGCAAGTTAAGTTCAAAACAGACAGAGCGAGAAAAAGAAAGACTTAAAGAGAGACAGAGATAGCATATGCGTAGACTTTTGCTGTTAACTCACGGCGTGAATTGCACATAATTTTTGCTTATTTTCTCGAGAACAGTTCTGTTTTCGTCTCTTTTTTACTATCTATTTTCTTAAATTTTTTTGTTTCTTTTTTTTCTGTTTTGCTTTTTGCATTGTTGACCTATTTTTTAATTTACTTGCCAGCTCCGAGGCGAGAGATGAAATTGGAATTTTATTTGAAAAACAACAAAAGTATTTCTCACCCGTTTTTTTTTCTGGAGTGTTTTTTTTATACTCGATACCGAAGGTAAAGAGTATATTGGTTTTGTGCAATGTCCGTCATGGTGTCTGTCCGTCTGTCCGTCCGTATGTATGCAAGTTTTTTCCACACCCTTCAAGCTAGAGACTTGAAACCTTCCAATTATCTTTATCTATGGGATAGTAAATTAAAGTGTCAAGATGGGGGTTCTACGATAACTGGGGGGCTGGAAAATCGATAAATTCGATAACTCAAAAACGATAAATCCGCATATTTCTAACACCCTTACAGCTAGAACTACCAAATTTGGTAAGAAGATAGCTACTAGCAACCCCCACAAAACTGCATCAATAATTTTGGAGCCACGCCCCCCCATTCCGCCCCCAGACCCCCCGAATTTTAAAGTCAAATAAGCCTATATCTCCCACAGTTTTTGAGCTAGAGCCACCAAATTTGGTGCCAATTTAGCTGATGATGACCCCCCAAAAACTGCACCAAAAGTTTGGATGCCACGCCCACCAATACCGCCGTAGCCGCCCCAAGATGCCCCAACGCTTCGTAAAAAACGGGAATGCGTGTATCTTCCAGAGTAGTGGAGCTGGAGCCACCAAATTTGGTAGCAAGATAGCTGGTAACGACCCCAAAAGAACTGTATCAAAGTTTTGGAGCCACGCCCCCCATTCCGCCCCCAGACCCCCCGAATTTTAAAGTCAAATAAGCCTATATCTCCAACAGTTTTTGAGCTAGAGCCACCAAATTTGGTGCCAATTTAGCTGATGATGACCCCCCAAAAACTGCACCAAAAGTTTGGATGCCACGCCAACCAATACCGCCCTAGCCACCCCCATCTGCCCCAACGCTTCGTCAAAAACGGGAATGCGTGTATCTTCCAGAGTAGTGGAGCTAGAGCCACCAAATTTGGTAGGAAGATAGCTGGCAACGACCCCCAACAATCTGCATCAAAGTTTTGGAGCCTAGCCCATCCATTCCGCCCCCCTTTCCCCACCTTATACAAACTTTGAGCTAGAGTCACCAAATTTGGTATGAAGGTAGCATTTGACATTCCACAAGGATCTGCAGAAAAAATTTGGATGCCACGCCCAAACATACCGCCCCCAGCCCCCATTTCCCCACTTTATACAAACTTTGAGCTAGAGTCACCAAATTGGGTATGAAGATAGCAATTGACATTCCACAAAGATCTGCATCAAAAATTTGGATGCAATTCCACCCATACCGCCCCCAGCCCCCCTTTCCCCACTTTATACAAACTTCGAGCTAGAGTCACCAAATTTGGTATGAAGATAGCAATTGACATCCCACATGGATGGGCATCAAAATTTTTAATACTGGTATCGAGTATACCGCAGTCGGTTGCGTCCGACTGCAACGTTTCCACTTGTTTTTTTTTGTAAATTGCTGCCACACACACAAAAATACCAACAAAAATAACAGTACAAAATATCAACAACATCAAATACTTTTGACGCCGTTGCCAACAATTTTGGGTTTACTTTTTATTTTTCTTTGTTTGAATTCTTTTTTACTTTGCACCCCATAAGAAAAATACACAAAACAGCAGAAAGTTGAAACAAAACTGAAAAAAATAAAAAATAAAATTGGGGGGACTAAAAAAAAGTTTGGAGAAACATTTACAGAAATCGTTTTATTGCTCGACAATTGTTGCTGCTTTTATAGTTGTCGGTAATTAAGCCAACCAAGAAAATTATTTCAAACTCAAAATGTTCTTGAAACGAAAAGATATTCCTAAAATATATTAAAATCGTGTCTGGATAAACTAGACTAGTTTATTCATATTATTTTGACAACATTAAGATTATTAGAGTTAAACACGTTATGTAAGAAAAATTAAAAATTATTCTCTAAAGTTCTTGCCTTCTTCTGTATGTGATAAGTAAAGCGTATGTTTCATTCATTTACGTCCGTATATTAAGATTATCACTCGTTGACATCAGCTTAAAAATAAGCTCGAAAAAATAACCTTAACAAAATAAAACATGCTCGTACCGACTGAGAGGGGCACAATAACTCGTATCCTGTACAAAACTAAAGTACTCATCAAATATTTGGACGTTTCGGCTTTTAATCGCGATGCCATTTCCTAAAATTTTCTACACTCAGAATTTATTCTGCATCGGAAGTTTCTGATTAGTAATTTTCAAAGTCAAAGCCAACATTGTCGAATGCTTACTTAATAGTCTTGTCAGCACTGATACAAGCTCTAAGAAACACAAACTTTAAAATGTTGGTGTATTTAACTTAAAAAGAAAAAAAAAAACAGGCAATGCATTCAATTGGCCAACTTCATTAACACAAATTAACCCAGTGGCAAAGTTTAAGCAGCAAGGAGCCAACAACAGCAAAAAGTCTGCCAAAGTGCCAAAGCAGGCGCCCTATAAAACGCCAAAGTAAAACCGAAACCAAAACCCATTGGGAAGCTATTGTTGGGATAAGCATGTGTGTGTGTGTGTGTGTGTGATGGAGGGGGATACCAAAGTTATGCCCGTCAATCTTCGCGACGAGGCGACAGATTGATATACTGTGAAACGCCGCCGCCTACGACGTCGAAGTCGATGGATCCTTGAGATACCCAGATACTGCTTTGATACTCAGATACTAATCAGCGTTCGTTGAGCGCTTAACAGGAAGTCATAAATTTTCGCCAGGACATGCCAGCAGCGTTTGTGTGTGAATGTGTGTGTGTGTGTGTGTGTGTGTGTGTGTGTGTGTGTGTGTGTGTGTGTGTGTGTGTGCGTGTGAGTGCGTCGTGCCCTTGTCTAGAAATTTTAATTAAAAGCGATGACATAGCGAGTAATTTGATATCAGAATGTCGCCTATTAATTTAAAGGACATTTCCTTTATTGATTCTTTGTCAATATTATATTGAGCCCATAATTTACACATAAAAGGGCTGACTACATACACATTCACACACACACACGCACATACATATCTAAGTGATGTTTATGTGCGTGTCTTTGCGGCTTGTCCAGTGTCTTTGAATTTGGATTTGACTTTGGCTTTCGGTCGCCTTTGTTTGACTCTATTCTTGTGTGTGTGTTCGTGTTTGTGGGTGTGTGCGTGTGGTTGGTTATACGTGTGTTGCATTCATTTCAAGTAAAACTGAACAAGAGCGGATTTGATTGGTACTAGCTGGACAAGTAATATTACAGAAAATATTTTTCAGTTTTTGGATAACAAGTTTTATGTTAATGTGATTATATCACATTCCATACGATCATATATATCACACATACGATCTAATCTTCCACTTTCAGCATCAGAGCCGAAATTTCAAAAAATTATTACTCAGTGTCTTATGAATTCTCATATAGTTGCTTCAGCATAAGTGTTTAATTAATCAGATGGTTTACAAAGAAACTGCACGCAAAAGAATTACAATTATTACTAACTACTATTACGTAAGACGGAAGGAAGTTCGTTATATGGAAGTTCGACTTTACTTCATTGTTATAAATTTGTTTTTGCCAGCTGTTTGTTTGATGGTGTGTGTGTGTGTGTGTGTGTGTGTGTGTGTGTGTGTGTGTGTGTGTGTGTGTGTGTGTGTGTGTGTGTGTGTGTGTGTGTGTGTGTGTGTGTCACTTAAAAATTGATTTATTCTAATCGAAACTGGCCTTCTGCACAAAAGCATTCAAATACTTTTCTGATGATTTTACAAAATAGTTTTCAAGCCACAAAATGCTTTAAATTCAAATTTGCATCTATTTTGCAAAATTTATTTTTCATTTCTTAATTTTTCGCTTTGGGCCATTATTCCGCTTAAGTTCGCACCTGGCGTGAAATAAGTTACTAGGGCGTGTTGTCTTTTGAAGCGCAAAGCCATTATAAGCACTCACACACAACCACACACACTCGCTCTATACAAATGCAATGTGTGTGTATGTTTGTACGTGCGTGCGTGCGTTTCTTTTGTTCTTGTTGTCTTTTCACAGCCACTTTCCATGTAGGAAAAACAACAATAACAAAATCAACCGCAAACCGTCAAGAAGCACATTACGACTCTTGATCCCATTGCCTTAGCCTTTATCGCCTTTCTGTTTCTCTTTCCCTCAATCGATGTCTTTATTTTGATTTTGATTTAACGTTCTTAATTACAACAACAACAACAACAGAGAAAACAAAAACAAATCTGAATTTATTTAGTCATCGCTATGCTCTTGTTATCGATAAGTTCTTAATGCGTGTGGGTACAGAGGTTGGGATACGATTCGGGCAACGGCAAACGAGGCACAGAAGAACAATGGGCTGACATTTTCAATAGACAGAAACCGTAAGCTTTTGTTTATTGGCCACCAATCATATGTTTTAATTACGTTTTGTGCCTTGCTCGACTTTTGAGGGTTGGAGTCACAAAACTAATATCGAATAATCAGAAAATCTGCGATACGCAAAACAAAAGTTGATGCAAAATGCGACGGCAAAAAAATTTGATAAGAAAGTGAACAAATCATAATTTGTCCCAATATCCAAAAGAAACAACATAAGAAGAAAAACCTGTTAATTGAAGTCATATTTAGCATAAATTAAGCTTGACTAGAGCTCACAAACAAACCAGTACAAAGTAAAATTAATCAAACGCAAAATTGTTGTCGCTTTGAAACGAATTGCAAACTTTGGCTTTTTGCAATCGAACTGTTTCTCATTGAACAGCAAAAATGTGCAAATTAAGATACAAGCATAAAACAAGCCGATAACAGTTCAAACTTGAAAGAAAAATACCCTCTCAATGAATGCCATTTGAATAGATAATAAAATTCTGGCAAATCTCTCTTCATAAAGAATCAAACAAAGTGGCGACACTCGGTCCGACCATCATATATAAAATTTTCTTCTTTAGAATAAGGAGAAGAAGGAGCAGGAGAAAAAAATACAACTAGAGAAGAAAAAAAAACCCTCGCAATGTGGCCCCAAAAACTGTTATAACAATAAATTAAGTTGCTGTTGCAGCATAAAACCAAATTGCCAAATGACTCAAGGCCCAAAGGGAAAAGGGAGCGGTGGTGGGGTGGAACGATATCTTGGTTTTGGAAAATGTGCAATCTGTTGACGAATCATCAGAGATGAGACGATTCGAATTGAGATTCAGTAGGAACTACACTTTGCAGGCAATACAATACTGGTGCCAGCAGGGGTCGAATTTTTATGGGCTGGTGGTTAGAAAGCGACCCTGCAAAATGCCGTAAAACATTTTCAAATGTTTTTTATTGAGGGCTTGTGCCATTTTTCGGTCTGACTTCGTTCCGAGGCCAATTTGATAGCATACTTTACAGCGCTAAGCAGGCTACAACAACAAAGGCAACAACAACAAAAAAACGAAGCAAGAACTAGTTGTAGCTGGAGAAGGATAAAAAAAATTAAAATAAGAAGCCAGAGGAAAAGCCAATGCTAGAGGAAGAAGGCTACAGCAACAACTACTACAACAACAACTATGCCACAAAATACGCGACAAACAAACACAAAATGAAGTGACGGCAACTCGCGACTTGCGAATGAATCCAGCCAAACGGACGTTCATTGTTATTTTAAGAAAAGCAACACGACAAACTGCCTACGAAAATCCCCTCACCCCTTCACCCAATCCCCGACTCCAACTCCCCAACAACTCAAGCAATCTTACTATCTAACAGTCACAACACAACATTGATACCCTAACAACGAGAGAGATGCAGAAGCGGCAATAAGGTAAAGACTTATAGCTTCTTTTCGGGTTTGATTTGATTTGGATTGGAAAATATTAATAATGTATTAAATAAATTTATTTGCTTATCTTTCACTAAACCACTGTTATGCTCTGCCAACTGTTGAATAGTTTGAAATGTGAACAAAACTTATGCAAATAGGTTCAAATGCTTCCTTCACAATCTATATGAGAATTCGTAAAAAACGATCTACCAAAATGCAGCACCATAGCGGTGCAGTTGCAAAATGGTGGATCAGGTTATATGTTGGGAACTGTAGGAGTTTCACAACATAGTTTCAAACTTTATTACTGACTGGTCATTTGTCTGGGAATAGTCAATATGGCCCACTAAGCAGGGGATATATGAAAAGAAGACATAGCGCATAACGCTGGTAGCTGCAGCAGGAAAAAGAAACGAATCCAACGACTCCCTTTCTCAACTTCCGCTTTTGCTTGCAGCAATGTCTTTTGGCATTATTGCCCCCCCCCCCCCCCCCACAAACCCATTGAATGTCAACCTCTTTCCCTCTCCCTCTCTCTCTCTTTCCCTCTCTCTCTCTCTCTCTCTCTCTCTCTCCTACTGTAGCATACAAACAGTGTGCTACCCGCTGCGGCACGACGCATATAGCATAAATTTTGAATACGCTCAAAAAAAGAAAAAAAAAAAACAAACAAAGACGTGGATTGGGTTGAGTTTTTGGTCCGAAAGAAAAATAGCGAAAATTGTCTGTCGCTTGATAAAGCGGAAGCAGAACTTGCCCATAAACGAAATGTGGCAACTGAGTGCAAACTTTATTGGCGCCCGACGGACTGGCGACGCCATCGCCGATGCTGACGTCGATGCCAGGCATTTGGCAACAACAACATTTGCCAGGAGTCGCAGTCATAGTCATAGCCATAGCCAGGATAACATACATACATATGTATATGCTGGAACCGCTTCTTGACTCATGCGATACGCAACGCATTTTGGGGCATAGGATGCCCCATCCAGACATTCGCTGGCGTCGGCGTCTTGATGGCTGGCAGCGTGAAGCGATGAGTGAAGCAGCGCTTTGTTTGTTTTGTCTGCCTCATTGCTCACTCAGTCTGCCATTCAGTCTGACTGCCCATCTCTCTGTCTGTCTGACTGTGTGTGCTGTGCTTTATAAGGGAAATCTTACATTAGTTGATTTTATGCGCTGTTTACATTGGCAGCCAATTATGCGCTTTGAAAAGCCAAAAGATTTGGCTGCCGAATGTGTTCCATTTCCAAAAGTCTCGGCACTCGGTCGAATTCAAATCGGGGTCTACGGCGTCGCAGCTGCCTTAGTCCTGCCTAGTTCCTGTTTCCGGGTGTCATTGCCACGCTTAACATATCGAAACCCATCCACACCCGTCCTCTGAGAAAAGCAGCATGTGTAAAATGAGACTTTGCTAGACAAATTTCCACAGTTATCAGTTAGTTCACACTAGGGAGAGAAGAGAGAATGAAAGTGGTTTTCGTTGGCTACTATTTATGTGCGTTTTCATATGTATGCGTGTGTGTATACAGCTGCGGAAAAAATAATAGAGTCACCAAGCTACTTTTTTTATTGTCCAAAAAAACAAACATCAAGTTTAGCGATTTCTTCAAGTGAGTATATTTTTGTTATGCTTAGAGTTTTCCCTGAACGCAGAGCTTAAGTTTTTATTGATACAATAATTGAAAAAATTCTTTTATTTTTGAGTTTTGGAAAAAGAGGTAAAATCTTGCGGAACAATTAATCACTAATATATTATATTATATTTTCATTATATTTGACAAATTATTAACATTATTTCAATCAATGTGGAGTAAATGCCAACATTTAATGGTAATTGGTCGTATAATGCACTAAAACATTGAAAATGTGCGAAATTGTTAAAAAAAAAAAAATTATATATTGCTTTACATCTCACAGACAAGTTTATCGATTGGTTCGATTAAAAAATAAAACAAAACAGAAAAATATGAGTAGAGGGCAAATACCAGTGATTTATAATGTGTTTTGAAGTAGTTTCTTGACAAAAAGTTGATTTGCTACAGCAGTTGAGGTCCTTTAAGGACTGCCACAAAGCAACGATATGTCATACATATTAGTGCAATAGCACAAAACGTTGCTTTTATCTCACAGAGCATAATTTAAAACCCAGAAGCTATTGGACATTCCAATTTTAAAGTTTACACTGGTCATGGTAACATATTTTATGGTATATGGTATACGATTAATTCCGGTATGATTTGTCATTTTCAACAATCATACCGACCTTAATGGTTATGAAAAAAAAAAATAGTCACTTGAAGAAATTGCAAAACTTGATGTTTTTTTTTTTTTTTGGTTTGTAAAAATAGAGTTGCTTGGTGATACTATTATTTTTCCGCAGCTGTATGCATATGGCATTGGCTTAAAGTCTTGGCACATTAATACATACTTCATTCTGTTATTGTCTCTCTTTTTCAACTGAAACGGTTTTTTTATTTTATCATACAATATTCTTTTTTTTTTCTTTCCATTTCATATTTGCCTTGCGCATTTTCGCAGAGGTCTTGTCTAGCTGGGAGGAGTGGTGGACATACGATGGCATATCCGGTAAGTTCTAGCTTTATTTAAACCCAAACCAAAATAGAAACCAAAAAAAAGCACGACAAAATGCGCTTGCAAATACATTTTAAAGAGTCAAAAAGTTTAAGTTTTAAATGAAATGTACGGGTACTTTAAACATACTTTTATTATTCGTTGAGAATAAAACAATTGTCTTTTTATAGCAAATAAACCTTAAAAGAAAAGTTTTGATTATGTATAAACGATTCTAACCAACTATTTTATTTTAAGGGTCATTTATACATTACCAGTTAACGCTTCTCTTGCTCAGCACTCCTTTTTCTTGTTAATCAGTTATATTATTTATTTTATTGTAAAATGTATAATGTTTAATGTTACGATTAATTAATATGTAAATATAATACATCTATAAGTAATAAGGCAAAAAAAAAAATTAAGCAAAGAAAAGTATAAAACAGGTAGAAGATAAATAGATAGATGTATAGAAGGAGATTGACTATGAGATAGAGATTGTGATATAGATAAAGAGAAATAGATTGGTATAGAGATTGAGACTGAGATAGATTTTGATTTTGATTGAAATATAGATAGATATATTTGCAGAAGATGCGATATAGATAGGGATAGAAAAAGAGATAGAGATAAAAGTATAGAAAGATGTACAGATACAGATAGAGACTCTTTTGAATCAATTTAAACTGAAGGAAAAAAAGTATATATTATTATGCAGAAACATTTTTGTTAATCATTCGAAATGCAACGCGCCACTCATAAGTGTGTTTAAGGTATGTGTGTGTGAAGGTGTGGGTATAGGAGTGTGTGTAGGATTGTGTGCCTTTGAACCTGGTAAGTGCCCCAGGCACTGGAGAGGCGTTCTTTTTGTAATTATACCGCACTGTTGCAGGCTGCAACTGAATGCAGTTTTATTTATGCACCACAGCAGCAACAATAACAATAACAACAGCAAAACACAAAAACCAAAGGCACGCGACATTCATAGCAAATTAACAAAACAGGCAACAAAACGAATGAATAAGTAAATGAATGCAAACACAAAATGAACATCAGCATCAGAAGTAGCAGCAGCAAGAGTGGCAGCTTCGCAGGCCACAAAACGTTGCACTGACATGTAGCGCATTTTAAGCTTTGGCATTTATTGCCTTCAGTAGTGTGTGCATGAAATGTTTGTATATGTGAGTACATGTAGTATGAATGTCGCGTGGCATCAAAATAAATATACACACCCACAAACACACTCTTATTGAGTTAAGGCACATTGATTGTTACTTAACGCTTGCCAGTGCCACTTATGAGAATCAAGGCTGGGCAAACACCATATCAAATCTAGAAATTTACACTGAACCAAATACCTAAGGTTGCCTGCTTAAATAAAATCCAAATTGGTTTCAGTTTACGGTCTTAAGCTCACAGTTGACCTTGTGTGATTAATTGATAACACTAAGCCACAACACAATGTACAAACAATTACCATTATTTTTTTCCTAACGTTTAACGTATTGGAAAAATATGATGAAATTCGAAACTCGACTTTGAACTTCGAGTTTGATGGCCCCAAAAGTCGTCTTAAGGCATTTGTTGCATAAAATGCAGAAGTTTTATTATGTTTCTGATATTTTTTTGCATATGTTTATACTATATTTAAGTATTCAGTGCATATAGTTAGTGCATCTTTGGCTCAATTAATCTTAATTTAAACCCACTTGTGCTTGGGACCTGTGAAAATCTTGGCACATCTATATAAATGGATGCAAATTTGGGCTTCTTGCTATCTCCTTGAAAATCTCAAAAAAGTGTGCTGATACCAGTAACAATTTGCAGAGCATTACAGAGAACGAAAATGTTGCAGATTTGTTTTTTGATTTGTCAGCAATGCAGCATGAAAGCATGAAAAGAAATATTTAATTTTGCCATACGGCTGCTGCGCAAACACCACCCATCCCGGATCCCTTCCCGTCCCCACACTATAAATATTTCCACCTACCTATCCCTTTCACAAGGGTTAGGCGTTTGTTTTGAAAAGTTTCGACAGTTTCTGTCTGTCACATCAAATAGTACACACACACACAATGGCAAAACAACATTCGCAACTATCGCTTACCCAGGTAGGGAAAAAAGTCGGTCCCAGCATGAGGTGGGGCGTGTCTACTCCCTTTTGGATAATTTAATTGATATTGAAACTGACAGACAGCAGCAGCACAAGAAAACAGCTCGGCGACAAGAGACGAAGCTTATGAAATTTCATTTGGTATTTGAACTGTCGAATCGCTGTTGACATTCGATAGACTAGGACATTTTTTTTCATTTGCCAGGCGGCAACTGATTGGACCGGACAACCGATTGACAGTCAGTCGTCAGTCAATCAGCTATTATTCACTATACGTTAGGTCAAATTTTAGTGAATACCCTGTAGCTTTAAATGTATGCAAAAAACAAACGATTATCTTTAAAACCCAACCTTCAGCTCGAACTAATTTAAGATCAAATTGACATAAAGTGCGGCAAAAAGAAAAATCTAATAAAAATACACCAAAAATATTTCAAAATAGGTTTTCAAGTAGATCCCTGACAGGATGTACTAGAATACTTAATTGCAAGGCCTTGGTAGTATCCAGGTTGATCACTATATTACAAATCATTTTATTTTCAAAAAAACATATTTTGCTTATATAAAAAGATCTTAGGGTATTACATAGCATTAAGTTTTTATTATAAATCCTAATGGAGATTATGTAATTTCTTCTGAAATTTACCCCAAGTCTATTAATAAGCATTAAATTGAAATTGATTTAAATTTTTTACACGTTTAACTCAGTAAAAAATATATATGCACAACAGTATATATGCAAAACATAGAAGATACAATGAATTCAAATTATAGATGTTTATTAAATCCCGGACTGCAAAATATTATTATTATACCTTTTTAAATAAATATTGTGCATTTTATTGTCTGCTGCCTGTATTTTGTGCAGGTCCAAGTTTCTGGGGCCTCATCAATCCACAGTGGAACATGTGCAACAAAGGACGCCGCCAGTCGCCGATAGATGTGGTGCCTGATAAGCTGCTCTTCGATCCGTACCTGCGACCGTTGCACATTGATAAGCACAAGGTGAATTCAACGTTCTCTTCATTTCTTTCTCTCTCTCTCTCTCTCTCTCTCTCTCTCTCTCTCTCTCTCTCTCTCGTGTTTCTGTTCGTCTGTATGACCTATGACTAAGCCAAGTGTGTTCGTCAACAGGTTTCCGGCACGCTACACAACACAGGTCAATCACTCGTCTTTCGTGTCGACAAGGACACAAAGCAGCACGTGAACATATCCGGCGGCCCCTTGGCCTATCGCTACCAGTTCGAGGAGATTTACATTCACTACGGCACCGAGAATGTTCGTGGCTCCGAGCACTTTATACAGGGCTATAGTTTTCCCGGCGAGGTGAGTTAATCCTAATTGTGCCACAAGGAGGGAATAGAAAATTAATATTAATTTTGTTATATACTATTTATCTCTCTCTCTCTTTTCTCCCTCTCTCTCTCTCTCTCTCTCTCTCTCTCTCTCTCTCTCTCTCTCTCTCTCTCTCTCTCTCACACACACACACAAATCCAGATACAAATCTACGGTTTTAACAAGGAGCTGTATCACAACATGTCAGAGGCGCAACATAAATCTCAGGGCATTGTGGGTCTCTCGTTAATGGTGCAAATTGGCGAGACGCCAAATCCCGAACTGCGTATCATAACAAGCACATTTAACAAGGTTCTCTACAGAGGTAAGCTATCAATTTTAAAGCCACGTTCACCCAATCCGCCCCCAGCGCCGGTAGTGGTGGTCGTGGTGGATTGACGCAGATCTTTGGGGAAAGCTCCCAACTTTCTTTCCACAAAAATTTGGTGAAACTAGCTGTTAAAATCTAAAAAATATGTGAGTCTTATCGCTTATCATTTTGAGGTGTAAGCGATTTCCAAGCCCCTCAGTTTGCGTATCGCCCTATACTAAACCTTTGTCTGACGCAGACATGAACCAAGATATTTTCAAAGTTTAGAGTTTCTAGCTTAAAGAGTGTGGAACAACTGCGCGTTCATATAGACGGACTGACAGGAACAGTTTAATTATACGGTGCAAGACATAGACAATAGCATTTCTGCATCATTATTTATTTATTTATTATTAAAGTAAGATAGAGTTCAAATTGATACTAACTTATGACTAAAGCGCTGGCTGTTAAAGCCTTCGGCTTGCAAGTATAAAATAAAGGTACTGGTAGTTAAATTAACATATATGTTATATGTGATATACATAAATGTATTAATATATTAACATACACATATACATTGACATTTGATTATCTTTTATATGTGTTTGTTGCTTCCAAGATTTTAATTGTTTTGGAGAGCTGTTTTCTTTGTTTGGGTTTGAAAGTTTCGATGTGGGGCACATGTTTTGGAAAATTTTGTTTTTAAGCTGGAAAGTTGCTGGGCAGTTGTTAACGATATGTTTAATGTGGAGGTCTATTGTTGAATGACAACTTGGGCATGGTAGGATGTTGGCACGGTTGTTAAAGTGTTGTGTAAATCTTGTGTCTCCTAGTCTGAGTCTTAGTATTTTTGCTTGGTCGCTAGGTGTGAAACTTTTTTGTTGCTTATACTTTTAGGTAAGGGGTTGTGTGTGTTACTTTTGTGTTTAATTGTTGGTACCATCTGTTGCAGAGTTCTATGTTGTGTTTTTGTTTTTGAGCTGGTCTGTTCGTGAGTCTGTAGTGTTAAAGTTAGGAGTGTAATTTTAGGGCATGTTGTGGATTTGGCTATAGTGTCGGCACGCTCGTTTCTCTCAATGCCACAGTGGCTATGTATTCAGTGGAGTTTTATTTTGGGTGCAGTTTTGGTAAGGAGGGTGCTAACAGTTATAGGATATAAGTTACTATTTGCTTTATTTATTTATTAGTACTAGCTTAAAGCTAAAACTTGGGGGCTAGTAGTGGGTTAACATGGATGCCGTAACCTTCCGCTGTAGTGAAGTAAATACATATGTATGCATTATTTACATGTGTGTCTTTAAATATGTATTTTGTTAGATACATTTAAAGTTCATTAGATCTGTGGTATTGATGTGGAAAATACATGTAGTTTTTATGCTGTTGCTTTAATAATTTGTGGTAAAGATTGGTTTTAATCTTTTATAAGTTTAATGCTGTCCAATGATGATTTCATTAAGATGCCTGTTGAGTTTTTGTTTTGTAGAAATTTGGTTCGGGCTGTTGTTAAGGATGGGCATTAAGTTAGGATGTGTTTGAGGTTAGTTGTGGAATTGTTTGGACAAAGAGGGAAGTGATTGGTTATGTTTTTGTCTATGAGGTGATGGTTTGTGACTTTTGTGTGTCCAAATCGTAGTTTCATTTGGTCGGGTCTGGATATTTTGATCTGTTTAATGGTTTTAAGAACTTTTAGGCCCTCTGTGCTGTCTTTACGTGCCATAACAAGGTATTTGAGTCCAATGGTTGATGATTTCAGGTGTTTTATTTTTTCGATAGTGTATAGTGTAGCTCGTTCATCGTGATCGGGTGCTTTTGCACCGGGAGCGATGTAGACGCTGCAATATAGTTACTAAGTACTAGTTTTATTTGTTGTGGCTGTGTTTGAATTAGTTTTATTGCATGAAGAATGGCTATGGTCACGGCTGATAGGATTTATGAGAAGTAAGTTAGAATGCATATTTTTAGTGGGAAGGGAAAAAGTAGCTGGGTTGTTTCAAACTGAACCACCTCTTGAAATGTGTGATTATTTTATTTGTCCTTGAGTTGATGTTGTTGATGAGAAAAAAGGGAAATAACTATTTGGTTGTTTTGCTTGGAAGTGGGAGTTGGGGAATGTTATGTACTTTGCAAGATACTTTCACTGGTGCCGATGTTAGTTTGTTTCTTTTTTTGCCGCCGTTCTGTTTGGTGTATTTGTGAAGTGGTGAGTTTGAACTGTGTAGTGTAGAGTAGTGTTTTGTAGGCTTTGGTTGCAATGAGGTCTTTTTTTTTGTTCCATTGATTCAAAAGGCAAGTTGGGGATAGGGGTTGAGCGTAGTGCTCAAATTGATATGCGAATTGCTTCGTTAAATGAAGAATTGTGTTTATTGAAGTTTGATTTTGGGGCGTGGCCGTAGATAAAAAGTACGAAATCTATTTTTGTACGTTTATGCGTGTGTGTGTGTGTGTATGTGTGTGTGTGTCTGTGTGTGTGTTGCAATTAAGTTAAGGGCTTGCTACGCACTTTATGACATTCAGCTTGTTATTTAAGCCTGGTTGCACTTTTTTTCTGTGTAAGTCCCATCAGTATTTATTGCTTATTGTTAATGCTACGATTTTTAGGCAGGGGACTAGGGGAATAGTTGTATTGTTGCATGATATGTCGCAGGTGCAGTTCTGCTTTGAGCAAAGTTGGAGGGGTTTGCGTTTTCTAGGGAAAGTGAAGCTCCTGAATATGAGCACCATTCATGAATGTTAGAGAAGAGAGTGTCTATGATGTAGATTTGGTATTTTTTGTCTACTGATGGGAATTATTAGGAAAGTTGATCCTTGGCGAATGCCGTTGTAGAGCAACTAATTATATTTTTGATTTTTTTGTTTTAATTTTCCCGTTTTCAACGGCAACAATGGTTATCATATGGTCTGCAAGGAGCAGACCGCCGTAAACCGATTTGCCGTACTTAAAACCTGATTGGGATGGATAAAGTAATTTTTGGTGTCAAACCGTCAAAGACGTTTGGCTATTATTTTTTTCTAGTGTTTTGGCTAGGCAGCTGTTAAGGGGTATTGGTCTACAGTTGGTTATTGGTGTTTTGTTTGAATTGGGTTTTAGTTTAGGGAGATTGTAAGATTGCGGGATGAATTTGTTGAAAATGATATTGAAGAAGTTCGTGATTCTAGTTTTTAGTGCGTAGAAGGTGTTCTTAATCTGTTTAGGCTAGGAGTTGTTCCTTTAAGGAAATAATAATAATAATGCAAGTAGTAGTTATATCTGTGTAATGTCTGATTCTATTGTTTGTGCTGTCGGACTGGGTATGAAGCCAGCTAGTTTTTCTGGGTTTTCGTTGTCAGGGAAATTTTGGTTGAAGTTTACGTCTTTGGTGCGGTCTGACTGGTGTTGTGGAAAAAGATGGGATATGTGGATTGTGTCTGTCGTTGGCAAGTTGTTGGTAGCATCTGTGATACAGTGTATAGTTGTAGATTAAAGTTTGCAAGGTCATCGCATGTTTGTTAAATTTTTTTCACAGGGGTATTTGGCTTAATGGAGGACGTCCAATCCGTCGTAGCTTTAGCTTTGGATATTTTAAGCACTCTCCGGAAGAGTTAAAGTTTTGGAATTTATTAGCCCTAAATCCGGTCCGGGTCTTATTTCACCGGGGGCTGTTTTGCTGTAGTGATGTTTGTTGTATGCTATGGTGGGTTGCGGCTCCTTTGTTGATGTAAGTGCTTTTGGGTATAAGTTCGCTTGCATCGTTGGTTAATTTTGATAAAAGAGGAAAGTCGGCTTCTTTTATTTTAACAATGGACGAGAAAAGTTTATTGTTTGTGATTGTGAGAACAAGGGGATTAGGATTGGAAAATGAACGCTTTCATTAATGTCGTCAATTGTTTTCCAATTATTGAAGGGAGATATTTGGGGGGAGCATATCGATGAATGTGTTGTGAGTGAAAAGGTGGGTTGGGAAGCCGTCGTTGAGTAAAGCACGGTTGGCGTTTTGAAGTCAATTAGCTAGGATTCTGCCTCTTCTGTTGTCCTTAGGTGATATCCCACTGTGATAGCAGCTGTAAAAATCACCTGGGATAATTTGATTGATGTTCCTGTTAGGCATTTAAGTGAAAAAGTTTTGTTGGGAGAGACATATTTTGATCGGATGTTAGTTTTGGTTTTCGACATGACATCAGTTCAAAGGGTTTCAAAGTGCCTTCATTGGTTTAACTGAATAAGTTGTACACAGAGAAAAAAAAATTAAGAACAAATTTTCTTAATTTTTCAGACTTTTCGTTCTTATTTTTTTGGTATTAAAATAAGAACAGCGTTCTTAAAACATGTTCTTAATTTTGATTTTGTTCTTAAATTATGAACATACGTTCTTGATTTAAGAACCGTATGTTTATATTGGTCCATTATAAGAACATTGGTTCTTAATTTGGTACAAATAGAACCAATTTCGTTCTATTTGTACCAAATTAAGAACACTGTTCATAAAATGTGAACGCATTTACCACCCGAAGCTGAGCCGAAGTTTCATTGGTTAACAATAAACTTAACTGCGAACGAAATTAGTTTGGCAACAGCGCAGTAGCTAAGGCTTCCGCGTGGTATTCGAGAAGTCTCAGGTTCGAATCTCGGCACACGCATTGAAGTTTCATTATCGGTAAGAGTATACAAATGAATTTAATTTATATATAAAATATTTCTCTAGCATATTAAAGCTATTAATTATTATTAGCCATTAACAAAACAGCTATATAGAGTACAATACTTAAAATATCTCCCCGCAGAGCCGCAATACGAATATAACAATATTATAGTAGCTTATATTAGAATTACCCACCAATGAATCTCAAGATACTGAATTCAAAGTGTTAAAAAAATTAAATTTTTTTTAAAAAAGAACAACTAATGCTATTTTAAATTCAAGCACCAATTGTTCTTAAATTAAGAACCAATGTTATCATATTAAGAACGGTTTCGAGAACATTTTGTTCTTGAATCAAGATTTGCGTTCTTTAAAAATCCGTTCTTATTTTAAGAAAATCGTTCTTATATCAAGAAAATCCGTGCATGGCTGGGTTTCATAAACGGATGTTCTTGATTTTGCACTAGCGAGAACGGATTTTTTTTCTCTATATATAGATTTGTGTACTAATATGGCTACACCACCGAATCAGTTGGAGGCTGTATTGGTATACATTTGGGAATATTTAGGGACGGGGATGCGTTTGCTTTCATAGTGAGTTTCTTGGAGATATATGACTTGTGGTGAGTATTTTGTGATTCTAGTTAAAAGCTCGCTGCAGTTGTTTGTGTATCTTTTAATATTCCATTGCATTATTTTTAGCATTGCTTCAGCTTTAAGTTTTAGTGTATTAATGTGTATGGATAAGGTTTTCGAATTGGATATTTGGTTTTGTTTCGAGCTTGCGTTACTGGTGAGTACACAGAGAAAAAAAATCCGTTCTCGCTAGTGCAAAATCAAGAACATCCGTTTATGAAACCCATGGAAACCATGCACGGATTTTCTCGATATAAGAACGATTTTCTTAAATTAAGAACGGATTTTTTAAGAACGCATATCTTGATTCAAGAACAAAATGTTCTCGAAATTGTTCTGAATATGATAACATTGGTTCTTAATTTAAGAACAATTGGTGCTTGAATTTGAAATAGCATTAGTTGTTGTTTTTAAAATATTAATTTTATTTTTTTAACATGAGACTCTACAGATATAATCTACTATAATATTTTTTTATAACGTATTGTGGCTATGGGGGGGAGATGTTTTAAATATTGTACTGTATAAAAGCCATTTTGTTAATGGTTAATAATTATTAATAGCTTTAATATGCTAGAGAAATATTTTAAATATAAATTAAATTCATTTGTCTACTCTTACCGATAATGAAACTTCAATGCCTTTGCCGAGATTCGAACCTGAGACCACTCGATATTACCACGCGGATGCCTTAGCTATTGCGCTGTTGCCGAACTAATTTCGTTCGCAGTTAAGTTTAATTTTAACCAATGAAACTTCGGCTCAGCTTCGGGTGGTAAAAGCGTTCATATTTTATGAACAGTTTTCTTAATTTGGTACAAATAGAACGAAATTGGTTCTATTTGTACCAAATTAAGAACCAATGTTCTTATAATGGACCAATATAAACATACGGTTCTTAAATCAAGAACGTATGTTCATAATTTAAGAACGAAATCAAAATTAAGAACATGTTTTAAGAACGCCGTTCGTATTTTAATACCAAAAAAATAAGAACAAAAAGTCTGAAAAATTAAGAACATTTGTTCTTAATTTTTTTTTCTCAGTGTATTGAGTTTAAGTTAAAATACTTTTTTTTCTTCTTTTTACTTGTCTTTGTTTAAGATAGATTCGCTGTCACTGATATTTGTATGTTAGTTTTTGTTTTATTTTTGTTTTTGAATTTAATGTCAGTAGATAGGAGGCTAGATTTATCTTTAGAAAATATTCTTAGTTTTCTTCGGGAGTTACTATTTAATGTTGTTGGTGGATTTTAGTTTGCGTTATTGGTGCTTTGTTGGTTGATCGTGCTGTGGTTGATTGTGTCGTGGATAAGTTATGGAAAGGGGGTGTAGCCGTAGATGAGGACTTTCCTAGTTGATGCAGCTGTTGGATCTGGATGATGTGTGTGTTTGTGCGTGTGTTGTTGTTGCTTGTGGTGTTTGATGTACAACTGTTGACTGTGTCTATGGAAGTATGTACCTAGTGCTGTTTTGTGTACGACTTTTTCGGTGGTTTTCATTGCGGCTAGTTCATGTTTGCTTGAGGAATGTGGGGGATTTGCGGTCGAGTGGGCTGTGTTGGTGGTAAATTTAGGGATTATTTTTACAGTTTAGGCAGTTCTGCGTGTTTTTGCAGAGTTCCCTTGTGTGTTTTCCTTCTGAGCAGCTATTGCATGTTTCTGCACTCTTGCAGATGGGCGTATTGTGTCCAAAGCGAAGATATTTTTTGCATCGCAGTGAAAAAGGGATACATGCAAGGTCGCGCGACGGTTTCGTAGCCAATTTCAATAGATTCAGGTAATAAGTCTAGTTTCTGCGAGTGAGCTGTCGTCGTTGCTTGTGTTGTATAGTTTGCTGAGTTTTGTTTTCAATTATGTTACGTTTCTCAATGCAGTATATTATATTATATATGAAATTGGTAAAGTTTAGTGTTTTGTGCTCTGTTGCGGTAATATCCATGTTTCTGATTTCGGATAGTCTAAGAAGTTTTAAAGCTTGCAGTTTATTTTTTGTTTTGAAATGTTGTTTATTTCACATGTTTCTCCTCCGCAGGCAGGTGATACCTTTTCGAATTGTTCGTTGTCGCTTGGGTTTAAGACAATTGATTTTGGTTCGTTTAGTTGGGTGTTGATGGATTTTGTGATTCATTTGCTTATATCAGGTGGTTCGTGCATGGTTGTTGTTTTTGGACTCAAGCCCGATGTAACTCTTTGTGGTATGTGTTTGTTGTTTGCTTGTCACGCTTTTGCTGATAAGCTCTTGCGTTGGCGTTTTGGGTTTGCGTTTTGGTTTTGAGTTTTGTATTGTTGCAGCACGTTTTATCTTTAGAAAGGTTGAAGTGGTACCTCAACAGTAGTTTCCTCCAATTGACTGGATACACAAATTTTAAATTTAATGGATGTTTTTAGTTCAGTTTGGCTTTGAGCATTTTGGGCATATTTGGGCGAGTCCTTTACATATATCCAACGAAAGAAGTATATATTTTGTGTCTAAGGCAAAATTTGATAAGTTGAATAGGCAAAAAAAGAATATGCAAAAAAATCTACTTACTTAAAATATGGAACTTTTCGAGCTTTTTAGCATTCAGATCAGTACACAACTTATCCACAGGTCAATAATATATGCCCGTTTTTTGGCTTCTGTCTGCCATCCGTACAAAGTTTTTTTGCACTCATTTGTATGAAAATTTGACCAAAGATAGCAAAAGAGGGTTTGTTGTCATAAAACCAATATGCAATTAAGAAGGCTATTGACGAGATAGCTCGGCCAAAAGATTCAGTGAACCATAGACATAAAGCGCACAGTTATGGCTTGTATGTACATATGTACAGCTGAGAACATTATAAAAGCACCACCAAGCAACTTTTTCTTACAAGCCAAATAATAAACATCACTTGAATTAATTACAGTCGAACTTCCACATAACGAACTTCCGTATAATGAATTTTCTATACAACGAAGTCAGAAACCAGAACCCTGCAATTTTTTTC
Organism: Scaptomyza flava; assembly: GCA_030179655.1. Classification (NCBI taxonomy): domain Eukaryota; kingdom Metazoa; phylum Arthropoda; class Insecta; order Diptera; family Drosophilidae; genus Scaptomyza; species Scaptomyza flava. The sequence continues at coordinate 24,921,321 of JARNME010000314.1, forward strand.
AGTCAAAAACCCATTCTCTATAACGAATTTTCTCTATAACGAAGTTTTTTCTTGGCCCCTTGAGATTATTCATATGGAAATTTGACTGTTCTTTCATGTGAATATTTTCTTTATAATGTTTAGAGCTTCTCCAAAACGTTGAGTAAAAGTATTGTTTGATGCAATAATTGGAGCACTTTTTTTTACTTTTGTGTTTTGGAAAAAGTTGTAAAATCATGCGGAAGAAATAATAGCACCACTAATGCAATCTTTGTAATAGTCGTCATGTTTACCGAATCTACCTTTATAAAAGTTTGCGTTTATTAAATTTTATTTATTATTACTATTTTTTCGATCAGTGAAAAATAAATAGGCCAACATTTAATGGTAATTGGTCGTAAAATGCACAGTAAAGTTGAAAAAGAACGAAACTATCTAAATATATTAAAATGATACAGAACACCAAAAACTCTGAAGAAAGAGCAAATACATTTGAACAATAATGTTTTTTAACCTAGTTTTCTGTCAAAGAGTTAATGCCAACTTGTTTGGATTTAGAAAGCTTTAACATGTTTTGTAACTTTAACACAATTGTTTTTTTTTCGATCGTGTAATTTAAGTAGATTTTTTCAACTCTTCAGATAAAAGTAGGTCACATAGCTTATTAGCATTTATCTATTTATCTAGTCAAATCACAACCTTGTGAACTTTTGGATGACAACGCCCAATTTCTGCAGCTCAATCTAGTCCGTAGTAGATCACTTTTCATCTTGTGATCTTTTTGCTAACAGACTTTTGATTGATCTTTAAATAAACTTCGTAACGTTGTTTGTTTTGATTCACTAGCATAATTTGGCTTATTTTATTTACTGTTATCAAGTCGTGTCACGTCTCTTCGTCTACCTGTGGTTGTGCTGTGTAAGCATGAGTTCTGAGCATTATTAAACGTACTGTTGAGTTCATTTGAGTTTGATGAGTTCTCGTGTTTGTTGGGCTTCAGCTGGTACTTTTGCCCAAGAAGACGGTTGCCTGGAGAGGGGGGGAGGGGGATAACATCATTTCCGCTACGCAAAATGCACCGGAAATGTTGCAACGTTTGCCTGGTAGCTGTGTGGTTCCTGGCCCTCTGTGGCTAGCACTTTTATGATGTCATTCGACAGCAGCAACCACAACAGCAGCAGACGACGACTGCAACAATTGAGTTGCAGCTACAAGAACAACAACAACAACATTGGCAACAACCAAGCAGCATAACTATGTGTGGCAACGTCCTAAAGTGAGCTATAAAAATTTCTCGACAGCCGTTGGCCGCGAAATTGGCGCCGAGTCGCAAAGTGACGAAAATGAAACCTCGAATTACACTAAACCGACACTTAATAATTCCCCTTGCCTCATCTTTAACCTAGTACCTAACTGCCCTATTCCCGGCTCTACCCCTTGGCCAACCCAGTTTAATAATCTTTTTACAGGTCGTACAACTTTATGTGGACCCCTGTGAGAGAGGGGGCAAAAAAAACAGACGAAGGTAGCCCTCTGCGTCATAACGGCTCCTCGTTATGCCACCTGAAGGTGGTTTTGACTTGGTTTTGGCTTGTAAAAGGCGCAGACTGCAGAAAATATGCGGCCAATTCCTGCGAAACAACAAGCCAAAAAGCTCGAAAGTTAAACTACATACTTAAAAACGGCTGACACTGTCATGCAACGAATGCCACATACACTAACTTTAGTATAGGAGAAAGAAAAAAATACAGTGGAAGTACCTCACATCTTAAAGGTGGACTTAAATTTTTTGTTGAATGATTAGCAAAAATAATCAATTAAGAATAGATAAGTTACCCATTAAAATTTAAGTGGTTAAGCTGACAATTTATTGTAAGTACCCAATTTTCCATTTTTGTATATACATTACAAGTATGGAATTTGGGAAAAGTAACAATGATGCAATTTTCAAAGAGCAGCTCTCTTTCACTCTCTCTCTCTTTCCTTCCGTTTGTGCATTCCGTTTTGCAGTTCGTCGTCTCATAAACCGTGAGGCGCTTCATTTCCGGCTGGGCATAATGATTTGTGTGAATGAAGTCGAACGCCGTCGCGACGTTCAAGTGAACAACCCAACAACCACAAGTCATACCCCGACCAATTCCATAAAACTCCCTACCACCCCTCTACCCCTACTCGTTAACTTACGAAGCTAGACTAAATTATTCATCAGACGTTTTGCGAATAGTTGTTTTGCATTCATATTTTAAGCCCTAAATAGCAAGGCAAACAGCAAATGGTACACCTTAAAATGCAATGGAGTATGCTCCTTGAACTTTGATTTTGATACCCATTGGACAATTGGGCGTCGCTTTTACCCTTTTTTTCTTAAAGAGTCTACAGCCATGTCTTAATGTTGGAAAATTATATTAGCTAGGCCTAGACACTAGTGTAGCAATCGATGCTTTACAATTTTGATCACAGTTACTAGATATTGATAGAACCAATTTTGAAAAATACAAAAAATTAATGTATATCAAACCTTTAAGGAAAAATAAAATGAATTTAAACGTTAAAGCCTTTAATATAGGTTGCGGTCATCTGTACAACTAAATATTTGGATGAAACCAAAAGAATTATATAATTTTCAATATTTATTATTAAAATATTGTAAAGAATTCTTTGACGGTATGTTTTAGATAAAAAATATTATAATTTTTGGCTTTGAGTAAACTCCTTAAAAAACTTGCGAAAGTGAAGGAAGATAAAATAAAATATCATTCAATGTTATCAAGTAAAATCAAAGTAAAATTCTTAAAAATAGCCGCTGTCATTTCTAAATCTTTTGGGTAGCTTAAATTATATGTATAAGGAATTTGCTCACTTTTTTAAGATTTTTTTGTTGTTCTTTGGGTAACTACTCATTGGAAAAGATAAACAACATATTAGATATACTCTTAGTTAACGATTTTTCTTAATACATATTGCTTTTCTTTATTTATCTTTAACTTCACTCTTATGATTTCAGGATTTTCGACGCCCATTCGTCACATATCCGTGAGATCGTTGCTGCCGAATACGGATCATTATATCACGTACGAGGGATCCACCACGCATCCGGGTTGCTGGGAGAGCACCGTCTGGATAATAGTAAATAAACCCATCTATATCACCAAACAAGAGGTAGGCTGCAATCACCTACTCAGCATTCATCATTCATGTAACTTAATCAGATCAGGGTTTGATTCGGGTAGTATTCATTGATTTTACAAGCGACCGCAAATAATGAAATGCATTTGCATTTTGCAATTGCAATTAGAGAGTTTTTTTTTTTTATATATGCTTTTTTTCGACTTATTTTACTTGTATTTTTTGGTTCAACAATATAAAATAGCATAAATGCAATTATAAGGTTTGCGGTTCAGTTGCGGTCAATGCAAAGCTCTGCGCATAATTAAAAAACAATATTTGGTTAGTTTAATCAATTTGCATATAAGCATTGAGCCGACAACGGGGAGCAGGAGCAATGTAACAAGCAAATAAACAAAAACAAATTTGATGACAAATGAGGTGAGTGAGGAAAAGAAAATACAACAAATGCGTTAAATGCGCCAACAAAGCATTTAGTTCATAATGGAACATAATCGGAATCAATGCGTTAATCGAACGCGTTTAAGTTGTTATAATAACTGTCCAAAATCAATTAAATGAGAATGCAAAACGATTTTTATTCAGCTTTTGCACTTTAAAATCACCTGTTGACCGCAAACATGCAAAAGTCATTAAGTTACAAAAGATAGCTAATGAAAGCCTTAGAACTAGTTTTTGTTGTTGTTAGACATGTGGTAAAGTGTCAAACGCATACTACGTTGCCATGATAACATAACCTTCTTTAAAACGAGTATAAAAAACATGAATTGTGTCAGTTGACATCAACGCTGATAACGGTTGTAATTCAGCGCAGCACATTTATCCATTTTTTTTGCTAGCCACATTTGGATTTAGGCTGTAATTATAATTTGCATCATAATGAAACGCATCGAGATTCAAATCAGTATGCATTATTTGTTTGGACTGAGCAGTTCGCATACGATCGGCTTCCAATCTTACTTCTCGTTGTTTGTCCGTATCTGAGAATTGTACCGCAGCTTGTTTTTTAGCTTTAAGTGTTGATCGACCGAACCTTGAATATTCGTTGCACAAAAGACGTAATTTTAAAGCAAGATTTGTATTTTCGTAAAATAATTGAACCGACTTTTCACACACGGATTTAAATTTTAACATTGACGGTTCCACAATTTTTGAGATTTTGTTTAGTTCCACTCACAATTAACTGACAAGACTGTATGTTCGAATTTCTAACTGCACTTTGCTTTCTCGATATATTTTTTGAATTGCCTACTGCCATCTTATCATCTAAATCAATTTATGCTGGTTAAGCAGTGGCAACGGGAGGCACCTGGATAGAATAACTTATTGGTTGATAGAACCATACAAGATAATTAAAGCATAATACGACTATTTTGTATGAATAGTGGGCAAAATTGCCATCTTTAGCAATTTTCAAAAAATCATAAAAAATACATGGAAAGAGATTTTTGAAAATTTTCTATTTCAGACACTATGAAAACTGTTTGAAGTAACTTTTTGCATTTTTTGGTTTAAAGTTTAAAAAGTAGACTTTTACAAGAATTGAAAATTTTCAATAGGCACTTAATGGACTAAGAACAGTACTTTATCATTCAAACGGAAATTTAATGACCTTTCCATTGATTCCATACTTTGACCATACATTCCATAAAACATTGCGTATGCCTCAAAAAACGTGTCGTACGAATTAATAGTGGTCTGCGCTCGTACAATTAATATAGTCGAGTGCCGTTTTTTGCACACAAAATTTTATCACAATCCGTCCAGGCGTTTCGGAAGAGTTTTCGACCAAACATTGCGACACGAAAAAGGTCGGTCAACCATTTATCTAAACTTTTAAGTTTCATTCATACACAAGCTCACGATTTGCCTGTTCGTTTAGAAAAGAGTGAAATAATATAATCGTCAAATTGTCAATGGAATATTACAGAAAGTTTGCATTCGTCTGCTTGAATATTCTTCTTTTTTGTTGTGTATAAAACTGAAATTGTCCTTACAAACATTGTATATTCCTTGTTTGGGTGGTAAGTTTTACACACATGAGCTGGTGGATAAAAATGTTTGATTGATTGTATTGAATTTTGTGGTAAAACGTCTGTTTTCTGTTAGCATTATTAGTGTATTTTTTATTAAAAATATTTTACCACTTAAACGCTGCCCACTATAACGATGCATTTATATAAACAAACATTAGTGCAAAGGATATGCGGGAATAAGAGAGTTTCATAGACATTTACCATTTTATCGAATATATACTTTGAGACTAACTTGTCTGGAGTTTATCTAATAAATGAACACAAAAAATTGCAGTTATATCAACTCCGACGACTGATGCAAGGCTCTGAGAGTACACCGAAAGCTCCCTTAGGTAATAACGCGCGACCCGTGCAAAGCTTACACCATAGAACCGTAAGGACGAATATAGATTTTAAGCGCCATAAGGTAAGTAACGTCTAATGTCAATATCATCTATAACCTATTTTCATAAAAATGCTACCTAAAACATTTAAGGAAATTTTAAGGCAAAAATACTTTTTTGAAAAGTTGTTTTTATAACAGTTAAACTTCTTAAAGTATTTTTGCGAAATCTCCGGTCTTTCGGAGTAAAATTCATCTTGATATTAAACTGATCGCCGGTGGACTTACTGATTTTTGCTCTTAATATTTTCATAGCATAAAACATTGAGCGGTTTATTTTTCAGAAAGTCTTTTAGAAATCGGTGTCCAAGATATCTCCGAACGGCAAGTCCGATCCGATCCGATTCCTCTAGATAAATTCTTTTTAAGAACAAGCTTATGCAAGGAATTACGTTGATCTTTTTATTATATATTTTATTATTTATTAAAAAAATTAAAATATAAGTTTTTAATTACACGCACAAAATTTAAAGCCACCGGCAGGAATCTATTTTTAGCTAGCCATTTTTACCAACTTTTTTTTATGATTTTTTTTTTTTCAAAATGTTGAATGTTAGTAGGATAGATAGGATACCCTTTAAGTCTCTTTAAATTAACTTTAAGAAAAGTGATTTTTTCCTTATACTTTTTTCTAAAATATCTTTTTTATTTTGTGCATCACATTTAAAAGTTAATATTTCTTAAGATAAATCTCCACTTATATTTTCACATGCAAATTAATTTCCCTTTCAATCTATTGCAATGTCCTTCGACCAACTTTAATTTCTTGCATATAGAATCAAAACGCATGTCCTTCTATGTACAAGGACATGTACTATCGAGCGAATCGTTGGTCACCAGATACGGGACTCCTGATACGTTGACGACAGCAACAAAAACAATAGCAACAACAGTTCACAAACCCAAATCGCACTGCAATAATGAACATCAAAACTACAACAAAAACAACAACAAACACTGCAACTGCAATAGAGGCTGGCAACGTGTTGTGCAATTTTGATGCCGCATTCAATATTGATATTAACGTTTTTGAAACGAGCTCTGAAATCGTTTGGCTTGCAACGTTATTCCTACAATGCAAAAAGGCAGTAACAACAACCAAATTCGCATAAATATATATTGTTTCATTATAAACAACAACAGCAATTATAAGGTTAAACTGTTCGTTTCGGCATGCCGATGTTTAAATGCCTTTGCTTAGCTTATTAATAGTGCGATCTGTTTATTTTCAAATTAATAATTCTTTACGATTTATTCAATAAGCTATACACAGAATTAAAAATGGTCAATCTAAACAAGGGTATTTATGGCTTTTAGCATCAAAAAATGGCTTTAAGGCACAACACATAGCTGAAATATATACAACAGAAGATAGAAAAAAAAAAAAACAGTTTAATGCCATAACAACAAAACTCTATTAAAGCTTACTAAAATAAATAACAAACAGCCTAAACATAAGTACGACACACACATGCAGAAAAATTAAAATGTTAGTGTGTGTGTGTGTGTGTGTGTGTGTGTGTGTGTGTGTGTGTGTGTGTGTGTGTGTGTGTGTGTTAAGCGGCTGCGGCTTGTTGTGTCAGCTAAAGACCCCATTCCAATTCCATGGGTCATAAATTAATCGTATCGTATTTATGCAATAATAAAACTATTTTTGGGCCTAAAATTAATTTATACATTTTATTACATACACTTTCACACAGACAGGCTCACGTATTGGAAAATTGTTTATTAGCTGCTTGGTGCTTGTTGTTGCTGTTTTTTTTTTGACCAGTGATTGATTACTCCGATTTAATTTCTGTTACATATTTATTTTAGTTTTTTATTGTTATAAAAACTTATTATTCAATATGCTACTAAATGAAACACATGCTGGCACAAACACTAATATTTCAGATACGGTAAACTGAATTGTAAAATCGTAGTTTTGATAATATTTTGCAGTGCATTAAATTTCTAATGTATTTTGTTTTCATATGAAAAACGCAAAAAGATATAAAAACAATATAAAGTTATTCGTTCCTATATCAGCTATATGGATGTATTTAGTAGTCCGATTTTGATCACAAACACTCAAGACATACCCATTAGTATTAAAAGAGTTTGCTTGGCAAAATTTTGGCGCACACACAAAGCAAAGTGTTTTACTTTGCTACTGATTTCTGGACCGATTGTTCCTATTATAGCTATATGATATAGTGAAGAGATTATTAAGCTGTTTCCGAATTAAATATGTATGAATGTATAATCTGCCAGCAGTAGCAGAAAATGTACCAAGTTTCATGAGCATAGCTTCAAACTGACACTGCTTCTTTTGGTCTTAAATAGATGAACATTAAAATGCTAACTAAATAGTCTCCTTTAAAAAATTTATAATAATACTTGTGTATTTGCTTCATGGTTATACAAATACAAAAAGAAAACGATATAAGAATTTCCGTAAACTGGATGGGTGGACAATAACTAAAGAAAACAAAACACAACCTAAATAAATACAAAATATATATATAAATATATATATACATATTTATGCATATAAATATATAAACAAATATAGAAAAACCAAACAGAAATGAAATCAAAAATAATATACAAGTATTCATACAAAGTATCTACATATATATATGAAGTAAAATTTAAAAAATTACGACAACTACAGAAATGCATAAAAGCTACTAGATGAATAATGCATATAAGAAAAAACTCCAAAGAAGAAAATAACTATACTATTAAGCGACGCAACAAAAAGTTGGAAAAACTAAGTTGAAGTATAGCATAGGATACTTACTATAGCATAGTTAATTACATTATATAATTCAATAGCTTAAATATGTATGTATAATGTTGACGCAAAAAGATGTCACGGGCCAGCCAGTAAGTATGGCGTTACCAAAATATGTGTATCTTTATAAATATAACTACATATATTCATTAAGCCTATTGTCCGCATAGTCAAAACTCATGGGTAAACACGACAGAGAAGACAAGCAGGTAAAAAAAAAAATCAGAAAAGTGTAATCGTAATCAATATCGATACTAAATGTAACACTAGATTAGCGCGTTAAATTAAAAAAAAAAAAAATTTTAGTTTTATTCTTAAGAAAATACAAACGAAAAATAAAAAAACAAAAACACAGAATCATAATTTTTTTTTTTTTTACATGTCGATAGTGTTCTATCGATACATGTGATTGTAACAGTGCTGGACAGCGGACAAGTAATGAACAGCGCTTAGTTTAAATAGTAATTAGCTTTTTCGGGTGTAATATATACTATGTCATTTAGTTATCAGCGCCAGTTAAAAATTCGTGCAATTATCATGCGTTTCCTGGAACGTCCTACCCTTCCTTCCACTTTCCCCTAAATACATAATTATATCCCATGCAAAAGTTAAGAGTAGTAAGGAAAATTGTCTATTTGTATAAAAAAGAAATAATAAAAAGGATACAAACAAAACGCGATTGGATAAATGACGAAAAAAATATAAATAATAATATAACACATACGACGACTATAAGTTACTATTGTGTTGCCATATACGACTACCAATATAATATACATATATATATATGCATATACATATATATATACATATATATATATATAACTCATACAACTATAGAGCAACTATAAAAACTAGATGAAAACAAAGAGACAGTTGCAAACAAATTATTACAGCAAAAACAAAACATAATAAACATTAATAAATCGAAAACGAAAAATGAGAAATAACAACAAAATAAAACAATTGTCAAAACTTCTCTCTTTTATTTTGCCATGCATAACGACAACAACAAATATTATGAGTAACAAATTGAAAATGGAATGCAAATTAATACAGAAAATGCAGAAAATGAATACAAAACAACCAAACATACACAAACAAAAAGTATTATGTGACAACAAGAGAAAAAAAAATATAAAAATTAAAAAAAAAATAATTACGCGCATTTTTCAGTTATTTTGGATCAGTTAATAACTTTATGGCAATTGAAGACTTTACTATTAATGTAAAAACGCTTCTTGATTCAACACATTAAAAGGCAATGGTAAGTACTAACTATGGCTAGCTTGAATATCAAACCCTTTACCATTCTTATGCATATGGATTAAGTTACTAAAATTTTGTATATTACTTCCAAATTCTCTAAGTTTACACCTCTTTTTAATATATTTCCTTTCTCACAAATCGGTTTAAATTTGTTTTTCTTCTCTTTTTTAAACACAAATCTCTGTTTTCAGCAATAAAAACAAGTTTTAACAAGTAAGAACGCTCTAGTCAGGAGAGCCCGACTAGAAGATACCCTGAGCCCAGTTGCAATAAATAAATGCAATTTATATAAGACTTTGGTATACTGACTTAACTTCAATCGATTAAATTCGATATCTCCGGTGTTTCTAAACCGATTTGGACGAAATTTTCAGAAAAGTTTTTTCGATACCCATTACTTTAACTCCCATTTTTACATTGTCCAAATTCGATATTTTGTTGTTATCGATTGCATGTGCATATCGGAAACCAGAAAATTTATCGATAATTTGAAGCAAACTTGTTCTGCTCATGGTATAGGAGAACTTATATACAAAATCTGAAGTCTCTAGTTCTTGTAGTCTCTGAGATCGATGCGTTCATACAGACGGAGAGACGGACATGGCTATATCAACTCGTCTGTTGATGCTGATCAAGACTATATATATATTTTATGGGGTCGGAGATGCTTCCTTCTGCCTGATACATACTTTTGCACAAAACTATTATATCCTCTTTACCCATTTTATGGGTTCAGGGTATAAAAATACAGTCAAAATGTCTTGCAAGTTAACGACTACAACTCATATGCTATATGCACATGCACATATATCTAGAAAATATTTATTTGCAGAATGAATTTGAATATATTCAATAAATTTCTTATCTATTTTATTTATATATGGACATATGTACATTCAAACACCAACAGTGAAGAAGCATAGCAAAAGTTAAGACCAACCCAAACTCTGGCTTGCTAATCTTCATCATTCAGACCCTAAATTAGTACAGACTTAAAATTTTAAATGAAATTAAGAAAAAAAACATAGTGGCGCATAGTTAATTTTGGGTATGCCAAGACTATGATACCCTTCACACAGCCAAATCAATACTCCCCCCTCTTATGTTTCTGTGCAGTTGTTGGTAATTTTTCGCTAATATTTTTACTCTTGAGCGTCATTTACTTGTTCGTGTGCGACAAAAAGAACATATTGACAAGTAGGTACTTGAAAGTGCACGACAGAGACAACAATTGATAGTACGATATGGTCAATTTGTATGGTAGCTATGTCGTAGAATGCTCCGATCGGGATGAAATTTCATAGTGAACAAACCCGACATGATCTAAGCAATCTGTGAAAGTTTCATCAAGATCGGTTTAGCAGTTTGGCCGGAAATCGTGTTGAAACAGACAGACGGACGGACACTCGGAAATCATTTCCTGAGCTCGTCCTGATCATTTTGGTATATAGTTTATGGGGTCTCCCATCATTTCTTTAAGGCGTTACAGATTCATGACAAAGTCAATATACCCTGTTTCACATGTAAAGGGTATAAAAAACAAACAGATGGGAAATGGACAGAGGACAGATGATGGCTTCGACTCCGGTAAATAATCTTAAAACATATTATTAAAGAAGTGAATTATGGAGAACAACAATAATTTGCACGGTGGTGCCAAAGCTGACCTATTTAAATATGCAGTTTCAATTTCCGAAAAATTTAACCAAAAACGCGTTCAACTCACGCAGCTCACTCAACTAAGTGTTAAGAGGAGAACGGGGTAGGTTTAGGGAATGGGAACCCTGGAAAGGCTGAGGGGGTCAGCTAACGACGAATTGTGTAATCGGAAATGGGTAACCGCATG